>CM077200.1:10322501-11522501 GCA_039654625.1 Rhinogobio ventralis | reverse complement strand
GAAGGGGAACAGATGTCCTGTGATGACTAATGCAGGTATATACACAACATGTAGGACAAGCGGGACATGATCCTGGATCATCATCCTTTGGTCAAAATTCCTGTCAAATAATAATGGCTCTAGCATAACCAAGGGGTCAAGGTTGGGCTGGTTAGAATGGTCCGGTCCAGTCCAGCCCCTGCAGGTAGATTCGGTAACTCATCCCATCTGGTTATACAAATAGCTACATGTCCTACTTGTCTAACCATGTTAAAGGGATAATTCACCCAAAACATTTAAAATTCTGTCAATTACTCTCAAAACCCATAAACAGACTCAAAACACGATCTGAGAGAATTCTGTCCTCCATTGAAAGTATATTCACCCAAAACTTGACGCTTCAAAACGTTCATAAAGAGATTGCTAAAGAAATCCATATTAATCGATCCATATTACAGTGCTCTATGCATGTTCGTTGATCAATGTTTATACGTAAATAAATGCCTAAATGAAATCTGTTCATCATATAAAGCGACCGTGTCTCTTGAGAAGACTTGGATTAAACAGCTCGATTCATATGGATTTCTTTTATGATCTCTTTATGAACTGTCAGAATTTGGGGTGAATAGACTTTCCATAGAGATTTCATTAAAAATATCTCCATTTGTGTCCTGAAGATGAACGGAAGTCTTATAGAATACAGAATTTTAATTTTGGGTAAACTATCCTTTTAAGTGAAGGTGTGCCCATGTTCTCACCAGGAGGAGGGGTGCCAGTTTCTGAGCATCTCTGGTCACTGGATCCACAACAGCTACAACTTCGAAGTACACTTCCTCTTCCTTTGGTCTAATCTTCATGGCACTGTAAAAAGGAATTGAGAGGAAAAAGTTGAAATGAATGAATTCTGAAGATTTAAAGATGTACTGGTATGAGAAGAGTGACACACCTGTATCTGTCTTCTGCAAAAGTGTGCTCGATCCTTGCCTCACCTTTGGGCTGGGAGGACAGCAGGGAGTCCACCTTCATCACCAGATCACTAGCTCTAAATCACAACACATACAAAACGAACAAATTGAGGCTAAGACCCAAAATCTACTCTACGCAAGAATGAATGCAAATATGTTTTCCTGTGTCGTCGCAATCAGAAATGTCAGAATATGGATCAATTTGAAAAGTTAGTTCTTTTTTGTTAATATGTGGAGATGTACATAGCTAGACAGCTGATTAATAACAATCATTTTGTTGGCACAAACATTTGATCACACTTTTTCGCCCGACTGAGCAGAGGTGTGAATATATTCTCTGATTCGATTAATATTCTTTACCTTCTGATTTTGATGCAGTTTGATTACATTCAATTAATTTGGAACAAATAAAACACTGTGGAAGAGAAGAATGCACAATCAGGAAGTAGAAAACAGAAGTATTTGTGCTGGTGTTTGACAACAAATCGCTGGGATTGATCACCCCTAATCATATGTTATTATTGGTTTTCTAAAGTAAAAAAAAAGACATAAAATTATGACGAGTTCAGACTTGTTTTTTCACTCACACAAATTTAAAGGTTGGAGTTGTTCGAAATATCCTGCAAAACATGTCAATCCTTGAGTATATATATATATATATATATATATATATATATATTCATGTGCAAAATTAACATCAAGTACCAGGAGAAAAAAATCCAAATGTGCATAGTAAAAAAAAGTAAACATCTGAAAAAAGCTGTGCCTCGAAATATGTCTTTCCAATTACTTTTAAATACATTATATCATTTTAATAATTACATTAACTTAATCTAAATATTAATATATAAATATTGTATTGAGATTTAATGCTGCATTGTGTAAATATATATTCAGATTAGATTCACAAACAAGGGTAGTAACAAAATGAAATTAGAAATTAACTTAAAATGTATCAGACATTGGCAGCAGTGGCAAAATGTTAATTTTGTTCACCGTGTATGAGGGTTTTATTTTTTTCTGGCTAATATTGACAGATCTAAAACTCAATTAAAATTCAAGTGTTTTAATCTGTATTTCTTAATTCTTTGTATTTATTTTTTGTCACTTTTATTGACACATAAAATATAGAGAGAATAAGCAACCAGATTCGAACCGGTATTGCCCACACAAGCCCCAAGGCTATCCAATGCTAAGAAAAAGGCAAAGTTTGAGGCCTAGTGCCAGATTCAAGTGCTGATAAAGACAACGACTGCCTCCTCTATTATAGCCAACACTTCAATAATCAGCCCTCTAAAAGTTTACTGAGAGGATAATGAACATGGTGTCACTGTCTCAGTCTGCTCTTCCAGTAAATATGCATAAAACGCAACGCTTATTACAACTCCGTTTTCAAGGCAGACCGACACACTTCATTAAGAGGAAGTAATTACTGCAGAGAGTACATGTGTTGGTAATGTGTAATGCATCGTAATCCTTTCACAGTTCTGCCATGACGACGTTCTGTACTGAAAGAGGTCTGGAGCTCTGCTATTGGTTATACATGCAAACGGCAGTCATTTGAATACATCAATGAAAGTATCTGTAACTTGTTTAGCACTGGATTGGTCTAGCATACCTGTCCTCTACCATGCCCAGCTGTTGAATTTTGCCCTTGATGCGCTCCCCTGATGTCTTTAGGATAATGTTCTCCAGAAGCAGAAAATCATCCTGGTTAAAGACCTCCCCTTCTTCCAATGGACCAATGATCTGAAGAGAAAAAAAAAAAACAGGAAGCAAAATAAGAAGAGCTTTCACAGTATCAGAAGTCTTGCTATACAGTCGGCCAATTGTCTAACTTACTCTTCCATTACTGATCACAGCTCTCTGGCCCTTTTTCAGTTTGAGGACATCCTGGCAGTAGGCAGAGTGAGCCAATAGGAAGTTCACATTAGGGGACTCATATGCACTCTTAAACAGAGGAACATCCATGCCCTGTAGTGCAGAAAAATGCAGAAGGATCTGGTTAAATTGGTTCTATATTAAATTCAGCAGTTTAAAAGTGACATTTGCAGCAACAACAGTGAAATAACCCAGAGCAAATAATCCATCACAACTGTAAATGAATTACAGGAGAGCTTATTTTACCCCAACAGCAAACTCTGCAATGTCACTCCCTCCATAAAGAGCCTGTGCCGTCTCTTCTTTAGCCATTTTGGTGATGAAGTTTTTGGCGTTGTTGGAGGTTTGGGTCTGCATAGCTGACCATATGGCTCGAGCAATCAGGCTTTTCTCAGACGGGTTCTCGCTGGGATTATTGATCACTCCTAAACGTACATTATTACTGGTTTTCTAAAGTAAAAAAAAAGAAAACAAATTATGATTAGTTCAGACTTGTTTTTCCACTCTGTGACACACAGTTGTTAAATAAATATAATTGGAGTTGTTATATAAATCCATATAAATAGCATTCTAGGTTGAAATATCCAGTGTTGTTACTGATAACTAAAACTAATGAAAATTATTTTTAATAGTTTTGGTTTTAATTTAAATAAAGCTGAAACAAAACAAAAGAGCTAAACAGAAATAATTACACTACACTTGCAAGTCCAAAATGAACATTCACCAAATGCCAGGAGAAAAATATTGTGCATGCAGTGTGCATACAGCATGTGTGCTGTCAAACAATGTATCGCAATTGATTGCATTCAAAATAAAAGTTTGTGTTTACATAATATGTATGTGTACATGTGTATAATTATTATGTATATATAAATACACACACATGCATGTATATATTTACGAAGAAAAAAATATATATTTACATATAAAATATTTATATATAATATAAATTATATAAATATATACAGTCATGTGAAAATGTTAGGACATCCTATTGAATTCCATGGTTTTCTGTATCAGGACATAATAAAAAAAATCATCTAGTGCTTGGCAGGTCTTAATATTTGGAAAATAAAACAACATGACATACACTGTGTTATTATTTATTTTGCAAAAATAAAGTCAAGATGGAAAAACCATGGGTGACAAAGTTAGGACACCCTATCATTCAATTGCCTGTAGAAAAACAAACTTGAAGTAATTATTTTCTGCATGATTTATCAGTCTCTCACATCATTTTGGAGGAATTTTGGTCCACTCTTTACAACATTGCTTCAGTTTGTTGAGGTTTGTGGACATTTGTTTATGCACAGCTCATGTCACAGCATTTCAGTCAGGATGAGGTCTGGACTTCGACTGGGCCATTGCAACACCTTCATTCTTTTCTTTTTCAGCCATTCTGTTGTAGATTTGCTGCTGATCTTCGTATCATTGTCCGGTTGCGTGACCCAATTTAAGCCAAATTGGGCTAAAACTGTCAGACAGATGATCTCACATTTGACTCTAGAATACTTTGGTATACAGAGGAGTTCATTGTCGACTCAATGACTGTGAGGTGCCCAGGTCCTGTGGCTACAAAACAAGCCCAAAATCATCACCCCTCCACCAGCATGCTTGACTTTTTGTATGAGGTGTTTGTGGTGATATGCTCTTTTGGTTTTCACCAAACTTGGCACAGTGCATTATGGCCAAACATCTCCACTTTGGTCTCGTCTGTCCAAAAGACATTGTTCTAGAAGTCTTATGGTTTGTTCAGATGCAACTTTGCAAACCTAAGCCATGCTGCCATGTTTTTTCAGAGAGAAGAGGCTTTCTCCTGGCCACCCTTCCAAACATGCCATACTTGACCCATCTATGTCTAATTGTACTGTCATGAACTTTAACATTTAACATGTTAACTGAGGCCTGTAGAGCGTGAGGTGTAGTTCTTGGGTTGTCTGCAATTTTTCTGAGCATTACACAGTCTGATCTTGGTTGTATGTCCACTCATGGGAAGATTGATGTCTATGTCTTCCACTTGTGAATAATCTTCCTCACTGTAGAATGATGGACTTAAAATTGTTTGGAAATGGCCTTGTAACCCTTCGCAGATTGATGGCAGCAACAATTGCTTCTCTAAGATCATTGCTGATGTCTTTCCTCCTTGGCATTGTGTTAACACACCTGAATGCTCCAGACCAGCAAACTGCCAGAACTTCAGCTTTTATAGAGGTGATCACACTTGCTGGTGATCAGTTAATCAAAGGCATTTGATTAGCAGTGCCTGACCGTTACTTACCCTCTTAATTCCTATGTTAACAGTAAGGGTGTCCTAACTTTGTCACCCATGGCTTTTCCATTTTGGCTTTATTTTTGCTAAATAAATAATGACACGGTGTGATATGTCATGTGTTGTTATTCATCTGAGGTTTTATTTTCCAAATTAAGACCTGCCAAGACTAGATGATTTTTTTTAAATTCAATAGGGTGTCCTAACATTTTCACATGACTGTATATACAGTATACAGTGCATCCGGAAAAAGTATTCACAGCACTTCACTTTTTCCACATTTTGTTATGTTACAGCCTTATTCCAAAATGGATTAAATGTATTATTTTTTCCCCTCAATTCTACAAAATATACCCCATAATGACAACGTGAAAGAAGTTTGTTTGATAATAAGAAATAATAAATCTTTGCAAATTTATAAAAAAAAAAATAAAAAAATGTAAAAAAAAATAAAAAATAAATAAATCACATGTACATAAGTATTCACAGCCTTTGCTTGATACTTTGTTGAAGCACCTTTGGCACCAATTACAGCCTCAAGTCTTTTTGAGTACGATGCTACAAGCTTGGCACACCTGTTTTTGGGCAGTTTCTCCCATTCTTCTTTGCAGGACCTCTCAAGCTCCATCAGGTTGGATGGGGAGCGTCGGTGCACAGCCATTTTCAGATCTCTCCAGAGATGTTCAATCGGGTTCAAGTCTGGGCTCTGGCTGGGCCACTCAAGAACATTCACAAAGTTGTCCCATAGCCACTTCTTTGTTATCTTGGCTGTGTGCTTAGGTTTCTCTTCCAACAGGACAACGACCCTTCGCCCCAGTCTGAGGTCCAGAGCACTCTGGAGCAGGTTTTTATCACGGATGTCTCTGTCCATTGCTGCATTCATCTTTCATCGACCCTGACTAGTTTCCCAGTTCCTGCCGCTGAAAAACAGCCCCACAGCATGATGCTGCCACCATCATGCTTCACTGTAGGGATGGTATTGGCCAGGTAATGAGCGGTGCCTGGTTTCCTCCAGACATGACGCTTGCCATTCGGTTTCATCAGACCAGAGAATTTTGTTTCTCGTGGTCTCAGAGTCCTTCAGGAGCATTTTGGCAAACTCCAGGCAGCCTTTTACTGAAGAGTGGCTTCCGTCTGGCCACTCTACCATACAGGCCTGATTGGTGGAGTGCTGCAGAGATAGTTGTTCTTCTTGAAGGTTCTCCTCTCTACACAGAGAAACGCTGGAGCTCTTTCAGAGTGACCATCGGGTTCTTGGTCACCTCTCTGACTAAGGCCCTTCTCCCCCAATCGCTCAGTTGGGCTGGGCAGCCAGCTCTAGAAAGAGTTCCAAACTTTTTCCATGTGCTTATTGGGACCTTCAATGCTGCAGAAATTTTTCTGTACCCTTCCCCAGATCTGTGCCTCGATACAATCCTGTCTCGGAGGTCTACAGACAATTCCTTGAACTTCATGGCTTGGTTTGTGCTCTGACATGCACTGTTAACTGTGGGACCTTATATAGACAGGTGTGTCCTTCCAAATCATGTCCAATCAACTGAATTTACCACAGGTGGACTCCAATCAAGTTGTAGAAACATCTCAAGGATGATCAGTAGAAACAGGATGCACCTGAGCTTAATTTTGGGTGTCATGGCAAAGGCTGTGAATACTTATGTACATGATGTTTTTTTGTTTTTTATTTTTAATACATTTGCAAAGATTTCAAACAAACTTCTTTCACATTGTCATTATGGGGTATTGTTTGTAGAAAAAAAAATTAAGTATTTAATCCATTTTGGAATAAGGCTGTAACATAACAAAATGTGGAAAAAGTGAAGCGCTGTGAATACTTTCTGGATGCACTGTATACATACAAATATTTCATATGTAAAAATGTTTTTTTCTTAAAATATATACATGTATGTGTGTGTATTCAAATACACATAATAATTATACACAGTACATGCACATATTATGTGATTAATCGTGATTAATCGTTTGACAAAAAAAAAAAAATATTTAATAAATTAATAAAAAAATAAAATATAAAATAAAATATTTGTGCTGAAATGTGGCTAATATATTTTTTTCAAATAATATTAAAATAAAGCAACTGGCAGCTGTGACAAAAGTTAAAAACTGTAACCTGCGAATGAGTTTTTATCTTTTACAGCTAACATTAACGGAACTCAGTTACATTGGCCTACCATGTGACGTATAGCATCATACAGCAGCTGTCGTCCTGAGGGCTGGTCAAAGTCCCCTACTACCCAGAAAGTCACTGGACGGATGATGCCATCATCTGCAAGTCAGTGAAGAACAGACACATGGGCTAAAAGAAATTACACAGCTGATACATGCCGCTTCCTCATGCAATCTAAAATGGTGAGTGAAAATGATGTGAGGAACTGAAAGGATTCTCGCTTTTCTTGGGTTTTAACAATCAAAAAGGTGTATCTGAAGTGCCCAAGTGGCACACAAAGACAGACAGGCAATTTCAACCTAGATATAAACCTGTAAACGTTTGTAAAATAAAGATATTACAGGGGACCACAGGATAGAAAGAGATTCTCTTTCATCCATCACACAGTGACAGTTCGGACAGATGACAAATGCACAGCTGTGCATAAATCAATAGCAAGCTTCAGAAAACTTCTACACTTGGTTAAAAGAAAAAAAAACAACAAAAATAAGACGGTAATCTGAAAACTTGCAGACACACTTAAAAAGGAATATTCTGGGACATTTACATCAGTGGCATGCTGTCAATAATTTAGACTCAGTATATTTTGAAAAAACAAACACAACAAAAAGTTATTTACAGGAATGCACTTATAATGGAAGTCTAGCAAGCACCACTACTAGACTTCCACTGCGTCATGATTATATTGTCAAAACAGCGTGATAGTTAAATAGATATTTTAAATATTTATAGATGTTTTTTCCAAAGTTGTTGCACACTGGTCTGCTAGGCTTCCACTGTAAGTGTATTCCTGTAAATGTATTTTGTGTACACAAACTGAGACAGATTCAAAATTATTTCCTGTGGTAATCGGCAGCATGCCGCAGATGTGGTACACCGACATTAAGTTTTAAATAACCCGGAATATTCCTTCAAGCAACAGAGAGTGTTATGTTAATGACGGTAATGTAGGCGTTTTCTAACAATATTTGCACTCCATGTTTAGATGAGATCTATGGGAAAGTTTGCTGTCAGTTAAGTGGCTATAACAGCTCAATGCAATTACCAGAAGCATCCCTGGTTGACATCCCTAAAAACAGCATTCAAGAAAAAAGAAATTAAGAAACAAATAAAGACACAGATACATTTAGTGGTACACAGATAGTTTGCGGTGTCTAAAGCCAGGTGTTTGCTGCAATTTTTTCTATTCTCCTGTCAGATTATACAATGAGGCCTGGTGAAACCTTGGTTAAAAGCCATAGAAGATTGTATGACATTAAAGGGCAATCTGTCAATCTCATGTTAATCTTGAGTACCTATAGAGTAGTATTGCATCCTTCATATCTCTTAAGAGTCTTTAGTTTTATCATATTTATAAAAGACAGATATGCTGTCATCATAGCATTATCCCTGGATAACTTTCGATTCACTATACGTTCGTGTTGTTTACATTATATGCACTTACAACTTTGATCCCCAACAAAACACAGACATTTGATGCAGTTTCACTCACTGCCTGCAGTTCTGAATCATGACCAGGAACAAACAAAAACACTTGAACAACTTCTTTGCTGCTCCGGAAAAACTGGGTTATAAAAAACTATAGCTGGGTTATTTGGGAAGCTGAACAAGGTTATCTTTCCCTCACAACTAAAAACACGCTTCTTTAGTGACATTGTTGATTTTGTGGTCTAAAAACAAAATGACAGCGCTGCCGACGGCTAACACGAATGAAGCTCGTTGAGGGGCGTGCTCTTGCTCTCGCTCTGGTTGATGTGCGCACGTGCTCATCCGGCAGAAGTGCCCACACAAGGAATTCCGCCCTTTAAGGCATCATACAGGGATATACTCGAAAAAAACTTTCCGAAACGTATTCAAATTCTGTATTTGGCACAGAAATACTGTCACACGTCCAAGTCGTTTTTTGAAATTTTGGCTGTCCAAAGAATCCAGCTCTTTAACAGTGTAAATAAGTCATGAATGCATGAAATAGCATTAGACACCCCCTTTAACGGTCTTTTATGTCAGACAATGAGTGCGTTTACATGCACACCAGTAACCTGACAATACAAGTAACCCACGTTTACATGACTTTATTAATAAATCCGGTTATTTGCCTGTAGTGACGTCAAAACATAATCATTTTTGTATCTTACTCTGAGTATTCCATTGGTTATGTCAGTTATAATGTTAAATAAAGCTTGCAACATGTCAGCGGGAACTTCCAGCTCATATGCTCCTCTCGTGCATTTACAGATGCAGCATTTCGACTGAACCACTTCTACTTCTGCTGCATGAGATGAGAACACATTTTCTGGGTCATGAAAGATTCTGCGTTGGTAAAATTTCATTAATTCTTTCTTGCAAAACGCTTGCTCTGCCTGGATGTGCTTAAATCTGCACTAAGGATGCGTTCCTGTCATGCATCACAACATGCGCACTTCAAAAAGCCGACAGAAAGCAGGTTAATGCGTTTACATGCTGTGCGAAATCGGGGTAGGAGGCCCCCCACAAGCTACCTGTGTCGACCAGTTTATGCTTAAGCCGTTTATGACCTAAAAGAAAATGGGTTACCGCATTTACATGACCACTTGCGTTGATGGCTTATTAAGCATAATCGTCTTAAGAACGTGCATGTAAATGTACTCAGTGTCAAATACATGTCGATAGACACGATAGACAGTGTTGACTGGTCGATTTAAGTCACTAATCCATGTCTGTCATCTTCAATTGCATGTGACTGCTCATTCTCCAAAGCGAACTAAATGATATTTGTTTCATATCACATAGAAAACCAAATAGTATCAATTACTATTTCTCAGTGGGGATGACACACTTAGCAAAACGAGACAATTTCTCATGAGAAAATTCTTTGAAATTTTTCTCAGACAGCAAAACCGCAGTGTTCACCAGGGAATTAATGTAAGATTGACAGATTGCCAGGAAATACATATTTCATTAAAACCCTCATGAAATCAAAATCGGCCTTATTTACTTTGTTAGCAAACATTACTGGTCTTAGGGTGAACAATTAATCCGTGCAAGTTAATACACAGAAAAAAATTGTTTGCCGTGGTAATATTTAATCAAAATCTGAAAAGTAACTTCTGGTCTGGAATGGCGTTCCTTCTCAGATGATGTCAGTTTGACGGCTTGGGTTTGAATATCCTTAACCTCTCTCCTCCAACCGTTAGTCTGCTATGAGCGAGAGATCGTGAGATGGAGAGGAGGAGCGCTGAAATAAAACCCTGCCCTCTATTCCATATTCTGTTTTACTTAAAAAATATGTCACAGCACTGAAATAAAATCAGTTGCAACTTCCGGTTCACTGTGACTTTAAAGGCCCCATAGAGAAACCCTCCATTGTTCTTGTTTATATAGGGCAGGTTGGAGGAATAGCGTTTTACATGGAGATCAATAGCAGCAATCACCTTACCTTTCTTTGTCATGTAGTTCATGCTGTTGGCCACCGCTGCATTCTTGTCTTTGGTGTCCAGAAAGACGAAACGTGCATATTCGTCGATAAAATGATTGTCTGGAAAAGAAAAGTCTGTTTTTTTTGGAAGTCAAGTGATGCCAAACACTTGGGGAGAAAATTAAAATAAGGTTGTGCTTTGTTCTCAGTTAGAGGTACATTCACATTCATAATTGAATCCAAACAAAGTCATTTCGAATGCAGCTATTTCTGAACATCGAGTGCTTTTGAGTTCAGAGTGAAATGAGTCTTTTTCTCAGCTTCCTGAAAGACTGCAAATATACTATTCAAAAGCTATTAAAATTCAGTTTCATATTCCTCACAAAAACAAAGCAGTTTATGAATATCATTGCCGCAGTCTCATTTGTACATCTTTGTAAATAAATGGGCTTTCAAGAAAAAACAAGACATTTAGCACATAATTCCCAATGAGGAAGATACTCATTCCTGAGAGCCTGTGAGAGCATACGTGTTGTATATCTCAGCCTAGCTCATTTACAGGAAGAAAAAGTAGCAGCAGAACACTGAGGAAACACAATTTTGTTATGAACACAGTCAGACAAGTACTCACTGGTGGCAGAGAGGTCCAGATAATTCCTGCTGGTGCTCAGGATTCTGGAATTGATTCGTGGGACCACGTTGGGTTGATTCATGATAAAATCAACCACATCATGGTCACTGTTCAGCTCACCCTGAAAAGATTATGGAAAATATTTAAAAAGATGACACTGATAATAAATACATAAATAATACGTATTCCAATAAATTGTAGTACAGATAAATGCAAAAATAAATGCATTAATAGATAAATAAACTGAGCTGAGACTCAAACGCAGGTTGCCTTGTGCACAGCTATGGCATAAGACTGCTGCCCACAAGGCTATTGCTCCTACATAACAGCTTATTTTTATCAGTTATTTTGTCCTAGGCTCGTTATAGTTTTCACAGATTTCTGCTTATTCTAAATCAGCACAGTAAAGATTAAAGGGTGATTGCATGTGAATGCTTTTTTCGTAAGTTGAATACGGAATGTGGTCTGGAGGAAGCTAGATATTTTACTTTATAAAGTTTTAAATATGGATATGGAAATATGGAAACCCATCACTTCAGAAATCCTTTATTAACACCCCTGAGCCGTGTGGAGTATGTTTATGATGGATGGATACACTTTTTTGAGCTTCAAACTCGTGGGCCCCATTCACTGCCATTATAAAGCTTGGAAACATCAGGATATTTATTAATATTTCTCTGATTGTGTTCATTAGAAAGAAGAAAGTCATATACACGAGTAAATCATGGGGTACTTTTCATTTAACTTGCGTGTGCAATGTGCATTCACCCAATCAATTTTGAGCATCCAGATGGTATAATCAAACATATCTTGTGAAGTGCTCTCGGAATATGCATTTATTTGTCATTTTAACTGTTGGAATTGGAGCGTAAAAGTGGACTTCAAAGATTTTTATCCTGTTGTATAGGCCATGATCAGCATCTAGCCAATGTAGATAGATTAGATTAAATTAAATTAGATATGGATGGATGGATGGATGGATGGATGGATGGATGGATGGATGGATGGATGGATGGATGGATGGATGGATGGATGGATACAATGACAGACGATAGATAGATAGAAAGAATGACAGACAGAGACAGAGAGATAGATACAATGACAGACAGACAGACAGACAGACACAATGACAGACGATAGATAGACAGATAGATAGATAGACAGACGATAGATAGACGGATAGATAGATAGAATGACAGACACACAGATAGATACAATGACAGACAGACAGACAGATAGATACAATGACAGACAGACAGACAGATAGATACAATGACAGACAGACAGAGAGATAGATACAATGACAGACAGACAGACAGACAGAATGAGAGACAGACAGATAGATACAATGACAGACAGACAGACAGACACAATGACAGACGATAGATAGACAGATAGATAGATAGACAGACGATAGATAGACGGATAGATAGATAGATAGAATGACAGACAGACAGATATATACAATGACAGACAGACAGACAGATAGATACAATGACAGACAGACAGACAGATAGAATGAGAGACAGACAGATAGACAGATAGATAGATAGATAGACAGAGACAGACAGACAGACAGACAGACAGAAGAATATAATGTGGTACTTTTTAAAGTAATGTTCCCCAAAAAGGTCCCCACAGAGACTATGGGTGACAGACATGTAATTCTCACCAGATAGACCGTGCGCTGAAAAAAGCTGGTGGTCTCCAGGATCTTGTGCATGACGACTGTCTCAAGTTCATCGGGGTCTAACTGCTCACGTTGTAAAGGCATTCCATTATACAGCACCACGGGCAGTGGGCCAACACCAGTCTGTTCATAATATGCCTTTCCCTCCTGTGGAGACATATAACATATTACCTGAATAAGGCTTATTGTTACTGGTAGACACAAAGAGCTATTAGCACAGGAACCACCTCTGGCTGACAGTTCCATGCAGAATCTCTACAGTTGACCAAACATTATCACATCCACTATATTCGGTCTCTTCCGGCATGAATATGACATCTGAGATGGGGTACTGCTGAAATATTCAAAGCACACACTAGAAAAACAAATCCCTCACTTTTCTGTTGTTGTCGTAGGCAGAGTCAGGCCCCAGGATGCTGCTGATCTCTACATAGGGATATCTCTTCTCTAACACACCCACCACATGCTCCACATTCAGTTTGCCTCCACTGGGAATTCTGTTCAACATCTGAAAGACAGAAGATAAATCACAACACATCCCTGTTGGACAGACATTACTGCTCTCTTTAATAAAATCAACATTTTTGTGGGTTTTAGTCCACATCTATTAGATTTGAGGCTAACCTACATGCTACTGCGCTCATAAACAGAGACAAAATTCACTTGTAGCCGATATACTTTAAAAATGTATAGTCTTTCTCTTTTAGAATATCAGACCAGAAATTCTGAGGACTACACTCACTAATTTAGTCCAAACAAATGCAAATCCAATACCACCTACTTCTGACTAGCAATAATTAGTTTCTCAAAAATTCATTGTTTTAATTGCACTAACTGGAATTGTTATATGATGATGTCAATCCTAAAATGGTCTGCTTGAGACAAGTTTTTGACAGATTCCTAAAATATTTGTGTTATGACAGGTGGTCCAATAAATTTGTCACGCACTGTATATATTACATACATATGTGTATGCCCGGACTTTGACTTGGCCAACTGTGAGTTTACACATACTGGTGAATTAACCATTACAGAAACATCAAAAAATATTTTGGTAATCACCAATACTGTTAGTTTAGGGCAGCTGTGGCGCAAACCTTACATTGGGTGGTGATCTAATACATTTGTTAAGCACCGTATATATACACACAAATACACACACACAATGGAAAACTGTTATCGGTCTACCACTAAATTATTGTTGTATGAAGCACTGGTGATGATGTTGACTTACAGATATAACAGCGTCAAAGGCCATTTGGCTGTCCACGTCATCAGCGATGTAGTTGAAAGCTCGAAGTAGAGCCACACCAGCATCCTGCATCCCATCAACATCATCAGAATCATTCACCACAAACACCACTCCAATCCTGCAGACAGAAACAGAGAAATTACCAGAGAGACAACAACTCCACTGACAGGTTACAGAGTTGATTAACCACTTCAAGATTACAATAAGAGAGTTTATTTACAATAAAAGAAGGTTTTTATGCCTTTATTATATATTAAGACAGAAAAATAGTTCAACGAAGGGGTGAGGTTTTGAACCTGCTTTCCTGAGGGAATACCATGACTCCTATGCATTGTGAGCATGTGCGTTACCACTGTGCCACAGATCTTACATTAATTCACAACTGAAACATCAATCATGTTCTTGTAATAATGTTCGGCCTATTTTCAGACTGACCTGAGTGGGATGTTGTTGCTGTAAAACATCTCAGCCACGCTGATCAGCTCAGCTGTGTTCTCATGGGTCGGATCCAGAATCATCACCTGTCAGAACAACACAAGCACATGCTGTAAAATGATTTGCAGAATTCAGGTCTATGTGGTGCTCACATTGTGAATTATTATTGAAGAAAATTGTGACACAAAGCAATGTTTACACAGCACCTGCGATACTCACCAGATTATGGAAATTCTTCCGGATCTGTCGAATGACTCCAGGAAAGGTGGGCCGCAGTAGCTCCTGCACATTAGAAGGCCAGGACCCATACCTGCCATCTGTCTCAAGGTTATTAATCCACTGGAGAAAGAGAGAACGTGGGATTAACTCTACTCTCTCTGAAAACAGGTTTACAAAAAAAAGAAAACAAAACATATGGCTCACGTTAACAGCAGGGCTGCGGATGTCCACGGCATAGTCAGAGTCTGAGGGCTGGACGTTGAGTTTGAGGATGTCGTGGATGTAGGGTGTGTCAATGAGCAGACTGCGTAGACCCTCCATGACCCTTGCCTCATTCCTCAAAACATCAAAAATGCTACAAAAACACATGATAAACATCAACAAACACATCTCACTTTATGGTAGGTTTTCTAAAAAAGAAAAATTAAGAAATGAATGCTTTTATTCAGCAAGGATGCATTAAATGTATCAAAAGTTACAGTAAAGACATTAATAATGTTATAAAAAACCAAATTCTAAAAAAAAAAAAAATGAAAAAACACGGTTTCCACACAAATATTAAGCAACACAATGGGTAACACTGATAATAATGTAAAATGTTTATTGAGCAGCAAATCAGCATGTTATAATTATTTCTGAAGAATCATGTGACACTGAAGACTGGAGTAATGCTGAAAATTCCACTTTGCCATCACAGAAATTAAATTTTAAAATATATTAAAATAGGAAACAGCTATTTTTAATTGTAATAGTATTTCACAATACTGTATTTTTGATCAAATAAATGCTTCCGTGGTGAGCATAAAATCTTACAGATGCCAAACTTTTGAGCCTTAATGTATATGATATTACAGTCAAATATTAAAGGCACAATATGTAAGATTTTTGGATTAAAATATCCAACAACCACTAGAACAATGTTATATATTTTGTTGATTTGTGTATCTACATTATCCCAAATGTTTTCAAGAATGTTTAAATCCAGAGAAATAAGCAATTTTAACCAGGACAAGGACCGTGTCCGTGCATCGCCCATCAATGACATAATACCCGCGTTACCCTCAATTTCTGGTTTAAATTTGTAGAAACCATGGAAACATCAAAGACTTTAATATATTATGTGTTTTATTGGACAGGTGAGCAACTGTTTGGATACATGAATTTACAGAAACAAATCATTGTTATATAGCTCAACACTTATTGTTTAAATCTCGTTTTCTTGATTTACCGCGAGTAACATGTTTTACCATGCCTAATATCGATCTAGCTTACTGCAGTGTGCAACAAGTGTCTCATAGCAGCCACCGAGCAAACGCACAGAGTAGCATTTTAACAGAAGTTTCAACACACAAATGTATCTAATATGATAAAACAGCGTTGCGTTACCCCACATACGCATGAGCGGAAGAAGCAGAAACGCTCGTCTGCTTCATCATAATAAAATAATATAAAAATTAATTTTGTGCGTTTATAATAATATAATTAATATAATATACTATAATATAATACTTCAGTTACATTTCCAATGTTATCAATAGAGTTGTTAGATATGCACTAACAAATAAAATAAATAAACTACTTTATTAAAAAATATTATTAAAAAATTTATAATAATAATAAATAAGTAAATAAATAAAATAAAAAAACAGCTGCTTACCTGAAAATATCCTGCACATCCAGGTCAATATGGAGTCCATTGATGAACAGAGCCGAGTCTCCTGGCTGGAGACCTAACGTTCCCTTAAAATACTAGAGAGACATGAGAACATGGGACATTAGGTATGACAAACTCATAATTGGCCTTAATATAACCTCCCAAGCCCTGTGGGTTGCTAATCCCTGGATGAAATATACGTTTCTGTCACTTCATAGAGCAGAACAGAAGTTGAAAGAGATGCTCAATATGATCTATAATTCAAGCAGACTCTTTTGAGCCTCAGGCCATTTCCACTCTATATATTCATGTTTTTATCCGTGGCACTCATGTTTGTTATTCACTAAAGGCACATGCATTAGGGCGAAGGAGCTTGTTAGAGAAACTTAAAGAGCCTCTATTCGTCATGTTTCCCAGCGTGCAATTACAGTGAGGAATGAGGAGCAGGTCCGTTACACGTCCTCATTACGAAAGGCAAGAAACAGCTTTAATCACAGAAAGGAAATGACCGAAACAATGAACGAAGCCACGTATAAACCGCATTTGCCGCAAGTACTTCATTCATTTCCTTTTCAGCGACAAAACAAAAGCATTTACACACGTTCCGATACAGAGGAACGGGAAGAAAACAAGCAGAGAGGTGTAGAGGAATGAGTGTCCATTCCATTACCTCCATACAACCAAAACACTTTGCAGCTGACGTCCTTTCATTTTAAACACTGGTTTTAATATATGGGAAGAGAGAATCGTCGTAAAGACTTTCTTGGTGAATTATGAGGCAAAAACAAAGACTTGACTGGGCTTCTTCTTTGAATCCATTATCTCAGCAGTGCAGACGAAAAACATATTGAATGAGAATACCTGCTGACACCACAGCTTTGAGAAAAGGACTCAAAGAACATGAGGGGGAAAAAAGGACAATGGTGGCCCTCACCTTTTGATTTTCCTCAATCTCCTTACGGATCTCTGAATTAACCACTGTTTTTGTTAAGGACCTGAAAGAGGAGAGAGAAATGTGAGCTGTTATACTGAAAATGATTCATTAGTCCATCACAGTGATTCATTATAATCAAACCTTGAATGCACGCCTTGAATAATCTGCATAAAAATGTCTGTGCTGACTGTTTTAATCAATGCTGTTTAACTAGATAGAGATGAGATCGCTTTCACTGACGTCATGCAAGTTTGCATTCAGAAAGCTTTGAATTAAAAAAAAAAAAAACTCTTTCTTTAGAGTCGATGAGTCAGAGCTGCAGTTAATTGCTCTGGGCGATACATAACTGCATATTATACTCCATGATATCAAGGATCACTTAAACAAAATTGCATTTTAGTGTGGGCGGCACATTTAAAATACATAAAAAAAAAAAAAAAACATCTGTGGCTGCGCTGTCTGGGCCAAATAAAGCATATTATTTTCATCATAACTGCTGACGGGTCTTTTTTTTTCTCCTTAAAGTGTTAATTAAACCTTGGAAGACAGTTAAGTCTCTTTTTCTTTCGAAACTTCAAACTCTGAGCAAACTTTCTGATGACTTGAGCGGTCTGCTGCCAGAATTTAAGAACTGAAAAGCACTTACAACTATAGAGCCAATGGGGAATTAATGAATAAACATTAAAAGTGTTTTTTTAAAGTGAAATATAAACTTCACACCACACATAAACACGTTATGTCACACCTGGTTAGTTTACTGATTTTGCTGAAAGTGAAATGCTGTGCGAAGTGATAACATCTTAATGTTAAAGGTGCGTTCACGCCATGTCGTAATTACCGTAATTACGAGATTACGACTTGTAAAAATGTTCATGACCTCGTAGAATTGATAAATACAACTTACAACAAACTGGGAATTTTCTGAGCGCTCCGACTTGTACCACATGACCACTGTACCACCTGACCGCTGCAGATTCATTGGTGTTGATAGTGTTGCCCATGGTTTTGGCATAGAAACGCATAATTCAGAGTGCAAGGACATGAACAACTTCTTGTAGAACGTCACATGTTGTAATCCCATAAGCACGGTAATTACGACATGAGTGAACGCAGCAAAAATACACAGCTGGAGTAGGATTTCGGACCAATGATACACTATACTGCCAAAATTTTTGGGACGCCTGCCTTTACATGCACATGAAATTTAATGACATCCCATTCTTAATCTGTAGGGTTTAATATGGAGTGCTTTGTGCACTGGTGTGCAGTCATGTTGGAACAGGAAGGGGCCATCCCCAAACTGTTCCCACAAAGTTGGGAGCATGAAATTGTCTAAAATGTCTTGGTATGCTGAAGCATTAAGAGTTCCTTTCACTGGAACTAAGAGGCCAAGCCCAACCCCTGAAAAACAACCCCACACCATAATCCCCCTTTTCACCAAACTTTACACTTGGCACAATGCAGTTAGGCAAGTACTGTTCTCCTAGCAACCGCCAAACCCAGACTCACCCATCATTGCCAGACAGAGAAGCGTGATTCGTCACTCCAGAGAACACGTCTCCATTGCTCTAGAGTCCAGTGGCTGCGTGCTTTACACCACTGCATCCGACACTCTGCATTGAAATTGGTGATGTAAGGCTTGGATGCAACTGCTCGGCCATGGAAACCCATTCCATGAAGCTCCCTACGCACTGTTCTTGAGCTAATCTGAAGGCCACATGAAGTTTGGAGGACTGTAGCTATTTACTCTTATTCACTTTTTTTTACAGAAAGTTGGTGACTTCTGCGCACTGTGCGCCTCAGAATGCGCTGACCCCACTCTGTGATTTTACGTGGCCTACCACTTCGTGGCTGAGTTGCTGTTGTTCCCAATTGCTTCCACTTTGTTATAATACCATTAACAATTGACCGTAGAATATTTTGTATTGAGGAAATTTCACAAATGGACTTAATGCAGAGGTGGCAACCTATCACGGTACCACGCTTGAATTCACTGAGCTCCTGAGAGTGACCCATTCTTTCACAAATGTTTGTAGAAGCAGTCTGCATGCCTAGGTGATTGATTTTATACACCTGTGGCCATGGAAGTGATTGGAACACCTGAATTCGATGATTTGGAGGGGTGTCCCAATATTTTTGGCAATATAGTGTATTTCAAAACAAAATGTCAAAATGAGAAAACAAACAAAAACCCAGAGGAAAGGAAACTGTATTTTTGTTATTAGACAAGACCAGAACAGACCAGACCAGACAAGACCGATAGACAGACAGACAGAATGACGAATAGATAGATAGATAGATAGATAGATAGATAGATAGATAGATAGATAGATAGATAGATAGATAGATAGATAGATAGATAGATAGATAGATAGATAGATAGATAGATAGATAGATATTTACCTGGCTTTGGTAGGGAAGTTCTGGCTCAAATCCTTCATGACATTGAGAGCATCCACAGAAGGAGCTGCCAGGATACGGGCGGCAGTCTGAAAGCTGAGATCTTGAGGAGGAGGATGAAAAGCAAATGTTATTCAAACTTGCATTTCTGCTCTTGAAATATTCAAGATCTCATTTGAAATAGCTATGACCTGTATTACGGTTTGCCAATTTCTCTAATTCTACATATAATGAATTTGATGTGCCAAAGCACTTTTACAGTACTGTTGGGAATATTGCGTTCAACTGTGTGCGTGTGTTGGCTCAGAGGTTTTGCTAAATGTGACTAGTCTCTGATGAGTTTACCTTGATAGAGCAGTAATGAGCTATGGACTAAAGGGAGTTGTGTTTGACAACCGCACAAAACCAGCAGAACCACAGCTAATTAACAATGCGGAAATGGCCCGTTTGCATACTGTCAGAATGAGTATTGAGCTACACGAGTGCTCCTTTAGTCACAGGTAATATAATAATTGTGTTTGAAAGTCCTTGATGTAGTGGCATTATTATTTATAAGTATGCCAAGTATGCATTTAAGCAATGGCAAGAGAGGCTCTGCTACCTTAAAAACAAAGTAAGATAGACTGCTCAAGGCTCTAATACAAACAGTTGTATCCAACAAGCAGGCATTAAATGAAAATGTCATAGATGGCAGCAGTTCAGAAACACCCACCCTGCATCTGCCAAACTTTAAGTGGAGCCATCTCATTGGTGCTCTCAACCAAATGCTTCCGGAGCTCCTTCAGCTGTTCCTTAAGTTCAGGATAAATGGTCCTGACAAATACAACAATGTGTGCCATCAAGATATATAGTTATGTAATCTCAAACATAAATAAGCATTTTAGTCAATGAAACGTCCATTTACTTGAGTTTGCCAAACAGAAAGCCTTGGACTTCATCCACAGGATCATTTTCACCTATTATTGTGGCATTCGCATCAGCTCCTAATAAAAAAAATTAATTAGGAAAATAGCTGTCTTTAAATTATACAAATATTCTTTCAAAACCACAATATAAAGACTGCTATCATACCCTGAACTTGTGTGTCATCTTTGGCTTTGTACTCTTGGTTTTTGATGGCCAATTCCACTCCAAATCCAGAGAGGTGCACTTTACTCTTGCTGGGGTTCTGCATGGGGGACAGAGTATGTGGAAGATGAAAAGACAACATTCATTGCATTTGGATTTCACATATTTATCTTTAATGTATTAGGAGTTTTGATTCTTACAGGGAGAAAGTGCCGTAAAACGTAAGTGATCAGGCCCTTGTTGGCTTTGGCCAACATCAACTGATGGAAACTGGAGAATTCTTTGGTGCCCATCTCAGCATAAAGAATCACAACTGGTGCATCAGGATTGGCTGAAGGGAATTTGTGATCACCTTTAAACAAGTATGGCTTTGGCCTAAAGAGAAAAAATATATATATTAAACAGTTTAGGTTGTGTTTAGGTTAGCTGCCAAATGGACAATTTATATATCAATACTATAATAGGTTCAATGTCATTTATTTAAACAAATCAATTTATAAAAGTACAAAGACCAGTCATAAGTTGCACGGGTATATTTGTGGCAATAGCCAACAATACATTGTACGGGTCAAAATTATAGATTTTTCTTTTATGCCAAAAATCATTAGGATATTAAGTAAAGATTATGTTCCATGAAGATATTTTGTAAATTTCCTACCGTAAATATATAAAAAATTTATTATTAGTAGTAATATGCGTTGCTAAGGACTTGGACAACTTTAAAGGCTTTAAAGGCGGCCAAATATTGTCCTATCCTAACAAACCATACATCAATGGAAAGCTTATTTATTCAATTTAAAAAGAAATTTCCCTTATGGCTGGTTTTGCGGTCCAGGGTCACAAATATTACAGTAGTATCTCAATTAATATGAGGACGTGAAAAACACATACACAATAGTTGAATGGGATGGAAATTAGCATGTCCAACATTTAGACTCATTTACTAGCATCTGTACAAATAAATATGGCTTTAACTTATTTTATGCTTATTAATTATAATTTTAATCTAATTTAATGCATCTTTCTTCCTTCTTTTATTTATTTATAAAGCACAATTTTAATACATCCAAGGTTGCCCAAAGTGCTATACATCAACAGTAAAAAATATAAATTAATAATAATAATAATAATAATAATAATAAAACAATACAACAAGGAAAAACAACATAAAACAACCACACACCTAAAAATGAATAACCCGGAGAATTAAAAGCAGTCGTTAATAAATGTACTTAAATGGTCTGAGCAGATCTAATACAAAAAGGCAAATCATTTCAAAGTTTGGGGGTGGCAACTGAAAAAGCATGATCCCCTTGAGTTTTAATCTGGATCTGGGAACCACTAAGAGAAACTGCTCAGAGGATCTCAGGGGCCTCACAGCAGAGTGCCAGTTCACTAATGTCTCCAGGTATTTTGGTGCCAACCCATTCAAAGAATAAAAATTTTAATTAGATCCGGAAACAGACCGGCAGCCATTTGAGAGAAGATAAAATCAGAGTAATATGATCACGCTTTCGAGTGCCTGTCAGCAATCTCGCAGCCGCATTTTGAACGGACTATAGACGCGCTAGGGCTTTCTGGCTAACTCCTGTATAGAGAGTATTACAGTGGTCCAAACGTGAAAAAAATACAAGCGTGAATAACTGTCTCCAGGTTTCTGAAAGAAAGAAAAGGCTTCAGCTTTGCTAAAAGCCTCAAATTAAAAGAGCATGATTAGAGTTTATTTGCTTGTCAAATTTAAATTCTGAGTCAAACAATACCCCTAAATTTTTCACCACTACTTTTTTACAATCAGCCAAAGATCCAAGAATAGAATGTATAGAGAATAGAATAGAATATCATGTCACTTTCACTTTTAATATGTAATTACTAAAATCTGAAAGTGCATTATTTACTTCCTGTCCTAATTAACAAAATGTTCAAGCATCGCAAAGATACTGTCCAATTAAAAATGGATTTTGCAAGTCACTCCACCAGACTAACTAAAAGATTTTGCTGGAAATTTGTACAAATCCGATTCCAAAAAAGTTGGGACACTGTACAAATTGTGACTAAAAAAGGAATGCAATAATTTACAAATCTCATAAACTTATTTTCTTCACAATAGAATATAGATAACATATCAAATGTTGAAAGTGAGACATTGTGAAATGTCATGCCAAATATTGGCTTATTTTGGATTTCATGAGAGCTACACATTCCAAAAAAGTTGGGACAGGTAGCAATAAGAGGCCGGAAAAGTTAAATGTACATATAAGGAACAGCTGGAGGACCAATTTGCAACTTATTTGGTCAATTGGCAATGTATTTTTTTTGGCAATGATTGGGTATAAAAAGAGCCTCTCAGAGTGGCAGTGTCTCTCAGAAGATGGGCAGAGGATCACCAATTCCCCCAATGCTGCGGCGAAAAATAGTGGACGGCACTGCATCACATACAGGAATGCTACTGTAATGGAAATCACAACATGGGCTCAGGAATACTTCCAGAAAACATTGTCGGTGAACACAATCCACGGAGCCATTCGCCGTTGCCGGCTAAAACTCTATAGGTCAAAAAAGAAGCCATATCTAAACATGATCCAGAAGCGCAGGCGTTTTCTCTGGGCCAAGGCTCATTTAAAATGGACTGTGGCAAAGTGGAAAACTGTTCTGTGGTCAGATGAATCAAAATTTGAAGTTCTTTTTGGAAAACTGGGACGCCATGTCATCCGGACTAAAGAGGACAAGGACAACCCAAGTTGTTATCAGCGCTCAGTTCAGAAGCCTGCATCTCTGATGGTATGGGGTTAGGTATATCCAAGTTCTATAACAACATATGCTCCCATCCAGACGTCTTCTCTTTCAGGGAAGACCTTGCATTTTCCAACATGACAACTTTTTTGAGATGTGTTGATGCCATGGAATTAAAAATTTTTCTCAGTTTAAACATTTGATATGTCATCTATGTTGTATTCTGAATAAAATATTGAAATCTGAAACTTCCACATCATTGCATTCTGTTTTTATTCACAATTTGTACAGTGTCCCAACTTTTTTGGAATCGGGTTTGTAAATTCATTCAATATTTTTTCAGTCATTTTTACTTGGGCTTTGTAGGTGTGGCAAGCAGGACGAGGCCGAGGGACCCTGAGAACGGGGCGAGGCCGGTGGTGAGTGATAATGAGCCCCACCTGCGAAGTACACCGGTCTCATGTCTCACGGAGGAGCTTGGGCGCATAAAAGGAGCCAATGTAACAGTTCTTTGTTAAGGGTAGGAGGAGGTGGGAACCGGCAAACGTTTAAAAGACTTAAAAAAATAAATAAACAAACAAAGTAAAACGCAGGCAGCCCCTCACGGACGACAGCCGCGCAAACACATAACAAAATGTAAACAAAACATAATATAAAATCCAGGCCTGGTCCTCTCTCGTCCTTCACTGTCGTCGCTCCTCCTTTTATGCGCCCAAGCTCCTCCGTGAGACACGAGACCGGTGTGGCGCGCAGGTGGCGCTCATTATCACTCACCACCGGCCCGCCCCGTTCTCGCGGTCTCTCGGCCTCATCCTGCTTGCCAAAGTAGGTAATATTGGATGGATGGCTGCAACAGGTCTTGCTGTTACTCACCGTTCTAAGGCATTATCCAGCATGACTTTAAGTCTTTCTGTATCGCAAGATGTCTGTCCATGTACATTGAAGAACGCTTTACAGCCAGACGGAGGAGGCTCATTAGATGCGATCTACATAGAGAAACAGCACATGTTGAGAAAATAACACGTCGAGTAAAATTGGTTTTCTTTTAGTTTACATTAAACAGCTGTGGAGAGGCGCCACTCACCTGCTGGAAAGAATGGATGGTGGATGAGTAGGCCCTTAAAGATAAGGCGAATTTCAGCAGGTTAAGCTGCACTGGGCTCAGCAGCGCACTGGCTCTTTTCAGGATCAGATCGTAGTAAGCAAGATCCGTGTCTGAAATATAGACAACAGTCCTGTAATCTAATTGGCCGGACTCATTTCAAGAGCAACAACACAAAAAAAATATTGGTGCAATTGGAACTATTTTCATTAACTGTAAGTAAATTCATATTAAAGAGTTAGTTCACATCAAAATGAAAATTATGACATCAAAAACTCCCCCTCAGGTCAATTAAGTAAATTAATAATAAAGAGTTAGTTCACCTCAAAATGAAATTCTGTCATCAATTACTTACCCTCATGTCAATCTAAACCCATAAGACTTCTGAGAGATTACTGTCCCTCCATTGAAAGTCTATTGACACAAATCTCTGAAGGTTCAACATGTTCATGATGAGATCGTGGTTTAGTTGTTTAATCCAAATCTTCGGAAAAGACATGATCCCTATTTATGCTGCTTGATATGTACTCGCTTTATACATCAAGGAAATAGAGTTGAGATTCTGTTTACCATATCTGAGTGCTCTATATATGTTTACTGAACAATATGTGAATAAAAATTACATCTGTTCATCATATAAAGCAATAGTGTCTCTTCAGAAGACTTGTATTAAATCGTTCATTCGTATGGATTTATTTTACGATATCTTAATGAATGTCTTGAAGCGTCAGAGTTTTGGGTGAACGGATTTTCAATGGAGTGACAGAAATCTCTCAGATTTCACTAAAAATATCTTCATTTACATTTCAAAGACGAACAAAAGTCTTATGATGGGTTTGGAACCAGGGCCGTAACCACCATATACATGAGGGGGTAAAGTCCCTCCGAATAATTAGAAATGGCCAAATTGTCCCAATTTACAATAAAAAAATTCAGCGACCAACAGTAATATCAAGTGATGCAAACTACTTGACATTCTTTATGAAATTTCACTGTTTTTAATTGAAAATATGACATTATGTAAATCATAACTGAATTTGATGTGACAAGAAACGGTTTGTATTTTCACATATCAGGCAGACGAAAAAAAGAGTGAATGTGTGCATATTTAAATTATATATTTATATGTATATATATTTATTTTTAACAGAACTGGAACTTTTACTGTTCTTATTTCTTTTACTTTATTTCCTTAAATAATGTAATAATACTTTAATAATTTGGAACGACATGAGGGTGAGTGACTGATGTCAGAATTTTCATTTTTGGGTGAACTAACCCTTTAACTTTTGGTATAGCGAACAACTGCATAAAAGTATGCAATATTTGAATATATGATATTCAGAACAGCAGCACTCTTGCACATGTGATATTGTTTAAATGTCAAAAATAAGATCTCAAAGGCTTCATAACAAATAGGAAAACAGGCTTGATAATCCTTTTCATGTCTAAGAAGTAAAGGGAAAAGATGGGTTTCAGATCAAATATTACCATCATGATCATTCTCAATATTTTGATTAGCTTCTACAAAGTCCCAGAACTTGTCCCGACTCTCTTCAGCAAGGAACTCACTGTAAAATACAATGGCATTTTTATTATTAGTAAACTTTAGCATAAAACTACATATAAAACATACATATTGTCATTTTGTTCAAGCTAACCTGGCCTCCAGCAGGAGTGGTGTAGAGGGCCATTTAGTGGTCAGTGTTGTTGTAACAGCTTTTGAGTCCCCATTGACAGAGTTAACAGAGCCCAGAGCCAGCAGTGCAGTAAACAGCATCCACATCTTCCCACAAAAGCCTGAGAAAATGAAACCGATTAGTCTCTGCTTGAAGAGGGGACTCACACAAGTAATAGCACACCAAAAATGCTCCAGAAGCTTGAGTACGAATGTGTCAATTATAAAAAAGAAAGTGAAACTCTTCCTTTTAACTACATTACATTAAATACATCAAACTGACATAAAAGACTTACAAACTATCATCATTAAACGCATATTCAAGCATAGCATTCATAGGTTTCTGCCTTGTTTTGTATTTCACTTCATTTGACAGCTTGAAGAGTACAGCGTGATCTGACTCTCAGCCAATCAGAGCACTCAGCGTGGACATTAAGGTTAGCGTCATCCAATCAGCGTTTTCATCGATCAGTAGTTCCGGGTTCTCATTAACTTCCTGCATTATAACAATTTCTTTCAAAGCATATTTTACGAGGATGAATTATTTTTTTATATCGTCCATCTAGCACCTAGTCCAAATGAAAACACACACAAACAACTGCTATCATATGCCATATATAATCACAATACGAACAAATGCTAATGGTATTTATAGAATACGTGAATGAGGTTCGATTTAATTGAAACACCATTAGAAAATAATATCAAGAAATAAACCTAACAAGAAGAATCCAGCGTTTAAAAGAGCTTTTCTTTGTAACGCACTCCCAGTATACCTGTGCAAGCATGACTAATCACACACATTAGCTTCGACCCAGTTGCAAAATGCATGGTGTGACGTATTCATACACACTATTATGGCAATAAATGTAATGCGACTGAATTCTGCTGAGGTTAAAGTGAGCATTCATACCAGCACCGGCTTCTGAATCAGCTTCGTGAGTTGCCATGTTTGGACGGTGTAAGTGGTCCATTCTACGATGCATGTGTGGGTCCTGCTCTCTGTGCCTTTCCAGAAAAATAGCTTTAAGCATATGCAAAATCACATATTATATTATAAGTGTCACATTAACAACTGTTGTAATAAAATATAATATATTATTGGTTAACACATATCATTAATTTGATTGAAGAGAACAAAATACTCCGATGTTTTTCGCTGGCTATACGCTAGACAGCTTATTTGTCATAGGCGCCATTTTGGCTCAAGAAGAGCTTGCAGGAGCCTTTTACACTGATTTAAACGTGCAAAAATGGAAACTGGATTTGCAGCTATAATGTGTTAGGATATTGACGAAATGCAACACTGCGTGTTTTTCTTTCCATCGCTCTACTGTGTATGATGATTTTCATGCTGCTTTTTTTAAATACGTTTTAAACAGCTACCTTAGTACTGTATTCCACTGACACAAATGGCCCATTTTTACATTTAATCATTTAGCAGACGCTTTTATTCAAAGCGACTTACAAATGAGGAGAATAATGGAAGCAAGTGCTGTGACTAGTTAGTCTAGCACAGTACACATAGCAGTTTTTATTTTTATTTAATTTTTTATAGATAGTAGGCTAGTGTTAATTGGTCAAGCATTTCTATAATTCATATGGTTGGATATGAAATGTCAAGCTGTAGCATGCTTAATTTGTGTAAAAGTAGCCTATTTTTTAAAAATATATACTGTAAAATAAATACATTTAAAAAAAATTTAAATAAAGTTTTTTTTTATTTGCTAACTTGTAAATTGTAATGTAAGCCTATTTATTGACTGTTTCTGAACACATTGCATGGGAAAACTGACAGTAAAGTTACATACCCCCTTGATATGCAGCTTATCCATTACACTAGAAAATCAATAACAGTGCAGATCATCTAAATTTAATCTGAATTCACATTAGATCTGATCTTACACAAAGTTGTCAGCCACATTGTCAAAGTGTGATCAATTAGCATGACAACATTTTATGTTCCCTTGTAGGCTACACTTAAATATTTGTCATGTACCTCATGAACTGAAATGTAAACGCAAGTAGCTCCACGTCCTTTGGTTAAATTCAGTCTTAAAACAGATGTTGAATGAATTGGTTCCACCTAACTGTCCCCGTTGATTTCCCATGGGCTTATTGACCCCTGCATTACAATAAAGAGGAGGAACAATTCAAACAATGATGCTTAACTGTTAATTAAGCAAACTTTACTTGAATTGAGCTGGATGATGACACCACTGTTTTCTGCAGAGCTGCTTTATCTGATTCAACTTCATCTCTTAATTGATGATTAAGTACACTGAATAAGTACAACATTGTCTTCTTGCTTTACAGCAGAATTTGATGATTTGATGATGTTTGCATCAACGATCATTATATCCTGTTCATCACTGTGAAGCTGCGTTAAAACAATCTATGTATAAAGTGCTTAAAGGGGACCTATTATGCAAAATTCTCTTTTATAAGGTGTTTGAACACAGATGTATGTCCACAGTGTGTGTAAACAACCAGCCTATAATGGTAAAAATCCACCCAATACTTTTTTTATAATCCCCATCAGTCATTTCTCATAATGGGCTGTTTCATATTTCCCCCTACTCCTACATAAAAGTAGGGAAACCCCGCCCATGACTGTAGATGATCTGTCCTTTTAGCATAGACACACCCCTGAGTGAGAAGTTCTGAGTTCTGTTTACTCAATGTATCAACTAGCTAGAGTAGGCTATTACAATATCTTCACCAAAAACATTACAAATGTTTTGTTGTTGGATGTACCAACGAACTGAGGACACGTGGTTGAATTTCATTTTTGAAGGAAATGTTCCAAAGAAGGTTGGTAAAAAGTTATATATTTCCTTCACCAACGAGGGTCAGTACAATGCTGGATTTGTGAAAAAGTTGTTTCTGAAGGATGGGTCAGCTCATTAGCATTTTAAGGGACACACACAAAAACGGCACGTTTTTGCTCACAAAAAAATAGGTGCAAATTTGACAAGCTATAATAAATTATCTGGGAGGGTCTTGAGCTGAAACTTCACAGACACATTCTGGGGACACCAGAGATGAATATAACATCTTGTGAAAAGGGGCATAATATGCCCCCTTTAAATAATGGTGAAAACAAAGTATTTATTCAAAAAGGCTTTATATATTCTCAATATGCTCTGTTCAGTTGCAACCTTTTTAGAATTGACATGTCTGCTTTTATGAAGTCTCTCATATTTGATTCTCAATCATCTTGTCAAGGGAAATACACATCTAGAATGTAATATGATACATATCCCTTTCGGGATTCATGAAGTTCCATTTTACATGTTTATCTTGCATTACAGATGATCTAAATGCTTTCAGGATGTTAGCAAAGATCGGAAACTTCAACTGGGAAGATTTTTTATTAGCAGAATTCTACTACATCAAACAAAAGACTAATTGCACAGCGTCTTGAGACTCGGCTTCCAAGCCTTAGGCGATTCTTACATTTGCCAATTCTTCCTGCTTCTACCCAGCATGAGAATTAAACAGCCTGCAGAGATGCTCTGACGCTGCTAAACAGTTCAATGCCACTGCCGGGTCAGATGCCATAATGCATGCTCTTTTTATCAATATCGGACATGATTGGACACCCTGGATCTGCTTTGCTATTACCACCCAAGCTTGAACTGACAAGGGCATGCTTGATATTTCAGCCGGATATTTATACATGCTTCCATTGGCCTTTCTTGGGGTAGAGCAACACACACGGTGATATTGTGGCAGAAATTGCATGGTCCGGCATCAAATTAAACTGTAGATCAAGTGTGACAGGTCGAAGTGCGCTTCTAAGGGGACAGAGAGCCCTGGGTGCTTTATGGGGTCAAGGTGGCTCCATTATGCATTAGCCCACGTACAGAAAAGAGAAAAGTATAGGGCAAAGCCGCTCTTCTCTTGCCGCAGTGGCTGTTAACCTTTCCGCTGGATCGCCCACCTTTTATCTCCAAGGGGGGCTGTAAAACCAGCAGCCTGCTGCGAAAGGGGTCTGCTCATAAAAATCAATTACCCTGATTAGGAGGCGATTTGCAGAAGTCCTTCAAAGCCAACAATGAGAATCAGAACGGAGTTTAATATTCTGTAAGACTGTAAAATTTCAGAGAACGATCCACAAAATTAATGTAGACTGTCGCCACTAAATTCCTCAAGAAGTGCTGTGGGGAAACACTTGAGAAACAGTTTTCGAGGGGAATAACAATCGAGTCTGAAAGCTTTTCGAGGATGTGACATCATGTTTCCATGGCACTGACTTATATTCCCTGGCGCTAAATTATATGTCTCACCTTTAAAAGCCAAGTAAGGACCATCCGCATAAAAGGTGAAATGGCTACATCAGTTCCACATCATCCTCTTTGTGCTTTCAAATCTAAGCTCAGAATTGATGACTAATGATTAGACATCAGTGCCGCTAAAATCTAATTTGCTGTGGAGGAACCACTTAAGAAGTTGAGAGGGATGTCAGCCCCTCAGTATTACTATTTAGCTATTTTTATAGTATTAGCTATAACATTCACATGTATTGTTTTGGTTTAGTTGTAGTTCCTGTAATTACGTTCACATGTCAATCATTACGTCTCCCTTTGTATTTAAGAGTTTAAGCCTCCCCTGTTCTTTGTCTCGTGTTGAAGTTATGTTCGTTTTGTTTTTGTTTCGCCCTTCCTGGATTATTAAATACTGTGTTTATTGTTCATTCTGCGTCATGCATTTCCCCTTTTTGGATTTACTATTGCAACACCTCACTAAAACTAAAATTACTTGAAATAAAATGATCATTAACTTCAAATAAAACAGAATAAAAACTTTTTTACATTTTTTTTTTTTACATTTTAATTTGTATTTAATTTTATTTTAGCTAGTGGCCAAAGATACATTTCTCCTTTTCTTATTTAACTAAATTAACTAAAACTATAACTGTATATTAAAACTATGTAGACATATACATAAAAAAACTAATAAAAGTGACAAAACAAACAAAATAACTACAATTTCAAAACTAAAACGAAACCAGAAAATATAAAAATGAACTCCAAATATTAACAAAAACTATAATAGTATATCAATATTAAAATAACAAGTCGCTTTGGATAAAAGCGTCTGCTAAATGATTAAATGTAAATGTAACACTGCAACTGATATGGGTTTTTAAATATGTGATCCTCAAAGTTTTGCCGTCATTCACTCATTAGTGTTGTTCCAAACCAAGTATGACTTTCTTTCCTCTTAGTAATATAAAACACACACACACACACACAAGCAATTTACCATCGGCTTTCGTCGCTGCTAGTTCTGTGAAGTCGGGTTGGTGTTTCCCGGCCTTTACACTAACCCTACCCCTAAACCTACCCATCACAGAAAACTTTCTGCATTTTTACATTCAATTTAGGTCCCCACGGTGACTCGAGTACCCTTCATGTTGAAGTCCCCATCGGGATAGAAAAACATGAACACACTCACTTTTTCCTCTTTTGTGTTCCATAGAAGAAATAACGTCATGCAGGTTTGGAACGACATGCAGTCAATTTCATTTTTGGGTGAACTATCCCTTTAAAACTCTGATGCTGAATATATGGATACATGCTTGGATAATTTTCGTCTCTTTTTGTTTTAATGAATTTAAAGAGCTGCTGACGCCATGCTAATTGTTGAGCTCAAAACAAAAGTATGTTGTAGGCCTTCATCATCTAGTTTCAATACTTATCGTGCAGAGCTATAGAAATTATCCTAATTCTTTTCCCAGCCACTTCATCTTCTCTCTATATACTGTATTTGTAATACTGGAAATTCTTATTATATCCTGGCAGAACAATGGCCTGGGTGCAAGTGATTCTCGGCGTGGCTCTTGTCCAAGAGACACAGCGTGGCAATTCATTACCCCTGCAGAACTCAGAGGAGCCGGAGTGATTACCCTCATCCATTTCAGACAATAATGGCTGCTGATACGGTGCTTCTCCGCCGTTCAATTCAACAGGACAAAGAAGCGTGTCTTGATACCCGTGCCAGGAGATATTTTGTAATTACCAGGGAGAGCGCTCTCGTCTGAGTCAGCTGCTTCTGTAGCGTAGCCTTGGCTTCAGCGGTGTGTGTGGTGAGATGCTGCCTGTCAGCTCTGTGTTTGAGCTCTGAAGGCCGAAGGGTCATTCCTGCATTGCATTTTCATTTCCATCACTTTTGAGCTGGATAAAATATTACACTGTCAATGTTTCAAAATGGAAATCATAGTCATTTTTAATTATAACAATATCAGAATTCCATTCAAAAGTAAGGGGTTGGTAAGAATGTTTTTTAAAGTCTCTTATTCTCAACAAGATGGCATGCATTTGAATGCAGTAAAAACAGTAATATTGTGAAATATTATTACAATTTAAAATAACTGTTTTCTATTTTTAAATATTTTAAAATGTCATTTATTCCTGTGATGGCAAAGCTGATCCTTCAGAAATCATTCTAATATGCTAAATTGATGCTCAGGAAAAATGTATTATTATAATAATCAATGTTGAAAACAGTTGTGATGCAAGCTTAATATTTTTGTGGTAACTTGAGAATTTTTTTCAATATTCTTTGATGTATAGAATGTTTAAAAGAACAGCTTTTCATTGAAATAGAAATCTTTTTTTTTACATTATGACTTTACTGTCAATTTTGATCAATGTAATTCATTTCTTACTGACTCCAAACATGTATGTATGCATGTATGTATGTATGTATATATATATATATACACACACACACACACTTTTTGATAATATAGTTTGAGTGAACTTTACCAATTTTGCCATGTCAAACAAGAAAAACTGGCAATTAATTAGAAAGATTTCATTTCAAAAGATGTCAAACAAACTGTCTTCTTGTTATTGCTTCATAATAGTTCTACAGGTTTTTCCGGTCCTCAGTATCATTTTCCATCCTGTAATACTTCTTTAACAAAAACAAAACCTCCGACCTTAATGACATGATCCTCCAGGAAGTCACACAGAACACCACCTCCGTAATAAATGAAAATAAAGACAGTAAGCACATGTTTATATAAAAATGTTTTTTTAATGGTGTATTTGATGATCCATTGTTGAAATGATGAGAAAAATACCCAGAGCAGATTAATTTGATGTGATGGATAAATGCACCCGCGAGCAGAGCTCAGGGATTCGCTAGTGCTGCTCTCGCACTCTTACAAACACACACATTCTTTCAAAAAGAGTTTGAGTCGCTTTGCTTGACTCACATAAGGTCGGAAACATAGTCTACAGCAGTAGGTGTAGGCAAATGCATCTTCATTTTAGAGACTGTTGTGTTCTGAAAACAGTCTGAATTCATTCAAATGTGTGGCATTCTCAGCATTACCAAAAGGGGTGCTATAGCATAAACTGTTAGTCAGTTTTACCGTCATGGCTGAGCAATCATTTTTTAAAGGGAATCTAGCTGAGCAAGTAAGTAAAAGTTAAACCATCTACATGTTTAGCTATTTAACTGAATAACACATCCGGTTTAATGGCACAGACGTTGAAGTTCTAGCTTTGAGTACTGAGGTTCGTCACTGCCACCGTAGAGTATGTTTCTGACCCAACACTTGACAGTGACCATTTTTAAAGCACAACAATTCTCTACTCTGATTAGCTGTACGTCATTGTTGCATTAAGACTGAGAAACATTTGGTCACCGAACTATTTTGCAATGAGACCAACATTTACTACAACCCACAGAGGGTTTCCATTAAGAGCATATCAGCTGAAGGGAATGACAGCATCACATTAAGATATTAATAAAGGGCTTCATCATTCATGAATTATGCAGATTGTTCATGATAAGATGGTGTATAATTGTTCCTGTATAACATAACAACACTCTAGGTTTGGTTAAATATGCAGTAAGTGAAGAGTAGTCTGTCTTTATGGTTACTGAGAAAATAAATCCCCATTGCAGAGCAGTAAGTAACGTAAAATGTCCGTCAGTTAATGAGGAAGGACACATTTCCAGTGGGGCAAGTCTTCCTGATACCTTATTCGCATACTGTTTACTCTGATGTTGTTGTGTAGTCATCAACTTAAAGGGACAGTTCGCACACAGAAATGACAGTTCTGTCATTATTTACTCTCTCGGGTAGTTTAAAATCTGTGTGACTTTCTTTTTTCAGTGGAACATAAAAGGAGATGCTTTGCAGGATGTTCACGCTGCTCTTTTATATACAATGAAAGTGAATGAGGACTGGAGCTGTCAAGCTCCAAAAGTGACAAAAAAGCAGTCAATATGGAATACACTCGAATACTTCAAATATAGTGCACAAGTCTACATGACTTTATACTTTTCTGGTTATTCTTTTGTCAGTTTTGGAGCATAACAGCTCCAGTCTCTATTTACCTTCATTGTATGGAAAAGAGCAGCTTGAACATTCTGCAAACATCTCATTTTTGGGTCACACGGGTTGGGACTGAGTAAATAAATGACATAATTGTCATTTCTCAGGGTGAATTATTCCCTTAACAACAAACAACTCAAAGTTAACAAAGATTTTCATAAGGGGAGACATGTGACATCATTCTTCTCCCCTTACTGGCAACAGCTTCAGTCCCTGAGGACCATGGCAAGAGATTGGTCATGAAACACAGACTTTCACACATTCACAAAGAAAAAAGTAACACCTAAACATGCTTGCATACATAAAACAGTCATTCTCAATAGAATGCTTGACATCTCAAACACACACAGTCATCCCCGCATACTAAATAATGAGTAGTCTCTGGGAATTGGGAATGGTGGTGACATTTATAAAGGCTGCGTTTGCTGCTTCTTCCTTCTGCTTGCGTTTCACAAGCTCTCTCTTTCACACACGCATACGCACAAACTCTATGACGCTCCAGTTATTGACTGCACACAGGCGTTATTATCGAGTCAATCGCATTTAGAGAGCACGACGTCGCGTTTGGAAACACAGAGCCTATCCTTACTAAGTGTAAAATAAGACACAGTTTCCTCTTTGGATCTCCACCAGTTTCCCAACTCGGTTACCAAGAAATGGCTTGGATTGGGTGCTGAAGACAACCTAGAACCTAAACATCTGTCTGATCGGACAAACGGAATACCTCTCACATTCTGCAAGTTAATATTAGTACACTTAGCTCACAGGGGTTTACCCTACAGTATGCTGAAAGCTTAAATAATGGCTATGGTCCACGTGTTGTCTGTCTGTCCATCGACATTTGCAAACGACGTGCAAATACACACAAAAAAAGGACAATAGAACAGGCCTTTTCAAGTCCTCACTGATTATGAAAAGCTAATAAATTGCATCCAATAAGTGTTAGGCAGCTCTGTTGGTCTCAGTGCTGTGAGTTTTACCTCTTTGAGGGACGAAAAAAATCCCTTTTAAAAAGAATTCAAAGAAATTGACCATAATAAACAAAAAAATAAAGAGACAGACCGTTATCGTCACAAGTTCATGGCTGAAATGGCAGCAGACATTTAAGCAAATACCTCTATACAATTTCATTCGGTTCATTCTTTTTAAAATCTGCAGTGAATATAATTTCGATAATGTTTACGTATGTTTTTTTCCTTCTGTGGGCGATTGCGCCTGTAGAAGTCTTCACCTCTTAGTTTTAAGTTCAGGCTCAGTGCTTTAAGTTAGTCAGTCATATTTCTGACCTGGCACGCAAAGTCTTTGCGGCGCCAGTTGTCCTGCATTCGCAGTCCTCCCTCTCCGAGACGACCGAAGGATATCCTGGAGCACAACAGAAGGGGGGAGGGCCGTATTTGATGGTGACGCTAAAGTTCTGTCTCTTTCTCGTTTGCCGTTTTTCTCTCCCACTTGATTGGACCTGGAGATCGCATTCTTTTCCTCCTCGTCAACCTGTATTTCCAGTCCCCCTCCCCCCAGCACTGCTACCAGCGGTTGATAATGTGATTCATGTAGTCCTCTGTGGGCAATCGGGACGCTTCGGACTCTGGTGTGTCATCCCTGAAATTAGGATCAGAGCTGGACGTCCGACGAAAAGGGAAGAGGGCGGGCTGGTTCTTTAGGCGCTGCTCTCTTCGCTCCAGTTGTCGCTTGTACATGTAGCGCTGCTGAAAAAGATCCCTGGCGTAGTCATACAACTGCATGTCCAGGTCGTTCAGCTCCTCGATCCGCTGCACCGTGTCGTTGTCCAGATCCACGCCCGCGGCCCGCGTGCTGTTGTACTGCATGAAGGGGCGGATGAACTTGAGGCGGAAGGTCCGTTCAAACAAGTACTGCGTTTTGCGCTGGAACTCAGTCAAGCCGAAGAAGGCCATGTCTCGCAGGTTCTTCTTGGCTGACTCGAGTAGCACCTGAGCACGCTTCTTTTCCGGGATGAAAGACATGTTGTAGCAGCCCACCAGGCTGAGGTCGGCTAGCATGCGCACCTGTCGGTTATTCGCCAGGTTATATGGACAGTCCATAAACTGCTGTAACGTGCAGCCCGACCAGTCGGTGCCCTCATAGCAGGGGGGCAGCTCTTCCGGTGTGGGCGTTCGCCCGTCACACATGTGCAGGGAGGTTTTCCACGTGGCTCCGCGCTGGACGTGTCTCCATTCGCTCAGGTAGCGAGACACAGGGTCCCGTAACAGGGTGATGTAGTAGAACTTCCTGTAGGATGATGAGGGATAGAGAAATTATTAGTACACAGGTAAAGAGGAAAACATTTTCATCTGAATGCCTGAATCAAAACAAACAAACAAAAGTGTATATCTAAGATTTCACATGTGTCTACAGTGTTTTATCGCCATTTAAAATGTTTTAAATGGAAACCCTCACAACAAAAAGTTATCAAAAGAATTTTGATTCGTCAAGTTGTTTCTAACACATTAGCTAATTAATTATTTTTGGGGTGTGGTCTATAATTGAAATATATCTTCTGAATGGGAAGTCTAAACATAACAAAACTTCATAAACATAGTCAATATAGCCATTTAGAAGTGCTAGTATGTCCTAACATCATCTTCCCCTTCCCGCCATGTTTTTTTTTGTTTGTTCCAGAAGCCGTTTAACTCGGATATTACAACAGAAAAGAAGGGACGATTGCGGTTTTCGTGAATTACTGTTTCATGTAGACGTTAACCCTCTGAGGTCGATGAACGCAAAGGAACGCTTTGGTGGATTTTTTCCACATAGCAGCTAAATTGACTTAAAATACTCCTTCAATTTTGTCATACAGAAACTAGACTTGAAACTGTAAAATGTATTTTTTTTTTTGACCTAAAAGGTCATTTGTGTACACACAATAATGACAAAACTTTGTGCTTTTGTGAAAAAAGTGTGCACTTTTTGCTGTCTCAGTCTCTGTGAACTACTTTCTGAAACGTGCCAAAAAAATGGACCGAAACTCAGCAAATACTTGCCACATAGACATGAGAGATTTTTAATGTGGCCACACCCACGTGCAGCGCATCCTATTCATGCGGTAATCGTCCACATGAGCCACGCGAACCTGTAAACGCCTCGATAAACAAAGCATCAAGCTTCATCAGATTTATCTGCTTTTCATCAAGTTTGGAAGAAGGCACGCTTTGAAGAATAAGCTTTGTAAGAATAAGATTTTTTTTTATAAGAATTTACTTCAGAAAAAGAAGAACGCGGTGCGCTACTTGATCCAGCGGAGGATAGGTAAGTCATTTATTCTTACATTAGTTAACGTGTTATTGTTACATAAACTTGTAAACATTTTACTAGATGAACTATCGCCAGACTAAAATGTGTGAAATCGACTGAAACATGTTGAAATATGAAATAGGCTATATAGGAAGGTAAGTTAGGCAACATTTCATTGCTAAATCTCTAAATAATTCTAAATGTCGTACGGCACGAGGACGTTTTTATGCTCTATAATATAAAACACAATATGATATAAAAGTAATATGAGTGTTTAAATCTGATTGGCTGATTGGAATGATGTTCCAGGATCAACAAAGATGTTGTACTTGGTGAAAATCACATTCACCATCTATACAATGCCAACTGTCAAATTTTGTGAGAATTGACCACAAGATGGCACTGTAATAAATATCTTTATGTTTCTGCTTATATGTCAGTTAGCCTATAGATCAGGAATTTTCTGGGGGATTCTCAAACAATAAATCTTCCTTTAACTACAAACTTCAAAACAATTACTGCCGAAACTTGCTGTAAGCAATGTTTTTTAAATATGTGTTACTTAACCAGTGCATAAAAAACTACTAGTCAACAAATAGTTTAGGCAGCCCACCAACTAGTCAAATTTGAACATCTCTACAATGAAATTATTTCGATTTAACAGCTGGGATGGAATACTGTGTGAAGACTGACTTTAACATTTTCTGCACATTACATTTTTTATGGGTTTTATTGACTCATTAAAACGCAAGCAGTGTGTAATTTTTTTTTCTCATAAACTGGAACTCTAGCTACATTATTCACATCATAAATATCTGTATTGCAGTAAAGGACCAACGGCAGCCACATGGTAATCTTTTACTGGTAGGTAAGAATTATAATTCCTCTCGCCTCCAGCATAAAAATAATTTTGTCGCGTGTGAACACAACCAGTCGTAAAGGGGAAATGAACTGTAGTGCTCTTGATTCTGATATGCATCAGTGAGACTTCATAATGCAGACGAAAAGAGCATAACTCGTCCCACAACACCTCTTCCATTCTGAACCTGCACTCCAACACCAAATTAGTGAATTCTTGGATGAGTCCCTCTTGTGCACTTGAGCGTACGTGGTGCAGAATGAATCAGACATTAGTGTAGTGAACGGCGGAGACTTATTTATTTTAACAGCTCTGGTAGAGATGACTGAATTTATTCATCTGTGAAAGACAGGACTGGAGACGGCAACAAGTCAACCAAAAGCTTGCACATTATGCACAGCGTTGACCCTGAGGGTAAATCAACAGAAAATTCAACACATTCCCTCTCTTAATCAGTACATTCAACATGTTTTCTAGTAAAAACATCTTTACGTCCTAAAAATAACATATATTTACCTAGGAAAAAACACTGTGTTAAATTCAAGCTAAGCGTTATGTACAGTGATGGCTCTGTGTGTAAATGCAAAGACAATATAATAATAGTAATAATAATAATAATAATAAAAGGTTTTTAATGTAGAAGGGAAAAAAACTCCCTCACTCGAATTTCTTTTCTTACTATGTATGTTTTTGTAAAAACATCTAAACATCCTTAAAGAAAGATATATTTAACTGAGAAGAACAATTGCCATAAGATATTAAAAGAATATTATAAGCTATCAGTTAGTATTATTATTCATATTAATGGCAGTTTAGCTGCATGACATCTACTAGCAATTCATCTACTATATAGTACAGTCAAACCAAAAATTATTCATACACCAGATATAATTTTTTACTATTGGGTACAGAACACTATAGTTCATTTATGTAAGTGAGGATAGCAAAATAAAGTAAACTGTGACGTATTATATCCAAAAATTCTTCATACAGTGGACTACCAGTAAAATCGATAAAAATTTGGGACCAAAATTATTCAGACACTTTGACCTGACCATGTTTTGCTTAAGTGTTTTTCTTTAATTGCTAATGCGACCTTTTACACCACAGACTGAACAAAATGAAGCATTGCTTGGTCATTGGTTGACCTAAATTGGTATTATCTAATTGTGTACTGAAATTTAACAGCTGACAGCTGATTGGTTGACTGTAATCCATTACATACCTTTCTATCAAAGTTATCTGACATTATCAAGAAGAATTTGTTCTGTCACAGTTTAACTCTGAATTCTTGTCATATTTTATTACCATTTTCTAAAGTATGGCGAATAAACTGTGATAATGTGAGAAAATATTGAAGGTGTCTGAATAAATTTTGGTTTGACTGTATAATAAAATTCAATTGTTTCTTCCATTTTGGTTATTCAGAATTTAAAGCAACTTTTGAATGTTTGTCAGTTGTCAGGGTCAAAAGATACATTGTGACTGCAAAATGGAGGCTAAAGTGCTATGCTAACAAGCCAAATGTTGACCCCTAGGTAAATTATTTTATTTACATTTTTTTGTCAGCATTTTTTTGCAGAGTAAAATCTTCACATTTATAAACATATTCTCTCACCACTGTCTGGCACTTATAACACACACACACACACACAGAGTTCAATATTCTACAGTGTGTCAAAGCCAGTGTTAAACACCTCCATCTCAATCCCACTCTTTCTTTGTGAACATCACTCTATTCTCATTCTGTTACCTTTCAGTTCTCCCTGTGTGATGTCTGTTCATACGCAGATCTGTCCTATTCAAAACAAAGGCGTAGCTTGATGACACCTTGATTTCGTGGAGCTTTTATTATGCAGCAGACGCCGCTTCTGCTTCTTCCGATCATGCATATGTGGGGTAACGCAGCGCTGTTTTATCATATTAGATACATTTGAGTGTGTTGAAAGTTCTGTTAAAATGCTACTCAGTGCGTTCGCTTGGTGGCTGCTATGAGACACTTGTTGCACACTGCAGTAAGCTAGATCGATATTAGGCATGGTAAAACATGGTACTCGTGGTAAATCAAGAAAACAAGATTTAAACAATAAAACTAACTGCTGACTGTGTTGTAAAACCAGAAATCAAGGATAACGCGGGTATGATGTCATTGATAGGCGACGCAGGGACACGGTCCTGGTTAAAATAGCTTATTTCTCTGGATTTAAACATTCTTGGAAACATTTGGGATAATGTAAGTACACAAGTCAACAAAATATATAACACTGTGTTTAATCCAAAAATCTTACATATTGTACCTTTAAAAGACTACAGAGGTTTTCTTTTAGGATACAGGATATAACAGAAAGAAATGTATACAATACTGTTAAATTATTATATTATAATTATTAAATTATAATACTGTTAACAGTTGATTGATATGATAAGATGATGATATGATTATATATATATATATATATATATATAATCATATCAATTCATTACATAACATCACTTTTCAGTATCATCCAAAATGACACATTTGTGCACCCCTAGTTGTTTTCTAAAAATCTAATTATAAAGAGCAAGTGTCAGTAAGTGAAAGCTATACAAAAAAGCAAATAAAATAGAAATGAAAAGTTTTACTCTACATGCTAACTTATAAAAAAGGCCAACAGGCAGAGCCCTGACATGTGTTTTACTGTACACACAAACACATGCCTAGACATGCACACACAATAACTGTCAAAACTGCACACACATAAAGGATGTGTATTGCCAACGGCATGATGCAGTTTAATGTTCTCAGAAAGAGCCAACAGGGACAGAATAAGGCTTAAACACACACACTCTCTCTTTCAAACACACACACACACATACAGAGCGCAGAGCTCGGACTGATGGCTCACGTCAAATCAAATAAGCTGAGCTGTTCTGATATACAGCAGCATTCAGCATAACTTTAGCAGAGACCCAGAAAGAGAGAGAACACAAGCATTTAACCAGAATTTCTATCAAAGCATGTACCAGCCTGGAAATAACCATAATCTAGTGAATTCTCCTGATATGAGAGTGGTGCGGTTGCTCTTTCCTCCTCTTCTTTGTTCTGTTTAATATATTCACTCCTGTTGGTTTACACGCTCAGCGCCACCCTATCCGATGACCTTTTTCCTCTGTTTTCAATCATCGTGTGTCTAAAGCCACACTTCTCTGGGGCATTGCTAGGTCGTGAGCAGCTTACAAACATGCAATTCACGCCACGGCCACTCGGTGGTGATATACACACAGAATTCTCATTGATCTTTCCGTAACTAAGACGTACTTGCATGCACCACAATTAAACACAAATTTAAAGCCTCAGTATCAGTCACATTTAACTCCACTCCACCGAAACAGAATTTCTTTATAGGAAAATAAACAGCTAGACTGTTGTAGGAACTATATGTGAGAAACAAGAGGGGAAAGGGAATTGGTGGGTCGGGGTCATTGTCATTGCCCTAGTAGTGCAATAGGGAAAAGGACAGAAAAATGCTGGCACAAGCATATCACAACACCACATACGCAAACTAAACAAGACTTTTCCTGTAACAAAGTCTTTCCTGCATAGCAATGGACAAACAGCATGAGCAGAGGGCAAAGTCACGATCACCACCACACACATGCATGTAGGGCTGGGGGTGGAGACTTACATTGCAATATTGCTATTTTAAAAAAATACAGGAATTTTCACCAAATTGGAGTGGGAGGATTTTGTTGGGGAGAGAAATTTGCATTTGGAATAAATATAATAAAAAATCTGAAAAATTACTTTTTACTCTGAAGACCTTTTTAATGGCAAAATCCTTTTAGGGCTAATCAATTTATGAAAAGCTGTTAAAAGAAAATAGTATGTCAGAATTTCATGTTTCATCATTACTTACATTACTTACTTTGTAATTACACTTAAAAAAATGCTGCAGGGGTTGTTTCAACTCATGTTTGTGTCAAATATGGACAAACTCAACCATTGGTTTACATTTTTAAATACAATTTGAAACCCAACGGTTGGATTTGTCCATATTTGGCACAAACATGGGTGGAAAACCCTGCAACAAACATGGGTTGAAAACCCTACAACATTTTTTTGAGTGTATTTGTGAAATTTACTACCAATTTCTGAGTAAATCCTGCATCATTTATTTTGTAATGTTAAAAAAACTGGTGGTTTTGTATTTTAAAGTTCAGTTCAAAATTATTAAACTGAGTGATAAAATACATTTTACTTTACTGTAAAATTACAATACTAATATTTACATGTTAATTTTACCATTTTTAAACAGCTTTTATTTTGTTTTGTTTTATAAAATACGTGTTGCTGGTTTCAGAGAGAAGCTCAGCACTGTGTTCATTTACACGGTTGCAACTCACAATATCAGGTGTGTAAATGCCACACTTCACTCTGAAACTGGTAGAGCATACATTTATTTGATTAAATCGCATCGCAGTCTGCATGAGGCGGGTACTATCCATTAATATCAGCACCAGTTCTTCTGCTGTATCGTAAATCTGACTGTGAGGGAATCTGGGGAAATCTGAGTCTCTCTGCAAAGTGTCATTTGAAATTTATGAGCAATTTCCTCAGTCACAAAAACAAACACCTGGAGGGAAGCAGTGCAGCGGAGTCACAACTCACGACAAAACATCCTCGCTCTACATCGCTCAAACTCATTTTGTTTCACTTCATCATTACAGTGTGTAAATCATGTTAAAGACAATTACCAGGACAGGTACAGTTGAGCAAAATGGGACTGTAATGCCAAAATGTAGTGGTTTTTAGGTGGCTCGACTTAAAAAAACTCAATTCCAACTCCGTAAATATGGCTAAGATTCCTCCTTCATTGTACATCTTTGTGATTATTACTGTCCACCAAGCAAAAATCAAATAAGATCACTTAGAAAAATAACAACACACCTGAGTTATGCTGTTATACTTGGGTTAGGGGTTTGTTCAAATCTCTAACCACAGGTATGTGCAATTATAATGGTGATGATTGCCTTAGCAAACACCACTAATTAAAATCTATTAATACATGATGTAGTCATCTTCAGGGACTGCTTTAGCAATGAAATTTGTTTGGGTAGCACTTTATTAATAACATAATTAATCATGCATCTGCTATAGGGTTCTCCTCAACATTTGAGGCCCATTTTAATTCTCGGCGACTTGTCATGGTAATTGCCGTCCTTGTGATTTATGCAAATTACTGCTGATCAAGTCACTTCAGTTCAAAACCTGCTTAGAACATGAATGTAAATCTATTGACCTCTTACACTGTGCTATCCGGCATGTCTACTCGAACGTCAATCCTCGTAAAAGTGAAAATTGCATCTTCCGCTGTAGCAAACCCCATGACGATAACAGGCCATAAGATCCACCATATGAGGACATGCTTCTACCATAGAAACACAATCAATCCCAAAGCGGATCTGCATGTAAAATCACTGCTGGGGATTAACTGCATGCCATGTCTGTGAAGAAGAGTGTGATTAGATTGAGGAGAAGCGGTTTAATGATGTGTATAGTTCTGAACTGCCACTCTGTTTGGAAATGGCTAAGGGCCATTCAGTCTTTCACTGCGTCATGCTTTAGTTAATGGTCAGTTAGTCGTATGAGAAACTGGTGGGGCAGCAGGCACGCACGCACGCACACGTACATCTATCTTTGTAAAGACATTCATTGACACAATGCAATCTCTGAAAAAAGAAAGTGAGGACTGGCCAAAATGTCCTCACTTAACTCTCTTTGTCTTCACTCCAATGGTCTTAAACTCAAACTGGTCCTCACAAAGATAGTTGTACAAGTACACACACACACACAGGGTTTTCATGTTTTATGGGGACGATTTTTATACTGTACAAACTGTATATCCTACCCACTAACCCTGTCCCTATCCCTAAACCTACCCATCACACAAAACTTTCTGCAGTTTTACATTTACATCACTTAGTATGATTTATAATCTATTTTCCTCATGGGGGCCAAAAAATGTCAAGGATTTCAGATATTGCCATCTTTGTGGGGACACATCTTTGTCCCCATAACGTAGGGTTTACTGGACCACACAAACACCAAAATGAGTGACGTCTTTAATAAGACCTCCACACATCCTGACTGAAGACTGAAGGATGGAGACATTTTGGGAATGTTATTAAAAAAACAAGAGAACATTCATCCATACATCTTTTCTTTTTTGTCAGGTGATCTCGTTCTCTCTCTGTAGGTTTAACAGTCACTCACCTCAGGCTTGTCTGGATATGTAATAACAACATGTCTGAAAACGTTTCAGTACAGCAGGGCAGAAATCTCTCTCTCTCTCCCTCCCTCCCTCCCTCTCTCTCTTTCTGGCAGTCCCAACTCAAGCCCTAAGCTAATTAGGATGTGCTGATTGATTAGGCTGCAATAATTAGCTTTTGTGATGTAAATGAAGCTCCCATTGGTCTAAAATTGATTAGCCACTGTCTGTCCCCGGGGACGAGGCGGCGCAGCATTTCGGATTGAGAGCCACCACTTGCGTCCATCTCTTTCTCTCAGGCTCAGACTCCCAATGTTTGTAATCAAATACGATAATGGACTTCAGTGAAGTGCTGTAAAAAGAAAACTATCGATGTCTAAACAACTAGATATTTCTCTCCACTCTGAAATGATACGATGGTACAGCCTGGGAGATCTAGTGGAGAAATGGAACTTTTATTTTCTTTTTTTACAGTAACTGGCCACTAATTTTATGCATTTTTTAATTATCAATCAGCCACTTTAATCATGTGGTTTGAAAAATAAAGTACAAATATCCCTTGATTATTAAAAGATAAAATGCACTTCTAATTAAAATTATTTTAAAATATGATTTAAATATGGAGGACTAAGACAAGGACTGCCAAAAATAAAATAAAATGAAGAAATCCATTATCAACTTAATGCAAAAATAAAAATGTATTTGTATTTGAAACTATTATTTATTTCATGTTAAAAATGTAGCTAAATGCAACAAAATAATACATTAATAATTATAAATACATTTTTCAAGTCTTTACATTTTTGAATGAATACATTTGTAATTGAATTCCTTTACTTTAAAGTGGCATTCTTATACAAAAACTTTCTAGTCATAGAAAAACCTTAAAAAAAGCAGAATTAATAATTATAAAAGTATTTAAAAAAATGTTAGTGGTACAGCTTTAGATTGAATAAAGCATGTTACAATGCAGGACACTGCTGTTCCATGTCATGTCAAGACCCCATAAACAAATAAAATTGTCAGGGGAATCTGAGATATTGCAGAAAGGTATGTGTGTGAGAGAGACTCAGAAAGCAGGGCTAAAAGGCACAGAGCAAGAGACTGTCTGTTGTTTTCCTGTCTGGAGAGGAAAGGCTTTTCCGCGTTCTCATGAGGAAGGAAAAGGCGACTGCTTCCACTCAACCAACCTCTGACCTCAAACCTGAGAGCTCGTCTGCGAGTTTTATTCTTCCTGTTTCTCTGGGGTGAAGCCTGAAAATGCACTCAGAATAACCACACTGATAAGTGCAGAATTCCCACCCTGATTATCCAATCAGAGGCGAGAGAAGTAGCGTTGTGAATTCTGTCCCAAACTTGTTATGCCTGCTAAGATACTGCGTTCAAAATCTAAGGCATGTATCCTTCATGAAAAAAACAGTCCTAAACATATGAATTAGAATTTTCATCAGCTGTGAAAAGTGATGAGTAACAAGACATTTTGTTATTTAGCTTCTATTTCTGTATCACTGCTGTAAGTAGCCCTGCCCACTATGAAATATGAAATCTCATTGGTCCAAAATCTCACTTCGATCTCAAATCTCACTTCGATATTTCTGTATCACTGCTGTAAGTAGCCCTGCCCACTATGAAACATGAAATCTCATTGGTCCAAAATCTCACTTCGATCTCAAATCTCACTTCGATATTTCTGTATCACTGCTGTAAGTAGCCCCACCCACTATGAAATATCAAATCTTGTGGGTCCAAAATCTCACTTCGAACAACTGTACATTCAGTGCTTGTTGTTAGAAACTCGTCATCACATCTGGTTAGGACACAGTACCAGGCAATCCCAGAATGCACTGCCACAAGAGAAATATTAATTACAAAAATACATGTATCTAGAGCTGCATGATTAAGAATATTTTAACCATAATCACGATTTCCGCATGATTAATTAAGCATAATCGTCAACAATATTGACACGGTATGAAAGCTTCTTTCTGCCAAGGAATAAAAATAAAAATAAAATAGGAAATTTTAACCTCACAATTCTGACTTTGCAATTCTAACATTGTTTCTCACAATTTTGTCGAATTTATATCTTGCATATATGACTGTTTTCTCAGAACTGTGAGATATTAACTCGCAATTATGAGTTATAAAGTCCAAATTGCGTTAAAAAGTGAGTTAAAAAGTTAGAATTGTTGAGATATAAACTTGCAATTTTAGGTAAAAAAATTGTGAAAGTATATGTATATGGTAAATATAATATATATCTATCTATATATATATATATATATATATAACTATATGAGGCAAAATAAACCCTGTGTACGAGTTGACAATTTCTTGTGCTTACGTGAAAGTGCAATAATTCTAAAGAAATGCAAAAAAACATTTTTCAAATAAGAAAAATTGCGATTAATAATGAAGCAAGATACATTTTCAGTTTAACCATTATTGTGCAGCCCTACTTGTATTTTACTCAATACAGCAAAAAGTATATCAAATAAAATAACAAATGAACTATTTACCCTAAAATTTGTACCAGCAAAATCTTTAGTGCTTAACATTAACCCCACATGTTTTCAGCCGCCTTGGTTCTGGATTTATCAGCACGCTCATCTAAAATACCTTAATGTTTTTCCCTCCAAAAAGCCATATGGAAACACAAAAGTGGAATATTCCTCACTTTAAACCACTAAAAAGAAAACTGGGGAAAAATATGAGGCTCACTATGAATTCACTCATCATTGGCAGGTGTGGCAAAAAATTCACTGTGGACCCTAGATACACTGCAACTCTAGGTCTTTTTCCTGAGCACCTGGTCTTGATAAGTTTTGGCTGGTGGACCGGTGTTTTAGTCAGTGCTATGATTTGTTTTAACAGGTTGGGTGTATTAATATTTGTACCCCTGTGACTGATGATGCAGGTGCTCTATTGGCCGAACACAATGAAGTCAATCACAACTCGCAGCTGTGCTGCAAACTCCTCAACCTCTGGCTCTGAGGAATGACATCAGAAAGTGACAAGTTAAGACATATTAACTGTAAAATACACACATACACACCCATGACATGCACACCAACGCACAGGATTCTAGGAAAACTTTTGTATCTAGGGCTCAAACCCATTCGCACTGACCGATGTTGCATCACACCAGTGGAATGTTTTGAATGGAAGGAACTGTGAGTTCAGCTCAATGTAAACGTCCTGCTGACTCCCAAATATTCCCAAGTTATTAAGAAGTCTTTCCGAACTGCTGTCACCACAGGGATCAGGATTCACAATCTTCAAACAAACGCACACTACAGACAGTTTGAAGTCAAGTCAAAAATTGTAAGGAAAATAAACTATGCTTCAATTGTCTTACATACAACTAAACTAAGCAGGAAACTCATTATTGGTTTGAAAAGCAATGTCAAAGCTGTCGAATTTCCAGCTTGCAGAACTTTACTTTGCTTTTCCTCAAAATGATCTGCAGTATTATAAAAAAGTGGTTCATCCAGTGCCAAAATAATACCAGACACCCAAAAATTTTCATATTAAACAGACACAAAAGTTCAAAAGTTTGGTGTCAGCAAGACAGCATATTAGAACGATTCCTGAAGGGTCATGTGACACACAAGACTTGAGTAATGATGCTGAATTAAATTACATTTTAAAGTATATTAAAACCCAACCATTGAATGGTGGATATAATAGAAAATATCTATCTATCTATCTATCTATCTATCTGTCTGTCTGTCTGTCTGTCTGTCTAACTGTCTATCTGTCTGTCTGTCTGTCTGTCTGTCTGTCTGTCTGTCTGTCTGTCTATCTATCTATCTATCTATCTATCTATCTATCTATCTATCTGTCTGTCTGTCTATCTATCTATCTATCTATCTATCTATCTATCTATCTATCTGTCTGTCTGTCTATCTATCTATCTATCTATCTATCTACCCCCCCCTCTCTCTCTCTCTCTCTCTCTCTCTCTCCCCTTCTCTCTCTCTCTATATATAGCACCTTTACAAAGCCTATATATAATTTATATATCTATATTTTATTAATAATACTTTTTTTATTTATAAAATAATACATAAATAATAATAACTTTATAATTTTAATATTGATAAATAAATATGTTAATGACTACATTATTTCACTACTCCATACATATAGGCTTAATAATATGCAAATACGAGTCAAAGTAATAATGGAACAACAGTTTTAAAAAGTGATTTTTCACTATTATTTACAACAAGATCTGCATTTTCATGGGTTTAAATGAAATATTTTTGTTATAAGAGATAATAAAAACAACTTAGTGCATCAAAACCACTCCTTTCCTGGTAAAAAAAAATGAACATGATTTTCAAACGTCAACGAATTTGCTGAATGTAAAACATGTCAGTCCCTGAGTAACACAATTTATTAAAAGGTCCCATGACATGGAATTTTTTATACTTTATGAGGTTTTTTAACATTAATATGAGTTCCCCCTAGCCTGCCTATGGTCCCCCTGTAGCTAGAAATGACGATAGGTGTAAACCAAGCCCTGGGTATCCTGCTCTGCCATGAGAAAATGGAAGCTCAGATGGGCCAATCTAAAATATTCCCTATATGTCATCATACAGGGGAGGTTACCTCCCCTTTCTCTGCTTTGCCCGCCCAGAGAATTTGGAGAAAGAGGATTCAGTTTATTTTTTACACTTAATTCAGTCGCAATGTCAGCACAGGCTTTACAAACAGACTTTTACGATATGGATTCGACAGCACCACCACAAACAGTAAGTAACAGTGTTCATTAATGCCTGATCTGTGATTATTCAAGTTTACACAGATTTTCTTTCTAAATCGTTTAATACTGTCCATGCATTAGTGAATCAAGCCAGTGACTAAACGATCAACTTCACATTGTTTCTCTTAGTAGCATGAAAAAATCTGTTATTTAAATTGTGATTAAACTGCAGAGAGCGATCAAAGAACTCTTTTTATAATGTTCGGAGCTGTCAATCACACATCACGAGTACACTTGCCCAAACTCCCGTTATAATGAATGATGCTGTTATGCTGCACAACGAAGCTCTTACTGTATTCATATCGATATTGTGTTTGCTGTTAGTTGTGGTGAAAGCATTTTGTGAGAGAAATAGCGTTGCAATGACGAGATCACTGCATTCACGCGATAAACAGACTGTCTATCTACTCAATGCTCATCACTGCAGCCTTTCATGTGATGGGAAAAGATCTAAAAATAATGCTATAATCAACACTTTCATGATTTGTTAATCTCGACAGCTGTAATAGTAAAAAAGCGTAGTAAAAGTATTCGAGAGGGGTTCCACATGTAATACGCATTTCAAATGCAAAGATGTCAGCCAATCACAACAGTGGGCATTTACACTGAAGTCTCACAGCAGACACGCCCCTTCAAACAGAGCATTCAAGCCAGAGGGCTAAAACCAGGATAGAAAAATGCCTTTTATTTCTAAATTATGACATTTTATGCTGTAAAACTAACAATATAAGTACACCTCAGGAAACATTATAAAATAATAAAAAAATCCACATCATGGGAACTTTAAGCCACAAAATGGCTTCATTCCATAAAATAAGTCACATTTTATAATTACCCAAAAATCTAACACCAAAAACCTAGGCTGGCTGTCGGTTGGAATATCAGAATATAATATTGACATAACACACTAATGGGCATCAATCACATCAAATCACCGGCTAAGAAATAAATAATTATTACCTTACGATCCATCTATTGTCAAATCCACATCATTTGAATACCACAACATCAACATCTATCAAAAAATAGCGTGCACAATACACTGTAGTATTTAAGAGAAGCAGAGGTGCAGGGACTACATGAATGTCCTGGAAAACCCACACTACTGGATGTTTTGACTACGCCATCACTTTCTGAGAAGAGAGAGAAGATGGCGGCTTGAGCGGCTGTCTGTCAGAGACGATAACATATGTAATACATAGCGCGCGTGTGTATAAATTTGTTCTTCAGTCGCTGAAAGTGAAATCAGGGAACTAAGTGAAATACTTCACACTGCATGCTACAGAGAATAAATGCCAATCCAATTGAAAAACGTTGCCGGGTTAGTGAACATTGTTTAACATGCTTTGGTTTTGACTCTCATATGCTGAAATATAAACTTGACAGGTGATTTTTATAAAACGTAGTTTGATTACTATCTTCTTAGCTGTTTAAAAGATTAAGGCAATTATCAATGTTTGATCAAATTTTGTTTAATTGTCAAATAAAAGATACATTTTTACATGATGTTATTTTTTCACCTGATTTGTTTAATTACCCCCTAGCAGATTTTGACTCATGTATTAAAATGACATAGGTATATTAATCCTGAGTGGTGGCCCCACAGGTGTGTGTGTGTGTGTGTGCGTGAGAGAAAGAGAGACAGAGGCTGTTGTTTTGTGGCTTGTAAGACTCAGCGGTCGCTCTCCTACTGGGTTCTTATTAGAGAGAAGGTACATGAGATTCTGCTGCTTCACGCTGATATGAACTGCAGGTACACTTGATAATTGGCGACTCTAGTTGAGGACATGCCACACTCTTATCCGATATGGGAGAAATACAATTTTACCTATGAGCCAATGTGCCATTCATATCGAAGGAGAGGGGTTTAATGAGACAAAATAATGAACTTAGATGTCACACCTTATGTAACATGTTTGGCCACAAATTATGTACAAACACACACAAGCTCTTCTCCAAATCCTAGTGGCCTGCCTGTCAAGGCAGCATTATTTGGTATCACAGCTGTTAATAATCACATATATCTCTCACTGATAAGGATGTCATAGCATCCCAGAATGCAATGTGTTGACAGAAATGTCAATTATAAATACAAGTATATTTCATTACAGATAGAAAATAGTCCTAAATAAAAAGCATATGATTTGTTTTTTTATTTATTAAATAAATGTAATTATTCTTAAAAAGTCTGCTTCACATGAAAAAAGTTTTTGTAAATCATTTTGTGTAAATATGCTGCTTCAAATATTTGCATTAGTCTAGACATTTGTTAAGAATATTCTTTTCCGGAATTCAAATTCTTAAGTTTTGTCTATAGAATGATCTTAAGAAAAAAGGTAAGAATACTACTTTTAGGAATACAAAATACTCTTAACTTTATTCTTAAGTTAGAAAATAGCTTATCTATTTTTTTATCTATTTCTTTTTAAATAGATAAGCACTCTGCCACTAGGAGCAGCAAAAGCTTTTTTTTCCAGGACTCTGGCAGGACCATATGGCTATACTTCTGGGCAGACAATTGACTGACATTATAAAGAATATACATGAATGTCATGCAGACACACATACACACACTATGGTCTCATGGGAATTTGACTGACAGGTAAAAGGACACTACACACAAGCTTTAACGGCACTGTATCGGAGGACACATCGATGTACGCCACCTCATTCCACAGACCTGACGGCTGTCAGGAAATCCTTCCCCTAAAATTCCCATCTTCCTCCCTGCATTCATCTCTATCAGACAAGCACCCTGCCCCTCGACTCGCTGACTGACAGTCACAAAGTTAAAAGCCCTTATACACTACAGACAAAAAACTCATAGCGTACAGCCGAGCTCCTCATCTCCCTGTTTACATCCTCTAAACACTCCTCTCAACTCCACACAGAGCCCATTGACTCCTCTTTGAGGAGCGTGCATGTGATGGCTCTGAAAGGAGAAGGTTGACTCACTTCTGGAAATCTGTCTATTTTCACACTGAAAAGAAAAGAGCCCCTGACGACGTTCGTTTCAGACGCAGCCAAGTTTGGCCACAAAAGGCCCTAATTTGGAAGGAACTTGAGAGCCAATGGAGCTTGAGACCATTCCCTCGGACCCGGCACTTGGCATCGGACCCATTCTGGTCTGAGAGAGCGAATGAAGGCTGACACTCTGTGCCATCACCGTGAGAGCTCTATACATGACAGGATGGGCCACTGCATTTGAGTGACAGGTTTCTTTTCAGCAATCACTCTCTATTGAGACTTGAACACAGAAAGTGGAGATGTCTCATTGTAACAATGACTGCTGATGAGGTTCCCACAGGTCTACTGCCACACACACACGGCTCCATTTTTAGGTAATCATCTTGTCTCTATCAATCAGGGATGCACAGATATAAAATGTCTGTGCTGATACCAATATACGATTCATTTGAAGTAGTGTTGTCACCATACTGGATTTTCCAACTTCGATACAATACCTTGAAAAATATCAATATTCAATACCAATTTCGATGCCACGGGGAAAACTGCCATATATACCACCATACAGATCATTTGTTATCTCAATTTTTTGATGGGTAATTTTGTTGTAATAGCTTACACACAGCACAGGGAGGATTTATTTGACCACTTAATCGCAATAAACCACAAAAAAGAAGACAATTTGGTACTCGCAAGCTGTTTGAGAGGCTGCTTTATAAGAGCACTACTTATATAGATCAATGGTGCGTGCACTTTTAGTGTGAGTGCGAAACCGGCGAGAATTACTAAAATTACGCGCAATACAAGCACTATTCACCTGGAGCGAATGAGACGAGTGAGTGACAAGAAGCGGTAAACAGCAGTGCTGGAACCGTTTCAGATATTTCAGTATCGATACATATCGGACTATCAATATTTTTGACAACACTATTTAGAAGGACATCTGATTGATTACACAATTTTGAAAGAAATAATCTCTCCTACTTTCTTCATATCAACATGTTTTCCATGTCTCAGTGAAACTGGTCTCAGTTACAAACAGAAAACACATCACTCACATTAACATTCATAACTCACATTAACAGAATATTAATTTGTTAACCGTAGTTAAACATTAGGTGAACTAACAATGAACAATACGTCTGCAGCATTTATTATTCTTAGTTAATGTTAACCTCAACATTTTTGATTTTGGGGTCTACTAGAATAGGTTTTCATGCTTGTTAAAAAGAACACCTTATTTTTCATATATTTTTAATTGTTGCAGCTCCTCTCTTCCCAGTCTGTCAGTAAAGCTCTGTTTAGTTGCGGTCTCTATAAAGTCCTTTCTTCTGAAAAGCGCAATGTGCTCTGATTGGTCAGCTGAATCAGTCTGTTGTGATTGGTCAACAGCTTAGAGCATGTTTCAGAATGTCACACCCCTTACCACCCCTTGGATGGACAAAAACAGTGTCTCTTGGACAACATCGCCCCTTTTGATTGACAAGATATAATTAGCCCTGATCATCAGCTATTTTGAAACAATCAGTCAATGTGCGGTAGCGCGGATGCTTGCTTTTATGTCTGATAGCAATTATTGGCAGACACATCAGTGCATTCCTACTATCAATACATTTTAGCTTTCGATGGAGCATCATTTCTTCATCAGATGAATCTTCCCTCACCTGTTACTCCCTTGAGCCAAGAGTGAGTCATGAGGCCAGTTGTACCTCGAATGGTATAATCATTCTCAGTCGCAATACTCTCATGATGTACTGATGTCAGATAAACTTCCAGAGAATATGTGTGCCGATCGTGCCGCCACACAAACGCGCTCACAGCTGTTCTGTACCTCATGGGGCGTGCTATCCACAGGCACTCGGTGTTCGGTTGTGAATTAGTCCTGCCACTAAAAAGCTCGGCTGTCATTTATAGTGTGCTGAGACGTCTTTCACTTACATCTTTTCAGAGTCACTCTGAACCCTGTCTGCTGGCGCTCACAAACACAACGAGAGATAAGACAGAATTGGGTGGTGAAAAACTGCTGACTGAAATTTCATCTTTGATTTCATGAAGACGCGCTCATAATTCAGATGCTCAGAAACATGCACCCACGCAACACATATAAGCGCATATCAGCACAAAAGGGCGGTTCTCGCAAACACTGTCAAGACATGTCATATTTCACCTCATAATAAAAAATAAGGAATTATGTTTTGCATAAAACTGAAACCTATTTTTTAGGACATCAACATGACTCATTTTCTTTGCTAATTAAAAAAGTTGTACACAAAGAAATGAACAGTTCTCTTAATAAATGTCATATATCAAGAGCATATCAGTCTACTAGGAATTTTTTTTTTTTATTTAACAGGAAGAGGGTCACCTCTTCATGAGTGCTGTCATGTTGACGTCACATGATCAACCATGTCATACAATTTACTTCTACTATTACTAACAAAACATAACAATAATTATTTTAATACATATTTAATAATATATTGTATAGCACTCTCAGCAGTGCTTAAGGCACTCACTCACACGCACACACATACGCACACACACACACACACTGTATATACTGTATATGCATGCACTACCATTCAAAAGTTTGGGGTCAGTAAGATTTTTTTTAAAGAAATATGCAGCAAGGATGCATCAAATTGGTCAAAAGTGACAATGAAAAAAGATTTCTATTTCAAATAAATGCTGTTCTTTTGAACTTTCTGTTTATCAAAGAATCCTAAAAGAATCCTAAAAAAAATGTAGCCTTGTTTTTACAAAAAATATTAAAGCAGAAATTTTACTTGAGTACCAAATCAGCACGTTAGAATGATTTCTGTGGGATCATGTGACACTGAAGACTGGAGTATTAAATTGATGAATACAGAAAATAGTTACTTTAAACTGTAATAATATTTCAAATAATTTTTGATCAAATAAATGCAGCCTTTGTGAGCACGAGACTTATTTCAAAAACATAAAAAAAAGAAATCTACAAACCCCAAACTTTTGATAGCTTTACACACACACACACACACACACACACACACACACACACACACACACACACACATTAGGTTTAGCTATCTTTGTGGGGACTCTCCATAGACAATGATTTTAAAACTGTAAAAACTGTATACTATTTCACAGAAAGTTTTACTAAACTCGCAATGTAGGTTAAACTTGCACACACACACACCCACACAAACACATGTACTTTGATGTTTATGTACACACATTTTACCTTAATAATATTTTGGGATGATGTGATATGACCTGAATTTGACATTAACATATCTATGATAGATTTACCTGCAAACTGCCATTAGAAAACACAAATTAGCCTCATTGTTAGTTTATTAGACATACTTGACCTTACCTTCTCTGACACACGCATTTCCTCACATTTAGTTAATTAAATATGACACCACAAATACGCCGTTCTATTGAAAAAGCTATTATTATGGGAACAAATATTTGCACTCTCTAGTACTCCCCAACACACACAACTGCAAGCTCAAAAGACTTTGAAGTGTCAACAGGAAGAGAGCACAACAGAAAAGAGAAAATCCACAGTGTCAGAGAGAGAGAGAGAGAGAGAGAGAGAGAGAGAGACAGAGAAAGAGGGAGAGAGAATTTCAATTAGCTTTTCTAATACCAACAGAGGGGCTGGGTTGGCAGGCGGAATGATTTATCAAAGTTATTGCTTCTCTTAATGAGAAAACATGTCACACGCCTGGCTTTGTAGAATGACAAGCTAAAACCAAACAGAGGAAGGAAAAAAGGCTCTTTTTTCTTGGAGGGTAAAAACACACACACACACACACAAAACTGGAGGCAGATTCACTATTGGCATAATAACAAAGCCCTTCTTCTCAAAGCCGAGGTAAATATCAGGCCTGTGCACTCCGCTCAGCAATCATTTCATAATACCCAATCCATTATTAGAATATTAATTGCACTCTACATATCGTCATTTCTGTGTTTGTACGTTGGCTTTTAATAATCTGCCAATCGAGAAGGCGAACTCTGTCCCAGTGTAACCCGCCTGCAGTGTGGGAGAGCAAAACGCTGTGATAAAGCTGAGACAAAGCACTGTGTAGTACTACGGTGAAGAAGATGGCACATTTTTACATTCACAGAGTCACTGCCACATTCATGCAAAATATTGACAGAGACTTTCCCCATAGGAAAGAAATAAGATTGCTTTAATATCCTAAACAGCTATGTGATTAAAAAAAAAAATAATAAAAAAAAAAATGTTCAGACACCAAAATTTGCAATCAAAAGGCACGGATTTTACCATGAACTTAAATGTTTCTCATAAAATTCTTAAAATATATTTTATATTTAATATTTTCTTTTCTTTATTGTAATACATATATATATATAATGTGCATTAATGAGCCTTGGCCGCCCATGACCCTGTCGCCGGTTCACCACTGTTCCTTCCTTGGACCACTTTTGATAGATACTGACCACTGCAGACCGGGAACACCCCACAAGAGCTGCAGTTTTGGAGATGCTCTGACCCAGTCATCTAGCCATCACAATTTGGCCCTTGTCAAACTCACTCAAATCCTTAAGCTTGCCCATTTTTCCTGCTTCTAACACACCAACTTTAAGTACAAAATGTTCACTTGCTGCCTAATATATCCCACCCACTAACAGGTGCCGTGATGAAGAGATAATCAGTGTTATTCACTTCACCAGTCATAATGATATGCCTGATCGGAGTATATATGGAATGACATACATAAATTGTCCAAAAGCTGCCAAATATTTCTCTATTCACTAATTGTGGTTTTCCATGTTTATTTATATTTTATTTTGTCTACGGAATGTAAGGAGAAACATCTAGGCTAATACAAAGTTTTATAACTTTACTTCAATAAAAGTTATAAAAAAAGCAACCTCTGTGTACCCTCTTGCTTGCTTGACTCTTCTTTTCCTTTCTTTTGTTATGAAAGCCTACAATATGAGAAGAGCATCAATAGATGGATGTCCAGTCTCTGAAAGTAAGAGGGTGTAGAGCAGGTCGCTCTACAATAAATGCAAACTGCAACACTGAGAGCCCCAGGCAACTAGGACACTTCACAAGGCTGGTGGGAGACCAATTTGAACTAGTTTTTATCTGTGAGGCAATATTAGTCTTCTCTGTAGGCTCTGTATTGATACTTATCACCTGGGTGAATTGATGCTGCATTTCAGTCTGCAAAGATTATTACAAGATCAAGAATTAATACAAACCAAATGTCGCAGGTTTGAATGCTGCTGGGTTGATTCTTTATCTACAGACAGAAAAGCTGATGGACAGACAATCTGATTAATAATGAAAGTAGACTTTCCTATAAAATGAATAGTGAGGAATATCGGTATGGATAGAATCAATACTGGACTGTGGACTGTAAAAAAAAAAAAAAAAAAAAAAAGACGGACTACATTGAAAATCTGGGGCCGTATTCACAAAATATTTCATCTTAGCACTGAAAGTTCTAAATAGCAGTATAAGTTCTCAGTTAGAGTTTTCTCTTAAAAACGTATTCACAAATCTGCTGAGATCAACTTTTACTAAGGAACAGAGAGAAGTCTTAAGCTAAGAGTAAGGGCGGGGTTGACCTCGTTGCTATGGATGATGTCATCACACTTATTAACTATACACACAGTGATTGGCTGATGGGGGAGGGGTCTCTGTCAGTGATAGAAATATTGTAGAACTAAGTTGCCATATTTGAATAAAAAGTAAGGCTAAGTGTCACTAATTAAACAAGTATATGATTAGCTAATTGTCAGCCTCTTGAGAGAGATTGCAGAATTCAAGCGACAGATGATGCTTTATAAACAAAGTTCGTGAGGAGCACTATCTAATCAGCTCGAGAGGAGACATACAATCAAACCAATAATTATTCAGACACCAGATATATTTTTTTACTAGTGGGTGGAGGACACTATAGTTCATTTATGTAAGTGAGGATAGCAAAATAAAGTAAACTGTGACGTATTATATCCAAAAATTCTTCATACAGTGGACTACCAGTAAAACTATTCAGGCACTTTGACCTGACCATGTTTTGCTTAAGTGTTTTTCTTTAATTGCTAATGCGACCTTTTACACAACAGACTGAACAAAATGAAGCATTGCTTGATCATTGGTTGACCTAAATTGGTATTATCTAATTGTGTACTTAAATTTAACAGCTGACAGCTGATTGGTTGATTGTAATCCATTACATACCTTTCTATCAAAGTTATCTGACATTATCAAGATGAATTTGTTCTGTCACAGTTTAACTATGAGTTCTTGTCATATTTTATTACCATTTTCTAAACTATAGCAAATAAACTGTGATAATGTGAGAAAATGTTGAAGGTGTCTAAATAAATTTTGGTTTGACTGTATATACATTATACAAGGCTGACTTACCTAGTTTCCTTGACTGATTTCTGTATCCCTCCACCACTCTTGGCCCAGCCAGAGATATGGGGGAGAACTCTGGGTTTGGGCTAAATTATGAGCTCGGAGCCCTCGATCCCCTCTGACAGCACGGCAAATAGGCTTATTTTACTTTTTTACTCTATCCGATCGTTTGTAAATGTGAACTCGTGAAACAACTGCCACAGGTAATCAGACATTATTTTCTTTTTTATTTATTAATTTTGCCTTTTTGTTACGATTGGAAGAAGCAAAGTGGAAGAGAGAAAGGGGAGAAAGGTCCACAACAGCCATTAGGATTGTCTGTGATTTGGTCTTAGCGTCCTCTTGACTACTCCTAACTTTTCACAGATTTAGGAGCTGGTTTTAGCGCTAAAATGCTTTGTGAAATACTCTTAGAGCAAAAATGTTATATGAGTCTTAAAATTAGGTCTGACGCGCCCATTATTGCTACGTTTAGCCTTAAGATGTTTCGTGAACACGGCCACTTTCAGACTTTTGGACCCTAATTTATAAGGGTTGATTCCTGTTTAGTATGCAGAGTCATACCTAGTCCTCTGTACTAGCTTGTCTTTTATAGTAAACATTTTGTCAAATTTATGTCACTTTGGATGACAGCTGCCAATTCAGCTAAAAATTAACAATATATTGTACACAGGAAAAATTACGATTTAGCTCCAACATCCCCTTTGTGCTTCATCAATACACAAAGACTCCAAATAGTATGCAATAGTATGATATTCACAATACTTATTGAAGATGTCATATTCATTTGCATGGAATTGGATTAATCCTATAACACTCCTCTCCACATACTAAAAATCAAATGTATCACTCATCTAACCAATCAGAATCTCAAACCTCTTTTGGTCTGTCTGATCAAAATCAAGACCATAAATCAATACCCAAGTGAATGATAGTCTTGTGGTGTCTCTACCCAGAAACTTTCCTGATGTCACTTCCCCCTCAGAGTTTCTTCTCATTCTCATATTTTCAGAATGACACACATTTCAGCCATACCTGAGAATACATGTGCGGCGACGCAGCAGGGGGGCTAGAGCAATTTCCACCTGGGACCCTGCTGACAGATATGGTGTGTGTGGATTGAAAAAAAGTCAGCTTGTTGCTGTATGACTCATACAACACAATTTGAAATTTGCAGCGGATATTCATGTCATTCCACTATGGAGAGGATGGGGCAACTTCAGAGCAGAGAATATAGAAGAGATTAAAAAAACGACAGTTAAAAAGTTTTGAAATACGGAGAGAACCTTGTCACGGGTGCCGGAGGAAATTCTGTTCAAAAAGAGGATCTGGTGTCTGTCAGCATGTGTGTAAGGGCCAGGAAGACGGGAACAAATACGTGAGCGATAACAAATCAAAATCACAAAAGTAGATGCTTGTGCACAGGAGGGTCCATTCCCACCCGCTGGCTCGAGCGGGATTGTCTTTAAAGGACGCCACACCATCGGCAGAGCAATGACACTGACTGACATTTTGCCTTCTGCTGCCGTCGCGAGTGCTTATCCCAGCTGTGACCCACACACTGTACTTAATCCCACCACTACAATACATTTGCACTTAACCACAAGATCCACTTTCACATGCACAAAAGAGCTTGCTCTAGGAAAAAATGAGAGGAGTAGGGTGTGGGTAAAATTACTGAGGTCTGAAAGGGGCATTGACTGTGCGGGGAGGAAAACTCTATCCGAATGGGGAATTCCGATAGGAATCAGAATGAAGTGGGTTTGAGACAGAGGGGAATGACAAAAAATTTGGGGCTGGTATCAGTATGACTTTTTTTTATGTTTTTTAGTCTCTTATGCTCACCAAAGCTGCATTCACTTGATCAAATATTTTCTGTAATATTATAATTAATAATAATTAATAATAATTAGTTATATATATATATATATATATATATATATATATATATATCACTTTTCTGGGTACTTAAAGGAATTAAAGGTACATGGAAGGGGGGGGGGGGGGGGGATCTCCTCAACCACCACCAATGTGCAGCATCCACTTGGATGATGCGACGGCAGCCATATTGCGCCAGAACGCCCACGACACACCAGCTGATTGGTGGAGAGGAGACAGAGTGATGAAGCCAATCAGTATATGCGCCATGATGGACAGAGGCCAATGGGTAAATTTGGCCAGGATGCCGGGGTTAAACCCCTAATCTTTTTCCGAAGGATATCCTGGGATTTTTAATGACCACAGAGTCAGGACCTCGGTTTAACGTCTCCTCCGAAGGGACACAGTACAGTGTCCCCATCACTATGCTGGGGCGTTAGGACCTACACAGACCACAGGGTGAGCACCCCCTGCTGGCCTCACTAACACCTCTTCCAGCAGCAACCTAGTTTTCCCAGGAGGCTCAGCCCTGCTTAGCTTCAGTGGGAATCAATTTAAAATAACTGTTTTCTATTTTAATATACGTTACAATTGATTTTATTTCTGTGATGGCAAAGCTGAATTTTCAGAAGTTTTAAGTGTCACGTGATCCTTCCGAAATCATTCTAATATGCTGATTTGGTGCTCAAGAAACATTTCTTATTATTGTCAATGATGAAAACTGTGCCGCTTAATTTTTATTTATTTTTTTTTGAAACCATGATTTTTGTTTCTTCTTTAGGATATTTTGATGAATAGAAAAATGTAAAAGAAAGCATTTATTTGATTTTTTTTTTTTATAACTATACCTTTACTTTTACTTTTGATCAATTTAATTTTTAACTTTTTAACTTTTGTCCTTGAATAAAATAATAAAATAAAAAAAAAATCCTACTGATCCTAAACTTCTGTGAGCGGTAATAGCGTAATGCTAATTGGGGCAGACAAATAGCACTGGGTTAATTGAATAATAAGGCGATCTATAATCAGATCCATTTGCCTAGAAAGGAGGAGTGTTTGCGCTGAAAAATACAAAATATAAAAAATGTCCCAGTGCTATTTCAATGCATTTAATGCCTGATTAAACTAGATTATGGGTGGTTAGTGAACAAGACAGGTTTTTACGGTGCAATACCATGAGCAAAAATGACTGTTTAGTGAAATGATTTTCATGCAAATCACCACACAGTGTTTCCTCAAGACAACAAATACAATAAAGGGTGGGGAGGGGTTCCTACTCCAGATGACCAGCGGTGAACTCTGCACTGAACAACAGAGATGGAGGTTGAGAGAGAGACTTCTCAGACAGGCCGGCGGAGAGTGAAAGCCCCAGTGGGAGGGCCAGCACTCTCTTTCTTTTCCTTCCTCCCCTCACTGCTGTCTGCTTTTATGGCAATGAAAACACCACTGAATGACTTCAGCACAAAACACACTACATATTGGCATGATGACAAGAACAGAAGAAAATAGCAAAGTTATGGCATCACATCACTGTACTTCACAGTTAAAAAAATAAAAATTATATATATATATACATACATACAGTACTGTGCAAAAGTCTTAGGCTCACTAGTATTTTTACACACAAAAAGGGGGTTTAAGCCAGTTGTTTATATCTTTTGCTGTAGTGTGTCAGTAGGAAATATCAGTTTACATTTATAAATTAATTGCCATTAATTTTAATAATCTAGTGAGATTTTTGTATGCATAAAGAGTCTGACAATAGTCCCTATGCTCCACATAGAGATCTGATCTCATCTTCATTGAGTCTGTGTGTGATTACATGAAGAAACAGAAAAAACTGAGATGGACTAAATCCAGAAGAACTGAGGCAACGTCTCCAAGACACTTGAAGAAACCTTCCGGCAAAACTACATGAATAGGTGTAGGAATAGATGCAGGTGACAAAAGCCGTTTTAAACGAAAAGGGTGGCCACCCCAAATATCGATTTGATTTAGTTAACTATTAATGTTATTATTTTTGACAGCATTCTCACTTTAAAGCATTCTGACAAGTGCCTAAACTTTTCACAGTACTGTAGTTTTGCAGGTAGGTTTCCTCAAGTGTCTGGGAGACGTTGCCTTAGTTTTTCTGGATTTTGTCTGTCTCAGTTTTTTCTGTTTCTTCATGTAATCACAGACAGACTCAATGATGGTGAGATCAGATCATACCGGCTGCTATCAGACTTCTTGTGCATAAAAAAAAAATAAAAAATCTCACTGGATTATTACAATGAATTGCAAAATGAATGTTTGGAAATGTAAACTGATATTTCCTACTGACACACTACAGTAAAAGATATAAATAACTGGCTTAAAAACATTTTTCATGTGAAAATACCAATGTGCCTAAGACTTTTGCACAGTACTGTATATATATATATTGTCTGTCCAGGGTGTACATAGGACAATTGGGAAAAAATAATGTTAAAAATGCCAGAAACATTTTGAAAGCTTCTCACACTGCTTGAAGGACAGACAAATAATTTATGGCTTCAACAATAACTGCAGCCACAAAGATACTTGAGCAAAAACTATGGTTACCTTGGTATGTCCCTGAAAGAAAATCCAGGCTCACACAGCCTCCTATTCTCTATAGTTAATATCTTGTTCCTGTAAAACAGGCCGAGGGGCAAGCCACATTTTTAATTTGCCATGAGGCAACGGAATTTGGGAAACTCTTGCGCCTTCGTGCAGTAAAACCCTTCAGCACTTTAAACTTCACACCCTCTGTCTCACCCTCCATTTCTCCCACTCTCTGAGCTGAAGTTTCGCTCTGAACCCCAGCACTGCTGCAGGGCAAAGTCCTGTCTACTCAGAGCACACTCTCGCCAATGTGCCATGCATTAAGATCTGTGCGTGTGAAGTTACGCCTGCCAGTTTTGCTTAACATTTTATCACTTATCATGTGGAAACACGCCGTCTCTTTTTCGCAGCAGATTAAAAAAAGCCTGTCCCTGCTGTAGGACATGGCGTGCTTCTGTCAGCTCAAGGGATGCCTTTTCGCTTGACTTTTCTGTCACTCGTCTTGAAAACTTCTGTCATGATGTAGTTCAGGCAGGGCATAGCATCTTAATGAGCTGGATATTCCAACAGAATTTGATATGAGTGGGATGGGATGGACAGACTGGGCAAACACACACAGAGTTGCGCTTACGCTCCTTAGGCGATGTGAACCTGGGTAACTGATGTAATTAGCTGAGGTCCCTCTCAGCTGCAGGTGGGCTGCACTCTCCAGACAATTATATAATGAGTCCCGAGGAACTCGTTCCCGGAGCACGTTTTCATATGAATTCCAGCATTATTGTGTTGGTAATTGTGATATAAACTGACTTAATGATTTCATCTCCACGGCTCTGGACACCCTAATAAAATAAATTTGAAATATTTAAAAGAAATACAAACTGAATTGTCTATAATTGTCTATTTTCTATTGAGATATCCAACCATGCAAATCACAAAACTGACTGGTCAATTGAGAAATGCATTGTAGGGATGCCCAATAGAAGTGCAAGACAAATAAAGTGATTGTCTCCTAAAAGAAAGAATTGATTCTGAACTGCTAAAACGAGTCATCAGTAATTCCAGTCTCACTTCCTGTAACATACAGTATATATGTAACATATATGTAACAAGGTAACAAATTTACACAATGCCAGCCTATGGTCTTCATTGGCTGCACGTGCTGGAATTGATACTGAAAAACTGACGGCATTGTTCATATCACTGTGTATCGAGCGCTGAGGAAGCCTCCGGAGCTGAAATTCAGATATGGTAACAGGTGTTTCGTTTCCAACACGCACTGTAAGCCAGTGTTTCCCAACCCTGTTCCTGGAGGCACACCAACATTACACACTTTCCAACTCTTCCTGAACAAACACACCTGAATTAACTCATCAGCTCGTTAGTAGACTTCAAGACGGGGAGATAAAGGGGTTAGATGAGGGAGACATCCAAAATGTGCACTGTTGGTGTGCCTCCAGGAACAGGGTTGGGAAACACTGCTGTAAGCGATAGACCAACCAAAACAGACTAGGGATGGGCGATATTTCACGAGTTCACACTTACATATAATTTAGAGGGAGTGCGTTTAAATGCGTATTTGGCGTGCTGTCCGCGGAAAGGGCTCAGAGCTCGTAATTTGGCCCGAACCCAGAGTAGTCCCCCCGTGTATGTAAGTGGTTAGAACTAGAAGTGTGGAGAAGGGGTGGTGGAGGGATGCTGATAAACTGTCAACAAATGGAGGTAAGACTGCTGAATATATATGCACCTCTTATTGTTGATTTGCTGAGTGCTCTCCACTCTTGTCAATTATCTGAACGTGCTCCTCCCGAACTTTGTTAATAAAACATCATATCAAGTTTGTACTAGGGATGTCAATTTACACAAATTCCTATGATCGATCGTCATTTAAATTAACGATCAATTAATTGATTAAACGTTAGCCTTAATACTGTAATATAGTGGCTTACAGCCAACAGCATGACAGGGTGAGCAGATGCTGCTCAAAACACCATGTTCCACCAAACGAATGAGAAGGGTTTTTAGTCTAAATAAAGGGCTACTAGGATTGTAAAATGAGTTGATGTGATTGATCATTTAATTCAATTATTTATTTAATAATCAAATAGGCTATAATGACTAATGTGTCACCAATGGCGCCTCAGATCTGTTATTCAGATTGTGTGGACGCACTCTTCCTGGAACAACGCGCTGAACATGGCAACTAAACTCAATGAATTCACAACTATTTAAGCTGATCACCAGCGCCCTTTACTACCGGGTTAATTCTTAACCAAATGCATCCTATATGAGATAAATCAGATATAGACAGGCCTACACAAAATAAACACAACATTACATTTGAACAAACCAAAAGGCTGCGAATGTACACGCATACGTATAGTCATGATGAAGGTGTAACTCCAGCTGTAAAATGGTCCCAAACATAACTCCGGTGCGCTCGCTTAATTTTTCCTCGTGTCTGCTGTACATGTTTCGAAGTTGAGCAGCACGCGCGCACATGACCCTGCTTAATCGATGATCGATAAGTTTTATCAATTAAATTTATTATTGACAATTAATCGATCATCGTTTAATCGTTAACATCCCTAGTTTGTACGATATATCAATATATAAAAAAAACCCGATATGGAATTAGCAAAACCGTATATATCGCATCTGAAAAATAGTGAAGGACGCACTGAGCTGCTGTGGGGAAAGTGCATCAACCAATTTGTCCTAAACATGAGCCATGCTTTACATTAAGGGCTTTAAAATAACTGGTAAGATATAGTTAACACGTATGGTTTAAATCAGCTTGCCTCGTCAGATGCTCTGACAGATACATGTGCTGACAGATAGTGTTTTTCTCAGTGCATAACATATTCCACAGGTATTTTACCATCTGTAAATGTTAGAAACTAACAGACGTTAGAATTAAATATTACCAATTTGCTATCAGGGGTGAATCTCCGCTAAACTTCACAGACTTCCGTGAACGAGCGACGCCACGCTAAACGGAGCGCAACAGAATAGGAGTTCAATAATTGTTGTTGGAAAATAAATGTGTCATATGTAGAATTTTAAACCTACAAGTGTATTTTTATGATAGCAGTAACTCTAAAGTGACTATTGTCATGGGGTAATCAAATGTAGGCTAATTAGTCTGTGCTTTTGTTTGTATTTATTTTCATTTTTAGTTTAGTGAATTTAAAAATAAAATCATTATTAGATTGTAATGTACAATGTTAATGTAATGTGATTTATAGCGCAGTTGGCTACATTCACTATATTTGTTTCAATATGAACATGGTTTGTAGGACAACATTAGGCAGGATTGTGAAATAAAAATATTTTTTTGTGATCAGCTTGTCATTGTCTTTTAGATATTGATATATATATATTTTTTTTAATAAATACAGATTTTTTTTTTATCCAAGTAGAAAAATTTTGAAAATACTTCATATCGCCATTCAACCAAAAAATACAGAGATATGATCTGTTTGGCCATATTGCAAAATATTTGGCCATCTGACCAATCAGAGCAGAGTAGACTCATTGAAAAGGAGGGGTTTAGAGAGGCTGAGTCTTCGAACAAACCATTTTCAGACTCTGAGAAATGAGGTGATGTGCAATCAATATTATGAGAAAATTAAAGTGGTTTGCAAATCTATTACAGGAGACCTCCAAAACAAAATTAGGAATCTTTAAAATACCATAATAGTGTCACTTAAAAAAATAAATAAAATAAAATGAACAGTCATTATAATGATGCTAGCTGATAATATCAGTCGGTTATCAGCCATAACAAAAAAATAATTATCAGCTTAGTGGTATCATCCCTATATTATAGTAACTGTAATGACATAAAACACCAAAATATTGTGAATTTCTGCATGTGTGTTGTGGGAGTATACAGCGGGAAAACTGCCATTTTCCTGATACAGCTACATCTCAAGTGAGTCACCTCTTAAATAAACCCGAGCCCATGTGTGAAGAAAAAGGAAGAGAAACAGGACAAAGATGTGCAAACACACACTTACAAAGACTAATCAAACACACTCACACAACATATAAAAAAGAAAGCAGGAGACTGAATTATGTTTCATTTTTCAGTGTTCGGGATTTGCAAGTAAAATAACCTCCCTGCCAAAACAGAGCGTCTGAATGCATTACACGGGGACAGGTTTATCCTTATGAACACACACACAAATGTATAAAAGACTCTGGGAGTGCTTGTGTGTTTGTGACAGGTTGTGTGTGACTGACAGATGGTGATTTATCTACTGTAGACCCATCCTGATGACAGGATACTGATTTATGGCCTCCTGCATCCTCATGCATATGAATGTTAGTGTTGATCTGGAAAAGGAACCTTATTTACACAGCAAGATTTTATTGAAAAGGGGGAGAGAGATGGAGTTTACTTGACCCCAATAACAGACAAAAGCCAGACTGCCATACAAATGATATCAACAGATTTCACAATATAAATTAATCTCTCCAAACCTCTCAAAATTGTATTCAGAGCCTTGTGAAGGCATTCAATAAGTACAAAAATGTCATTAACACATCAGGTGTGTCGTGCACACAAAGCTTTGGTAAGTTGGCTACTAACTCTATTTGCACTTCATCGTTACAATCTCTCATCTCTCCGACAGCGAGTTGACACACAAACCCACCTCCCCTCACTCACTCGTTTCATTTGCTCCGGATGAATATTGTTGGTGTTACAGGGCTTCAATTTTACTGTGGGATTGCGTGTATTGCACATCATTTTACTCATTCCCGCAGATTTTGTGCTCATACCCAAAGTGTGTGCACACAAAGCAGCCTCACAGTTAGGGTTGGGTACCGTTCGGTGCCGGTACCCAACAGCATCTTTTTTCGGTACTTTAGGGATGTTTACCTCAATAACTGTGAAGAAACTGCAAGTCATTTATAGAAGTGTTATTGACATTATGCCAGAGCTGCCTTGGTCGCTGTCTGCCATCATCTGTGATGTTTGTATACTGTAATATTTACCACTAAATTGTAGGCTACTAGCTACTTAATTGAATTCATAAAAACAACCTTTTTTAAATTTCTATTTCATTTCCCACAAATTCTGTGTTGTGTATTTTCTGGTAATCAAATGAAGACATAAAACATTAATTTAATTTATATTTTAATTTAATAAAACAAACATTTTTTTGTTTGCTGCACAACTAAGCTTTATACTGTTAAAATTAAAACATGGAAGAAAAATTTTGATTTATGATTTATAATTTATAATTTATTATTATATTAGTGTTAGTATTATTATTACATTGAGACATATCTAAATTCTACTGTACAACAGTAATATATTTGTCAAGTTAAACCAAACTTTTATTTTGACGGGTTGCCGTGAAGACTTGAAGAATTGAGTTTCTGTCTGTTTATGATATGACGGGAGCTTTTCTCAAATAAAATGATAAAATGCTCATGAAGTGACTATCAGAGCGGCTTTGAATAAGACATTCATGCATTCATGTCCTCGTATGAGATGGAAACACGTGACCGCAAGCCGCGATTCAGTGTGTGTGTGAGGTAAATTAAACCGTGCGTCTGTACCATTCATTCACTCAGAAACACACAGGACATGCAGGATTTGTATTTAAATAGTCTTTTTGCGGTTTAATATTCACAGACACTAGTCTATATCACCAGATGTGTTCTCAGGTACCGAAATTTGGCACCAATTGATTTAATGTGAATCGGTACTCGGTAGTACCGATGTAATTCGGTTGGTGCCCTTAAAAGTACCGAGTTCTTTTTCGCTGCTTATTGCGCTTAGACAGATACACACAAAATAATGCCAAAATGCCGGTCTTGATGAGTATTCACGTAAACGCAATCAGTTCTGTTTTAAGTGAATGTAAACAGTTGAGAAAGAAAACGTGTAACAGTATAATGGGTCAGTGCGTCAATTCTTAAAGTGACACATTATGAGATAATATTAAAAAATATCTATATGACAGTTTTCCCATGGTATCATTAACAAAATTGTGGCCAGTGAAAATGCCATGTGGTTAGTAACTTTGGAAAACTACTAGCCACATTGGCTAGAGAGCAAAGAAGCCCTGTGTGTTTGTGTGTGTGAATATATTGATTTTAAAAATATTTTCTTTTTGCGAATATTGATAGATAAGAGAAGACAGAAGTGATGGAAGATGGAGGGAATAACACAAGCCAGAGTCAATCTCACATCATCCACATAACCAACACGGCTCAAGTGAGACTAGAATGACCTGCCCTACCATAACCCTCCTCCTCCAAATGCATTCATTCTTCCCCTATTTCCCTCTGCTTCCATCTCCATTCACATGCTCCTCCACCCACCATCCCTCCTCTCACCATCCCCATATATATCGTTGTCTATCACAGTGTTTCTCTTTTTTTCTCTCTCAACCGCAGCCATCACAGATTCCCCTGCCGCCCTGTCTCTAAGTGTGAGCGGCTGGTCTAGAGGTGATGAGTCTGCAGCCGAACTTGTTTAGCCTCCAGACATTTTCAGAGATCTAAAATACAGCTGTCAGCAGGAGCGTGTGGGGAGTCACGCTGAAGAGATGAACATGCCCGATTAAGATTTTAATTAATCCCAAAATATTATGATTGCCTGTGAGACTGATAAACTAAAACAGGGTTTCACAACATCAAAAATATAAGCGACGACGACACATGCCCCTCTCAAATTTTCACCCCACCCTTCAAAAATTTCTCTCACATCATCATTCTAGCTCTATGGATGCATGGGCAGGTGGAGTGAGAAATGCTTATTCTATCGCTCTCTTTCTCTTTTTCAAGCCTGACAGATCTTGGATTTTTAAGCTTCTTATTCATTTGGTAGGAAAGATAAGCTAATCCAAAAAAAAAGCATATTTACACAGGGGAAGAAGAGAAAGAAGACAAATTGAAAAGAGAAACCACAGATCTGCAGCAATCTGAGTACCAGAGACATCTGTGCCCACCATTCACTTTATGCTTGGAAATTCTCCTAACTCAAATAACAAAGAAAGTCATACACATGATGATGAGCAAATGATTAATATCCATTTAAAGGGATAGTTCCAAAGCAGCTCTAAGGCAAGCCGCCAAGATTGGCACAAAACAGCATAACGCTGCCATAAGCAAGGAAAGACCAGCAGCCGTTTTTTGAATGGATGTAAATGGAGGAGAGGCTTCACTATGCTGGATAAACTGCTTTTGTGGGAAAACAGCTTATCATTTAATGAATTGGCAGCCTATCGGCTAATCTTCAACATGTTTGCCCTTAAACATTTGTTTGGATTGATCTATTTTTGAAAAAAAAGAAGCTGTTTTATAAGAGAAGTCAAGGACAATATTGCGACAGGTATGATTAAGTGTACAGCACTTCTCATTCATTTTTATGGTATCCGCAAACTGTAGTTGACTGTCGCACATCTCAGAAAGAAAGTCAATGCTTACAAGGCTGTAATGCGATTGGTTATCAAGGCACACGTGATCCAAGTTGGCCAATATGCTTTCTCCAATGGTACAGCTAAGGCTTTTATCTCCCAAAAATTAGACTATTTGTGATAGTTCGCCCAAGCATTAATGTTCTGTAATCATTTACTCACCCTTATGTTGTTTTCAAACCTGTAGAACTATCTTCTGTAGAACACAGCAGAACATTTTGTCCATACAATGAAGTCAATGGGGTCCAATGTGGTTTTGGACCTCACTGACTTTCACAGTATGGACAAAATATCTTCTTTTGTGTTCCACAGTAGAAACATATTCACAGGTTTGGAAACAACATGAGGGGGAATAAATGATGCCTTTCATTTCAGTGAACTGTCCCTTTAAATTATGCAATTCATTTATTCATAAAAAAAACAAAGGGCAGTAAAACCTCACAGATGGACGTAAACTAGTGATGTACATCTGCCCTCTTCTTTGATAGCGTCTTGTTTAATCCGTGCATTGCATTTACACTCTGCGTAAAGAGCAATGCACCCATCCCCCATTTAAAAATGAATTAAATAAAAATAAATGACAACAAAAGCAGCGAGCTGGTTGAGGCAAAGTGCTAAAAGGATTAGTATTGCATGTCAGCTCCCCATTCATGGGTCACCCACAAGTGCATTGTGGGAGGGCAATTCTCCAGTTTTCAGACGAGACAATAAGTGTGATGGGAAGATTTTGAGAAAACTGGCTTATATTAAAATGCAGGGATATCTGCCGGCTATAAATACAGACTGGGTGGGTGTGCCGGTGCCAGACGTGCCACGGGGACCTGTAGGCTGGCAAGAGCCTGGCGCTCAGACACAGGAGCAGAGCTTTTCATAGTGTTAACCATGGCACTGCCTATGGAGAAATACCTCTGTGCTATAATTATTACATTACATTAATTATTATCATTAGTCAAAACAAATATCTGAAAACTTGCTACAAATGTGCTACAACTACAATTTGAAAACACTTCCAAAGGATGAGGATGTAAAGAGTCAGTGGTTAAAATTACCACAGTGATACAACAGCAGTATAACCTTTTGACAATGCTTCTCAAATCTCTGTGAGGTCTAAATGAGATTTACAAAATGTTTATCCATTAAAGATGGGACAGTACCCACTTTATTTGGACCAACTTACTCCACAGAATCACAACCTGTAAGTATGATTAATTATTGATGTACATATTTTCTACCGGGTGTACAAAATACGTAGTTTTGTCTAAAAATATATCATTTGCATGTGTCTTTAAGTCTTGCCAGTTTAACATTCAAGCGATTTGAAATTGTTCAATAAGACGTGAAATACAAAAACATGGTTACAGCCTAAGCCTAAGATATTGACTTGATGACATACAGTAAAATTTTGTTGGACTCAGACTCGGCCCATTTTGGACTCGGACTTGACTCAGATTCGACTTAAACTCGAATATGTTGGACTCGAACCTAACACTACAACAAACCAGTATATTAATGCATTGCTTCGTTAAGTCAGACTAGTTGACTACAAAGTCCCTTTCAAGGAAAGTCTGTTCACTTGTCAGCCATATTTGCAATGCCTCCGGGAATATATTTCGGGCATCCGAGACCAAGTCCTATCTATTTGAATGGGAGAATCCTGAAATCTCAAAAACAGCTGGCCGAACTCACAATTAAATAACATTTAATCAGCAACAAAATCTGACATGAACTGTCTCATAAATGTTGTTTCTTATTCTCAAATAGTGTTAAAAAAGGCTTATTTTTCAGGCTAGATGAGCCAATGCGCATGTGTAGACCTAAGCCTCAAGTTTCTGTGGGAACCGGAGCTTCTAACGGCAGCTGCAGTGACGCAATGACTTTACCAATAAGCGATTGGCTCTTTTACTTAGAAGGCGTAGTCCACCATATTGCGTGTTGCTCCCATTCATAAGAAATAGGAGTGAACCGTCTTTCTAAATGTATAGTCTTAATTGACTAGTCCTTCAGACAACCCATAACCTAATCAATTTTCAAAAGATGTGACTTTAAGGGTGGTCAAATTAAAGCATTAATTCAATATGACTAGCTAAAAATTAAGGAAGGAAGAAAAAAAAAGAATTAAAATGTAAAGCATGAACCCAAATAAACATTTATTTATTTGAAAAATAAATTATTTTATTTAAAATAAATGCCATCCCCAAACTTTTGAATGGTAGTGTATATTATGAACAAACTCTCTTCAATATGAAAACAAATACTATAGTATTAACTGTGCTATCATTAAAAACGCATACTGAATATATCCATGAAAACACCCCTGCACTGTTTAAAGTCAGTCATGTTGCAGATTATATTCAGAAATGATACACATATATGCACACACACAGCACAAGGCAGTTTGCCAACATTTGCCTTTATGTCCGTGGGCAGAATATAAAAAAAAAATAAACAAATAAACAGTTCCAGAGGAATAACTCCCTATCTCCTTAAAAAAACAAAGTCAAAGCCTGGCATTGAAAAGCAGTGAACCAGAAATCCCAACATTATCAGTTACCTCAGCTTTATACCTGCCTATATCTCTCACACAAAACACAAATATTAAATCACACACACACATACATACATACATACATACATACACACACACACTACCAACCAGCAGTCAAGGACAATACAATAACACATCATAATAACGCTTGTGTCTGTCATAAAGATGGCTGTACCATGATACAGCTACGATATCAGGTGGTAATATTATGGTACTTTGATATACACCATGGGACCAATCATCATTAAACAGATGGGGTAAATGCTGAGCTCATCTCCAACAAGGCTTTACCGAGCCTGATAACTCCAAACGGCGCTATGATAACAAAATAACAGAACAAAGATGAGATAAGAATGGTCTGGTACTAAATAATAATTTACATGTCACGTCCTTTCTTTTCTTGTGTGTGGTACTGAGACATATTAAATCAGTCTATTTAAAATAAAAGAAGAGGAGAATGAGAACAAGATGATATGTTTAAAGTTGGCATGAAACGGAAGTTGTGATAGTCTTTTCTTCCCTATTGTGACATATACCCGAAATGTCTTCTCAAACAAGAAAAAAAGGATGGACTTGATTTTGTCTATGGGGATTTGATTGGGTGTTGGATATGTTTTTAATTTGGTATTGGTGTGATCTTATGTGGGTGGCAGGTTGTCCCGCTCTCACGCCGGTAAACACGTCATCAGAGAAGAGATGTCGCTGCAAGAGGGAGGGGAAGCTGTTTTAATTAAAGAAATTAATTAAGAAGAAAATAATGATGTGCATGGATAATATTCCTAATAAACACTGCAATATTCCATAAAAAATAAGAACGGTCCATTTTGATTTCATGGTGGCTTTAACAGCGGTCTCTCCATTAGCTTGAAGGCAGAAAGGCATTTGTGGTAATCTCCAAAAAAGCAGACTAAGGCAGGCCTGACAGGTTGATTGTTAACAAATGGCAAATCTTTTCAATCCTTTTTGGAAACACCTGTGTCTCTGATTTTTGGAAACGGATTGCTATGCCTCAAGCACATGTGGACACAACAGATACACTAACATGGTAATGAACTACACACCCCCCACCACATTTCTGTCCTCAGAATGACTTTAATCTCATCTGATGCTGTCTCTCATGGTGTGTGCGGTATGTGAATTTCTCAGATGTTCAAGAGTTCCTGTGTCCAAGAACATCAGAAGCGGCTGTTTTTAACAAGCTCTGACTATGACTTCTTTGAAAAGTCTTGGTCATTCTCAGATCCAAACTCAACACCAAATAATTCAGAGTTTCGAAGAAGGCCACAATGTAACTTCAGGGTGGAATCGAAAACCTTGAAAAGTTTGACACTGCAGCACAGGATTTAAAACAGAAATGAGATATATACGCATGACAACAGAGATTTGCCAAAGTAATAAAATGTTCAACTCCAGGAGTTACAACACAAAAACAAGCAATTAGAATTGACATTTTGGTGCAAAACAGAGTCTATTTGATGTCAGAGTCATGTTTGCTTGTTTGGTTGGTGTGAAAAGATGGTTTCCGAACTAGTTTGTTTGCTGTAACAGAAAATTAATTTATATCACTCTGCATCACAACAGGGAATGAGTTCATCATTGTGGATAATTTTTATGTAAGTGTATATAAATATTTTAACAGATAAATATAAAAAAGTGTACAGACTTTAAACAGACTGTGGGTCTGACATACATACTGTATGTAAAATTATGATGATTATTTTTATTATTATAGGCACCAGTATTCCCCCAACCCTACAGAGGATAATCAGTTATAGAATACACATACACAATATATACACTGATCAGGCATGGCATTATGACCAATATTGTGTTAGCCCCCCTTTTGCTGCCAAAACAGCCCTGACCCGTCGAGGCATGGACTCCACTAGACCCCTGAATGTGTGCTGTGGTATCTGGCACCAAGATGTTAGCAGCAGATCCTTCAAGTCCTGTAAGTTGCGAGGTGGGGCCTCCATGGATCGGACTTGTTTGTTCAGCACATCCCACAGATGCTCGATTGGATTGAGATTTGGATTGGGAATTTGGAGGCCAAGTCAACACCTCAAACTCGTTGTGGTGCTCGTCAAAAAATTCCATTTTTGCTTTGTGGCAGTGCGCATTATCCTGCTGAAAGAGGCCACAGCCACCAGGGAATACCGTTTATAGAGGGTGTACGTGGTCTGCAACAATGCTTAGGTAGGTGGTACGTGTCAAAGTAACATCCACATGGATGGGCAGGACCCAAGGTTTCCCAGCAGAACATTGCCCAAAGCATCCCATAGTGCATCCTGGTGCCATGTGTTCCCCAGGTAAGCGACACATACGCACCCGGCCATCCACGTGATGTAAAAGAAAACGTGATTCATCAGACCGGGCCACCTTCTTCTATTGCTCTGTGGTCCAGTTCTGATGCTCACGTGCCCACTATTGGTGCTTTCGGCGGTGGACAGGGGTCAGCATGGGCACCCTGACTGGTCTGCAGCTATGCAGCCCCACACGCAACAAACTGCAATGCACTGTGTATTCTGACACCTTTCTATCAGAACCAGCATTAACTTCTTGAGCAATTTGAGCTACAGTAGCTTGTCTGTTTGATCGGACCACACAGGCCAGCCTTCACTCCCCACGTGCATCAATGAGACTTGGCCGCCCATGACCCTGTCACCGGTTCACCACTGTTCCTTCCTTGGACCAGTTTTGAAAGATACTGACCACTGCAGACCGGGAACACCCCACAAGAGCTGCAGTTTTGGAGTCGTCTAGCCATCACAATTTGGTCCTTGTCAAACTCGCTCAAATCCTTACGCTTGCCCATTTTTCCTGCTTCTAACACATCAACTCTGAGGACAAAAGTTCACTTGCTCCCTAATATATCCCACCCACCAACAGGTGTCGTGATGAAGAAATAATCACTTATTCACTTCACCTGTCATAATGGTCATAATGTTATGCCTGATCAGTGTATATAATTTCTGAACTGAAGACTGGAGTAATGGCTGCTGAAATTGTATTTTTACCATTACATGAATAAATAACATTTTAAAATACATTATAATAGAAAATATTTTAAATTGTAATAATATTTTACAAAATTACTGTATTTTGATCAAATAAATAGTTGAATAGTAGCATGTATAATAAAAAGTAATATGAAATAAACTTTCTCCGCACTTGTGTGTGATATTAGTAAACAACTGCTTTTCGCCTCCAACCAAAGGTTTCCAGAATAACTGCCTCATCAAAACCAGCGTCTGCCAATCAATTCTTCTCAAGTGTATCTGTGCACCCTAAGGCACCAATTCCTGTTCAATTCTCCACCAGCTTGTACCAGAGAGCACTGCGGCCAACTGTGTTCCCTCATGCCTGAACTTGCTGCCCTTTCATTCTCTGCTGCAGGCTTTTAATGAGACAGACGGACAGGAATAGTCCAGACGCTCCTGAGACAGGTACTTTCGCAATTTTAAAAGCCTTTAAAAAGAGAGGGATCCGCCAAGGCGTCCACCGCCTGCCCACGTCCAGCTCTGCTGTAGGAGCATCTGTAGTGCCAGATCGATATCGCGCCTTAGGATTCAGACGAGTGGGGTTAACGGAGATAACCGGAGAGAGGAGAATGGAGTGGGAGAGCACTTGAAGGGTGGAGAAGTATGAAAATAACATGCAGGAAGGCGTGATGAGCAAAGGGAGATGACGGAAGTGCAGAAAAAATGGTAGGTACATGAGTGTAAGAATGAGGGAATGCAGTTAAAAGAAGTGGTAGACAACAGACAGGACTGAAATAGCTCAGAAAGAATTATTAGGAGAAGAAACCGAAGTAGGGCTACACGATATATATCAAAATAAAATCAGTGAATCAGAATCAAGCTGCACCTGTGCAAACGAACATACAGTGCCTTCACTCAGAAACCAGCAGCACATTTATTTATTTGATGGCAAACTGATAAAATAAAAGCTTGATGGTACATCTGGAAAATTAAGATAAATATTTAATACTGTAATATCTAGTATTGTAATTTTACAGCAAAATAAACTTTGTTTTATTACTAATTTTTTATTTTACAGTAAAATAGTATGATTACAATATCTTTCTAATTTTGTTTAATATATTTAATATATTATATTTGTTTTATAATAAAAACTCAAGTGGAAAGAGATAAAAAAAAAAAAAAAAAAAAAAAAAAAAAAAGCTCAGTTCACTTTATGGTTTCAGTTGATTTTTGTAAAGAGTAAATTTAAGTATGAAAACCCAAAGTTTTTTCCAAATTGTTCAGCCCCAAAATATGGAAGCCCATTTTTGCCACATAAGAACAAAATCATGCTTTGGTAAATCATAATTATGACATAAAATAACGTAAACGTAGTTGAAATTACAGCATACTAAATCCAAATCGATATTAAAAAAATCAAAATTATTTTTGAAAGTCATGATTATGACATTAAAAGTCAAAATTATGACATACTAAGTCAAAGTTATAGCATAAGTCAAAATTAAGACAAAAAGCTCTTATTCTCATAATTCTGATTTAGTATGTCATAATTTTGACTTTTCACATCATAATTATGACTTAGTATGTCATAATTATGATTTACCAGAGCATGACTTTTTATGTAGTGGGGCTTCCATACTAAAAGGATTTTGCACTCAAAAAAAAAAATGTAAAAAGTAAAGTTTTGCCTCTTTTTAAAAAAATTTATTTCCTATGCAGATGCACTCCCCAACAAAATCACCCCAATGATTCTAGAGCGATTCTCAGGTGAAACTTCCTGTATTTCTTATATCACAAAAAAATAACTTTTGCACAATGTTGTTTTTTTCCCCCAAAATTGCGCAGCCCTAAATAAAAGCAACTACAAAAGGAAGGACGTTTGTTGATGTCCGTTTCAGTGAGCAGAAGGGTGTGTGGGCTTCATACTCCACTCTAACACGAGCACAGACCACCCAAACCTTCACACCACAGGCCCCTTGACTGCAGAACACCGAAACAACAGTGGCTCTGACACGTAACTCTTCCTTAGCTGGCCACAGAGGACCAGGATGATGGACGAGGTGTTGATGGGAAGACCAAGTTCTTCTTTAGAGGTTTCAGAGGAGAAATAAAAAGTGTGATGAGAGAAAGGAAAAGGGTGAGAGACAGCAGGAGAAAAAAAAAAAAAGCTTTAAAAAAATTAATTCTCACCTTAGCGCCCCTGAAGACCTCAGACATAGAGGCCATATGCTATTATGAGGAGTGCAAGACCTCTGGTGATTTGATCTAACATTCAATATGTTCCTTGTAAGGCGCACTGAGAGGACTTGTCCTATGCATCATCTCTGAAGTCGATTAAAACTCAAATGTGAACAACATCCTGTTCCCTGATCATATGTACACGGCCTTTGTTTTTATCTGAAAACACAATTTTTAGAGATAATTTGCAACATGGTGCTAAAATGTTAGCAGCAGATGTTTTTGTGATGTTTATATTTTTTTAAATGCTGTGAATATGGTAAGATGTTTACACATGTATGCGATGCTTAAAATAGGCTTTCATAGGCATCTCAGTCATTTCTAAATTGCTCATCTAATGGTAGGGCCCTATATGATTGCCGCGATGCGGATACACAGACGGAATCGCGGAATCCAGTCATAAAAACGGATTTAACTGTATGCCATAATATATACTATATTAATTAAAATACACAACACAGGATTTCTGAAATAAAAAATAGAAAATCATAGAATTGATTCTTATACCAGTGATTGTTTAAAAGTTAACTAAACCATTAAAATGGAATCCATAAAACTTAAAAATATATATATTTTTTAATAAATTGTCGTTAAATTGTATGTTTCATGATTTTATTTGACTTTTTGATTACTAAAATTTAATTTAACCATTAAAATGGGAGTCAAAAAAAAAAAAAAAAAAATAGAATCCCAAAAAATTTAAATGAAAAAAAAATAAATTTGAGCAGCCAAGGCTCATTGATGCATGTGGGGAGCGAAGGCTGGCCTGTGTGGTCCGATCAAACTGTAGCTCAAAAAAAAAAAAAAAAAAAAAAGTAAATTAAAAAAATAAAACGGAATTTGGGAGAAGAAAAAAAAACGGATTTCATAGGGCCCTATAGTGGGAACTTTTTACTGGCGTCTCAGTCAAAATTAATTGCTCATTTCATGGGCAGTTTATGTATAACATATTCATTAACAAATTTTTAAATTAATACAATTTTAGGTTATAATTTATATGAATGAAGAAAAGAGTCCTGATTTTATTTAAAAAAAATGTATGACCTTTTAATCGTCATGAGTTCATTTTAAATGGTGAATAAGTTTCTTAATTAATATGGCCATTAAATCTAATACCTAATAATAATAACAAAGGGAAAGCCTATTTAAAATATTCTTAGATGGAGTTTAGCTTTCCTTTAGTGTTTCATCCCAAAATCAACAGTATTCAAGGTAGAAATACTCAAAGGAAAAGAGAGTGAAAGCGTAATGATCAAATGCTGAATCTGGATAAGACCCCTGTCAACAAATCCAATCCTTTAAAAGCCTCTTATTATGCATGTGCTATACCGATCCTGCATTTCCGACCCATCCGAACAGGCCAGAGTTATGGTGATGACTGAGCCCCCATTGTGGCGGCAGCACTCTATAATACAGCCAATCAATAAGTGCCTGCGTTCACGCTGCAGCAGAAATGCCTTTTGTCTGCCGCGATCGGGCTGCAAAACAACCCTGGAGTAAATCAAAACTCATCTACGGCCCAGGAGAAAGCCGGGATGAGTGACTGAACTGAACTGCCGCACAGGTCATTCCCAATCCATGCAGTAATTAAAGTGCTGTTTTTCCTTTCTCCTTCTATCTTTTGTTGTTTTTTTTAAAAACACAATTCAAGAATAGATTCAAGGGGCGTTCACACCACATTTTTCGTTCCTTTGACTTCCATTCATACGCGTGTGAATGCGTCAGACCACAAACACAAGCTTGTGTGAACGCTGCGTTCCAAAGTTCACACATCGCGTGAAGACGCGTGACCAGTAGAAGATCGACACGTCACGGCTTGACATCTTGGTTGAATTAACATAACGATATTTTTGCAGTAGAGTAGACTGTATATATTTTTTTTACATTAAGTGTATTACTATTTGTTATATGTGGAATTCATGTTACAAAAAAAGACGATGCAGAGCATGACGTCATATCACGACCGCTGCAGTGACCGAAGAAAAAAGTCTAGCGGCTTCAGACACAGAATGCTTTAAAAGACCAAAAAACAATTCACAAATGTATAGTATCATTTCTGGTATTGCATTAATGGCTTATTATTAATGCTAATACTGCAAACAAAATGAGATGAGGAGGATTCTGAATACCATGTGCACTTAGTTATATGTAATATATTTATATGAATGTATAATAATAATATATTTACATAAATATACTTGATTATAAATATTTTATATTATTATTATAAATTAAATTAATTATTATATAAAGTATTATTTGATTATTATAAAAAATAAAAATAGTAATATAAATTTGTCAAAATCTATATGGATGAATAATTTTATCTTTTAAACTTTTATCTTATAATCTTATCTCATATTAACATACATATTTAAATATTTCATAAATACTTAAATATTTCTATGTATTTATATATAATTATTTTTAGTGCGTTTAATCGCGATTAATCACATCCAAAATAAAAGTTTGTGTTTACATAATATATGTGTGTGTACTGTGTATAATTATTATATATATATATATATATATATATATATATATATATATATATATATATATATATATATATATATATATATATATATATATATATATATATATATATATATATATATATATAAAAAATATATATATATATATACACATATATACTCATTCATGTATATATTTAAGATATATTTTCATGTATATACTGTATATATATTTATATAATTTATATTATATATAAATATACATATTTTATATATAAATATAACAACATTTTCTTAAATATATACATGTATGTCTGTATTTATATATACATAATAATTATACACAGTACACACACGTATTATGATAGAATTAATCTCAATCTAAATATATTTTATTATTTTTATAAAATAATGTTATACTTTTTCTTTTTCTTTTTTATATATATATATATTTGAATATGTACTGATTTTTTTCCCTCATTAAATTTTCATTTTAAATCTAATTATGCTACGCTTTTCAATCTGTGGTTCATGAAATATTCTGGATATTGCTTATGGCTTTAAATCTAAGTCAAATAACCATGCAGTGTAAATACAGTGCTAAGATAACTGCAGTGCACACTCGGCTTCAGATGAGTGTTTTTGTCACCTTGCATGATTACTGAAAAATGTGCTGAAATGAATTAATCATTGATAAGACAGATCATAAATGAATCATAAACATCTCTTCTATATGGAGACCATAGCCTTCAATTCAATCAATCATAACCACCGATCCATCTGAGCTGGAAAACTCCCTCTCATCCGTCAGACTAATGGACCGAACCGCATACAAGCTGCATCTGCAGACATCACTGCAACTCTAAATTATGATGAAAACAGTACTTTTTCTGATGTTTCTGCATTTGTGCAAATGCTCTCCTGATCTGAAAGTCAGCTTGAGAAGTCAGCTCAGATCAGAGAGTGTTTTTGCTGCTTCTGGTGCCGCTGGCCTACGACAGCAGACTCTGCAGCGTCAGCATGCACTGCCATGGCTGATTACTCAAAATCATTTATACTCTCCTCCATTAACCTTTCAACCAAGCTTTTACCACTGAGCTATTCCACCTAATTGTACGGTCCAGTGTAATTGTATCCACTATTATGTAAAAAAACAACCACTCACTTTAAAATACGTCGAATAGGACAGAGTAGAGCCTCTGCGCATGACATACAGCCATTGTTTATTCTACAATCAATCCCAAAACAACATTCAAAAGAAACTATTCCTTTTTTTAAAAGAAGAGAACAGGCAGGTAAGCCCTCTAAACCCCTTTGACAAATTGACTACATGTGGAGACCTATCAGAGCATGCTCTCTTGAAGTATCTATTTGTCATTTGGAGGGTATTATTTGGGAGCTTAAGTGCTTCATTGACTGGACGAGGACAGTGAATAGAAGGGATGAGAAAATTATTATGGGGTGAGGTAGTCCACAAGTGCTGAATGACATCTAAGGAATGATGTCTTACAGGGCCCATACAAAGAGATTGGAGATCAAGCGTGCTAAGGTGTCTACAGCAATTTCCATGATTCCAACCTTCTCCATTAAAGCAAACTGCATTAAAGTGGAAGTGTCTTTTTTTGTCATATCAAGTGGACCAATTCACCTGAATTCACCCAACTAAGAAAACAAACTCTAATGCTCACAAAGCAAAGTCTACCCAGTCCATTTATTGCAATTAAACTGCAAAAATCTGGCTGCAAAACCATGATCACATGATCACATTAACACATGATGTCCACATTTACAGTATCTATTAGGGGTGTGCCATATCATACCGTCCACGATAACACCGGTATACATTTTTACATGATAAAAAAAGTGTCATATCAATGAAAATTCTGAAATTCTGAATTTCTCTTTCCACTCATCTTCTGTGAAGTGGAGCAGGACAACATCCCTTGTTTCGGACTCTCATTCACAGACGACTGGTTTTGGGGTCGCGGGAATGGGCATTTTTTACTGTTTGATAAATATAAGCAGCACGGCTCAACGGATCATTCAATTCAATTCACATCGCTTTTCACAATACATATCGTTTCAAAGCAGCTTCACAGAAAATGCATGCGTCTACATTACAATTTAAAGTGGTTTGTTATCAGAGGAGACTGTGTCCAAGTTATGTATTTCAGAAATGTACATATACAAAGCACACAGTTAGATAACAATGTATTATTAATCAATATAAAAAATAAATTAAGGCACAGACAATGGGCTATGTGAACTAAGAATACATTTGATTAAAAAAAGTTCGTCGTCGCCTAATTAGGACCCTAAATAGAAAAATATTAAGTCTGCTTTTTAAAACAAGGAAAAGGAGGATGGTTAATATGCAACAACAGCAGGAAACTCTGTATATTCGTGCAGAAGCTTGTCACATATAAACGTGCACATCAACCCGATCACTTTATTTAGCGTTCGTGTAAACATTACGTTCGGATTCATCAATCGGAATGAATTCATTCAGATTGAAGCAAAAAGTGTCCATGTAAACGTACTTAGTGTCTATTTCATGCACACAACATGTATAAGCTACAACAGGTAGTGCTGGGTTGTCGTTTTAATCGATCTTCATTTTTATGACCTGAGATCTTTTAGGGGCCATTTACACAACAGCATTTTCAACTAAAAACTAAAAAATGTTTATGCGTTTTGGTCGTTCATTTACACAACAATGGCATTTTGGCGGCCTGTAAATGCAAACTTTTGAAAAATGGTTTCAAAGTGCACGTTTTTGGAAACTATGTAATCATCATCTACGTGTAAACTACAAAAACACAAATTTGTAAAAACAGTGACACCATGCGCATGCCTATTACGTGTTTCGTTTATAGGCACGTAGTGTTTTCAGTTGATATGTGAACAACACTTTACTAAACCTTATTTGTAGCATGCCTACCATCCAATAATCGCAATGAGCTTTGTTACTTTTGATATGAAACAAAGTCTGAGCTTTCAAATTCTGTTAATATTTTTATAATGAATTTTTTTGACGCTATTTAATGTGGCATGATGGATCGCTGTAGCCATGTTTTATTACAGCCTCTGTTTAAATGATTATCTTTTTTAAACAACGAATTAGAGTAGAAACGTATCAAAAAGTTGACATAAAGTGCGCAATTTAAATGTTTTTATGCATTTGATTGTTGATTATTAAACAATTTTGATTAAATTGATTGATTATTAAACTTTATTTTTGGTTTCGGTTTTCAGCTAAATACAAACTTTAGGTTCAGTAAAAAAAAATAAAGGTTGGTGCATCACTACATAATGGTACTTTTTGGTGCAAGAAACCTTGACTAACATTATATGTGTGCTTCAGGGGAAAAACTGACAGTGTAGAAAATGGTCCTTCTATCTAGCTCCTTAAAAATGGGGACAAAAGCAACATAATCCCCTATATGGTGCAAAGAGAAAGGGTCTATAGCCTAAAACAAAAGCGACGGGGGGGGAAGGGATGCCTAGTTTCCCTCAGAGAACTGTTCAAGAGAGAGATGTTCACTCACTTTGTGGAAGTAAGAACTGTAACTGTTCTATCTGCCCCATGGGAGTTTACATTGTGAGCATGCAGCACAAAACCACTGACATCCTTCTCATATTTAAGTGCACACGTGACCCAGCGCTTTGCAGACTGTCCTAAATTACATTTTATTGTTGCACTACCACTTACTGTACTAAATGATCTCAAAAAGGATTGTCTGCTGAATGAATCCGGACTTGTTTGCATAGCTTAAAACTATGACTTGGCCATAAGCCTGAACATGTGATTGTGTATGTTTGTTGACTGGAGTGTTTTAGTGCTGTAGAATCTTACCTGTCATTCAGCCAAAGAAAGTGTGATGAGGGAGGAACAGCGTGCAGGCAGCGACATGAAAAGAGAAAGAGAGAGATATCAATTAACACAAGGGAACAGAAAGCGGTATTGTGTATAATAACATGATATTGTGTTTCGCCTCTTTCCTCTGGGTGTCAGGGGCCAATTGTGACCCAGCGGGGCCTCCATTTCCACATCCTCACATCATAAACTTTAGCTGAGAGGCGATAGAGCACTAAAATTGGTAACAAGATATTGCTTTGAGACAGACCACATGCTCACGCCACATCTAACAGAGGACAGTGTGATAATAATGGAGGAGGGAAAAAATTGTTTGGCCTAACCTCCAGTGAAATGTATATCATCTACTTTACTACAATGTCAGTTGAAATAATGTTTAAAAAAATAGAATAAAATAACAAGTGAAATAACATAAAAATAAAGTTAAAATAATATAAAATAAAATAAATAAATAAAAAAATGCTGGGGGGAAAATAAAAACTCTTTGGATTAAACAAGTAAAATGCAACAAATAAGTGGTCTAAAGCCCCATTTCCACCAAAATTACCCGGAACAATTTGTCCCAGGAACTTTTTTCCCAGGAACTCTTTTTTCCCCCAGACCTGCTGCTGCCTGCGTTTCCATTGCGGTCTAAAGTACCGTGAAGATTAGTCCGGTGACGTAGGACTGCGCGCGACTTTCCATAGCGTGCTGGATCTCGTCCTCCGCAAATAAACTTAATAAAGCCTGAACCTTGTTGTCGGTCGTATTTTTTTCAAACTCCATTGTTGACTTGAATAGCAAACGACTCTTACTGCACGCACCGCAACAGACGTTTAGGTTGAAATAAAATGCTGCATGAGCTCAACCAATCAGCATGTTCAGTGCCCAAGTCCCACCCCCGAAAGTTCCTGAACTTTGAAAAAGTACTACCTCACAAGCAGGGCCGTTTTGAGGGGGAAATCTTTACCAGGAACTTTATTTAGACCCTGGTTCCTGCTGTCAAAACACACAGAATACCACCCTAAAGTCCCTAGTTCCTGGGGAAAGTTCCCGCGGTGGAAACGTGGCTTAATTTTTATTTCCAGGTACTCTAAAGAGTAGAAACGTGGAAAAGAAAGGAGAACTTAAGAATTGTGATTCCAACTTGCCCCCATGAGCGCCACAGCTCTCTGTACTAACCAATCAATTTAATCAATTTGAACAGCCTGTGATTTAGAACTTTATAGGTTTATTAAGCTTTTGATTGATTATAGGATTAAACATGTAACCTACTAGATCTGCACATGTTGCAGTGGTAATAAGGGTTCAGAAGGTGAACTGCAGGTGTTGGTATAAGCAGGAATGTGGATCCAGCATAGGCAGACAGCTATTTCCAGAATCAGGGCAATGCCAATCTCTGTTTGTTTTTTAATGGAATGTTCTGGGACCTGTTCTCTCATGCCACCCCCCCTGGAAGCACACCAGCTAAATGTCTTTAACAAAAGCAAAGACAGAAAGGACCCTGTGCATAGTAGTGAAGAGAAGGAGAGAGAAAAAGAGGCCAGTTCAAAGTAAGATTCCCTCCAATGGTTCAGGTATGAGAGAGATTTGACTCTCAATTTCACTTGTGGGATGTGTGTGCGTTTGCTAACTGCAGTGCACCTCTTAAAAGTAGCTGACATTTTAGCCACCCGCTGAAATAAACATCCAGTGAAATAAGTGACAGAAAGGAAAAATAGGCCTACTAGAGAAATGGAAGCGTACAACAGCCATCAAGCTGAGGAACTGTGTGACAGGACTCCTCTGCCCATTCTCCTCAGTCGTGAGACAAAAGGTCCAGGAACGAGTGACCCAAAACTTTTTAAAGTTGTTTAGGATACTCTCAATGTTCATATTTTGAAAAACAGAACAAGCTGACAAATGCAGATGCCTGAATGAGTATCTGATGAGCCATTTGATGTTTGCATAGTACATCTATCAAACTGATTTTCTCTTTTCCCAAAAATATATTGAATATTCACATTATATTTCACAACGATTTTTCTGGATATGTAAAATTAAGCCATACAGTGAATATCAACTTTTTTTAAAGCATTTTTTTTACTACAAGTAAACTATGCCTTGAAAACTTGATTTGTAATGTTTTGCATTAAACATTTTGAATTTACTTAAAGGGTTACTTCAGCGATTTAGCATTAAGCTTTGTATCAGTAGTATATTCGAATGATCGCGAGAGATGTAACCGGTAGGCGTGGCTTGGGAGTGGCCTCGTAGGGCAGCGAAGCAAGTGCATTCTGGGAGTTGTTGTCTTTCATTCATATGAGCCAAAAATACATTTTCTGGCAACTTCTAAAATAATTTCACATTTCTAATACATAAATGACCCAATTTAAATACACATTCATCTTTCCAGCGGTGAAGTACCCCTTTAACCGCAATGGCTCCAATGACTACAGAAACCGCTGTCTGTACATGCTGCAGACCCCTCTGGAGTCAATGAACAGTGTTATTCTGCAGTCCACTGCATAAGGAAGATGCATGTTCCCACATATTATCTCTGGCTGAGTGATCACACCTCATGAATAATCGGTGTCCGCTATCATCTCGAACCACAAGGCCAGGGTCACCAGATGAGTGAAGTGTTATGGAGAAGGTGGAGGTTGGATGGGTGGATGAACGGTGGTGTCCTGGTGGCCCACGCGAGCCTTGACGCACTTAACAGGCTCTTAATGAAGCTAATACTAAGACAGATGGTGCTGTTAGAGAGAGCAAGACCAGAGACTTGGAACCTTCCGGCAAGGATTAACACTTGGCTTTGATGCAGAAAGCCATGAACATTTGCAACACAAATCCACAATGCACTGCTTCAAAATACTTGAGCCTTCCCACGTGATGCTTTTCAGGTTGCAGTTTCTTTTATGCTTCACTACCAATGTAAATGGTCATCAGAACATAAAATAGTCTTTGGAACATTGGGAGAAAGGAAATTACATGGCGTACTGCTAGGCTTAATACTGTTGAGAGGAGATGCAATTTCTCAGCCCTTTATGTGGGTTCTACATGGATTATTACGGAGGCCGTCTGACTCTCAGTACCTATAATCACATTCCAGCTCAACTCGGAAATGTGCACTTGCAAATAATCTAAAAGTTCTCAGTGTATGAGAGTCGTTTTGGCTTTATGAAACTCCTATGTGGAATTGCTTTGTAGAAACAAATTCATTTTTAAATGATTAATTGTCTTGACTTTCAGATGAAATGTGGCACTAAGTCACATTTGAAAAAAACTGAGATTGAAACTTCTACTTCTACGTATGCACATGCCAATTCTTTGTGCGTACAAAAAAAATGTATGCATTCACCCTAAAATCTAAATCTTTAAGATTCCATCATATTATAATAATAATCATAACCATAAAAATTATTGAAAAAAAAAAATTCCACAGAGGCTCTGTTGAAATTGATAATAGACAAAAATAGAAATAGTAAAAATAAACAAAAAATGCATTTTCCCACTAAAATTAGGAAAAATTCAGGGAATAAGCCGGGGGTGAAAACTTTAAGGTAAATTGTACTTAATTTGTCTTCCGGGAAACATGCAAGTATCTTCTGTTGCTTCCGAAGGGCAGTACTAAATGAATAAAAAAAAAACTGAATAAAATAAGAAAAAAAATGTAGATCTTCATTCTTAATGCATCATGTTTCCTTCTGGAGCATCAGTGAATGTTTGAACCTTTTTTTAATAGTTGTGTTTGAGCCTCTTAATTGTCCTCAGCGTGAAAATATGGATCTTAAACTCATACAGTCAGAGATGTTGGAAAATTGAAGAATTTGCAGGACCTGCAGGAGAAGTTTAACTGCTCAGGACAAACAAGAGACACAAGAACAACCATCACAAAACAAAAAAAGAGCCGTGGATCATCCAGGTAACGACACACAGTATTGAGAATCAATGGTATGTAGACTTTTGAACAGGTGATTTTTTTTATAAATTCAGCTTTTTTTTTTTGTCTTCTGGACTATATGTAAACATCTTTTATGTAAAATATCTTATTCAGGACACTACTAAATAAAAAATAACATGCAATTTGTATGATCCCTCTTATTTTGTTCAAATAATTAACATTTTGCAGATTCTGCAAGGTGTATGTAAACTTTTGAGCACGACTGTGAAGGAAAATTGAAATGAAACCTGGACTGGATTTCGTGAGATTCACCTTTAGAGGTTGGAAAGGCCATTCTTTGCAGTGGCATTAACACAATAGAAATGATACTCCAAAAATGATAAAAATGTTACCAGTTTATCCTATAGCGACAAAGTTCAAACCAACCAAACACAGCTTTCCTAAGATATGTCCTGCAGCTCTCGAGCTGACATTGTGACCACTCCAGCATTCAAAGGCATAATGGATCCATCTTTGAGATGGTGCACAAGTCGCTGCAGAGCCCTCTGCTGACACAGTGCAGCCTAAGGGTACTGCTTTTCTTATCTTCCTCTGAGCTACTCATGTCTGTGCATGCTTGCATGAACAAAGGCTTCCCTCCAACATGGTGTTTGATTAAACGAGGGATGATCCTCTTCACCAATCCAATAAAGTACCACTTACAGGATGGACATGTTGTGGTTGTACTGCCAGGCATTTGGGAGCAGATGGCATGGTGCATTGGACAAGCCATGCCACCTCGCTGCCGTAATTACATCTTCCTAATGGGATGTGGCCATGGCCCAAAATGGCCATCTCTGGATTCATTGGTAGATGGATTCCTAGTAGAGCTACAGTTTCAGCCTGACAGATATGGATCGACGACACAAGGAATAGGTCAAAGCAAAGGGTAAGAAAGATGTCAGTGTTGCAGTACACAGTGAGAAGGACAGCAACATGATCATCTCAACCGCAGTCCAACAGAGGAGCTTTTTTTTCTGCAAAGTTTAGAATGGAACAACTGATCCCACTGTAACAGGATGTCCTGTAGACTAGGGCAAAGCAGGATGTGAGGGAAGAGATAATGATAAGAACATAGCTTAAATTTCCTGTGTAAATCAAGCAATGATGATGTGAAAATTTTAATACAAAAAAAGAGAGAAGAAAAAAATATATATAAATGGAGAGAAAATAGAAAATGTCTCCTGATTGATTTTTCTCCTGAAAGTATGTCACTAGCAAAGTGACTCAAGAGATCTCAATGATGCCACAAACTCTACAATCTTTAATATCATGCAAACTGGGGTTATCAATTACCAAAGATCTTAATATGAACACAAACATTTCTATATCCCCATTTTAGGGATCAGAATCCCATAGGCTGTTTTGACTTAGACCAGTAAGAAACCAACTTGGGCTGAGCGATATGGGCAAAATAATTTTTTTTTCCCCATATCATTCGATATCAATATTTATCACAACATTCATTTAATAGCATTAATGGAGAAGAAAATGCATTCCAAGAACAAACTTCACAGAGTAAGCTACCTTTTAAAGTACAGCCACATGAAATCCTTTTTTTATTCGGGTTTTTTTTTGTGTGTTTTAATACAAAATTATCAAAAATGGTGAAATATATTTATAAAACTTTAATCTATGTTTTTAAATGTAATCAAATGAAAATCAATTAATTAAATTACAGCAAAACTTTGCAATATTATTTTTGTCAAATAAAGCTATGCACAACTTGTATACTTAAAACATTGATGTAAAAATATATTTTATAATAATAATTGTTATTATTGTTACTATTCCTCTCATAAACTCTCATCTTCTTCAGAAAAGTCTAAGAATCTTAGGAGAAACATCAGAGACAATACATGCAACCTCTGAGCAATGCATTTCTCCGGATAGGTGTATTCATATGCTATCCCTAATCAATTCACAAAACTGATTTAGGGAAATTAGATTCATTTTAAGAATGAGGAAGTTAAACGCTGCCTTGATACTGCAGAAAACTTCCACACAAACAGATTTTCAACAGAAAAGGGGACCAAACAAAACGCCTATTCAGGACAAACAAGCTAAAACCTACAGCAGAGCTTTTGTCAGCATCCACCGCAGGTCTGCTAAAGAACCCAGCCGGGCCAAGATGTTCGAAGCTGTCTATTTTCCACCCTGACTGCTGTCCCTTTGGGGCTGATAAACTGAGTGGAGGGGAGGAAGGGTGTTTCATGCTACATGTTCAAGTCTCTGCTCCATGCCCAATTAATCCTGAATCGGTGAGGTGGGGATTCTGCCAAACATGTCTCTGTTGCATGGCAGGGGCTTTTGGGCTAATGAACAGGGCTGAAAGGGGCCGAGAGCAGGGGAAAAGCCCTCCCTTGTCCTGGGAAAGGTTTAGACGGAGGGGTGTGGGTCATCCGGGGGGTGGCCCCTTTTTTCACAGGCCTGCACTAGATTTAGCATCAGTTAATGAGAGACTGGGCCAACATGATGTTATGTTAACGTTTGACAATCATTACATCAGGATTACAGCTCGGGGGATTACATCAACCAAGCATTAGAGAAAAATCTCGCTGAAGGCATAAACGTTAGGCTCAGTTTCACCCAAACATGAGATCAACGTTGCATAAACATCTGTATTCACAGCGGAGTAAATAAGCAAATCTTTAGTAAATCTGTAAAATCCATTTATTTACTTAGTTCAGTTCAGTAGAGAGATTCAGCTGTAAAATAAAACACTCACAAGAATATTATGGGTTTAATACAAGACAATCTCAAATCGACAGCTTTTGTGGCATAATGCTCATTATCACAAAAACAGTGAGGCACATACAATGGAAGTGAATGAGGCCAATCTGTAAATGCCCACATATTTATTGTTTCAAAAGTATAGCCACAAAACAAACAATTTTAGTGTAGAAAATTTGCTTATTAACCTTTTCTGTGTGGTTATATCCAATTTTACTTCATTGTCACGACAATGTAAAGCCTGAAGCCATAAAATGAATGCAAAAAATTTAAGTTTACAACTTTATAGCTCAAATATACTAAAGTTTTAGCATAATTAAAAGGATAGTTCACCCAAAAATGAAAATTAGCCCATGATTTACTCACCCTCAAGTCATCCTAGATGTACATGACATTCTTCTTTCAGACAAATACAATCAGAGCTATATTAAAAAATGTCCTGGCTCTTCCAAGCTTTATAATGGCAGTGAATGGCAGCCCAAAATTTGAAGCCCAAAAAAGTGTATCGATCCATTATAAAAGTAATCCACATGGCTCCGGGGGTTAATAAAGGCCTTCTGAAGCGAATCGATGGGGTTTTGTAAGAAAAATATCAATTTAACACGTTATAAAGTAAAATATCTAGCTTCCGGCGGACCAGCTTTCGTATTCAACTTACGGAAAAAGTGTAACTGGCGTAACGATGACGTCGGACATAGTGTAAGCGTTTTGAACTGCGAGAGGCGTTAGAAAGAAGAATGACATATACACCTAGGATGGCTTGAGGGAGAGTGAATTATTACATTTACATCCATTTTAAGTGGCTTAATAAAATAATAATAATAAATGATAAAAAACAATGCCACAAATGCTGTTGGTTGAGCCTAAAAGGAATTGTTTTTCGACGTCATGTTGTTCCAAACCTGTATGCAAACAATACTGGAGTCCAATAATTTCCATTGACATCTCTCAACGACTTGAGGGTGCGTGAAGGATGACAACTTTTTCATTTTTGAGTGGGCTTAGGTCACATTTGTATTATACTGTATATTTTGGTACAAAGTGGATCGAAAATCCCATGCTACCTCCCATGTTAGCCTCTCTTCTCACATTTTTTTTCTAGTTAACATCACACTTCGGTGGGCATTAGGGTATCTAGGAGTTTCTCAGACAAAGATTTGCATGTATAATTGAGGAGGAAGAGTGCAAGAGTGTGTCTGGGTAGCTACCGCTAAAATGACATCATGATGAGGCTGCTTACAACATCAAAATCCATACAAATGCACACTTAGAAACCCCTCAGCAACAGTGTCATGCAATGATACGTGACCAAATATTGTTTGAGTGTGCAAAAACATTGTGAATATTCCTGACGCACAGAGGGCTCATTATGAGAGTGAATGCGCTCCTACACAGCTGTGAGTGAAAGAGGCCCATTGTAGCAAGCTGCATTAATCCGAGACCACACTGCCAGAGCCTAGGAGAACAGGACCGGCCCCCCGGGGCCCCCCCCCCGACACCTCGGTTCCGCTGGCCCTTTTGTGACTCGCTCTGCCTGCCTACGAGGAGACGCATTACCTGCTTTGTTTAAATTGACTATCCTACCGTCTGCAATGACCCACTTTTCAAGCGTCTGTCTGAGGCCCCAAACTGCAGCATTACTGCGAAAACAGCAGTTTCATATGAGAATAACAGCTTTGCGAGGCTAATAATGAGTTACTGACGTACAGGGAACTTACAGATAATGAGCTTTCTGGGAAAAAACTTTTCATTCAGTTATCAAAAATGGCAGTAAACAGCCTGATAACTAGACCAGCTGTTCCCTCTGAATCTCTTGCTCTCTCGCACTTAAATCCTGTTACTTTCTGATCCTAGAGACCCACAGCACTGCGCGTTTTGCATTTTGTATGTCTCTCTTATTAAACACATCAGATTCAGATCATCAGCTTAATAGGAAAGAGCTCCATGAACTGAACTGAATTTGTCAGAAAAGAGAGACATGCAAAATGTGCAAAGCTGCGGGTCCCCATGACCAGGATTGAAAACCACTGACTTACAGGACACAATCACTCTCTCTCTATTCGAGATTGGTGGTTTAGAAGTCACAACGTGACCGTGCTGTTTCTAGTCAATCCTCACCCTGCAGTGTACTGCTGTCACGGGTCTGAACACAAAGCTAGAGGACAAAGTATGTGCTTTGACTCTGCTCTATCTCAAATCATTCTCTTAAGCTATTCAGCTGTTTCAGTTCCTGATTGAAGCCAAGACCTTCTGAGAGAACCCTTATGCCACATTTCTACTGCCGTCTCTGCTCTTTAGAAAGACCAAAGTATCTTCAAGTCTGTGCTTTCGGACAGTAGTCGTCAGTACTATAATGATAAGATCTAGGGCTGGGCAAAATTTTGAATATAAGAATTAGCTATCTTTCAATGAATGCATTGAAATTTTAATTGGCCAAGTCAAACTGAAATTTGAATAGGAATTACAGGAAGTGGAATTTACAGAATTACGGAATTTAGTAAAAGAAATTTAACAGGTAATGGCATTCTGGGAAAAGATAAATCGGTTTCATCTAAGGGGATTAGTTCATAATGCCAACAACAATTCCTCTGGCTAATGTTATTGATGCAAGATAACACAGTCAGCAAAACGGAAGTAATCGCGGCCACACCAGCTTGGTCTTTCAACCTTAATTTCCCCCCTCAGATCAATATAGCCTGTCTGAGGTGGGGGGTTTTATGTTTACGCACACTAATGAAAGTCAAAAGTGCAATGATTAAAATATTCTTTGTTTTAGAAAATTAAAACAAGTAAAACAGTGTAATCAACGCCCCCTGCATTTTCAGCACTGCAAGCAGAAGAAAAATGATCTCTGGGAAAAAAAGTTCCTAACAGAGCTGATTTTAGAGAAAAGGAGTGGTTGGCTGTCAGGACTCAGCTCTGTGCCAGTGTGCATATGGGCCTGCAGGCAGGATGGCGGCGATGAGCAGTGGGACCGGCTAATCAAGAGATTAAGGTCAGAGTGATGAAAGGTTACACTGCTGAGGACTGTGGCTTAGACCCCATGGGACACGGCCAGGTAAGACTGAACTGGATCTGAAAGCAGGACAAACAGTGGGAGACTCAAAAGACAGAAAGAATGCTGCATTCCTCTTCCTCCATGACAATGATGCATTAAGGCAATAACATGAGACGGTACACAATACGGAGCCAATAATCAAAATAACACACATCCTATTACTGTTTACAGAAGACACTGCATTTTTATCGTCATGATATCCATATATTTCTGAATATATACACTCACTTAAAGGATTATTAGGAACACCTGTTCAATTTCTCATTAATGCAATTATCTAATCAACCAATCACATGGCAGTTGCTTCAATGCATTTAGGGGTGTGGTCCTGGTCAAGACAATCTCCTGAACTCCAAACTGAATGTCAGAATGGGAAAGAAAGGTGATTTAAGCAATTTTGAGCGTGGCATGGTTGTTGGTGCAAGACGGGCCGGTCTGAGTATTTCACAATCTGCTCAGTTACTGGGATTTTCTCGCACAACCACTTCTAGAGTTTACAAAGAATGGTGTGAAAAGGGAAAAACATCCAGTATGCGGCAGTCCTGTGGGCGAAAATGCCTTGTTGATGCTAGAGGTCAGAGGAGAATGGGCCGACTGATTCAAGCTGATAGAAGAGCAACTTTGACTGAAATAACCACTCGTTACAACCGAGGTATGCAGCAAAGCATTTGTGAAGCCACAACACGCACAACCTTGAGGCGGATGGGCTACAACAGCAGAAGACCCCACCGGGTACCACTCATCTCCACTACAAATAGGAAAAAGAGGCTACAATTTGCACGAGCTCACCAAAATTGGACAGTTGAAGACTGGAAAAATGTTGCCTGGTCTGATGAGTCTCGATTTCTGTTGAGACATTCAGATGGTAGAGTCAGAATTTGGCGTAAACAGAATGAGAACATGGATCCATCATGCCTTGTTACCACTGTGCAGGCTGGTGGTGGTGGTGTAATGGTGTGGGGGATGTTTTCTTGGCACACTTTAGGCCCCTTAGTGCAAATTGGGCATCGTTTAAATGCCACGGCCTACCTGAGCATTGTTTCTGACCATGTCCATCCCTTTATGACCACCATGTACCCATCCTCTGATGGCTACTTCCAGCAGGATAATGCACCATGTCACAAAGCTCCAATCATTTCAAATTGGTTTCTTGAACATGACAATGAGTTCACTGTACTAAAATGGCCCCCACAGTCACCAGATCTCAACCCAATAGAGCATCTTTGGGATGTGGTGGAACGGGAGCTTCGTGCCCTGGATGTGCATCCCACAAATCTCCATCAACTGCAAGATGCTATCCTATCAATATGGGCCAACATTTCTAAAGAATGCTTTCAGCACCTTGTTGAATCAATGCCACGTAGAATTAAGGCAGTTCTGAAGGCGAAAGGGGGTCAAACACAGTATTAGTATGGTGTTCCTAATAATCCTTTAGGTGAGTGTATATATATATATATATATATATATATATATATAGACAGAACGACATATAGAATGAAAAAATAGAACGACAGATAGAACAACAGAATGATAGAACGACAGATAGAATGAACGATCGATAGAAGTAAACAATAGAACAAACAATAGAAGGATAGAATGACAGATAGAACAATAGAAGGATAGAACGACAGATAGAATGAATGATACAGCGATAGAATGATCAATAGATCAATAGAACGATTGAGCAATTGATAGAACAATAGAAAAAATTATAGATAGAACGATAGATAGAACGATAGATAGAATAATGACAGACAGATAGATAGATAGATAGATAGATAGATAGATAGATAGATAGATAGATAGATAGATAGATAGAATGTGGACACATCAATGCTTTGTCAATCATTGAATTATGCATTCACAGAAAGAGAGAGACAGAAAGAGAGAGAGAGATAAAGAATGAAAGGCAAGAAAAGAGGAAGAAAATGGCAGAGCAAAGTCTTTGCATCATCATATGACAATCCAAGTGATCTGACAGACTCTGACAGGCAGATTCTCTTCACTGAAACGTAAACCAGCTTAGGGGGCCATTTTCTATTTTATCCTTAAGCTTTGTGACCTCCTACCCTCCGGCCTGCCAGTAACCATCAAGACACCCCTCCTGCACGCACATACACACAACAGACGCTTTCCTCGGATGCCCCCACCAGCCCTGTTTAGATGCTGAGGAATTCCAGCATAAATGCAGCTGTCAGCTAGGCTCTCCTTCCCGCCAGACCGGCCATCTCACGGATAAAGGAGAAAAAACACAGAGAAGGCAGAAAAAAAGCAGATCCGGAGCCAGACTCAGATGGTAGCGTGGATCCCCCCTGAGGGGAGCCCCTGTGCGCCTCTGGCCCGGCCTGCTTTAGCCTTTTAGAGCTCTTTCCTTATCCCTCACGTCACCTTCTTGATGGACAACAAGCTGAGAGCTTCTGACAGCGTCCTCAACAATGGCTCCTCTAGACCTTAATTGCTCCAATCAGTCTATGCTAAGTCTTTCAGGTATATGGTATCGCGCCAATAGGGATTTAACCTCTTGCATGTGACGTTCATCTGTGGCTAATCAAGATCTTTGAGTTTCTCTGTATCCAAGTCTCAAGAGCCCCATTCGCTAAAATACTGAACAGTCATCCCTAAATCCTTTTCTGTCTCTGAAGGCTCCTCTCCTAAAGACTTGGGTTTTAGGGGTCTTTGAGAGGAGGGGAGGTCCTGACACTCGGATGCCTTGCTGAAGGGTTAATGAGGGTTTAGAGAAGTGGGTGGCCCTCATTTCGACACTTTCATTTATTGAACCATTAGGGGGAATTATCACAAAGCAGGAAGAATGGGATCCAGCCTTTGGGCATGCACTGATTTTGATCGCATTTTCCAGGTGAGGAAGCCTTGGGTTACTATGAAGACATTAATATCAAAGGATATGTGTGTCTTCTAGAAAATTAGACACATTAAATCATAGACAAAGGAGACCTAATTGTTGCAATTAAAGTGTGAGATTTGGGCAGCTTTGCTATTAGCTTCTAAATTAATCTTTGCCGTCTAGCCCAGAGGTTTAAAGGAACACCATTCACACACACACACACACACACACGCGCACGCACACACACACACATGCACCTGAGGGGACTGCAGAAATATGAAGTTAAAATTGACCAAAATTGGCATTATTAGTGTTTAATTTATATATAATCAAATTCATATTTCTGCAGTGCCCTCAGTGATCCCAGACCCCAGTTTGAAAACACCCTGGCATCGGATTTGTGTAGTCCAGATATGGGAAATAAAAAGGGTGTAGACTCAAACCCTGCAGGTGATTGTTAATGGTTTATACAATTAACTTGGTCCCGGTCACTCGCCATCTTTTCATTGAACAAAAAAATTCTGGAAAACATGTTTTGTGAAAATTAGATGTGGTTTTCAAACGTTTTGATGCCAAGGATAAAGTATATGATGATCAGTTTGCAAGAGACCCCTTTCCTAAAACAAAGGCAGCTATATACATTTATATATTTATACTGCGTTCATTTATTTAATGCAAAGCTAAACTTTCAGCATCAATACTCAGTCTTCAGTGTCACATGATCCTTTGATGAATAAAAAGTTAAAAAAAGAACAGTATTTATTTAAAATAGAAATCTTTTGTAACAATATATATACTACCGTTAAAAAGTTTGATGTCAGTAATTTTTTTCTTTCTTTTCTGGAAAGAAATTAATACTTTTACGCAGCAGGGATGTGTTAAATTGATAAAAAAGTGATGTTAAAGATTAATATTAGAAAATATTTCTGTTTCCAACATTTATAATATGAAATTATAGTATCAAATCAGCATATTAAAATGATTTCTGAAGGATCATGTGACACTGACGACTGGAGTAATGGATGATAAAAATTCAGCTTTGCAACACATAAATAAATTATATTTTTGAAGTATATTAAAATAGAAACCCATTATTTTAAATTGTAATAACATTTCACAATATTACTGTTTTTTTCTGTATTTTTGATCAAAAAACGCAGGGTTGATGAGCATAAGAAACTTTTCTTATACTACATATATTTTTTTGTGTTGTAATATATCATTTATTCTGAAGCAATATTCTCACCACTGTTCAATCAGCTTTGACATTTTCCCCCTAATCTTATTAAATATAGGCTATGCTTCAGCTTTCATTTTATATTGTTAAATTTTATCACTAAATTAAATTAGAATAAGACACTATAGGGCTGTTACCAATCAAATTAAATCATTTAGAATGAAAAAAACACAACTGCATTAAATAATGTTATGAGATTGTTTTAAATATTTTTTGAATATACAAATAAGAAATGTTGGAAAGAATGTTTAAACTAAAACTAAACTGCCAGTAGGTGGCAGCAGGTGACCGTCTTAATGAGTGAGTCATTGAGTCGATTGATTCATCGGCTGATTCGTTCAAGAATGAGGCAGTCGTTTACGAATAGGTCATTGCATCTTTGATTCAACCGATACATTCAAAACGCTGAATCATTCAGTAACACACTGTTGCTGTGAGATGTGTTATGGTTCTGCTGTGATCTTTGTTTGGATCTATTTTTGCGGCTGAAATAGAACAAAAACAGTCAATATTGCATCTAAAATATAAGTGGCTTAATGTTAATTAATTGTTTATGGAACTGTCATATGAAATCAGTGTCACATTTTCAATCGTGATGGTATTCTGGAAAACAGCACTCTTGCTCGTGTGATATTGCTTAACTGTCATATGTTATAAATATAGAATTTTAGAATTTGAACCGTGTGTGTTAACTGAGTTAATCCGTGTGAGCTGTGCTCATTTGTTTTCTATTTCTCCTCGAGAGGCTGCGCAAGCGTCAACAGCGCAACCTTGTTACCGTCAGTTCATTAAATATTACTATGCACCATTGATTACCACTTACACTAAATGAATGCAGAATCATTCTTATCGTATTTTGGTGATTCCCTAGTTTTTTGGGTTTTTTTTGTGTGTGTTATTGATGTTTTAATCAGGCTACTTGTCCAGTCGGGCAAGTAAAATTCTCTTTCACTTGCCCCTTCAGAAAATCCACTTGTCGCGGACAAGCGTTAATGTCGAGCCCTGTATATATATATTTAAGAGTTTAATGATATTTGGTATACACTAACAGATATAAATATTAATTTATATAGACATAGATACTGATATAGATACTGCACAAAAATCAGGTTAGTAGAAGCCTAAAGAGAAAACATCTTTGAATAGCAATTGTTATATTTCTTTACCAAATTTCTTTAAAAACTAGGGTTATCAATGGTCTTAGATAGAAAACAGATAGAAAACATAAATAAATGGCAATACAGTAAATCTAACTTTTCAGCTTATTCTTCTTTCTTTAGTTTAAACACTTTTTTCTACAAAATTTCCACAGACCCTCTAGCATCCCAAATTGAAAACCCTTGTCTCTGGAAACTAGCTTTGGTGCTGCTAGCAGAGCAGAAGTTGCAGGTCATGCCTCGAGGATCCTGTGCAAGCAAGATAATGAACACTATTTAAGCACATGTCTCCTGCATAAGGAAAACATTCTTGAGTCTCATACTGCAGTGATGTCTCACAACCACATTCCAAGCATGAACAAACAGTGAGATAACTCAGAAACCAAACACAGACAGATAGAGAGAGCACAACCAGATATTACTTGCATGTCAGTTTCCAAGCCAAGCTTGCAATGTCTTAATACAAACTCTGAGCTGAGCGCTTCAAAAGGTGATTACGATCGTCTGTAACCAGGCAGCCTGAGAGAGCTGAAACCTGACGATGACAACAAAGAGGCCGAAATTCGCACTGCTCTCTAATGTCACAGGACAGCAAGATAAATGCTGAGACACACGGTTTGTTGTTTGGGGACCAACAAAAGCCAAAACAAATACATATGCCTCATAAAAAAAACATACGGGGAGGGAGACAAAGCTGTTCTCGGGGGGAGGGAGAGAAAAAATACCTGGGCCCGGGGCCTAGGAGAATGTGTTTAATCACACAGGGCTCCGGTCTCTCTGAGAGGAAGTAGAACTAATGAAGGGGGCAGAGAGACAGAGGCTGTTGGACTGATGATACATTAAAAGTAGTGGAATGAAAGAACGACTCCACCAAAAACATGTTTTTTATTTGTTTCACAAGAGGTGGAGGTCTTGTGAAGGGAAACAGGGACTTAACTGAGTGGAAATAAACACAAAGATACTTTAGAAAGTGTGTAGAAAGGATAAGGGACATGATGGGTATTCATCCTACATTTACAAGGTGGATGCGCTATAATGGCATGCTCTCTATTGATCTGCTCTCCCATGGCGAACGTTCACAGAAAAGGACTTTCGCATTGATTCAGAGACTTCTTTGAGAAAAAAAAAAAACTGATATGAGCTACACGAGTGAAGGTGATTGACTGTAAAGAGAGGGGAGCGAGATACTCTTCTTGAGCTGTTTTTCCCTCACAATAGATGGTAGTGCATGACTTTCAGAGTGTATTGTAGGTCTCATCACAGCGAGGTGAATATTAACATGCAAATCGACCTGCACGCTCTAAAAGTGGAAGCCAGCCAAGCATTTACTGTTAAAAATCCCCCATATTCTTCACTCTCATGCTAAATTTGCGAGCCCATGTAAACATCTATTTTAGTCAAGCTTGAGAGGATGAGAGAACAGAGGGACTGTTAATATTCTCTGCCTTATTTATATTCATAGTGGGACAATGCTTGAGGGAGAAATACAGGACAAGGAAGATGACGGAAAAATTCGAGAGAGCGAGTGAGAGAGTGAATGAAAAGAGCAGAGTGGGAATGAGTAGAATCTGTGACTCGAGGCGGAGCATGTAGAGCTGAATGTCTTTAGAGAGCAGCATTGGAAGAGAAAGAGAGATGACCGGAGGAGAAAACTCAAAGTCGATTTGCTCTCGCTCCCCCCGGCCACTACTGACATCTTTGTTTGGCCACAAGTATCCCGATTATGCCAAAAGTGCAGAGGATAAGAAGATTTAGGGATGTCTGTGGCACATTCGACACTCTTCAGAGTATAAAACATACAGTCTAATCAAACTTTCATGGCAGAAAGTGGATGAGGAGAGGTTCCTGAGCTCGTCTGAATAAAAAAAAGAGGAAAATTCGAGATCAAATACACGAAGGTCTAAAGCCAGAGGGTTTTTTCTAACTCTCACATCCTCTTAAGCAGAAAACCCCTCAAATTCATGTATGTAAATGGCGGCGCTATGTCAAGGAGCTGATTTGAACGGTTGTGGCAACCAGAGAGTGGAGGTTATTCATGTACGCGGGCATCTGAGGGTAGACATCACAATTGGGACTCCATGCACGTTACCGGGGCTCTCCGTGTACGCCCGCGGCTCCTTCCCTCGCTGGAGCTCTCAAACTAGGACAGATTCTGAATTCACCAACTATCTTTCTCAAGAGCTGAAACGTGCCTTATGTTGGGACATTTGGAAATGCGCTTCCTTCTAAACATTTATAGGGTTTGTTTCATGATTGAATGAGACCGAAACAGACTTGTGTTTGCTTTTAAGAGATGTTAGTCATCTGGAGATTGGTGCAGTAGCAGCTCACACGGTATAAAAAGGATATGAAGAGTGCTTGCCTGAAGCACGAATGCCATTCCCGTTACCGGTCTTTCCTCACTCGTATGAACCGAAAAAATCCTCCCTTTAAACTAACCATCTTTTGACCAATCTTAACAAAGAACCCAGCGATGTGACCTTGCAAATGAGTGAAGTCATTATTTGTGGCGGGCTTTCGCTGCTCTCGCCTGTACCTGAGCGGCCGAGAGAGAGTGAAGCATCACATCACATTCACTCAAGCCAAAAGGTGGGTTTCCACAGCAACCCTGTTGCGACAAACGGAAAACAATCAGTAATCCATACAAATGACCTTCCGATGACATTCGCTGTCTGTGAAAGTACTTGCCTGTAGATTCTATTTAACAAGAAAGTACAACCTAATGTTGCAAAAACGTAGGGATGTCAAAGTTAGCATAAAAGCATAGGGTTTTCAAAATGACTGAAAAAACAACTGTACTGTATGATGATCCCCTTCCTAAAATACAAAGGCAACTACATACTACATTACATTATTCTGTATATACACATGTACTTTGAGTTAAGCTGACATACCTTTATAGTTGTAGAAATGTTTTAAATTCAATTTCAATATATATTTGTACAGTACATTTTGCAATAAATATCAAACTAAAGTAGGTTTACAGAGCAGTGTTGGGCAAAATTAAGAATTTACAAATTGCCTTCCTTTCAATTCATGAGTTGGAACTTTTAATGATTTGGCCACACCCCACCAGAAGTTAAGCTGGAATGAGAGGAAGTGGAATTTACTGAAACAACAATTTACCATTAGTTAACATAAGTTAATGCACTTAATCCATAGTCGGTTATGTCTCAAGTGAACGTAAACAGTTGAGAAAGAAAACGCTATATTAGATCCGTGCAGCTCTTAAAGTGACAGCAGCCTAATAAACCTCCTGTTTTTAATGTTAATCACACAAAAAAGGACAAAAAAAAACACACTACTCTTGACTGAATAACATTTGTAACTTTAATAAGGATTAATCTATATTTAATTTCTACAGTGAAGACTATGCAGTATTATTTTACATTTGATGATTCAATTTCTGTACCTGAAAAATACTGTTAGACCTACCTGAAAAACATGAAAAGCACTGTTTATTTCATTCGTATGATTGTTCTATTGTATTTATTTGTGCTATTGCATGTAATTTGATAATTTGTTCTTAGTTTATTACTGACAATTTACTTGTCTTTAACAATATTTAAAATTTATGAGTTAATCTAGTTTTTGGTGTCATGACCTTATTTATTACGATTATGGGTCAAAAATAATGAAAACAATAACTAGGCCTATTTTATTATTTTTGTATTTATTTTTTTGTGGTGGGAACAGTGAACATTTTGGCAGGGCAAGTAAACATTTTAACCCTTAACACATTTTAACATTTTAATCCTTAGCGTTGAGCCCTGATTATTAAAACTTCAAACTCTACTTATACTTATTTCAAAACTTTGTCATTTTTTTTGTCAAACATTTAAAATTTGTCTTGACAAAGTTTGCTTTTCTAGTTAAAAACTACGAGTTTCTTTGAATTCCAATTCCTTTTAATTGTGCTTTGTTACATTTGAACTCAAATTACAATTTAAATTCAGGTGAACGCTAAGTGATACTTCAGTGCTGAGAGTCACATACGTATCGGCCTCAGACCATTAGCACTGCGGTCACCATCCACAAATGTTCTGAGCTGCTCAGATGACTCACAACAGAGGTGAATAACAGCACCAGAGCTCTGTTGGTGGAGACATGTTTACTGCCAGCTGCAGTCTATACCAGTCAGACAGCGAGAGACGCTTCACTGCCTGCATCCCTCCAGGATTGATTTCAATGCTTACATATTAATCAATATCTTAATTAACAGCACAATATTAAATGATTTCATAAAGGAGTGTTCCAGGTTCAAAACAGTTAAGGTCTTTTGACAGCATTTGTGGCATAACGTCGATCATGGTTACCACAGAATTTTTTTTTTTAGTTTAAGCAAAAATCTTAAATACAATAAAGGAATTACCACTGAAGTACAAGACCCAGGAAATAAAAGCATTTAAATACACAAGTGTTTACAAAGGTATACATAATCAACATAATCGCTTACTGACTGTGGAAATCCAATCAAACTTCAATCTCATGACCACAAAATACAAGTAAAACATCCACATGATATGCACAAGGATACCAGAAATATACCAAAATTAAGTTGCATTAACGCAAAACCAGAAGCTCATCTGCCTAGAAAATTATCCTTAGAAGGATGATTTAGCTCAAATAATAAACAGGTGCTTTAACAAAAATACAAGCTTCACATTTATGCTATTAAACCTCCTGGAACACTTGGCCTATTTCCTTCTGTTGTAACTGTACATGTCCACAGGAGCAGAGTGAGAAATGCCAACTTCATGTAAATGAACACCGGGCAAAAGACAATCGCTGGCAGGGGAAGACAGTGATGTCTGTCATAAGAGCTATATATATATATAGCAGGCATATAACATACTAGAATTGCCTATTTAAATCCAAACAGCAATATGTATATGTATATGTATATGTATATACATATACATATACATATTGCTGTTTGGATTTAAATAGGCAATTCTAGTATGTTATATGTTTGGCAACAGTTCTTCTAAACCTAATTGATGGAGTGTGTAGCTTTTTATTTCTTAAACAACCATGTATGAAGAAACATCATGGCCATATTCCAGGATTACAATGTCAAGATTCATCAGGCTCAAATTGTGAAAGAACGGTTGGGAGGGAGCATGAAGAATCATTTTCACACATGAATTGGCACCTCTGAGTCCAGACCTTAAATTCAAGGTCTTAAAGTCTACTCCAGGACATCCCAAAGACCTTCAATGAATTTAAGGTCTGGACTCAGGAGCCAATTCATATATATTGGTGAAGTCACGCAGTGACAAATTGCTAACACGGCTGTCCCATGCGGCCCGGAAATCCAAAGTGTGGGAATATTTCGAGAGGGTAAAGAATGACCACAAAAAGGTGCTGTGCTCAAACATGACTTACCATTTAAAACATGTCAGTGATAGCCTAACGTTAGCCACTTTACATAGATTTACCTAGATTTTAAAATATTTTTGTTAAAGGGATAGTTCACCCAAAAATGAAAATTACCCCATGATTTACTCACCCTCAAGCCATCCTAGGTGTATATGATATTCTTCTTTCAGACGAATACAATTGGAGTTATATTAAAAAATATCCTGCCTATTCTAAGCGTTATAATGGCATTGAAATTTGAAGCCCAAAAAAGTGCATCCATCCATTAAAAGTAATCCACATGGCTCCGGGGGTTAATAAAGGCCTTCTGAAGCAAAGCAATGTGTTTTTGTGAAATAATATATATATATATATATATATATATATATATATATATATATATATATATATATATATATATATCATCTAGAAAGTTTAACGCCTCTCGTAGTTCTCGCTTTTTGCGCTTTTTTTAACTCTGATTATATTCGTCTGAAAGAAGAATGTCATATACACCTAGGATGGCTTGAGGGTGAGTAAATCATGGGGTAATTTTCATTTTTGGGTGAACTATCCCTTTAAGGTTAGTCGGGGGCAGCCCTACTATTCTATTTATATTACACAGTACAATTTATGTGAGGTGTTAAAACAGCTTTCTGTAAAGCTGCTTTAGACCAATGGATACTATGAAATGTGCTACACAAGTAACACTGACTTGGCAAAGAGTTACAAGAGTGCATGAGGATGAAGGAAGAGAAACAGAGATGTGACCATATAAAAGGAGACAGCTGGGTTCCCATGCAGAGTTCTTCATTTTGATTAAAAGACAACCAGAATTTCTCTGACATTTTTCAGTCATCACATGCAAATGCATGCAACATGACAATGTTTAATTTTGCAACGCCTGAAATGTGTTAAAAGTACTTCCAGGAGGAAAAAAAAAAAACAGAGAGTGGATGTTGTTTTTCAAAACTTTCTTTCTTACACAACTTCACGTTTGATGTGTTTGTTTACAAATCAGAACACACATACACATAAAATTAAGCTTATCAAAACATCTTATGAATCTACAAAACTCTCTAATGTTCCAGTCAGTAAGCAATCAAAAATGCTTCCAGGAAAAATACCAACATTCAAATTGAACAATAATGAAAACCGACTGCTTTGCCAAGACATAAACAGAAACATCTGTGCCCGACAATGTAATTTATTCATTTATAGTCAGCTGAGAGACAATATTTTGATGAATAAAACAAAAATTTCCTCAAGAATGACACAACGAGTGAATCAGGCTCACATGTGCCACAGCGGAGTTCCTGGAGCAGGTGGTCTCTCTCCCTCCCCTCGTTTCCACACAGACTGTGGGGAAAAAAGCTAATGTAGTCCACAGAAAGAAAAAAAAAAACAGCAAGGAGAGCCAGCACGCCCAGCAGATGAAATATCTGCCAGATAAAATCATTGGAAGGGCTGGAAAAAAAAAAACCCTTATGCTGTTTGTCATTTGACAATGAGAATTAACCAAGAAGATTGGCTATTACTGCTGGAAATGGGCAATAAAATTCAAGACCAGAGATACAAAGTGAGACATATTTATGCATAACTACCCCTGCAGTATCGCAAACACACACACTAATATACTTACGCTTCTGGGTTGCATATGTTACATTTTAGGAAACCAAGGTGAAAGATGCGCTTTGCTGTGTTAATGACGCACAGCTGTCTTAGGATGATAGTAGACACAAACAGTGCACAATGGGAGTCTATTTTATCAAGATGATATGATATGTTGCAATACTGCTATATTATTTTACTACATAGTCAAGAGTATTATATGTACTTTCCCATGACCTCTTACTGGAAATAGGACAAAATCTGGTAAAATGTGTCAATTTTTACTTCAGTTATCCTCAAGATGATACTGCGATAAGATATTTTTAGAGGCAAAAAATAATATGTATAATTATATTTCATGATGTCTACCAACAACTGAAAATAGCATCTATAAAGACATTTGACTTCTCAGAGAAACTGCTTGACTTCTTGCCCCACAATAAAAAAGGAATAAATAAAAATAAACTCATAAAAATAAAAATGATCTATGTAAGTTTGATACTTCAGTTTTCTATTAGTAGAAAAACATGTTTTGTTTCATAAAATGATCTTTAGCCAAATAGTTAGCATAGTGTTATACTCTGGCATGTATGATTTATACATTTTTAGACCTGGATACATTTTCTTATCATTAATATAAAAATAGTTGAACTATAAAACATACCATAAAAAGGCATAACTTTTAATGTGGTCCTCTTTAATCGCAGACAGCTTTATATGATAGGTCCTTTTCTACATACGAGATCATGTCAAAAATGGTGTCTCCCCTACAAGCTTTAGTACAAAAGCAGACAGACTTAATCGAGAAACTCTGTTTGAGGTGAGGAAGGACTTAGCACATAAAAGAGAATGTAGGAGACAAAGAGAACAAGAGAGAGAGAAACAAGTGAAAGTGTCAAGAGAGACTTTAAGGCAAATATATCAGTGCCTGCGCAGGACCTGTGTTGATGTGGGCAATGCAGACCATTGAGAATGTCTTTCACTAGTGTTATTCGCACAGGAAAAGGGATCAGGGGAGGCAGGGGCACAGACGGGCTCAAATGTCCATCCACAGCCGGGCACCAGCTGACATCCACACACACACACACAGCCTGTCTGTCAACACAAAGAACATTGCAAACGGACCCAAAAGTACAATTGTGTGACGGTCAACAATGACCTGATTTGGTTGTCATTTACTCACACTTCCAAACTCATATGACTTTCTTTATAATATGGACTTCTGTGGGGATTTGAAGAATCTCTAAGATGTTTATTTAAATACAATGAAAGCATACTGTGACCAGAGGCTGCAGAAAAGAATATAAATGAACACAAAAGCAGTATAAAAAGAATCCATATGACTTATTTCAAGTCTTCTAAAGATACTTAATAGCTTTCTGTGAGGAACAGTCCAAATTGTGCCCATTATTGACTTAAAAGTATTCAGTCATACACTTTATAGTGTGCAAATTTGACATCAGTGACACAAAATTCTTGCTTGTGAAAAATGATATATTTTTCTGGAATAGGGTTCATATATTTGGCATTTTCTATGTGTTTCTATGGTACTCGATCAAATTTTACTCTACAAAATACAGTGTTCACTTTCTTTTTTATTCAAATGCTTTCTTTATAATACAATTAGTATTGTATTTTACAGATTTATCAAGTTCAAATTATACAATTTTTTTAATTAAATATTATTTGAAATAAATATTTATAAGATAATTCTCTCTGTCACTATATGCTTTCACTGTATAAAAAAGAGCAGCTTATACAATCTTTCAAAAAAAGGTTTTCATTATTGCGTGAACTATCCCTTTAACAGACAAGCAAGCAAACTAATTTGGATCCACTCACTGTGAAACGATGTGACAAACCATCAATCATTGAGAAGCATTTAATAGGATGCTTTCAATTTCATATCCCTTTCCCAGAATTCTCAGCTGATGTGACTGACACGTTACTCTTGCCCCACTTTGTGCGTCTCCCTAGTCAGTTAGAGCGAAATGATATATTCCACAGGATGTTTCAACAACCCCAGATCAAATATGAGCCAGAACGCACAGCCCTGAAAAAGACAAAAGAGCTTTGTTTGGCAGGTCTCTAATCAGCAGAGGATGGGGTGTATGAGCGCACCGAACGCCTCTCTCCGTCCCAGACAGCATTTAACATCGCTCCTAATTACTGCATCAAGGCATCACAAAGAAGTGCTTTACCTTTCTTTCGTTAGCTCGACTTTCATTAATGCAGGATGATACAAAAGCACATGAATATGAAGCCTTCCCCTCCATTTCAAAAGTATTTTGTTCTTGGAGGAAATTAACCTGAGACACAAAAATTGCTCTCTCAAAATTATACACGTAACTCTGTTCTAATATCTGTGAATATCTGTAATATGTGTTTGACAGAACACAAATCAACACAAGTGTCCCGAAAGGTTGAGGTGAACTAGGAAAATCAGCCAAGAGTCGGCAGTCCATTATTCCAAGCAACCTCTCCACCTACATGCAGGTTAATGTACCAAGTGGTAACGGCTGAGACAGAGCCTAAAAGCAGCCGCCGGCACTTATCTGGCTGTCAAGGCCACGGCGGAGACATCTAAAGGGAAGGTGTAATGTTTCAGAGACTGAAGGCGCAAGCCTGCCCACTGCCTCCCCTCAGAAATCATTAAACTGTCTGTCACATCTAGACAAAAGAAGTGCTCATTACAGTGGGCAACAGTGATAACGTAATGTCACGGTGAACACACCCAGTCACTGGCTTTTCCTTTTTCAACTCAGATACATAAAATGCTATTTTATGACCCGTAAAGTTACACAATAAAGCCATTAAGGACCAAAAAAAGAATACGAGCAAAAAGAAGGGAAAATATATTATATAAGTAGTAAACATTGATTTTACTTCATGCATTAGAATCCCTGTGTTATGTGGATTCAGCCTTGACAAAAGAAAAAAAAAAAGATCAGAAATATTTGTTTCTATAATTTAAACTTCTAACAAAAAGAATGATCTCTTATGTGGAAATTACTAAGTAAACACACTTTGTTCTTGCTTTTTAAATCAATTCCCAAGTTATCATGTAGATGACTTTAAAAGGAGTGTACAGAAATAATAAAGATAAGAAAGAAAGTCGATTTTTTTTCATTTACTCAAGAAAATGAGTGGTGATTGCCTAGGCATACTAATGTGTTCCTGCTTTTTACTGTGTTGCTAGATTGTTTGGGGCAGTTGCTAAGGTGCTTTGGAAGGTTGCTAGGGGGTTGCTCATCGGTCCAAGCCAAAATAACCGAACCCCCAATTATTCAGGGACCTGTTTACACCTGGATGCATTTTGGTAGACGAGGCAGACATGCCCGTTTACACCAGCAGTTTTAATCCGACTATTTTGTCCACTTTCAAACACTTCTGTCCTGATTTCTTCGAGGGGAGGGTTTATGGGCAGGTGTTTTTTTTTTCAGATCTTTCGATATAATGGACAAAATAAGCTCACGCAATTTACATATGAACACGCTCAGAGATGATGGAAAAACATACGGATAGCAGCAGCTTTCGTTTCAGCTCTGACAGCCACATGACCACGCCGAACACTGTGAGTGTGTGTGCTAGAAATCAGGAATGGTGAGAGAACATTGTGCTTAGTATGTTTTTGTCATCTACCTACAAAGTTTAAGTCCAGGCTGGCTAGCGCGCTTCCCATAATGTTTATGCATTAAGTCAGTAGGCGAAGAGTAGGCAGTCGTTTGCGGCTGTTCCAACACATTCAACCACATGAGCATTTACACTACAAAAGCTACCCGGTCAAATGCGTTTTCGACTACCTCTGGAAGTGGTTGAAAGTAGACAAGCTGAAAACGTTTTAGACCCTGTTTACACCTGTATTTAGCATCATCCACTTGTGATCCAATCGCCAAAACGCATCTTAATACCAGGTGTAAACAGGGCCCAGGATATTCTGGTTGCATTCCTGTATCTCAAACAGTAGGTTATGGGTTCGAATCCCAGACAATGCATGAACTGAAAATAAAAATAAATGTATACATTGAAAGCAATGCAAGTTGCTTTTATAAAAGTCTAATTCATAAATATAAATGTCGGATCTACATCATTTGTGACCCGTGCTGGCAAAATGAGTCGGAATGCGCACGGGATAATTTGAAACTACAGGCAATTTTTTTTTTACAAAAATTTGTTAATTAAGCCCTCGTCTAGCGATCCCAATGCTCTAAATAGCAATTAAACTTCTAAAAGTATATTTATTTGTTCGTTTTCTGAGAGGAGTACCTTTCCCTTGTCCATGAAAAATTATCTTACTCACACTGACTGACAGATCCGAAGCGCGTGCACAAAGACGCCTCAGACAGCGTGCGATCCCAATATACACAGAATTACAGTATTTCAAAATATCTGTCTTGGAGAGTATTTACGCAAACATTATCTGTTATGTCTTAAGTGAACATTTGGTTAACTGCTGGGGAAAAACATCTGATGTGCAACATTATTTTAGATCAGTGTGGTACAGTAGGTCTTAATATATAGGCTGTCTGTTTCATTAATGTTAATCAAACAACTGTGGTATCATGGAATTTTTTTTTTTTTTTTTACGGGTTTGGTTGCTAAGGTATGGTTTTACAGGTTTGGTAATCACTTAAGGTATGGTTGCTAAGTGATTTTGTTTCGGAATCTTCAGAAAACTTTGCTGACTCTATCGACTTCAAACAGGTGTAGCTCAGTCATTTTTTGTCCAATAATAAAAAAGAAAAACATCACTTTGAAGGTTTTAAAGGGGTGGTTGAATATGATTTCACTTTTTTAACGTTAATTAGTGTGTAATGTTGCTGTTTGAGCATAAAGAACATCTGCAAAGTTACGACGCTCAAAGTTGAAAGAAAAGGGAGATATTTTATTTTAAAGAAATTGCTTTTTAAGGACTACAACAAACGGCTGGTAGGGACTACAACAAGCTTCTCGTGGGTTAGTGACATCACTAACACTAAAATTTACATAAACCCCGCCCCTGGGAACACGCAACAAAGGCCATGTTGAGAAGAGGAAGAGTTGCCATGCCGTCGAAACGCTGAACCTTCCTGAACATTATAATCCAAATATAGCTCTCTGTGCTGCACATTTTACGGAGGACAGCAGTTCCCACTTTAAAAGCAGAAGCTGTTGTTTATGGGCCACAACCTGTAAGTATGTTTTATTCTTTGTCGATGTGTTTTCCATGAATAGTTTCTATCGTTATTTTTATGCTGTAGCAAGGATGTAAACAAAGGCAAACGCTGTTTGGCTCCGCTAGCCAGTTACCTAATGGCTAATTCAAATTTACCTGACAAACACCTTCTTAAAACTTCTTTTTGATTCCACTAGCGAACTTCGAATGTTGATGTTTGTTGGCGCTTAAGTGATCAGTGTAAATGCAGGCACGCTAAACATGGTTCTGTGTTTGATTTGGCCACTGTAATAAATCCATAATTAGCCTTCGTAATGGTCTCATCGTTCTGGCAACAGATATTTGGCTACACTCGTTCTATAAAGACAAAACTAACGGTGCTCTACAGTCAGTAGCGATCACTATAGATCCAGTCTGTAATCAAATAATCCCTTCGAGAACTGTAGTATCATTTGTTAGAACGATTATATGAAAAAAAAGGCTACAAGGCAATCATGTATTCTGCTGTACTAAAGCTTTAATAAGGTTAAAAATGCTAACATAAACAGTAGTAGCATTTACAAATAACAGCGTATCTAAAAGTATGAGACAACTACAAATAAAAAAACATACCATTCTGAAACATCCTGTAACTCCTGCTCGATCCTCTTCACTAATATTCTCTGGGTCTGATTTGGGCTCAAATTGATAAGGCAATATTGACGCCATTGTTTATTACAGTACACCTGAGCATATGCAACTAACCATAATGGTAAGGGCCATGACGTTTCCGGACAACATGCACTAGGCAGTTAGCGAATCACAACTCACTGAGCCAGCTAACCAATCTGAGCCCATTGCGTATTTCTGAGGGAGGGGCTTCATATAACCAGGAAGCTATCCGGACGTTTTTACGAGAAGGGACACAGTGGTGTAGAATAAAGCTATATTATGTGAAAAAGAATGCGTTTTTTTTTTTTAAACGAAGCATGAACCCATGGTACAGTGTACCCCATAAACACAATCAAGCCTTCGAAAAAAGCTGATGTGATGCTGAAATGTGCTCATTGTGACTCATTTTGCCAGCACAGGTCACATTTTATTGTACATTTTACCACTTAGAAAATTAATAGCATACTTCTCCTCAAGAAAAGGAATGATCAATTAGGTATCAATTATGCACACAGAAAAAAACAGTGTAGGATGTGCAAAGTATCAAAGTTTAATATTTAGAGTTAGGGTTTTAGAGAACAGGTTTGAATTTCACCTCAGCAAAGCAACCATGAAAAAGACCAATCATTAATAGAATCTTAATTAGTGAAAGTGGATTAAACAAACTTCAGTGAAAACTTCTCCAGCAGAGAAATACCTGATGACAGAGAGACTCATGGGGTAGACACACACGGTAAAGCCCCTCAGAGACATGATAATAGAATGTTTCTACGCTAGCTAACCGCTTTAGCTTTGAGGCTGTGGAATTGGGCTGGATTTCCGGTTTAAATGCCTCAAGGGAACTGACTTCAAAGTAAAAGTTGACTAAAATCTCTTTATTCAAGTCACTGCCAAGTTTCAATAGTTTTATCTTCTGACATAAGAAGAAAAATGCCTTTTGGTGCGAGATTAGAGAAGACCCATGCTAACCAGTAAGCACATGCACATTGCCAAGACATCTGTAAAGAAGCACATCATCTAGAAAGCATTACGGTGTACTTTAAACACTGTGTTTAAAGTAAATCATAAATGTCATGAAAACATCTGTTGAATGTCATTCTAAGATCCAACAGGGAACACTTTAACGGATTAGAATCGGTTATCTACAAAATATCACCTTCCAGATGAAAACGCACGCACTGAACAGACATCTAGGACTAACTAGTGTCCAAACCCAACTCCTTGAGAGTTTCCACTTGGAAGTGTACTGCATCTTTTTCATTTCCTGTTCACCTAGTTTTGGGGGGAATGTTCAGAGCTAGCTGAGCAGCAGAAGAATGTATACATTTTGGAATAACTGTATTGTGAATTCCTCCAGGCAACATCTGCTTTGTGTTTCAAGTCCAAACCCAGCAGGAAGCCATTCCGTAGTCCCTGTCAATTACGTGGACGTGACTTTCTGCCCTCTCCTGTGGCACCTGCTGCAGGACATAAAGTAGACAGACATCGTACAGCCCATAGAAATGAAAAGAGATGGCAGATATTCTCTCTTTGGTAGTTCATATGTCTTTGCACACTAACATACACATGACACACTCATCTGTCTGAAAAAGAGACAGATGTACTCACGCACACTGTGAGTTAGAGCCTAGGTATGTCTAATTTCTGGGTGAAATGTTCTGAGCATGATAAGTGTGAGATCTATCCCAGCATGCATCTGTCTGACACCTCTCTTCTGGAACTGGGAAATTCATCTCCTCAGTTTTCTCCCGGATACCTCCAGCACACCGCCCTGGAATGTGCATGTGGAGACTGAACGGAGGCCGGAACACCCTCGCCGCGGAGGCTTCTTCCCTTTTTGTCTCAATACATCTGCCAGCATCTCCTGATAATAATAATAACAGACCCATAATACCAGTGAGCCTGTCAGACCGGCACAACTCTTTAACTCAAACAGACCCCTGGTCTGAATTTCAACACAGCTGCCGCACCACAGGCAGTCAGGGTGAATAATTCATGCATTTGTGAAATAACATGCATGATTCCAGATATGAGGTAATCTACTGACCTACTCTCATATGCACATGGAATTATGGAGGCAAAGAAAAATGTCTACATAACAAAACCAGAACCAATACAAATAATGTTCTGAGTATATCACACCTAAGCTTTTATTGAAGAGAAGAGAAGAGAAGAGAAGAGAAGAGAAGAGAAGAGAAGAGAAGAGAAGAGAAGAGAAGAGAAGAGAAGAGAAGAGAAGAGAAGAGAAGAGAAGAGAAGAGAAGAGAAGAGAAGAGAAGAGAAGAGAAGAGAAGAGAAGAGAAGAGAAGAGAAGAGAAGAGAAGAGAAGAGAAGAGAAGAGAAGCTGCCAGGCGTTCATCATGTCTCTGTGAAGGGACCCCCATAAGTGCTCATGTCTTTCCCACGACAGAGTGTTTATTAGTTTTGCCCTTTCAGAAGCTCTGCTGAGGGACCCTCAGTGATTAATGTTTAATGAAGGAGCTGACACCACTTCCAATTTAGCCTCTGTCTACCTGAGACAGATACCCAGCGCTCCAGGTAATTGAAGTCACAATGAGTCTCTTTTGACTGGGAAAAGAGGAGAAAACATCAGCCATCAAGGGAGGTGGAAGAAAGTTCATTAAAGAGAGCAAAAAAGTTCATAAATACAAGGACGCAACAAAAATACTTCGTAGTCAGCAGCAGTTAACAGAAAGTTATTCAAGTTATCCAACATCGATTGTCTTTATTTTTCTTTCTCTTTCTCTCGATGGAACCACAGAAGCCTTCCACCACAATATAAGCCTGTGTGTGTGTGTGTGTGTGTGTGTGTGTGTGTGTGTGTGTGTTCCTGGTAAACCCTACATTATGGGGACAAAATGTCCCCACAAAGAGTGCAATATCCGAAATCCTTGTCCTTGTGGGGACATTTTTTGGTCCCCATGGAGAAAACAGCTTATAAAATCATACTAAGTGAACTTTTATGAAAATGTAAAAAAAGTGTTCTGTGATGGGTAGGTTTAGGGGTAGGGTTAGTGTAGGGGGATAGAATTTACAGTTTGTACAGTATAAAAATCATTACGTCTGAGTCCCCACAAAGATAGTAAACCAGACGTGTGTGTGTGTTCATGTTTTTCTATCCCGGTGGGGATTCATCAACCTGAATGCAAACAGACTCATGGGGACTTGTGTCACTGTGGGGACCTAAATTGAAGTCCCCATGGGTACAAAAGCTTATAAATCATACAGAATGAGTTCTTTTGAAAATGTAAAAATGCAGAAAGTTTTGTGTGATGGGTAGGTTTAGTGTAAGGGGATAGAATATACAGTTTGTACAGTAGAAAAACCATTACGTCTATGGAGAATCCCCAGAAAGATAGCGCACCAGACAGTGTGTGTGTGTGTGTGTGTGTGTGTGTGTGTGTGTGTGTGTGTGTGTGTGTTTGTGTACGTACACCATGAAGGCTGTGAATCTTCAGTTCCTACAGTGGCTAAAGGTTAACAGCTATACAGATGAATAACTAGCCCCACGACAGCTAACTTTATGATTATAAATCTCAGCCAACACAAGTATTGACAGCACAATAGAGATAGAGGTTGTGGGTGCAATGAACAAAAGCCCAACTGCAGATTCAGATTGTGGTCTGCAATGATTCATTATGGAGGAATTCAGATAAAAAAAAAATACATTTAAAAATACAGCATGACCAGTGTGGGCCAAATTGCTAGAGAAATTACTCTTATAAACCTGTTTTTTTTAGTCAACAAAAAGATAAAGTACGAGCAGAATGTCCCAATTCCTAAACAAATGACTCTTATGAACCAGGTCTTTTTAGTCAGTCAAAAGCACAAAACACAACCACTGTGGGCCAACTGCTAAAAGACAATGACTCTTATGAACTGGTTATTTTTAATCAATCAAAAACAAGTAATGTGAGCCAATGTGAATGTAGGCCGATTTCAAAACACATTACTCTTATGAACTGGATCTTTTTAGTCAATCAAAAACAAAGCACAACCAGTGTGGGTCAATTGTTCAAAAAATTCAATGACTCATGAATTGCTCTTATAAACCTGCTCTCTTTAGTCAATAAAAAAGATACAGTGTGATAAGTGTGGGCCAATTCCTAAACAAATGACTTATGAAAGGGTTCTCTCGTATGAACCTTAGTTAATCAAAAGCATTCAAATGTAACCTTTGTGGGCCAATTGCTAAAGAAATGACTCATAGTCCATTTTTGTGAATCAAAAACAAACAGGGCGATCAGTGCAGCCCGATTCCTGAAACAAATGACTTCTATGAACCCGCACGAGTAGCAGATTTGAATCGGTCAGCATGAGCAGAGGACAATTTATTTCATATAAGCAAAAAGGACATTATAACTAAAATATACTCAAATAAATAAAAAAATACCCAAATCACCATTTTCATATGTTTTGAGTTGGTACATTAAATGGGAAGCTGGTTTAATAGGCTAAAATCCTGATTTAAATAATTCAAACCTATTTAGAAATACCGCTTTCCATTTAACACCAACTTATCGTAAGTTTTATCTTGGTTTCTGGTCTGTAAAATGATCTCATGAGCCAACATGGCAGAGCATTCTTTGTTCTTGTGAGATAGCCGAGAGGCTCACAGGCTCTGAGGGGCAGTGATGTCTGCCGTCGTGATATTGACCCCGCTAAGCTGTCAGCAAGCCCTCATATCTCCTCTCTCAACCATTCATCCCCATTCTATCTTTTTTTTTTTGGAGGAAAAGCACAAAGCAGATCTCTCTCTACACATGGTCTCACACACATTCGGAATGAGAAGAAGGTGGCATGGTGCCTGTGGCTCTGAGACGCCCTGTGGACGCTTATAAAAAGTAATGGACAACTGCAGATAGCTGATGTGGCATAAAGATGTTTCTCCGCAAGAGACAGAGAGAGCAGAGAGAAATAAGGAGGTCAAAGTAGGCCTGCACAACATATGTAAAGAAAATCAATATCACTGTATGGCTTAGGGTGATTGTCAAATCGCACAGACTGCCCTTTCAAATAAATATTTGCACATTTTTCCCCCAAAAAAATCTGAAATCTTTCAGGATGTTGCATTTCAAAAATATGTCTTCAGGAGCAAAAAAAAAATCCAGATATAGCTATTTAAGTCATCTGATGAGATATATATAAACTGATATTGCGATATTTACTTTTTCTGACCAGTATGACCAGTATATATATATTTTCTTTTTTCAATATCATGCAGCCCTAGGTTTAATGTAAAGCTCACACAAAATTGAAAACTCTTTACCCTCATGTTGTTCCAAAAAAGAGATTTTGAGGAACGTTGGGGTGAAAATAGTCTCAGCTTCAGACGTCACACCCACCGACTGTTGGCTGAACGCTGATGCATATGACACACAAAATTGGAAACACTTCAGTTTTGAATTCGTCATCTGATTGGTTGAATTCGACAGGATTTCTGGGAGACGAGTGTGTTGCGTTCTTTAACATTTGTATGGAAACAAAGCATAGAAGAAGAAAGCTGTTGTGTTTACAACTGTGACAATGATCACGCTTATCAGCACCAACTAAATGTTGGATTTTCAAAAGTATGTGAAGTTCAAGGCATAGGCTCTTTAATTAAAATACATCCAAGAGTTTTGCACGCCGGTCTGATATTGTCATTGCCACGCCCCTAAACATGACGCTCAACAGAACAAATTGTGATTGGTTGCTTTACATGTCAGACGGCCTCTGGGCGGTCCATGGCCAATGAAAGCTGCTATGGAGTCCAGACCTTCTGCCATCAGTCTAAAGGTCTGGCTACACGAGACTAGGGTCCAAACAACACTGGACAACACTGACTTTAATTGTATGGACAAAATCTCCCATTAAAACCAACTCTAAATGTAATTTTAGATACTAACACCTGTACCTAATGGCAATTTTAATAAACAAAAAAAGAATTTAGGCAAACAAACACCATTCTGCACCATCTTCACCAGTCTCATTCTCTCATTTGAGGGCTGTTTCGGTTCTGTAACTCAGTCAAATGGAACACTTGTCCTATATATGAAATTCTACTAGAAGAAGAAATGCACTTGAGTCAACTGCTCGTAAAAACTCAAAGACGTCTAAGTCTGATATGCGTTCCCACTTCCTCTAATACTGGAACACTATTCTTTTTACGATGTGACCCATCAATACTGCATTTGCTCTGTACATACGACACGTAATTGTGGATTGTTTGCTCTGCAGAAAAAATTGGGTTAGTCAAATTAGCAGGTTTCATTCCATCAGTATTCATGATTATTTCATATTCCGCTGAATATTTCAGGCAGGGTGGAGGCCACCAGGACATTAACTATTAACGCACTGCTGAGGCTCAAAGGCTAGATGCTTTTATTCGAAGCTGCATCCTCGAATGCACAGTCTAGCCTTCCCAAGATGGGCGCCTGGGGAGCTGTCACAAGCTTCAAGAGTGACGTTAACCTGAATGGATGGGGGAGAGAGGGGCTTCGGCAGAGCTAATGACGCCGCCTCAGGGATGATCCTCATTGTCATACTTGTTTAAACAAGTATGCGCATGCGCGTGCCTACATGCAGACACATCTATCGACTGAATGCACAACAAGACAATAATGAGGAGACTGTCCATCATTTAAATGATCTTTTTGTGTACAAGATCTGCTGAATCATGTCAGAGGTCAGAGAATTAAGTGTAAATAAGCTAAGCAAGGTTCGAATTAGGGCTGGAAATATATATTTTTTTTTTTCCCAATCAATTAATCTATCGTTTTTTTTTCTTTCGATTAATCGATTAACCCCCCCACCCCCCTCCAGTTAATCTATTGATTCTTTTCTGAATAGACAATTAATCATTTGGTTAGTTTACCAATAAATCAGAACCTAATTTATGTATGAACTTTTACCTAATGATACTATTTATTACAAAAGATAAGGTTTATGCAGTGTAGGCCTAATAAAGAGTTCACATTTTTGGGAATTAACAGCAGCAACTGTTGTGAATCCTGAAATGTTTTGTTCATTCAGGAGATTAAAATAGCTGTTCATTTAGCTGACAAACAGCTGAAGTCACAACCGCATTCTAACTAACTAACTACCTAACCATAGCGACAGTATCAAACATGGCGGTGTCTATAAAACCATGAAGTTTTACCACGATTGACAGTGCATTAGTAAATAAATACGTGATTCATCCATTAGATATTTTAATTAACCAACAATAACGTTAAAAGCTTTGTAACCGGTTGCAGAGAAGAAGAAAAAAAGAATGCTGTATGAAAGCAGCTGTATTGAGCACAAAATATAGGACTGACAACCATATACTAATTATAAAAATTACCCATAACCTTTTAAACCGTTTAATAGTGTATACCTGTAATAGTCCAAATACTTGGACTGTTATTACAAAAACATCAAGTCCGATCTAAAGTGTGGCCATTTTTAAAGCAGAGATTGAAATAAAATGGTGTCATAAAATGGGTCCTTTTCAGCATGCCTGTGAGTCAGAGCTGCCATCATTGGGGATGAACAGAAACAGCGTAACGAATCGACGCATTCCACGCAAATTGACTAATTTACGTAATCCCGTCGTTCCAGCCCTAGTTCGAATGCTCAAAAATGTTTTCTAGACAGCTCACTATGTTCTGAGACACAGACCTTGTCTGCAAACAGTGTGTTCTTGCCCTAAATCAGCCATTATTGGCTTTAAATAAGTAATAGTTAATGGAAAATGTACCCAAAAATGAAAATTAATATCTTTCTTCCATCAAACTCTAAAATGAAAAGCAGTCTCATGAAATTACAATAAAAGTAGTCCATATGACTTAGGAAAAAAACTTAACTGATGCGTCGTATGACGTTGGACGTAGCGTAAGCATTTTGAGGCGTTATACTTTCTTCGTAAGTTGAATACTGAAGGTGGTCTGGCAGAAGCTATATATTATTTTAAATATGGATATTTATTTATTTTTTTAAATGCATCGCTTCGCTTCAGAAGGCCTTCATTAACTCCCTGAAGCCGTGTGGATTACTTTTATAATGGATGGATGCACTTTTTTGGGCTTCAAATTTTGGGCTCCCATTCACTGCCATTATCATCTTGGATTAGCCAGGACATTTCTTAATATAACTCTGAAAGATGTATTCGTCTGAAAGAAGAATGTCATATACACCTAGAATGACTTGAGGGTGAGTAAATCATGGGCTAATTTTCATTTTTGGGTGAACTATCCATTTAAGTATTATCTACTGAATTTGACCACTTTGTATAAGCAACTGACTGAAATATAAGAAAACATTCACTGAAACTCTCCACTACAGCTCTCAAAACAAATACTGATTAAAACCTGATTTTAAAATAAGTTAGACAGAAATAATAAATAAAATAAAATAAAATCTTCACATTCATCCCCAGTCACCATCTATCCTGTATCATGTAAATGCAGTAGTAGTCAATGAAATAAGCATGAGCAATGTGTTGATATGATACTTGCAGTAGAATTATATGGTATGTGAATGCGTATGCATTCCCCTAAATCTGTCAATCAGTGCTGCCATTTTCCTTCTTCCCATTAAATTCTGTATATCTAGCCTGAGGATGTGCTGAGTGCTTTGGTCTCATCACAGATGTGAAATAACAAACACACGATTGAACCAGCTCTGTAGAGCCATGTTCTGCCAAGATGAGTGTTCAGCACAGCTCTGGTCTGTGTTTTACATTTGATGTAAATCGACTAATCACAGTTCATTTAAATGACGGTTGGGGCATGCAAATTTAAAAACGGACAGAAATGGATGTATCTGTCCATCTATCTATCTGTCATCCATCCAGACAAATATCTTTCTGATTCTCCAATAACTAGCAACTAGAAAACTAGCAACTAGGTTGCTGACAGCTTTGACCAACTAATCAGATATAAGCCAGCAATCTTGCCATTTAGTGTGCTAAATGCATCATTCAGTCCATGAATAGTCCATGGTTGTGCTGTCTGAAGCCGAGACTAGTAGGGCAGTTATTTAAGCTGAAATCCTCAGGTAAAGATGAGTGATGAAACTGCTAACACCTCTCTCACACACACACTTTAAAAACACAAAGTGCTTTCAGCTATAGTTGCAAATGGGAATGAACACAAATACATACACAAATACAGTAATGAGCTCCACAGCTGTTCAGCTCTTGGCTGGGTGTTGCTCCTATCGGGTGGGGTAGATGTTGGCAATCTCTTCTTACCTTCCTACTGGATCTCAATTAAACATTCATCTGTTTGCACACCAGCTGTTGCTGCAATAGAGTCGGCCCTTTTCACACACTGCTAAATTCACATAAGAGTTATCGGACAGAATATGCCTCTCTCTAGCTCACATACATGCTCAAATATAATAAGGTATATACACACCGGGTTTGTTTCCTTTCCAATAGAGCCATTTTCCCTTCCTACCATTAAAGTTGCTCATCAAACTAATCCAAATCCATGTTTTCATCAAAGTACACAATCTGTATGCTAAATAGCTAATGCTAAATAGTTTCCCTAAGGATCTCAAAGAGAAAGAGAGATCAAACAAGCTGTATGTATACCTGAGAGAATAACCATGCAAATACAGGTAGTAATTCAGTCGTTCTCATGCAAAATGTCTCTTTAGATTCAGCTCTACTAAAGGGATTTCTCTCTGAGTTTTTGCCTCACGCACCCACCATATAAATCTGGCTTATGTTTTCTTCTACAAACACAAACACAAAAATCAGCTTTGTTTCAACATAAAACTCTCCCAAACTCAGAAACCTGCCGGTTCTCACATAGAATGCTTTTCTAATGGAGTCTGCATGAATTTATAATGAAATGACACTGTCACCGCAGTAAGAGTTGAGCTCCTCCTGAGGGGAGACAAGAAGAGACAATGAGTGTGAGGAGGGAATTTATGTAAGTACAGGAGTTTTCCAAGGTAAAGAATGTCTATGGTGGTAGTCTATGTGCACAGACATCCACATGCAAAGTGTTGGTTAATTATATAATTGCAATGAATTCATAATTAACATAATTACAGGATGTGTTTACATGACAGAACAAACTATGGACAGAAGGATAGACAGAGTGATAGAACGATTGAGGGAATGATAGATAGACTGATAGCCAGCTAAACAGACGGACAGGCAGACATTGGCCAGACAGAAAGGGGTACAGACAGAACGACACCCAGATAGAATGAATGATAAAGAGACAGAACAATAGACGGACAGAATGATGGAAAGACAGACAGACAGAATGATGGATAGGCAAAACAATATTCAGATATGGAGACAGAACGATAGACAGACAAAAAGACGGACAGAACGGTAGACAGAACAATAGACAGAATAATGGATAGACAGACAGACAAACAGACAGAATGATGGATAGACAGACAGACTGAATGATGGATAGACAGACAGAATGATGGATAGACAGACAGACAGACAGAATGATAAGACATGCAGAAGGATGAACAGACAAAACAATATTCAGATAGACAGAGACAGAATGATGGACAGACAGACAGACAGACAGACAGACAGAATGATAAGACATGCAGAAGGATGAACAGACAAAACAATATTCAGATAGACAGGACAGGACAGAACAGAACAGATAAGAACAGAACGATAGACAGTTAGACTGAATGATAAACAGACAGAGAGACAGAATGATGGACAGACAGACAGACAGACAGACAGATAGACAGACAGATACACAGATACACAGATAGATAGATAGATAGATAGATAGATAGATAGATAGACAGACAGACAGACAGACAGACAGACAGACAGACAGACAGACAGACAGACAGACAGACAGACAGACTGAACGATGGTTAGACAGAACAACAGCTAGGCAGCCAGAAAAATAGGCAGAACAATAGACAGAAAGACAGACAGATAAGACAGGCAGAATGACAGAGGGAACAATATTCAGGCTAGATAGAATAATAGACAGACCGAATGATAAATAGACAGAATAATAGATAGACGTTTGGGTGACTTTTTTAATCTGTTTTCTTAAACTTGAGTGAAGACAAACAAGAAGAGAACAAGAAAAAAAAAAGTGTGCAGGAAAAGCATACTGGCAGAGGCACCAGAAGGAGATGGACACATCCTGGAGCTAAATACCTGCGCTGCCACAACAATGTGTCTGCTAGCAGGAAGTCAAGAGCGTCGGGGAATATACAGACTGCAGCAAATTAACTGTGCTGAGAGGGAATCACACTGGAGAATTCACAGCATCTTTACCATGTTTCCCAGTAGCCACAGGGTGGGAATAAGAAAGCAGTGGGACACATGGTGAAGGGAGGAGCTGGTTGACAGTTAAGCCAACATCAGTGGGATTCCCTTGTTTGACTAGTTCACCCCTGCTGAGCACAGAGTGCCACCCAAGGGAGGGATTACACTCAAGTCATCATTACTGAACAAACACATACACTCACACAATCAGTCTGCAGTCCATTAATGACGCAACAGACGGAACAGTGTAACTGGATCACTGTTAACTAACCTATATTGTAGGGTAGGCCACACTATGTAATTGGCTTATCATTAAATGGTTTAACTGGTTTAATTAGTTCATGAGAGGGAATGAACTGTGTGGTTAACTTACAAAACTTCTGTAGAAAAACAGTAATGAACTAGAAGTAAAAATAAAAAAAGTGGATCCAAAAGTTTAAAAATAAAATGTATTAATTTCTTTAAGTTCTTTCCCCCCCCAAAACTTTTAAACGGTAGTACAATGTTGCAAAAGCTTTCTATTTTAGATAAATGCTGTTCTTTTGAACTTTCTATTCATCAAAAATGTTTTACACAACTGTTTTCAATTGATAATAATCATAAATGTTTCTTGACAGACAGAACAACAGCACAGGGAGCTGCTTGGGGAAAAAAAGGACAAATCATTTTTAATAAGAGGGGCAGCGGAGGAAACCTTGTAAAGCTTGCCTTTTAGCCAGTGAAAAAGCCTCAGTTAGGTGCAAGAACCCAAAAATTAGATAAAGCCTGTATCAAACAGGTACAAGTGAAAATCGGTGGAAAATGGTCTGAAATTGTTCATGATATGTATTTTTTAATAGCTAAAGCTATTTTTACTATTTGAAGCTCTGCTATGACAGAGAGGTTAAAGTATTCTCGATGTCACCTATTCTAGGATGGACAAATTTGAAAGATGTATATTGATTTATGTAATTGTATTTGTATTATTGTATTAATTGTCATTATGCAGTTCATTTCATTATATTGTGAACAAATTTGGTTTCAACAGCTCTGTCCATCCCTAATGACAGCTCTCCTCTCCTCATTGTTCTCAACCCTCTCTCCTCTCCAGCATCCTGTCATACTTATCAGATTCACCTATGAAATGAGATACTGCTGAGGGGTGTTGTTATGACCCCCATTCCCTCTTTTTCACACACACACACACACACACGTCTGGTTCGCTATCTTTGTGGGGACTCTCAATAGACATAATGTATACTGTACAAACTGTATATTCTATCCCTTTGCACTAACCCTACCCCTAAACCTACTCATCACACTAAACTTTCTGCATTTTTACATTTAAAAAAAAAACTCATTCTGTATGATTTAGAAGCTTCTTTCCTCATGGGAACCTCAATTTAAGTCCCCTCGGTGACACGAGTCCCCATGAGCCTGTGTGCATTCAGGTTGAAGTCCCCACCGGGATAGAAAGCCACGTTGGGTTTCCATGTTTTATGGAAACTTTCCATAGACGTAATGTGTTTTATACTGTACAAACTGTATATTCTATCCCCCTACACTAACCCTACCTCTAAACCTACCCATCACAGAACACTTTCTGCTATTTTAGATTTTCAAAAAAGATAATTCTGCATGATTTATAAGCTTGTTTTCTCATGGGGACCAACAAAATGTCCCCACAAGGTCAAAATGAACTGGTATTACTATACTTGTGGGGACATTTGTTCCCCATAACTTAGGGAATACCAGGACACAGACAGACACACACACACACAAGTATTACCAAACACTAAACACTACTGTAAAGCTTCAACAGCCTGGTAAATGAACAGACAACAGACTTGCACAAATACCTCTGCTTAGCGAACTGTAGCAATGCAGAGCCCTCAGAGAAACAGTAAAAATGTACCAAAAAAAAAAAACGGTCACGATTCCAGATTCTAATAGGATAATAGGGCTGGCTGATTTATCTGCAAAATATTTCCTATATTTCAAACTGTCAGTTGCAGTAAATTGGTTCAAAGCACTGATTTGATGTTTTATTTGCATTATCACTCAAAAATGGTTCAAAGAAGCTCCCACTTTATTTGAAATAGAGATATTGTTACATAAAGAGAGAGAGTTTTTTTTAAGCCACATTATGCTTTATGTCATTAAAATTGTTAATAATATTGAGAAAAATAATATGACATGGGTGAAAAGTAATATTTAGCTATATCACTCAGCCCTAAAGCTAAGCAAACTCCTGAGGTTGGGTGAGACAAAGGAATCTGGCATGTCGCTGTGCTGCTAGGTTATCTCAGAAACATTCAATTACACAATTACACTTACATAACCTTTATTACATAACTTTTTCATTTCTCGTTCTTCAGACTTTTAACTTTCCCCTTAATGAAGAGATTAATGCAGCAGCATTGAAATCAGCCGCTGTCCCTGACCTCACATTGTTATTTGGCCAGGCTAAACCTCAAATGTAATCCCAACCCACAGCATACGAAAGCTCTTCACGCTGATAAAAGCAAAGCACATACCATTACTTTATTTCCTAAATTCCTTTTCCTCTTTCAGCACATATTTCTCCATCCCAAATACACAAAAGACAGCCCTTTATAACTCAGGCATACGAGAAAGTAGGTTGGGAAAATGTCCTTACAGTATGCCAAAAACTCAGACCAGACAAGTCAAAGTTCTGCTTTGATAATCCCATCCTTTCAATGGGGAGTTGTAAAGTTTTGGTGGCTTTCAAAAAGTTCCAGAAAGATGTGGGTGGAATCAGTAAGCTCAGACGAGACAAGGACATGGAATTCAGACTTCAGACGACAGAGACATTTAATGAAACAAGGATGGAGAGGCTTACCTGTGAGTCAGCATAGGGTCAAGATCACGGGTGGGCAGGACAGCACAACATAAAGGAGAGAAGAGAAAGAAGACAGACAGTTAAAATCTGCCATGTGGTTTAAAACAACTTGAAGTGGAGTGCAACAATGAGCCCTGTCTTAGATAAAAGACAATGCGTGGCAAAGGATTATGAATCATGAATGTATTGCAATGAAAAGGTAATGAAAGAAAAAAAGAAAATTTGATACATTTCCAGACTTCTGTCAGACGGAAGGCAAAAAAGTAGGATGAGAGTGTGTGAGGGTTAAAGAAAAATGTAAAATGTATTATTTTACTTGCCATTTTTAATTTATATGGTTTCATTGCATTATTGGTACTGTGTTTACTGTCTTATACATAGCCAAGCTTCAAATGGATAATGTAATGTAATGTAATTAATATAATATATGTGCTGTCAAATCGATTAATCGTGATTAATCGCATCCAAAATAAAAGTTTGTGTTTACATAATGTGTGTGTGTGTGTGTACTGTGTATAATTATTACGTATAAATACACACACATGCACGTGTATATATATATATATATAATATATTTATATATCAAATATTTATATATATATATATATATATATATATATATATATATATATATATATATATATATATATATATATATATATATATATATATACACACACACAGTATATATACATGTATACACAGTAACCACAGTATACACATGCAAATATTTCTTAAATATATACATGAATGACATAATTAACATAATAATTATACACAGTATACACACATATATTATATAAACACAAACTTTTATTTATTTTGGATGCGATTAATCACGATTAATCGATTTGACAGCACTAAGTATAATACATGCTGTACTATACAAATATTAAATTAAAACCATTTGCAGCTTGCCTTCATATAACAATTGTGTAAAAAGTAATTTTAATGAAAACAATAAAACAAGCACATTCATATTTAATTTACATTATATAGAATTTTATAATTTTTTGCCTTTTTTCTGCATTTCAGTTTTTTATATGTAAGCTGATGCTTTGGCAATACTGCATGCAAAATAATAACGCAAGTAGTTTGAAATTGTGAGAGTAATAGAGCGAAAGAGAGAGTGATGGTGTAGTAGGGGGTTTCTAAAGGGGTGGTCTAGGCGAGGCAGTGTGAGATATGGACGTGTTCTTCCAGCAGGCTGCTTCCTTTCAGCTGTCATCTGTCTCTGTCAACGTGTGAATTCTCATACACGACTCTGAGCTCAGCAGAGCACAGCTGTCTGCCCTCTCTTGTGACAGGCAGCAGGACAGCGGGATGCCCGTCACCGCTTCGACACAGCGCGTGCACACTGACACACACGTGGAGGAGGGCTACACCTGATGCTAGGTGTAGGCCTGAATGGAATCTGCACATATTTTGGGGGGTAAAATCTGCAGAATTCAGTGGAAAAAACTGAAATGTGATCATTTATATGTCAAAATACTTTCTAATACTCCAATTTAATGTACAGAGACCACAATCAGTAAGTCATTAATAGGTTGATTTTGCCAAAAGACACTGATATGTTCATTTGATCGGTCAAACATGTAAATAATTTTGGTCAACAGTGTTCAGTGCTGTTTTGGACCCCATTGACATGCATTTAACTATTTCAAAAACATTCTTCAAAATATATTCTTTTGTCACATTAGCAAAATGTCAGCACAATTATTATTGTTTGTTGTCAATAGTATAGAAATGGCTCACACAGATGTCACTTTCCAACCAAGCAGCTCTTCGTTTGTCAATGCGTGAATTTGCGTTCCTCTAGATGAGGAAATTTTTACTCTTATGCGAAACTTCCAATCGTGCGAATTCCTATTGAAACAACGGAATTTAGAACGCAAAATGTTGTGCAAAGGTAAATATGGCCGCTCCTATAAAGTTTTGGACTAGGGGTGTAACGGTTCTCGACAAAAAAAAAAATCGAACCGTGCCGTAATAGCCGTAATAGTTCTCCACCCAGGGTTCGGCACGCACTTGCACCGCGGTTCATCTCAAATCTGACAACGCATCTATAATAATATTTGATGAAAATACGTGTAAAACAGACAGTTCCTCTAATGTATGTTTCTGTCGATGGATACAGGTGAGACCTGAACAGCACACGTTGCTATCTGTGTTTAAACTAAACTCATCTAAGCCTTGCTAATTTAAACATTCAAAGGCAGAAGACGCAAATGAGAACAGCGTGCAAATATTGAGTTATCTTTCAAGTCTTGAGCTTGAACGGACAAACTCACACAAAAAGTATGTCAACATGTCCATCTTGACGAGTATCCTAGCCGACATAGTCTGTATATGACTGTATAAGTGAACTTTATACAGTCGAGAAAGACGATGCATATCCGTGCATTAGGTCTTAAAAGGATAGTTCACCCAAAAAATGAAAATTAGCCCATGATTTACTCACCCTCAAGTCATCCTAAGTGTATATGACATTCTTCTTTCAGACGAATACAATCTGAGTTATATTTAAAAATTCTGGCTAATCCAGCTTTATAATGGCAGTGATTGTTTTTCTGTTTTTGAAGTCCATAAAAATGCATCTGTCCGTCATATAACTGCTCCACACGGCTCCGGGGGGTTAATAAAGGCCTTCTGAAGCGAATCGATGCGTTTGTGTAAGAAAAATATCCATATTTAAAACTTTACAAAGTAAATTATCTAGCTTCCGGCAGATCGTCTTCCGTATTTAACTTACGAAAAAAGTGTTGAAAGTTCTCCTCACAGTTCAAAATGCTTACGCTACGTCTGACGACACTGCACACCAGTTACGCTCGTCAGACGTATCGTAAGCATTTTGAACTGCGAGAGGCAGTAGCCTTTACTGCTGTCTGTTTAATGTCAAACAACAAAAGACAAGGATATCACTCACTGCTCTTGATTGAATTGCTTTTGTAAGTTTAATAAGGATTAATCTTTAATTTATACAGTCAAATATGCAATGTTATTTTACATTTGATTACTTTATTTAATTTCTGCACCTGAAAACTAATGTTAGACCTACCTGAAAAACCTGAAAAGCACTGATTATGTTATTAGTATCTCGATTGTATTTATTTGTGCTGCTGCTTGTATTTAAATATAATTTGTTCTTATTTTCTTTATTTTTATTTGACAGTAGTCCTTTTTCCCTGAAAATAGCAAATACCAAACCGTACCGAAACCGTGAACCTAAAACCGTGATACAAACCGAACCATGAGCAATCTGAACCGTTATACCCCCTATTTTGGACCGACATGAGGGTGAGTAAATGATTTTCATGAATGAATTTAGATTTTTGGGAGAACTATCCCTTTAAAATCTGAGAGTTCTAAAGGTGTTGATTGTAAAGTTGATTGTATTTTAAAAATGAACAATCTAGGAGCAAGGAATGTGAAAGAAAGTGGTTTGAATTTTGCAGAAAGCTTCATGTTGAATTCTGTGGAGGTCTATGAATTCCTCTCTAAGAATATCAAAAGAATCCCTAATAACTATGCACAGCCACTGGTGTGGGATACAGACTAGGTCGCTGTGGTGCCAATCTCAGTCCATGAACTGGAAATTGTATTATGCCTTCCATATGTGGGCTACAAACCTCGGGCCAGGTTTGTGTTATTCTTTTGTTGTTATTTTCCAGAAGACAAAGACAGATTGTATTCTCATAAACACCAGAGAACAGAATTTCCTTTTTAAACCAGGTCAATACTTCATCCTCCAGCTCCACCCCATAAATCTCAGAAAAAGTTGCAGGTCATCTGCACACAAAACCAAGCAAAACAGCCATTACAAAGAAGAAAAAAAAAACAGCTAATTTTAACGTGGGTGGCACTAAATTTCACACACAAGAAAAGAGAACAGAACCCCAATAAGTAGAGCCTCAGAGCAATAATAGTTCTGAAACAGACTCCAAAAGAGAGAAAATATCTCCTTTCCCCCTCTGTGTTTGGCCCAGAGCCCTATATACACATGCTTCAGCCAAACCTCTAGGAGTTTACTGCATAATTACAGTCAAAAACACAGGGGCTGATATATTAACAACAGCTACCGCTGGGCTGTGACCTTCTCACTCCTTTTGAAGTACGCAGTGAGCGAGAAATGAGAGAGAAAACAGAAAAAGAAAATTTGAATTATTTCAGATAAGGTCACAAAGCTCCCACAGCTGCTAGCTACAGTATGTATCTGCCATCTATGTAGCATGTTCATTCTCGTAGCCTGAGGGGCGGTTTGTAAAATACATGTGTGTCAAATGTCATGCATGTATATATAGCTGCATTTACACAGGTAAGGCCTGATCTGACCTGACACATATCCACTTTTTGCCTGTCTGCTTACATTCAGTTCACATCAAGACATAACCGACAGCGTTAACGATAATACACCACCAGGACTGCTGCACTATGTAGCTTTATTAGTTTTAAGTTTTATTTTAAAAATAGGTACAGAGAGTGTACAATATACTGTTTTTGGTTACACTTTATTTCAAGGTGTCATTGTTACGGTGTAATTATATATTTAAGTACTGAGTAATATTAGTTAACTGCATGTACTTACTATAGGGTTAGGGTAGGATTAGGGTTTGGTTGAGGGTTAGCTGCATGTAATTATGCATAATTTACTGTTATTACTATGGTAAGTACATGTAACATGTTTATCAAGGACACTGTAAAATAAAGTGTTACCCTGTTTTTTTCTGAAATATAAGTCACTTTTTTATCATCTGAAATGTGCTGCGACTTTTATTCTAAAGTGACTTATATAATGCAATTAATGACAAGCACACAAAACTGATGAGAGAGGTATGTGAGCCCAAGTTTATTTGTAAATTATCCACTTTTATGCAACCTGCTCTATACATACACGCCATTGACGCGCACTTGAATGAATGATTTTTCTTGTTTAAATCCTTTTATTACACGGCTCTGTGGAATACTTGATTCTGATTGGTCAATCACGCATTCCAGCGGTATGCTATTCCCAGATAACAACCGCCAAAGTAAATAACACACCGCTCATCCGGGTACTACGAGTTCTCTTGACCGGTACTACTTATATGCTTAACGTGTCACCCCGCTGTCATTAACTGATGGAAGACTTCAAGGGTTAGTTCACCCAAAAATGAAAATTAGCTCATAATTTACTCACCCTCAAGTCATCGTAGGTGTATATGACATCCTTCTTTCAGACGAATACAATCGGAGTTATATTAAAAAAGTCCTGGATAATCCAGCTTTATAATGGCAGCGATTGTTGTTCTGTTTTTGAAGTCCATCAAAATGCATCTGTCCATCATATAACTGCTCCACACGGCTCTGGGGGGTTAATAAAGGCTTTCTGAAGCGATATCCATATTTAAAACTTTATAAAGTAAAGTTTCGGCCGATCGCCTTCCATATTCAATTTATGGGAAAAGTGTTGAAAGTGCCTCTGCAGTTCAAATGCTTACGCTACCAGTTACGGTCGTCAGACGTAGCGTACGCATTTTTAATTGCGAGAGGCACTTTCAACACCTTTTCTACGGAAGGCGAGCGGCCCGAACTTTACTTTATGTTACTTTAAGTTTTAAATATGGATATTTTTTAGCCGTGTGGAGCACGTTATTTGATGGAAAGGTGAATTTTTTATGGACTTCAAAAACAGAGCTACAACTACTGCTATTATAAAGCTTGGATTATCCAGGACTTTTTTAATATCTCCGATTCGTCTGAAAAAAAGAATGTCATATACACCTAGGATGACTTGAGGGTGAGTAAATCATGGGCTTATTTTCATTTTTGGGTGAACTATCCCTTTCAGCATTAATTTCAACATATATGGTAAAAACTAATCTTTTCAGCAATAGATAAAGGCTTAAATCAGTTTGGAACTGTTTTTCTTCGCGGAAGCTTTGCGTAAGAGCTAATAAAATATTTAAACTCAAGACAATATTTCTTGTCTAATTTACTTGAGACAAGTAGCCGTGTAATAAGCGCCCGTGTAATAACCCCTTCAGAGTGACGCAAGACCCCTCCGCTTCGCGATAACAACCGGCTGGATGTACATTATCCCTTACTAAAGTCATGCCAATAAAGATTTATTGACTCTGACTCAGAGAGAGAGAACTGTTAAAAATATGGCACCAAATATAACCACACACTTTGTGTCCAACGTCCTGAAACCAATTAAGTATTACATTAACAGAAAAAGCAATATATGTATGGGAATGTACTGCACATGCAGACTGCAGCTTTGAGTGACTCCGAGAGAGTTCACATATAGAGTTACATTCCTTTGTTCTTTTGACACCTTTGCCATTATTAACATGAACAAGTATGGAAATGCTTATTAATCTAATAATACACTGCAACTGAGTACATTATCTCAATCTGTTCACAGTAAATCTGTCAATGCACATGTTGTCAAACGTGCTAAAAACTGTAAAGATCTCGAAGGTGATGTCACATAGCAACTTCATTTTCCACATGGCCGTTTCCTGGCTCTGCTTCAAGCGTGCTAACATGCTACCTGGCGATATCCGAGCCAGTGAATAATATCACAGTCCTTTTTATGACAGGCAAACACTTTCAGTGCCATTACCGTATCTTTCACTTTAACCTGTCATTAATGTGGGAGTGCGGCCGGGTAATAATTAGGCTGATTTCCTTCATTCAATCACACTCTGTTTTGCTAAACCAGCCGCACGAGGGGCCGGGGTGGGCCGAACTGTACCCTGGCTGCTCCCCACAGCTGTAATTTGAAGCTGTTTGCATGTAAATGGACTTGCGTATGCAAGGTGTGAAATCAAGTCGGTCGGGCTGCCCCTCCTGCCAAATGCAATTACATGGACTCACGGTTCAGCCGAGCCGTAGCTCCTCGCTAAACGCCGGCCCGGACTAATTGTACAGAGCTGTTACAGAACCCAAGATGAAGGAGGAAAAACGAGCAGGATCCTCCAAGCTAAAAGCAGTCAGTTAGAAATGCAATTACAGCAGAGGAAAGGACGGCCTGGCCGACAGCAGAGGTTACAATGACTGAGGCACTTGGTGTGTGATAGCCCATTACCAGTCCACATGATAGTTTCAATCAGTGAATAATAGCCGTGCATTCTGACGAAGCGTCATTTTTTGCAAGCAACATATAAACCGCAATTATTTCATTATGTAATAGTAGTGTTTTTTTTTCATCCCTTTTCATTTTTTTATGTTTTATTCCCCTGTCTGTTGCCTTTCACGCCACAGCTTGTGCACTGACAGGGGATAGTCTCTAGAGAAGAGCAGAGAAGACTGGGCACTTTCTTGAGGTCCCATCAGCCGTCATTTTCCTGTGAATTCAAAGTGATTAGCCACATTGCATTTACAGCTAAGGTTGGCTTCAAAACTTAAGTGGTTCCCATGAGATTTCTCCAGGTATACCAGATGAAGATGAAGGATGATGTGAGTTTGCTATGCTTGTTTGTAGAGATGCACAATTTTGCCAAACGTTTTTTGATTATATTAACAGGGCCGCTGCTGGCCAAATGGGTGCCCCAAGCAGAATTGTATTGTGGTGCCCCCTACCCCCGCCAAATATTATGGAAGTAAAATAATTTTTTTTTTTTTTAAAAACACCTACTTTAGGGGTCAAAATAGAACTTTAATAAAATAAATTGTAATTACAGTTATTTACAATTGTAGCTCTACAGCAAGAAAATACAAACTAAAATTATACATATTAAATAAAAATTATAAATAAATATTATTAGGGCTGCAACTAACAATTATTTTGATAATCAATTAGTTTGTTATCCCTTTACAGTTATTACTCTCATAAAATATGTGAATTACATGTTGACTTTAAACCTAAATTTAGCGTCCAACAGCAGATATTTCAGTTAAATGAATGTTTTTGCGCCGAATATTAAAGTCTCCCTCTCGACTGCGTTCTGTCTGTTTGACGCGCATGCGCGCACCCGCCACACAGGCGCTCGTTCAGTGAAGTTTGAAGCTTAATGTCAGACTTTCATGCAAAACGGAAATACTCGCGTGAATTAGTAACATTTACAAATGAGGATATAACCTGTAAAATGAACGTTTTGCGCTGAGGACGCACACGCATCTGTCAAAGCCCATGACAGGGTATGTTAAACGCTAATGCATTCGTTTGAAGTCTTGAAGACACCGGGCGCTATGCGGGAATGGCGCGTCGCGTATGCTTACTGCCTAGTGCATTCACTGTAAAATGCATTTTTTTATATATTTTATATTTATGTTTATGTTAATATTAATATAGAATAAAAGGTTTATTTGTTTTATTTATTTATATTTTTTTGAGCAACCGAGATGGTGCCCCCCTGGGAGTTGGGGGGGGGGGCACTGCGTACTCTGCGTATAGGGAGCGGCAGCACTGTATATTAATATGAGTATATATACACTATATTTGGGACACCCCATCCAAATCATTGAATTCAGGTGTTCCAAGCACTTCCATGGCCACAGGTGTATAAAATCAATCACCTAGGCATGCAGACTGTTTCTACAAACATTTGTGAAAGAATGGGTCGCTCTCAGGAGCTCAGTGAATTAAAGCGTGGTACCGTGATAGGTTGCCACCTGCGCAATAAGACCATTTGTAAAATTTCCTCACTACTAAATATTCCACGGTCAACTGTTCGTGGTATTATAACAAAGTGGAATGCAGTGGATGCAGTGGTGTAAAGCACGCCGCCACTAGACTCTAGAGCAGTGGAGATGTGTTCTCTGGAGTGACGAATCATGCCTCTATGTCTGGCAATCCGATAGGCAAGTTTGGGTTTGGCGGTTGCCAGGAGAACGGTACTTGCCTGACTGCATTGTGCCAAGTGTAAAGTTTGGTGGAGGGGAGATTATGGTGCGGGGTTGTTTTTCAGGGGTTGGGCTTGGCCCCCTAGTTCCAGTGAAAGAAACTCTTAATGCTTCAGCACTGAAAGACATTTTGGACAATTTCATGCTTCCAACTTTGTGGGAACAGTTTGGGGATGGCCCCTTCCTGTTCCAACATGACTGCACACCAGTGCACAAAGCAAGGTCCATAAAGACATAGATGAGCTAGTTTGGTGTGGAAGAACTTGACTGGCCTGCACAGTGTGCTGACCTCACCTCCTTTGGGATGAATTAGAGCGGAGACTGTGAGCTAGGCCTGACCTCACAAATGCGCTTCTAGAAGAATGGTCAAAAATTCCCATAAACACACTCCTAAACATTGTGGAAAGCCTTCCCAGAAGAGTTGAAGCTGTTATAGCTGCAAAGGGTGGGCCAACTCCATATTAAACCCTACGGATTAAGAATGGGATGTCATTAACCCTCTGAACCCGAAGAACGTGCGGGAGCGTTTTGCTTGATTTTTCCTCATGACAGTGTAAAACAATTTACAATACTCTGTCATTTTTGGCTTCACAGACATGAAAGATATGTTTTTACAAAGCTTAAAGTGTCTACTTTTATTTGTGTACACTGAAAATAAAAACGCCCCCATCACCTCAAAACAAAGCATCATCTTCATCATTCTTCTGATTTTCATCGAGTTCGGAAGACAAGCTGTGAGTTTACCTTGGATTTACCTCAGAATAAGAAGAATGTGATTTTAAGATGATAATTTTTACGGTAAAACATTTCTTCTCACTTATATTAGCATTATCGCTGCATAAACTTCACATGGTAGGCTACTAGTTGAACTACTGCAAGACTAAAATGTGTAAAATCAACGGAAACATGTTGAAAATGAAATATAGACAGGTAGGCAACCTTCCAATGCTAAATAAAGATACACGTACGACATAAGGGTACCTTTATGCTCTATAATATTAAGCACAGTTGCACAGAAAACAGTTGTGTTAATTTTTTTGATGAAAAAAACCTGTATTAATCTGAAATAGAAAGCTTTTGTAACATTAAAATGTTACTGTCTCTCTTGAAACGTCTAATGCATTCTTGCGGAACAAAACTATTAATTTCTTAAAAATTATTAATTATTAATAAAACTATTGATTTAAAACAAATTCTTACTGACCCCAAACTTTTGAACGGCAGTGTATAATGCTACAAAAGCTTTAGATGGTTTGTGTGTAACAACTGACATTTATTTATATGACGTTCAATTCTTTTTAGGATTAAATTGTGCATTAATAGGTTGAGCAAATCAAATGCGTTTATATCTGAGAACCTTTTATACACACACTGAAATAACATACACTTTGAGTGTCCCTTATAAAGAACCACGATTGTCCCTTATTTTTGTCCCACTTTTTGTCCTTCGTTGTGTATGTTTAGATTATGTTGTGTTGTAAATAAATGCAAACAATTCAAAAAGCCATTCTTTTAATTTCTTCACATTCTTTGTTCTAGTTCCCTCACAGTCCCATTCAGCTGATATGTGTGAAACATATCAATATTCATGATGATTCACGCCCTCCCAGCATAAGCCTTCCTGAAACAAAACATGTCTTACTAATTTTAAATGAATATATTGTTTTATGTGAATGAGTGGCCAGAGTGATTTTTACATCGGCTTGAAGCAAAGATTCTATCCTACGTGATCCAGTTTTCAAAAGTCTTGTGAACAAATATTCAGTATGGGTTTTATAGCCTTATAACAGTAATTTTTCTTTCTTTCCACAAACCACTCAAAAACATAATTTTCTCAAAACTATACACTTTTACATACATGCTGCTCACATATTATTGTAGCAGAGTTTGTGCTGAATACAGTGTAATCAGACTTTAGCCATGAAAATGTTACAAGTAACAGAAATGAGGTCAAATGTCAAAACACCTCCAGGACCCAGAAAACAGCTTAAAGTTAAAGTTCATGTGCATGTAAAGGCAGGCGTCCCAAAACGTTTGGCAATATAGTGTATTAATATTTATTAGCTGCTCTGAAGACACCGGTATCCCTTTTCCACCAATACAGTTCCGGTGCGGGTTCCTAGCCTGTGTTCATTCTCGAACCATTCCACGCATTTCCACTGCAGAATAGAGGGTTCCTGATTGGAAAGTTCGGTTCAACTCCGGCCCTAAAAACATTGCTTGAACGGAGCCAGGGAGAATAGAAATGCTGTCGCTGTCTATGGCAGTCACGTTGAGCAATGTAATAACGTTGCACTACATTGCTGTATATAAATATATAAAACTATGCATGTGAGAGAGACCCAGCGTGCGAGAGAGCGATTGAATCAATGGTTTCAGTTTCGATATAGCTCCAAAAAGGACAGATGACAGTACCGGGGAGTTTATGTGAGCTAGAATCTCTCCTAGTACTGTGAACAGCAAAACAGAAGTGCTGCACTGCCTGCACAAACACTAGGATGCACACTGTTTGATTTTAGACTGGTTATAGTCAGGTAAACAACATGTAGCAGCGTTACGTCACCATTCATTCCTCAAGTCTGCTGAAACATGTGGTCAGTTCGCAACAGGCACCAGTTCACCTGGCCGAAAACTGACTGGTCCAAAACGCGAACCATTCTATAGGAAAAGAGGTATGAAATGACCAGATCAAAAGATGCCTGTATTTTAAAAAACACAGTACCACACTCACTCTAAATTAAATCACAGCATTTGCAATTTGATAACACTAAGCCATATTGCATTTCAGTTTCATTTTGATTAATCGTGCAGTCTGATTTACATATCAGCACAGTATAAGATATTGGTATTGGTCGATACTGGATATAATAGATAAAATAGGATATTGTTCATTCATTTTTTTTTTTACATACATTTACCTTTACCATCATCTAACTTATTATAAATAATAACTTAATAACCATCTAACTTATAATTAATAATTACATTTTTCTGATATTAACCAATGGAATCATAGACTACTTTTTTACAACCCAAATAAATCCCTATGAAAAAAGTCCCGTCCTACATTATTTCTCTCCAAGTAATCTGTTCTGAAACCAGATCTAAATATGAATGTCGTTTCATACTGGTGTACATGCAAAATGGAATATCAGTGCAAACATGAACCATGCTAAACAGAATGGAAAAGATCTACAGGACCCGCAGGGGCAAGAGCCTCCAACATGAGTACAAAAGCATATACTGACTCTTCACACACAGATTCAGAGGTACTGAGGCATTCTGAACTACAGGGAGCCCATGGAGTTAAGAAAACAAACAGCACTGTGCAAGTCAAAGCAGGCCCTGGCATGTGAGCTCCAAACAACACAGCACAAAGAGGTGAAAATGACCCCAGAGACCCATCAAAAGCAGCAGGCCTCTCTACGCCTCCTTCCTTCCATCCCTCAACTCTGATTTTCAGGCTATAGCACATTAAAGAAAAGATTAATGAAAAAAGCACAAACATTTGTACAAAAGAAAGTCAAGTACTTTGAAGAGCTCTTTCTTCTGATCTGTACCTGAGATCTGAGCACTAAAGTCTTGCCCATATGCCACTCTCGGCCTCAAGGCATGAGGATGCAACTGCTGTAGTTTGCTTTAAATAAGGCAATGAGGGCAAATTGTGCAATGGTAACGGGTTTTGAAGCCTGGTTTTGTGTGTAACACAATATGAATCCAATGTTTTGATAGGAATCCCTGGTTCAGGAAGGTTCTGGCAAGTTCCCTAAATAATCTTCTCAGCATGTGCTTTGAAAGTTTGAATAAACAAGAAAAAAATGGAATATTTGTATATAAACATCTGATAAACATTCTGAAATTTGAGCAAAGTTTGACACGATTAACCGATAGAAATGTGTCAACCGGGAGAGATTTTGGACTATCGTCTCTATTGCGTTTACGCTCACGTGACGTTTGTCTTCAGTAAGCTTGAGAGTGTTTTTAGGCTAGTAATAGTTTTTTAAATTATATTGAAAATGGTGATGAGAATTATGAGATTTCAGTGGCATCAAACATTTTTATAATCACAAAAACCTTATTTTAAGCAAAATAAATATATTTTGATATATTGTCATCGTGAAATAAAATTACTTATATCGTGATATAAGTTTTTTTTTTTACTCATGCTATTTTACACATTTAAAAACAAATAAATAGTAAAGTCATCAAAATTATGAAATAACATGCATGTAAGTGTGGGAATTAGTGGTCAAAATAGGAAACATATCAAAAATATTGTTTTCGGTTTCTCAAAGTAGCTTGATAACAGCAAATTCATGAGGTGCCAACTGTTTTTTAAGTCAGGGTTTCTGCAGGTTTCACCAAGTCCAATTTTTTAAGACCATTATGAATAAAATCTAAAGACCTAGCCTATATTATGCAATAAAAAAAACTTACAAAGGAATGTAAAATTTTGGTGGTTTTTGAGATCAAAATGACTTGATTTTGTGGTGGTAATTTCTAGAAATTTGACTTGTTTTTTTTTTTTATATTTCACATTTACCATATTATTGTGTTAGATGAACAATAGTCACACATGACAATAAAACAAACAAACTGCATAAATCTTGTTTGGTATCTTACAAAAAAAGCTATCTAGCTTTAATAACATGATCATGTCATTATGGACATAGGCATAATAATGTGTGTATTTGATTGTTCAAGGGCAATAAGCCTAGAAAAAGAACACATTCGGTATACTCGCACGAGCGCTGACAGGCGTCAAACGCGTGCACAGAATCTGCAGCCAGTCTGACATCGGCCCGTGTGTCAGTCAAGTCAACTTTATTTATATAACGCTTTTTACAATGCAGATGGTTTTAAAGCAGCTTCACAGTGTTAGACAGGAAAATAATGCAACCGAATTTGATTCTCCAGCCGCTCTGGAGAAAACGGTGATGTCATCTATCTCATTTCAATTATCATATATATTCAAGTAATGTAGTTGATATAGTTAATTTAGTTTAGTAATTAAATTTATTTGATATTAATTTGAAAATTTTGTGTCCCCAACTGAGCAAGCCAAGCCAAAGGCGACAGTGGCAAGAAACCAAAACTCCATCAGGTGGCATAATGGAGAAAAATAAACCTTGGGAGAAACCAGACTCAGTCGGGGTGCCAGTTCTCCTCTGGCCAATTAACAAACAGTGTATGATTATTATTTTGGCAACCTTACAGGTCAGAAATCATATTAGATCGGAATATTCGGAAAGATCGGAGGCATCACGCCGGAGAAGGGTTTATTGAGGATGACATGTCGATTAAACAATTATTAAATAGGAATATTCGAAATAATCGCAGTCATCACGCCAGGGACGGGTTTATGAGGATGCCGTGTCGGTGAGGCAATTTCAGGGGGGAGTCTAAATTCAGTACCGAACTGAGTTCGTAGATTACAACGCTTTTATTAACTATTTTTAGTGCTATCAGCTTCGCCCGGTCCTTGGCGCTTATGCGAGACGGCAGGTGAGAAAGATTCCCCTTCACTTTCACAATCGCGGAACTGGAAGAACTGAAGAGCTGTTAGCTGAAGAATAAAATCTGTGTGGTACAATCCGAAAGAGACTCGCGCCAATAACACGAAAGCTGATTGGCTGCAATATAAAATTGCATGTTGGTCTCATTTGTAGTTGTAATTCAGCGAATTATATTTGGACTAGCGAAAAAAAAGAACTACAACACCCCGGAATAAAAATAAAAAAAACACATTCTAAAGCGCAGCAGGAGCATTTCAATGAGCGTTAGAAGTAGCATTACATGGACGTAGGAAAATTAAAACCAGTTTAAAATGATTTAAGACCTAGAACTCAATACTTCAGCGAATTTAAGACTTTTTAAGGCCTCAAATTTTGATTTGGAAATTTGAGACTTTTTAAGACCCCGCGGAAACCCTGTAAGCAGTGTTGAACAAATTGTTTTCTGCTTCACTATGTCAAAAATCAAATAATAAAATCAAATAAAAAACACATTGGTCTATAAAATTATTTAAATAATTTCAGCATATGCTCACAATAAAAATAAATGATTTATTTGAAATATTTATTACAATTCTGTGACAAAACTCTGAATCATGGGTACAATGTTGTTTGATGTGATTGTGTGCAAATCTACGAAATCCATGACCTGTAATTTGGACGTCCTTCACAGGATAACAATTCACGCATTGCTAACAGGATTGAGGAGAGATTATGAGGGTGCAGAGGCTAACTGCGAGTTCTTCAATCTAACGTTTGACCACAAATAACCTCAGATTAAACCTTCTGTGCGCTCCATCCTGTTCATCAACCATCACAACACCCAATTACACAGTCCACTCACTCAGAGGGTGAAAAAACAGCCAGATAACAGACAAAAAAAAACAGTGCTGAATGTGTAAATACACAATTTTCTGCTAACGCTTAGCGACAATCAGCACTCTGTGCGGCTGCTGTTAGTGATTTGTAAGGGCTTTTTTTAAAAGTGTTGCTAATTTGTGTTGTCACAGTGACGCCTGCTAAATTGTACTGCCTACAAATCTAAGAGCAATGCAAACAAGGCAGGCGGTGAGAAGGGGGCAAAATAAGAGTGGTTCAGATGATCCAAGCACTCATTTTGCTCAATGTCCAAACAGATGGGACAGAAAAGGATTTCGGGGACATGGCCCTTCCCCCATTTCTCATTTGATGTGTTTGGTAATGCTCTTGACCAGGATCAACAAGAGGATAAGAACTTTCCTCATAAGGTAAACCGTGGGCAGAAATAGCTCAATAATTATCTTGTGCTGCAAGAGATGATAAGAAAAATATGAACAATACAAGACTAAAGCATATTCAGATTCTTTTAAGCAACTCTTGCAAAAAAACAAATAAAATATCAATAAAAAAACATTACAAACAGGAAGTTTGGAACAGTTTCTGTCATTGTGTTAATTTATTTTATTTATTTTTTATGCCAATTTTAAAACCAACCAGCAAGGATGCACTAATACTGGACGATAATTACAAAAAAAAATGTTATGTTATGCTTATGATACATAGTTGATATTAATAATTCTCTTTTTCCAATTAAATGAAACACTACATTTCCAAAATACAACAGTACAACAGTCAAAATCTCACTATTAACTAACTATTAAAGTTATGACTTTTGCCTCAATAAACTCCAAATGACTGCTTATTAATAGTTAGTAAGGTAGTTGTTACATTTAGGTATTGGGTAGGATTAAGGGATGTAGAATAAGGCATTAACATGTGTTTTATAAATACTAATAAACCTCCAATATCCTAGTAACATGCATGCTAATAAGCAACTAGTTAAAAGTGAGAATTGGACCCCATAACTAAAGTGCTACCATGTTATTAAATTGTTCATTTTTAAAGAACTTTGAGGACAGCAAAGGTAATTACATGACAATAGAGGAAATTCACAATTAGACATCCTATAGACTGAATGCAATAGACTAAAGTGATGTCAATGGAAAAAGAAAAGTATTTCAAGAAAGTCTTCAGCTTTGTTTTCCTTGGAATAACATTCCCAGTACCTAATCAAAGTAATACAAAGAAACTGCATTTCCGAATGCAATAAACAAACTATTTATATACTATAAGGATGTGAACACACTCTGTCCAAAACTTCAAAAACATTCATATTAAATAATAGAAAATAGAAATGGACAACATTTTAATACAACCAATTAAAATTAATCCACTCAACAAAGCTAAAATTATAATTACTTTCATACAAAAGCAATGGGTTACACGAGGGGGATGGTTTATGATGCCTTTTCATCTTGCATCCATACGCCACTACACAAAATACTGATAAATTATGTACTTTTGCTCTAAAACAAACTGAGTTCAGATCATATCCATGTACAAAAATACAACGCACGCATACACAAATGCAGGCATGCAAAGTGCAGAAGGCTATTTGGCTGGGAAATATTCAGGGGCTCATTAAAATAAGGAAAAGACCAAACTTATTTTTAAATCCTTTTGTTGATTTCCAGAAAGCCTTCCCCCCAGCGGAGAACCTTCAGAACGCTCGCCAGCTCTCAGACATGCCGCAAGACGGCAGATGGAGGGAAAGAGAGAGCAAAGGGAAGGCAAGATAAAGATAAAGAGAGAAATATGAGATGAGAGACAGAGAAAATAGGACAAAAGCACACAGATGGAGCACGATACAGGAAATAGTGAGAAAATTAAAGTGAGTAAAAGAGCGGGAGATGCATCAAAAGAAGGAGAGATGAAAAGCAGAACAACAGTGTTGGCTAGTTTGTATAAGGAAGGCATTTCACGTGAAATAAATGATGACCAACAAGATGAAACCGATTTCACTTCCCTTCTGGCCTGTATGACAACTGTGGTTATGGTGAAGTGATTGTGTACTATTATTATAAATACTTCAAAATAAAAGAGTAAACTGTACGAGAAGAGGTGACAAGTCACAAGGTGAGGCCAGAATAGATGAGAACTGATGGAGAGGAGAGGAGAGGAGAGGAGAGGAGAGGAGAGGAGAGGAGAGGAGAGGAGAGGAGAGGAGAGGAGAGGAGAGGAGAGGAGAGGAGAGGAGAGGAGGTGCAGCGTGGCAAGGTCAGAAGATGTGAGAATAGATGAGAACAGAAGAAATGAAAAAAGAAGAATGAAAAGAATGAAAAAACTAGGTTAAAAGAGAAAAGACAAGATGAGAAAAGACTTTACAAGAAAAGATGAGCCGAGACAAGAAGAGAACAGGCAAAATAAAGAGAAAACCACAAGAAGAGACAAGACCAGTAGAGAAAAGACCAGGTAATGTGAGAAGAGATGAGACAAGAAGAGAAGAAACAAGAAGAGAATAACATGTCAGACAGAAAAGTGGAAGAGAGAGAAGAGACGAGAACAGAAGAGGGAAGAAGGAGAGGAGAGGAGAGGAGAGGAGAGGAGAGGAGAGGAGAGGAGAGGAGAGGAGAGGAGAGGAGAGGAGAGGAGAGACAAATCTTGAATGATAACATCTGAGAGGGGGAAGGAGGAAAAGAGGGAGGAAGAGAGGGAGGAAGAGAGGGAGGGAGGCTTTGTTAAGCGGATATCATAATTACAATCTGGATTTGAAGCATCAGCAGTGAAGGAGCGACCTCTCCTCCATCTGTGTGTGTGTGTGTGTGTGTGTGTTGAATCTTCACCAGAGGGCATCTTCAGAGTGCCCACACCAGCTGGCACATTGCAATTGGATAAACTCAGCAGAATATCCAGCACTTTCTTAAAAAAAACATAATAAAGTCAGCGCCACGGACCTATTACACACACATGCCTGACAAGAGACTCAGCCCTGGTAGAGTAAATTACAGTACAATTCAGGAAACAATGTCCACCAACTAACTGCCACTCATCTTTATGATTCAGGATGAATGATTCTTGACCTCCCCCAGCCGCATCCACAGGCAGGTGTTCTCTACAGGACACAACCCACCCGGGGGGGTATTTAAGCTGAGATAAGACTGACTTTAGACGCCGCAAAGGAATATAAGCAGCCAAACCTCACCCAAAATCCTCCGTCTGATGCTTATCTCACAAGAGACAGTTAAAAATCTATACCAAGTTATATAGTTTGCATTGTGTCTAGCATCATAAAATACTAATTTCCTCTTTGAACAGCCTATTTAATTATTTTCAGTGAACTTGACATTGTTTGTTTTGAAAGCACGGCACAATGAATATGACACCTCCTCACCAGTCATCACATATTTTATCATTTCTTTTGTTAGTCATTTTGTAAAGATGATGAAAAAAAGACACATCAGACGCAAGTAAAGAAAACACTAAACGCAAACATCTCTATGATTATCATGAGCGACACTGAATTCAGTCAGATTTTAGTGAGAGAAAGAACGATTGTAAAAGCATTTTTTTATTCAGCTTCTTTTCCCTTGTTGTTATGACAACAAATGTATTCAAATTCAAAGTAATGAACTAGACAATAAGAGAAAAAAATTGTAGACTTTCGAGTGTGTACAGGTGAGCAGCGGGAAACTGATTGGGGGGGGGGGGGGGGTTGGTTGGGGGGCTATTTCTGAACATACACACACACACATCTTATACCATAGATTGCAAGGTCACTTCCTCCAAACACTTAGCCGGTCTTTTACTTTAGTACAGTACTTTTCCATATGTACAATCCAAATATATCTCTATATCTATCTATTTACAGCACAAAACCTTGTGAAGAGATGGAGCGCAACCATGGAGACACAAGTTCTGACCCCTCAACCTTACGACCCCTTCTTAACTCACTCACTAAGCAAACCCCTTCCTCCTCTTTCAGTGAGAGTCCAATGGAGTTCCTGAGTGCTGGACAAGCAGCTCTCCAATCAATTAGTCAGAGTGAAGAGCAGTGAAGAGCTTTAAAAGGCCAGTGTGTCAATGAACTATTCACCTCCATGACACTCCCTTCAGTCTAATTCTCAATCCTTTAGTGGGACAGGCGGGGGGTGGGGGGTGGTTCGGGGAAGCAATTGCAAGGCTGTGCTTTCTTCAATCATGAACTGAAAAAAAGAGAAACATATCTGTAATCTAAAAATAAGAATAAAAACTTTTTTTAAACAAATATGCATGAAAGATTTTTAATGGATGGATTTTATTTATATTTTATTTTTTTAGTTAGTTTAGTCATTAACCATGATATAATGCTAATTAAATTGAGCTGAACTCAGACACCTACATTGGTGCTTTAGAAAATCAGGCAAATCAATCAATCAATCAATCAATCAATCAATCTATCTATCTATCTATCTATCTATCTATCTATCTATCTATCTATCTATCTATCTATCTATCTATCTATTTATCTATCTATTGTATGATTGCTGAAAAATTATTTTTATACAAAAAAAAGTAATACGTTTTGAATAATATCCAAGTTAATATTTGTTCAAAACAATCAATTTAGCAAAGTTTGTATTATTTTCTGTTTATTTAAAAATAATTTTTAATTAAATTATTTATTTTTGTTCAATAAATATACTGTCATTAAAATACTTTCATTTTAAAAATACAAAAACTAAATTATTTTTTAATAATTACTAAAGCATTGAAGGAGGTCCATAATAATTTAATATAGCTTTACAGTAATGACAATTAATTTGATATTTTATTTTATATGATTAGATTAATATATTTTAAATATGATGGTTTCATTATAAATATGATGATTATCTCTAAGTTGAACACCAACCTAATATATGATATTTACCATCTGAATCTAACCATGTCATGTGAACAAATGGAAAAGTCACCCCAAATACCATACTTTTACAAAGTCTTCCATTATTGAAAAACTGTTGCTTTACCTTGAACAAAAATGAAAATAATTAACAAGATTAATATTAACATAAAACATTTAATATTAAATCAAATTAGCGCTGAATCAACTTTGTGTTGCTGTCCGCAAAGCATCAAGGACCAGCCAAATGTCCATGTGCATCATCAAACACGGTTGTTAAAAAAGTGCTGAAGTGAATTTCTGTGCCATCTAGTAGTTTGAAGGAGCATAAAGTCAAATGTGTCTTTTACCCAAGTGTGCCTTAAGCCCCGTTTCAACCTATATAGAATATATTTAAGAACTAGTTCTAACAAAAAAACTAAAAAAATGTGTTGTTCATTTTTAAATAAGAAAATAAGAAGAAGAAAAAAACGCACATCTTCAACGTGGTCTTTGACATCTGACACTACTGCAGTCTATATCTTCATGTTCCTAGAGATCCAAGTATAACCGACTCTAATACCATGGAGAAACATGAGGAGCTCATCATTATCTGCCCACGCCAACCACAACTAGTTATATAACAGCACTTGAAGGACTGCTACATTATCAGATAATTAAACATCTCTTTTTATATCATTTTTAATTGTTGTGCTTGTAAAACAAAAGACTACACCTGCAAAGATTAAACAGCATTCTGTTGGGATTCCTGAATGGTCTCTTTGACTCTTCCTGAGCATAAATAAAGTGAGAAACTACTACTTAAATCACACTTTAGATGACTTCATGCAAACCAAACAATGCCACCAATGACCATAACTAATGAAGCATTCACCGCAATAATGCAATCCGACCTTACAGGTACACAAAAGGTTTGCTGCACTACCTTGAACATAAACACAGCTAGGCCGTCAGAAAGACAAGTAATCAATCAAGAGCTCGGCTCCTCATTATAAAGTTATGTCTCCAAGCAACGCTCATCGGCTCTAGTTTAAGGGAGCTCTTAAATTGGCGCCGAGGCCTCTAGCTTCTTTTAAATAATTGTTTCCTGGTTCCGTTATAAGTCACCTCATCCTGGGGTCAACAATGATCCATAATGGGTCACTGTGAAAGGTTAAAATCAACTAATGAGGAGCCAGAAAGGCTGCCATGGAACTATTGCAAGGTATATAAATGGCGCTAATGAGGACTTTGTTCACCTAAGTTTTCTTCACGGCGCTTTCCTGTAGAGTCCATACAGTCTGACCCTTTCCACTGAACCACAGAAACTGTAAAGCCAGACTAAAAGGAAGAGAGCAACGGCAATGCAGTAAATCCACAAATAGATCTTTTGAAGTTCAAACTGTAGACACTCATTCACACACAAGGTCTCAAATGCAGTTTATCTGTGCCTTTTCGCAAGTTAAACCATCACATGTATCGGCTGAACTCATCTTTTTGGCATGTGGTTTCTTTTTATCTAATATAAATTGTCAAAGAAGCCTCTTGCCACAAGCTGAATTACCCAGACACTCGTAATGTTATGACTCAATCGATACCTTCAACACAAGAAGAAAAGATTTACACAAGGTCTTTGAGTTAGTCATTACCTTGAAAGATGATTTCTATTTAAACCAAATGTTTTACCTGAATCAATGGGAGATATATTTATTTTTTTGTTTTCATCTTAAAAGGTCACATACACATATTGTTCCTTTACTAAAGGCTTGGAGGACATGAGGCATCTTTAATGTGGAGTTGATTTTGTTAGGTGTAAATGCAATTTCCTTTGTGAAGACAAATCATCTTCTGGTGAAGAGAGAGCTCCATTTGACAGAGTCAAACATAATGTGGAACATAATGTGTCCAAGCATATGCAAGAACACCTGCAAAAGTAAAAGAGACTAAAGAGAGGCCAATGCATAACCAACAACATGTAAAACGGTATCATAAAACATGGGAGTTTTATCCAGATCTGCCAGCGAGAAGCTCATGATGTTGTTGGCAGAGACTGCACTGTGCACAAACACACACAAATGCACTACAGTACAGGTGCAAATCAAGGACAAGCTAAGAGTGTCTGTCAGCATTCATGTTTTTTTGTGCCTTAACCTGTCAGTTATTCTTCCTCGGAGAGTCTGAAGTAAAAGAACAAACTTTGCATCACACACCTGGAGAGAAACACAAAAACTAAACATTCATAGACACAGACACACAAATATACAGCTCTCCAATTCTCTCTGTAGAAAAATCAATCCACCGTAGCCACTAGCTATTGCTAATCAAGCTCCAGGAAGTGGTTTGCCGAAACAATTTCAGAACCACTGCATTTTGCTAGTATTCACTTCCTACATCTTCCTACATCCATTCAATACTGGGACTAAAACACTTTATGAGATGGCGTTTATGAAAACTAATACAGGTCCACAATGGGACTAGTCCCCATCATTTCCTGTCCTCTCTAAACTGTGCTAATGCTGGGGAGTATTAAAATCACAATATATCTGAGATCATAAAATAAGCAACATCATGAACACTGTAATGAATTTGGCCATCTCATTTAAACTTCACTAGCAAACAGTTTGATTCATTTCATCACTTCAAACTGTCCATTGCGGTGAATCAATTCAAAACTCTGATTCAATGATGTTTCACTCAAAAATATATGTCCTTGTGATTCATTTTTCATTTAAATGTTTTAATAAAAACTGCATGTAAATATTGCTGTTTAAGTTTATATTGTTGCATACAAATGAAAATATGTCCCCTGTGTTCATTTAGTCTCTTTAAAAATCTCTGTAAAAATCATTAAACTAGTAGGGCTGCCATAGACTCGTCATCTCCACAGAATAGTTTTATACAGATGGACATTTATACAAATGGACGTTTTATACAGATTACATAACCAGAGAATTGGTTCATTTAAAAGTAAACATTTCAATACGTCTATAGACATATTTCTCATATTTGTGAGGAAACTGACGCAGTTCAGAAAGTTCAAGGAGACAAAGACAGCAGAAAGTGTTTTCTATATGCACTATATTGTCAAAAGTTTTGGAACGCCTGCCTTTATATGCACATGAACTTTGATGACATCCCATTCTTAATCCATAGGGTTTAATATGGAGTTGGCCCACCCTTTGCAGCTATAACAGCTTCAACTCTTCTGGAAAGACTTTCCACAAGGTTTAGGAGTGTGTTTATGGGAATTTTTGACCATTCTTCTAGAAGCGCATTTGTGAGGTCAGGCACTGATTTTGGACGAGAAGGCCTGACTCGGCCATCGTAACCCATTCCATGAAGCTCTCTACGCACTGTTCTTGAGCTAATCTGAAAGCCACACAAAGTTTGGAGGACTGGAGGCTATTGACTATTATATATACTATATATAGCTATTTGACTTCTGCGCACTGTGCGCCTCAGCATGCGCTGGCCCCGCTCTGTAATTTTACGTGGGTTACCACTTCGTGGCTGAGTTGCTGTTGTTCTCAGTTGCTTCCACTTTGTTATAATACCACTAACAGTTAACCGAGGAATAAGTAGCGAGGAAATTTCACAAATGGACTTATTGCACAGGTGGCAACCTATCACGGTACCACGCTTGAATTCACTGAGCTCCTGAGAGCAACCCATTCTTTCACAAAATAGTGATTTTTTTATTTGCATTATCACCCAGCCCTACACTGTGCCTATAAAAACTGGCCAAAAAAAAAAAAAAAGATGAAATGGGTCCACAATTTGAAACAACTTTTGACTTTTGACTTGAATTCCACCAACAGTTCTGCTTATATTATCTGCTGTTAGATAATAACAAAGATCATACTAGCAGGGGGTTTAATATTTGGGATATGTTTTGTTTGCATTAACCACCTTTTATTAAGGGCCAACCGATGCCCTGAGGAACACCCAAAAGACTGTCATGAAAGCTTCTTTGGGTCTTCTATTCATTACCAGAAAAGAGGCCAATGCATGCTGAGACACTAAAAACCCCATCATTTCATGGAAGCGAAAGAAAAAGGCAAAGAGAAAAGGAAACAAGGGAAGAAGGATGTGAGGCATGAATTGGTTCCATCTTTTCTAGCATGTTACAGCAGATAAAAGTGCCGACAAACCCCCTATCACATTCAGCGCTTTTAATCTTTTATCAATCCGCAGCACGCATTCAAACACGCATAGCGTTTTAAAAGGTATTTATTCTCTCCTCTTGTGGGTACTTTCATTTTCCCTGTGCGCCCACTTTAATTGAAATTGAAAGTGTGTGACAATATCGTGAGCTTGCCGTGCCCCTGAGAGTGACAGCGATGATAACGGTGTGCTAGGGAGGAAGAATGCTTGCATTAATATTTAAGCATTGTGGGTCGTGTGGAGCCGTCACCGAACCGCAACGTAAGCAGAGTGTTAGATTAACCAGACTTTGTGCGCCCTGTTCTCAAAGGTTTAAAGGTGAATCAGACGCCTGATATGAGAGACCTTTAGTCTAAAGAAACAGGATTATTCTGCAAATCAGATGAGCTACAATCTGAGTTTATAATCCCTAGTTTACACAATATACACCGATCAGGCACAACATTATGACCTAATATTGTGTTGGTCCCCCTTTTGCTGCCAAAACAGCCCTGACCCGTCGAGGCATGGACTCCACTAGACCCCTGAAGGTGTGCTGTGGTATCTGGCATCAAGATGTTAGCAGCAGATCCTTTAAATCCTGTAAATTGCAAGGTGGGGCCTCCATGGATCAGACTTGTTTGTTCAGCACATCCCACAGATGCTCGATTGGATTGAGATCTGGGGAATTTGGAGGCTAAGTCAACACCTCAAACTCGTTGTGCTCCTCAAACCATTCCTGAAGCATTTTTGCTTTGTGGCAGGGCGCACTATCCTGTTGAAAGAGGCCACACCACCAGGGAATACTGTTTCCATGAAAGGGTGTACATGGTCTGCAACAATGCTTAGGTAGGTGGTACGTGTCAAAGTAACATCCACATGGATGGCAGGAACCAGGGTTTCCCAGCAGAACATTGCCTGAAGCATTGCCCTCCACCTGCTTGCCTTCTTCCCATAGTGCATCCTGATCAGAGTATATGGGTAATGGTTTATCATGCAAATATCAGCCAATAGTAGTAAAATAAAACACAAAAAAAAAACAATTATTACAATATATTAAAATGATAATAAACATGAAATAAAGCCGCAGATGAGCTCAAATCGGATGAGAAATTGGAAATACTACTCCGATCTCTTGCTTGTTGTTTGTCAGAGATAGAGGAAAGGCGGCTTGAGTCAGACGTGTGAGAAACCCTACATAACTGGTGCCTCGTGTAAGGTTAAGTTAAACTGCTACACCTGTTATACACCACATCCTGTTTCCAGCTAACCAAAAAAAGCTTTGGTCAAGCACATGGCTGTCAACCAGTTTATGACCTAAAAAACGTACACTTAAAAAACGTACACTTAAAAAATTTGCCTGTAATTTGTCAAATGAGAGACAAAGCAGATATATAAAAGCCAGCTCTCAATGCCCTATCTAAATAAAGCAAACAGAGGAGATGTCAACCTACTCGACTCCATTTAAAGGTATCATCGGTGGGAGGCTGTCTAGAAAGCATCATCCTGTTTCCATCTAAACCAAGGTTAAACACTTTCATTTGGCCTCTTTCTCTCTCAATATATGAGAGGATACAGACTCCAGCTGCAGTGGGAAAACAACCAGTCTATTAAACGCACAACAACCAATAGAATTAAACTGATTCACTGCAAGATAAGTGGTCGCAAACAACGCAAGATGACAAAACATACATGTGGAGAAGAGACAAAATTGCATATGTGTGTGTTTGAAATGGGGTCTCAGACAAAGCCTCCAGGTGGGGATTAGGTAAAGAAACAGAGTCTTTTCACCCCTTTGTCTCCCTGGGGTAAACAGGGGTGAAAGAAAAGCAGGATAAACAGAGGGGGAGATGGGAGGAGGTGAAGTCTAGTTAGTGAGCGTGTCGGGATCTGCGAGTGTTTGCTCAGTTCCACAAATCAAACGCAGCCGACACACACTTACTGTGCTCATCAGAGGAAGAGCGAGAGGGGCAGAGTGAGTTGACAGCGAGGTGAGAAAAAGAGAGGAAGAGACATATTATCTACAGTAGGTTATTGGTCCTAAAGACATGGTTGAACCAAAAATGTACCTTCCCAGCAGTCTAACAGCCAAACCATTGTTCCCTTCAATAAGTCAATCAGTAGCCCATCCTTAAAATATATTCTAGAATAGCCAGAATTGAGAAAAATTAATGGCCATAAATATTTATTACAATTCATGAAATTGTACTTTGCATGATTTAAAGGTACAATATGCAACCTTTTGTGCTCTGGTGGTTAATAAACAAAACTGCATGTGTCTGGCGGAAGAATATTGTAGGCGGAGCTACTTCTATCTCTCTGTTAATATATATGACGAGTCACGCATGTAACTGGGCTACTCCACAGGGGTTGTCGTCCCGCTCTGTCTAATTTAACCTAAATATAAGCACTTATTATAAGCATACTATAGTGATTTGGAAGATGGATTCATGATGTACTTGCTCATTATTTAAAGTTTGATCAAAAGGTTATACACAAGGTCAGTATATGATTTTTTTTTTATTTTTTTTTTTATGAATACTTTTCATTACATAGGAACTTTCTATTCATAAAATAATTCTTATAACAGTTTCCACAAAAATATTAAGCAGCACAAGAGGTTTCAACATGATGATAAAAAAAATATTTATTGAGAAACAAATTCAGCATATTACAATGATTTCTGAAGTATCACATGACACTGAAGACTAGAGTAATATCTGCTAAAAAGGCCATCACAGGCCATCAAAGGAATAAATTATATTTTAATATATATTAAATTAGAAACAGTTATTTTAAATTGTAATAATCTCACAATATTACTGTTATTACGATATTTTTTAAATAAAGAGAGCATAAGCGACTTCTTTCAAAAACATTTAAAAAAATCGTGCAATCCAAGACTTTTGAACAGTTGTTCAATTTTTTGTTGCAAGACAAGGGAATTTTGAAGTTGTTTTTCTTTTAAATATTTGCGGTAATTCACAGATCAATATGTCACCTATTGTATTAAATTGCCACACACTTTCTGGCATAAAAACAATTTTCCACTGAGATAAACATTTGTGACACTATGCCTCTAAGGTGGTTCTCAACTGTTTTGGCCATGGAACCCACATTTTCCCATGGTCATTAAGCCACAACCCACATTTATTTCTCAAAAATGGTTGACAAACAAATGGACGGTATTTGTGTGTGTGTCAACCATTTTTGAGAAATAAACATACATAACACATACATAAATCGCCACTGCATTTGTGCGCGTGATTGAAGAGTGCACGCCACAAGAGCAGTATAATGTCTGACAGGACAGTAAAATTCATTTTTCTGAGGTGAGAGACATAACCTTACAACATCTCGTCTGACCTAGGCCTACTAAATCAGGACAACGTGTTTTTCTCAGGCAAGCTTTACTTAAACTGCGTCTGACAGAAGAGTCAACAGCTTTCACACACGTTTTTCAAAATAAAAGTTTCGCAACAAAAAAACATTTAGAACCATGTTGTTGTTTTTTTTGTTGCTTTGACTACACACTCCGCCGCGACCCACTCAAAATGGCCTCAAAATGGAATTTCTCACATCTTAAACGTCAGCAAACAATGAAAAATAATTCATAAACTGTGATTTGAACCATATGTAGGGAGTTTTAAATAAACTAGAAGACACTGAGAAGTTATAGGAGTAAACTCATGTGATACATCAATAAAGTTGAGCGAATTACACCTGCAATCATTTATTTATAAGACTTTCAAGAAGACTAAGACAAAGTTAAAGAGGTTAAGACATCATCAAAAATATTCACTCATAATAAAATGTATTTTATGTAATTGCTGCAATGGCCTCAATAATCAAGCGACATGCAATTCAACAAAAGCAAAAAATGCAAGCCAATTTTTGCTGACTGTACAACAATTTACTGTCATAACAACAAACTGAATATTAAAAGGGGAAAATGTAATGTTTTAAAAAGCTGCCATTGAAAAACATGCATTACTCTACGTTCTGTACATTCTAGAGTCACTTACAGTATTGCGGATTATAATAAAATCTAGTATTGTGAAGCACTTGAGTCAGCACGTGGGCTGGCATGTCATGAAACCAATGATAACTAGATAGCATCCTACCACACAGCAATAAGTGAATAATTACACTGCCATTTCATCTAAGAGCAAACAATAGAATGATATGACAGGGTCTACAGGGTTTATCTTGCACGCTGAGCGAACGTTACAACCCTTCGTTGAATTGACATATCAAACAGCAACCGTCTGTTTGGGGTCGGAGATAAAAATCTCTAATGACAATAACAGACGTGAACTACTCCAATCAAACAGAACACCAAGTTGCCATATTGACATCTTTTACAGCCTGGATCAGAGCAGGGTATTTGAACAGAAGCCAAGGCTAAAGGAGTATGTTAGAGAGTGTGTGTGTGTGTGTGTGTGTGTGTGTGTGTGTGTGTGTGTGTGTGTGTGTGTGCGCGTGTGGCCACTTTAATTATGTTAATGCAGCACTCAGGCTCAGTGAGAGTAGTATTAGTCAGTGGGCAGGGCCAGAGAGTGAACGGGGAGCCATATGGAGCCCTTTGCCAAAGTTATGTTATACAATCTGCTGCAGGAGAGTTATGCTAATTCTACTGACGGACCCATTTCACACTACAGGACGCCTGGCTGAGAGGCCGAGAGAAAGTCATATTAAAGAACGGAAAGAAACATGCTGGGTGTAAATGAGTGAATAAAACAGTGAGCAAGTGAAAAAAGAAATAAGCGAGAGTAAATGACTGAATAATCTGAGTGATCTGATCATATTTTTAATACATAAACAGCCATTTTACTTTAATTGTCAATAAAACTGTATGTGGTGTTGTTTTTTCTCTCTTTTTTTAATTAACACTTTTTATGTAAGCCGTTATAAACACTGTTTTATCTAAATGCGGTTTAGCTGTAAATTGGCGATATAAATGTATAAATATTTATTTACTTGGGTCTCTGAATGAATTAATGAATGAGGGAGGATGTGAGAAAGAAAGAACATAAAATAATGAAAGTAGTGATTAAACAGTGAGAGCATGAGTGAACAAAAAAGCAAACAAACAAATGTATTTTGTTTTTTTTCTTCTCTTTTTAAAAAAAAAAATGAATGCACATTGTTCTTGCAAACCGTTATAAACACTGTTTTGTCTACATGCAGTTTAGCTGTAAATTGGCAATATAAATATATGAATATTTATCGTGCCAAAAAAGCATTTTAAAACTAAGGAGAAAAAAATTTAAATGAATGAGGGAGGGTGTGTGAATGAGGCCATGAATGAATGAGGGAGGATGTGAGAAAGAAAGAAAGAAAGAAAGAGCGAACAAACAAACAAATGAACAAGCCAATCAAATCAATACATTTGATGAAAAACAAGAGGGAGGGTGAGCAAAAGGAGGAAAGAATGAGAGAACAAGCAAATTAGGATATGACAGAGACCAAGAAAGAAGACAGTGACAGAAAACTTTTTTTTTTTTTTAAAGTACACAATGGAGGAAAAAGGGGAATAAAAAGCAGAAGTGGAGTGTTAAAGGTAAAAGTTCATAGGTGACTGTAACAGGAGAGTTAATGGAGGGAGAAACAGAAGCGAGGGCGCATATGCGAAAGAACAAAACCTGACGAATGAGGGCCATGTGTGTTTGTGTGTTCAGCCGCTTGATTATGAGCCTGTGTTTATGTTTCCAGCAGCCCAGTGTAGACGGGCTACCGCACACTCAACTCCCACAACTCCCTTCCGCCCCCCTCAAGCGCACACACACACACACAGAGGGCCACAAATCACCCCCATGGCTCCTCATGGCCCCCGAACGGATCCTGTTTCGCTCGTGTTCCTCTTTCTGCTGCCCGGTGAAAAGAGTTTCCCTGGTGAGAGACTGATGAGTTACGCCTTCTTTTGATGTCAAGAGTTTGGAACACGCCTGCTCGAACACAAAGGACAGAGAGAGGGAGAGAGGGGGAAAACAGAGGAGAGAGCTGCTTAACAATTTTTCACACATGCTAGCCCTCCAAAAGGGCAGGGGGGGGGGGAGAGAATTCCATTCCAAGCACTGTGAGGAGCAGAGTTAAGACGGATGGATGAGACGATAACGGCTCTGGAGCACCGAGGACTCCAGCACAATCATCACACTCTTCTTTTTATTAGCTGGTTGCTTCACGCAATGCCAGCGCCAGGGTTTCGTCCACGAGAACCCAGAGGAAAATTTATTGCTCAGAGGTTGCTCTTCTATAGCTCAGGCGCTTAAGTTCTCAGTGTTTCATTCAAACTTAGTCTTATAAGTTTCTCCTAAAATTAATTTAGACAGGAATGAGACTTTTTGACACACAGTAACAAAATAGAGCTATACTATTAAATATGGATGGTATATCTTTGACTTTTGATTGCAGATTTTGGTGTCAGAGATTCAAATTCAAATTCTCCCAAGACCAAATGACCTGTGGCCGGTTGCATTAACTGCTTAGACTAGTCTAAAAAGTTAGTCATTTAATTAGAATTTTCTTTAAGGCAGGTACTTTTTTTTTTTTTAGATCAGTTACATAAAAGGTAGATCAATCTGAAAAGTAAGACCTCTTGTCTATCTCTTAGCTGGTCAAACTCATAAGACACAGTCTTAACATAGTGGCTAAGTTTAGAAACTGGTGGCTGGTCTATGGAGTCCACATTAATTTAACCTTTCCATACTTTTTCTCTGTCAAAAACGACTTCATTTGGTTTATTACTACTAAGGAAGGGTTTCCCAAACTGGGGTTCATGAACCCTTTGAGAGGGAACTTTAGGGGGTTTGTGATGAAAAGCTAATTTTTTAAAAATGTCCATTACCATTACAAAGTCTGGTCATAGTCAGTATGGTTATTTTTTATAAAATAATAGTTTTTTTCAACAGGTATGCACTAAAGGTTGGGTAATTTTCAGAGCGGCTAGCACTAGCAGGATATTTTTGAAAGCATAAGATCCCACCCTCTCTTCAGAGCGTCTCCAAAGCCACACCTTCTTCAAAACACATGAACGGCACACAGCAGAGTTTGAAAAGCGTCACGAGACAAGAGACGGCGTTAAACTACCTCATATCTCAAAGCACATAACATTACAATAATAATGAACGTAAACAACATAAAGAGCTTAAAGAGCTCTTCTGTCAAATCATTGCATTCGGACCGAATGCAATGATTGGACAAACATTTTATGGCCCTATGCCTTCTACATATGGTATATATACACATATAGTATTTAGACACTTAGTGATTGCTATCAGGATGTGAAGAGACTTTCAACCAGCATAACAAAAAATGTTTCTGGAACAAATTGCCTACCCTGCCTTTAAATTAATCAAAAGTACAAGACATTTATAATGATACAAAAATGATACAGATTTTATTTAAAATAAATGCTAGACTTCCATTTATGAAATTGTGGGGAGAAATGTAGTACGTATTCCACAAAAAAAATTATTAAATAAATAAATATTATATATATATATATTTTTAGCACAACTGTTTTCAGCAATAATAATAAGAAATTAAAATATTAAATTATTAACATTAGAATGATTTCTGAAGGATCATGTGACACTGAAGACTGGAGTAATGATGCTGAAAATTCAGCTTTGCCATCACAGGTCTTCTTTTAAAAACATAAAAAGTAAAATCTTACCAACCCCCAAACTTTTGGAAAGTAGTACATACGTTTTCAAATAAAAACATGTTATAAAAAGACGAAACATTTTATTTGTTTACTCGCATGTCATATGACTAAGCGTGTAACAATATATCGTGTCACAATATCTCGCAATACAAAAATGCAACAATCATGGATAGTGACAATATATATTGTGTATAGTTCACCCAAAATGAAAATTACTGTGAGAAAAAATTCAAGTTTACAGACTTTTAGTGTCAGTACTACATAAACTACTATATATAAATGTTGAATATAATGTATAATAATGCAATGCAATTTTAAATATATCTAATCTGTGACAGAGTGCAATCATATTCGTCTAAAATAATTCTGTATTTTCAGCTTCAGAATCATGAATATTTTTATTCTGGTGTCACCATTGTCCTGTGCATTATGTTACCAGAACCAAGCCCACCCCAATGTAATACCAAAATTAGCATTTTATTGAACAGTAAATTTTTTGTTAACCTTTTAGCATATGTCTTGGACTATCGCAATAATATCGTATCGTGAGTTCAGTATCGTGATATGTGTCGAATCGTGGCGAGGGTATCGTTACACCCCTACATATGACCATTAACAACATCAGAGATATGTGAACGGAATTTGTGGATAAATTACAAATCCCAGGGGTTACTTCAAGTAAATATTTTAGGTCAAAGGGGTTCAGATGACAAAAAAGTTTGGGAATCCATGTACTAAGGAATCTTACTAAGCATCTGAGGTGATACTTAAAACATAAATGCAAATGGAGTTAATTTTTGAGCTCAATATTATGAGCAATATTTGAGTATTAAAAATGTCCCTCTTGGTATAAGCTCAAGAGAAAAATATATGAGAAGAGAAGCAAGCACAATTTTAAGCCCAGTTGCTCCCCCCATTTAATCTTATTGCTATGCAAAAGAAACAACTAAGATGTTAAAGAAATCTCATTGTGATTGTGATTTTTCTTTCCTACGCAAGGGGACAAAAATTAGATAAAGACAGAAAGACTCATCTATACAAAAACAAACAACCCCAAGCTTAACATTTGCATTTGTTTTGCATCATTAAAATAAGTGTCAGTGGCTCACAAGGGAAGAAAAAAAATGCTGTTGGTGGAGCCCTGATCTCTGATAGCACAATGGCTCAATGACCTTTAACAAAGGGCATCTGCATATGAAGAAATATCCCTCGGAGGATGAAGATCACATGACATAATTTGAGCCCAATAACTGTCCTAATCGCAGACAGAGATCTGATCTCTTCCTGATAACGGCCCTTTATTTCCTGACGCATCACTTCCTTGAGTCGCAGGAAGCTTCAAAACATTAGAGTGAAAAACAACTCACTCAGATATTTTAATTTATGCAAGTAAACTTCCCCATGCTACATTTTAAATGCCTGAATAAATGCTCCAACAATGTTACTATAAATCATAATTACCCATTATATGCATAATGATCAAAAACAGAAAGCTGTGTGAAACAAACACTCGAGTCTATTACAACACATTACGTCTAATAAGCAAAACAAGTCAGATAGCACTCCGACGGTGAATTTTATCGAATGCACTTTCAGTGATTCAAATGTTCTGCGAAACACGAAATGTGCATTAGCCGTCTCCAGATGATTCAGCACGCTTGTCAATCAGATGCGAAGTGACTGATGACGACGTGAAAATAAACACGGTGGAGCGAGAGTCAAAGAAAAAGAGAAGCAAGTCGACTTCGACCCTACAAGTCTGAGGAAGTGCTCTTCTGAGCAGGCCTCGAGTGCACGGCAAAAAACACGTTGTTATAGTAAGCTGTTAAGTGCACTTTAGAGTCTTGGAGCTTAAAAAGCTCGAGTTGCTCTGTCAAAATGCTAAGTGACTGTAAGGGGGGACACGGCGCATCGCTGAGAAACACTTCGCCATAGTCGTCTCCTTCTGTCAGACACCTTTTCCTCTCTCTTCACTAGTATCTGTGTAGAGTAGAACTTCGCAATTAACCGTCAGGACCACCTTAGCCTTGGTTGAGAACTTCACACCGCTTGTTCATAGTCACAATCACATCATGTAAGTCTGATACCTTGTTGTAACCAGGCCAGGCAAGATGAACTACAGGACTGTTAGTTCATTAACAAAATTACTGATGAAAAATAAAATATAATAAAAGTAAAATATATACTACTGCTCAAAAGTTTGGGTTGAGTAAGATTTTTTTTTTTCTTTTATTCAGCAAGGATGCATTAAATTGATCAAAAGTGACAGTAAAGACAGTTATAATATTACAAAAGATTTCTATTTGATGTTGTTTTCTTGAAAACAAAAAAAAAATCTTAAGCAGCACACTAGGGCTGCACGATTATGACAAAAATCATAATTGTTGATTATTCCCTTGAAACTGTAATTGTGATTATTAAATACGATTATCACAATTTACATTGAATGATGTTTTGAATAGCTTTATACCATTATACCATTAGCTGCATGCCATATTTTTATATAAAAATAAAAAAACTTTTATTGCTTTTCTGTAGCATTAATCCTCAAATGTCAACTATACATTGGTTTGGTTTCTTCTTTAAATAAAATAAAAAAAGTAAAAATATGCATTCAATAATAGGGGCTTTCGCACCGGGTAGTTCTAGGTACTTAGTTACAGGAACTAGGCATCAGGGTGGTTCCCCGAAAACTAAATGTTCCCCTAGGGTAATTTTCCTGGTTGCATTCGCGCCACCAGTAGGAACTCTGAAGTGACGTAAGCCACGCTTATTGTTGTGACTTTTATTTTGACGGCGCAGCAGACATTTATTTTGACGGCGCTGAGAATGCCAGAGTCTGAGCACAGAGCGCTCACATTCTCCATCTTGATTAGCTTACAATCTTTTTAACAGTCCTGTCTAATATGTTATTAGGTAGAACTGTTATACAAAGAACGTAGACATCATGTGAAAAAGCATTTTTGCCATTTGCCGTGTGGTTGATGTCCAATGTCACTAGCTGAGCAGAAATACATAATCATGTTTCGCTTGCTCCCCTCAAAGTTGCGTTGGAGTTGAGAGGTCCATCTATCACTGTTTTCCATGTTAGTTAGTTCATATAGGCTGTGTGCACGGCTTTTTAAAAATGGCAGGTGCTATTTTGCGAGCATTCGACCAGTCAGCGTACACTTGTCACTGGTAGTTCCTATTGTGCTGGGTTAGACCCTGTGCTGGGATGGATGGATGGATGGATGGATGGATGGGTGGATGGGTGGATGGGTGGATGGATGGATGGATGGATGGATGGATGGATGACTTTACCACACAACTAGCACTGCATACTGTGACAATTCTGATGATCTGTTGTGTATGTCGTCACTGGTTAGATCACAAATTAAATTACATAAAACAGCATAGATAAATCTCATCTAAACAACCGACAACAGCACTTGTGGTTGCACAAATCCGTTGCAAAGGCAGCAGAGAAAGCAACATTCCTCTACATGTCCAAGATTAGCATTTTCCCACAATTCAATTAGCACGCTTGTCAAGCAAAGGGGGTGGTTTCACAAGGCCCTGTTTGATTCCAGCCACAGTGCCTTAAAAACACAAATTTCAGTCTGATTGCACACATCTTACAAAGGATATAAGATTCAGGTAAAATCCTCCTGGTCTCAGCGATGTGGATATCAGGAGGGACTTGTGAAGTGTGTAAAAAATGAAAAGTGATCCAGACAACAGGAAACCACAGGAGACACTCCCACTCATGGCAGGCAGACAAATCCTTTCAATACATCACCATACAAACAGAGAGCAAAAAAAAAATGACATCTCATTGTACTCCTGCCAAGTACTTGCGCTCCTTCACTCTTTCATACACTCACTCTTCATTTCCTCCTCCCTCCATCTCCCTCTCTTACATTATGGCTTTCTGTCAGTGGATACAAGTTTTTTTCTGCAACCTCCCACATTTCTCTTCTCCCGTTGATGGCAAATCATCTTCTGTAATGGACTGAGATGCTGACAGCCAAAGGTCACCTGATTCATGTCACAGCAACAGCTGGATTATGACGAAATATCCCCGCCCCCCATCCCGCATTATTCACTTCGTCTCTCCATCTCACTCGGTTTCTAATAGTTAGAGTCACTTTTTCGCTCTTTTACTCATGAATTCACTCTCTCTGCCCTGTACAAAAGGTGCACAGGCTTCACTTCCTGTGCTTAAGCAAATCACATTAGCTGGTGCAAATTGTTTAAATAAATCAGCAAATACAAGTTTAGAATTTACAGCATCATCCCTGTTTGCTGAGTAATCCCCCAGGCGCCACCAAAAAGTCCAATCTGAAAATGATAAAAAAAACAAAAAAACATTTTGCTGTATAAAATATCAAACAGTTTAATGTTTGAACATTTACATGAATTTCAGTGTTCCTTTCAACGATGAGTTTCCGTGACATTGTAAAATAATTTTTTTCAATAAAAATTATATTTTATAAATCTTTACACCAATCCTAAACAACAAAAAATTCATAAAAACTTTTATTTTATAACAGTTTTTTTTTTTTTTTTATATGCTCAGCTCTACAATATTTCATCATCTAGATATTTCTCTTTGTAAGTAAAAACACAAATCATTTTTAGAAATCCTTATCAAACAATCATGAACAACTGGAAAACAGAGTTTGGACCCTCTAACCAACAAAATACTGTAGAGCTGAGCATAACAAAAAAAAATAGAATTTAGGTTTCTTGACTTTTAAGGGCCGTAGGTCACAATTCTTATGGAACACTTATCGAAACTAGGCTGCTATTATAGGATATAATAATAAAACATTATAAGTGGCTTCAGGGGGAAAATGTGGCACTTTTAATATGCAAAAATCTACTTATTTCTTATGCTGCATCCAACAAGGATAATAACTCTAGAGATATTCTAGTTAAAGCCCGTATTAGAAGCAGTCAACACTACTCAAAAGTTCAAACTCTGATGATAGAAATCCCAACATATATACAAAAACCTGCCCAATTCTTGACTTGAGATGTTTGCCATAGAGCTGAAAACTGTTAAATATGCCCTCAAGAGACAAGTCACAGCACATTAAACCTAGCCCAACAAAACGGTGTAAAAAAACAAACACTTTCAAACAGCATTTTAGGAAGATTTTGACCAGCTTATCAGACCATAAAAAACTCAGAACACACACAAAGTGTTAAATACGTTCTAGAACATGACGGTTAAATGTATAGTCTATGCTCCGACCTCATCTTTCAAGGGCGGATTCATGCCGACACGCCTGGCCAGTGACTCCATGACTGTGATCTTCAATCGTTGCGCAGACCTGCTTTTACCAGAAGTTGCTGTGTGATCTACTAACAAGTCAACAAAGCTCTTGTGAGTCATCCATCATGTTTAAGCACTGATATTGAGAGTATCAACGTCTGCTGAAATGTCAGCCCTCAAATAAAGGCTGAGGAGCAGTCAGTACTCAGTCTATCACTGGAGTCAGTTTAAACCCAACAGAGTGAATCACAAGTGCTTTCACCACACAGGACCCCATTTTTATGTACTTATTGGGCTTTTCACCACTTTTATTGACAGGGGCAGGAAATTACTGGGAGAGAAGGAATGGGACTAGAAAATGTCAAAACCTAGATTTGAACAAGTGTCTTCTACATGAGACACTTGTCTGGAGTATGTGCACTATAACCACTAGAACATGGCTTCAACCAGTGCTGTTATTAACTAAAACTATTAAAATTTAAATTAAGCTGAAATAAAATAAATATAAATATTAGATGAAAAAAAAATGTAAACCTAAACGGAAATTAGAAATGATTTCTTGGCAACTAACTGAAATAAAATAAGTTGAAGCTTAAGTACTAAAAAGACTAAAACTGAAATAACTAATTAGAAATATTAAAGAACTAATAAAAATGATAAAAGCACACAAAAGTACTAAAACTTAAATTTGTAATCTAAAGTTTATAGCCTAAATGAAAACTAAAATAATCCAAAATATTATTTAATAAATAATAATTTAAAAAAACACTGACTCCAAAAAGGCACAATTTGGAGGGGAATCTTTAATTTAAATATATGTATTGAAAAATAAATATCCTATAAATCAAAAATAATAAATAAATAATAATCATATAAATTTGACTACTAATTAACATTGTGGAAAAGAGCAGCTCACACATTCTGAAAAACATCTCCTTTTGCTTTTTACAGAAGAAAAAAAGTCCTATGAGTTGCAGATGAAAAGAATGAATAAATGATGACAATTTTAATTTCAGGTGGACTAGTCCTATAACACAGATCACCCAAATATTAAAGATAATCTATCCTTTTATACTTCATAAACTCATTCAAAAGCAAATGTACCCTCAATTAAGAAAAATAAAATATTGCACATTCAACAGGGTGAAAGCAATAAAAAAATACAAAGCTAAAGTTGCACGATTCATACAAGTTCATCAGAACTGTGATCTCAGCTTGTAGTAGACCAGTGTATGTGAGCGGAGTGGAGTGGGAGTGGAGCGAGGAGTGGAGCGGCGTGATTTTGAATGGAGTGAGGAGCTGATTTTTTAAAAGTCGGAGCGTCGTGGTTTTCACTTGCTCCGAGAGCGCTCCGTCCCGAGTACATTTCATGCCAACGGCCCATAATATAATTGCATTTTTAGCCAGAACTCACACATTAAACACATTTAACCAGCTTGATACAGATGGATCACTCAAATCAGAAAGAATGTAAAGGTTATAATGACGACGATGGACATGAGAGGGGATTTTATAGTTCAAGGAATTTTTTGTACCCTCTACATACTGAATATAATCGGGTGAAAGCACATTTTAAACAGGTAGCACTTATTCACACACGCAATCGCTCTTTCTAATGCATTCAAACAAATCTTACAGTGCTTATCTGCTTACAGTTATCTGTATCTGATTTTGAATGAGCAGAAATCTGTAATGTAGTGACCCGTAGATAAAATAACTGATGAAAACGTACTATCTTCCATAGTACTATTCATCTTTCCAAACAAAATTTGCACTGCAATAAACTACGTTGAAACTAGGGCTGCACGATTATGACAAAAATCATAATTGGTGATTATTCCCTTGAAATTGTAAATGGGATTATTAATTACAATTATCACAATTTACATTGAATGATGTTTTGAATAGCTTTATACCATAGTTTGAAGCAACTGCATGCCATATATTTATATAAAACAACTTTTATTGCTCTGTTTGGTTTCTTCTTCAAATAAATGAAGGAAAATTTATGCATGGTACAATAATAGGGGCTTTTGCACCGGGTAGTTCTAGGAACTCAGTTACAGTAACTAACCTCCAGGGTGGCTCCCCGAAAACTAAATGTTCCCCTAGGATCATTTTCCTGATTGCATTCGCACCGCCAGTAACTCTGAAGTGACGTAAGCCGCGCTTGTTGTTGTGACTTTTATTTTGACGGTGCGATGGACCTTTATTTTGACAGTGCTGAGAACGCCAGAGACACATTTTCCGTCCTGACTAATATGTTATTAGGTAGAACTATTATACAAAGAAAGTAGACATTATATGAAAAAGTATTGCCGTTTGCCGTGTGGTTGATGTCCGATGTGACTAGCTGAGCAGAAATACATAATCATGTTTCGCTTGCTCCCCTCAAAGTTGCATTGGATTTTCTCCTTAGCATAAAGTTTGAGAGGTCCATCTATCACTGTTTTCCATGTTTGTAGAGTCAAGTCAAGTCAAGTTACCTTTATTTATATAGCGCTTTTTACAATGCCGATTGTTTCAAAGCAGCTTCACAGTGTTAACAGAAAAATAATGCAACTGAATTTGATTCGGCTATATCAAATTCAGCCGCTCTGGAGAAAACGGTGATGTCATCTAGCTCATTTCAATTATCATATAGTGTCAATGCGGGCAGATCAGTAATATAGTTGAATATTTAGTGTCCCCAACTAAGCAAGCCAAAAGCCAAAGGTAACAGAGGCGACGGTGGCAAGAGTTAGTTCGTAGAGTTAATATATAGGCTGTGTACACGGCTTTTTAAAAATGGCGGGGGCTACCGTGCTGGTGTTTCGCGTGTATTCGACCAGTCAACGTAACATGCTCTAAACACACCTCTTAAGCACGCAGAATAATGTAAGTGGAATTTTTTGTTTTGTAATCGCAGCTTTGAACGATTACGTAATCGTGGCATCCGTAATCCGTAATCGCGATACGAAATTTGATTAATTGTGCAGCCCTAGTTGAAACTATCTTCTATTGTTTTTTTTGTTTTTTTATTTAATGTATGTTATAAACCAAACGTTTGTGATATTTCAGAGCTTACTTAAATACTTAAGCGGCAAATTTCCTGGGAGCGAAGACGGTGGGCTGTTTCTAATATCAGTGAGTGAGGAGTGGAGCGGGGAGTGGGAAATGGTGAACCCGGAGCGGAGTGATTATTGAATGCTTAGAGCGTGGAGGGGAAATTGCTGCCGCTCCATTCCGCTCACAAACTGTTGTAGACGCAGGGTGAGGTCGTTTTAACCAACAATGACCCCACTTTTCCATGCAAAAGAATGTAAATCTTTCTTTGGAAAACACAAGAGATCTGGGAGCTTGTTTTTAAGAGGCCTCACATTAGCAGAGATCCCGTCTCCCTCCTGCTGCTCTCAGAGAGACAGAGAGAGAAGGGCTTTTGTGGCCTGCCTCCTATAGGGCCACTGACACGGGACGACTGACGGCCCCGACCGGGCACAGATGAGAGCGGGAAAAGATTGATGCGCTTCATATGAATAGTTCATTAAATAAACATTCCCAAACATAAGGCCGCTTTGTGTCAACACAGATCTGTAAAGGAACTCAAGTGGGAGTATGGCATCTCTAATGTTCAGGAAACAGACACTTCTTGTGAACAAATCTGTTAAATTAAACATTGGAGTCAGGGTGAATGACTTCTCAAAAAGAACTGTCTTTTATGACACAGCGCTTCCTCGCCATTGATAGAATTTCCCAGCAATCCATGTTTTCATTGCTATATGGTAGCCATTACACATCTTCTGAAATAGTACAGAATCTACAGATCAAACAAGTGAAGAAACAGCAGAAACAGGCAATAGAATTAACGCAGATGTAAGCTAACACGATCATCAAACATTTAACAGCATATAAATCAAAACTGCCAAATTAAATGTCAAACACACACAAAGGTGACGGTGTAGGACTGTGCAAGGATTGGGGTGTTGATGGACTCAAACTATATAATCTATGTTTTAATCATCATTCTGAATCCAATCTGGACGTAGTATTTGACAAAAATGTGATAATCTCAGCTTTTTGTTCAAAATGTTGCTTTTTTAAAATGAACCCACATTCAAGTGTTGATAAAAAAGAAAGCATGAAGCTAAAATAAAAGGTTTGTTTGTTTGGTGAAAAGCAGAGGCTCTGTTCTTTCTTTTGATATATTGTATGTTCAGATATGTATATTAATATATTCAAGAAAATACTCAGGGGGCCATGAAAGTTTGTTGGGGGGGTGAATTTTTTTATTAAAAAATAAAAATGTAAATGCTAGCCAGGAAATACTTAATTGATGAAATCTGGTATATAATACTATGGTTCTTTGAAATATACCATGATTCTGTATGATAGTCAAATCTGATTCTCCAAATCAAAGGAATTAATTAGGTTAAGTTCTACCAAGAGCATCTGTGACATGCTGACAATTATCATAGAAATAATTTTGGTTTATAATGTAATGTAATGTAATATAATTTATGAATTTATGATTTTAAAACCTCCTGAATATCTTTTTTTAAGTGCATTACTTAAAATAATCTTTGACTGTATTAACAAACTGATGTATAGGTCAAAATTATTTTAACTTCAGTTTTATTGAATTTAAAGCAAACCATGGAATTATCATCATAATAGAATGCAAAAAACACCATAGTATGTTTCTGTAATGCTGGAATTATCTATTACATTCAGTGAATGATTCACTAAAGTTTATTTGCTTAGACCATCCTAGTCAGACACTGCTAATGTGTAACCGACTGTAAACATTTATGAAGTGTTATGCAATTTCTCTGTGCAAACAAACATACAGGAAAAAAGTGGGAAAAGCTGCACACAAGCTATCTTGGAATTCTCACGGCTGAATTTGGACTCATACAGGGCTTTAATAACACAGCGGGGGTTTCTCTCCCTCCACCACCAGAAAAGCATCAAGGCAGAACTCTCTGAAGACCGTGAAGCATGCTGGGTAATTCCCAAAGGCTTTTGTTGAGCAGCGGTCAGATGAGGTCTATAACAGGTTCCCAGGAGAGGCACACAGAAGAATCGGCTGCCCACAGAGGATGCAGAGAAGCAGAGAAGTTTGAGAAAAGTCTCCTGCAGATGATGAGGGAGAAAAATCAGCACCTTTTCATTCATTTGGATTCCTCCTTCACTCGGCTCAAACTCCAACCTGTCTCACTCAACTCCAGAGACTCAAAGAAAGAATCTTGCTTCTCTTTCTCACTCTTCACCCCTCCTCTCTCGCTCTCTCCTCTGCAGAGGCAATAAATCAAGCCAGTGCTCTCTCTCTCCCTCTCACTTTAGTAGATAACGCCGCACGGAGCTGCCAGCTCACTGGAGTTGTCGACAGCATGGCCGTATCAGCAGAAAAGCGCATAATACGGGAACATCATGTGCCATAATACGGCCCCCACAAATAAACTTTCCTCCCCAGTTCAGTGCTCTCGAGAGTGGGGCAGTACAGGACACAGGAAGGGGAGGCTGGGAGTTTTAAGCCCTACTTAGATGAGAAGTGCATGGGGATTTTTATCCTGTTGGGATTTAACATGTCATGTTGAAATTATGAAGCAAACTGCCTATTGTTTTTCTGGCTAACTCTCCTCATTTAATTTGACCTTCGTTGAATGGCATGAGTAAAGCAAATGCTGTCATGTGCACCTTCCTTATAGACAATTTTCTCGGTAAAACGACAGCACTGCTGGCATCCCATCTGAAAAAAATTAAATCAAGGAGAGTCTGATCATGAATTGCTCAAAATAGCCATTGTAGAAGCACCATTAATTAGTGCCTTTCTCTTAATTATAGATAATATTGTAATTTAATTATTTACCCCACTGGGCTCGACAATAAGGACTGCCCGATGGCCCGGGGTCAGTGTGAAAGACACTTGGGCCAGTTGACGAAGCTGTCACTTGCTTGATTGGGCCAGTGCTGCATCTTCAAGAAAGTTGATAAATTGCACGTTTTTAAGCATTGCCAACTAAAATATTCAAGCGCAAGCAGGCGCGAAAGTAGTCTCTTACTTTGGTACTAGAAAGCCGCGTCTCACAGTGCGAATACTCTTTTACGTTTTCCTGAACTTGAACGGACATATTCAACATTAGTTAAATCGCCTCCAATAGAAATTAGAAATCGGGCACTGCGGTACAATCAAAAAAGGGAACTTTCACGATTAAAGGGGCAGGGGCTCAAGGGGCAGCCTTAATAGTCTCAAATATCTCAAACATCACTTAGAAAACAAATCCCATTCAGGACAACTCTTTTTGCACACTTAATTTTTACATTTCATTCTCATCATTGCACACTACTAACACAAAATCTAATGGACTCTGCACTACTACACCATCAAACAACTTTCTAGAACTACTAGATATTTGGCACGTTCACTGGATACTCGTCCAATACACCTCCAAGGAGCATAAATGATAGATACACACTTGACCTCTCTTAAGCATTATCAAAGAGCATCAGTAAGTCATTGGGAGAAATCTTTAAAAATGGATCAATCAATTTTCCAAAGTTTACAAAAGCATGCACAATATTTTACTCAAAACCTTAAGTTTTAATCATTTCAGAAACGATTACAAGTTTAAGCTTTTTGCAGGTTTGTTCTAAAAAATACATTTGTTTATAGGAAGGAGCTTGTTCAATTTTGTGCATGCAAATGCTTATTAAAGGACTACTTGTTAAGTGGAAAGCACCTGTACTAAAATTCATTAAACTATGCTTTTATAAAACAAAATAGCACAGTCAAGAGATAAACTCATGAGCTAAAGTCATTATTAAGAAACTTCTGTTCAGTTGTTTTGCACTTAGTCATTTACCCACAGTCTAGTATTATATGATACATATGATTGTACTGTGGATAATTAACTTGTAAGTGAAATTAGGCAAAAGTAATTTTGAGTTATAACAGTCAGTAGAAAGTTTGGTGTTCTGCTCTAGCTCTGCTTTTAAAAAGAATTACATTCATTACGGAAGAGATAACGTACAGTCAGCTGGTCATTATCACTAATAAACCTAGACAGGGTGATCAGGATCTCTTTTATCACCCCAAAGCGGTTTATAATTCATAATCCTGCTCATTACATGGCTACTTATCAAATAAATACATAAATGGACATTAAATATAAATCAAAGTTTAAATTGTTTTATTATCATACTTATAGAGACCACAGAGAACACATGCATAAGGGGGGAACAGGTTTCCCGGTCAGTTATACAGTGCTGCTATGAAATATTTGCTGTGGTTGAACATTTAGAATCAAGTATGAGTATTAAAATGTTTAATTACACCTAGTTCATATAAACTCAGTTTTCGCCTGTAAAACTTTCACGCATTGCGGTTTTTCGGACGCGGTCTTGACACATCATGAACAGGTTTCTGAGGCAGCCTGGGAGTTTTCACACAGAAATGAACACTAAAACAGTCTTCTAACATCAGACTTTCTGACAAAGGAAGTCTTTAAAGACCCCCTGTGGTGAAAATCAAGTTTTTAATGTTGTTTATATGTATAACTATCTATTCCGTATCATAACAAGCAAAGAGTATCAACTGGAAAAAACAACACTGCGCTGCCAAAATGCTCTAAAGCGCTCACAGCAAGGCATTTTCAGCAGAGCGCCTAGCGTTTTCAGCTGGCTAAAACACTTTGGTGGACACACGGCCTAAGCGCCTGAAGTAAAAAAAAACATCAACTCTGAGCAGAAAAGCGCCCGATGTCATTAGCGTTTTTTTCCCATTGTCCAATCAAATGAATGGAGAGGCGGGCCTTCCGTTACGGTTACGGTTACGGTTACCGTTACCTTGATTAGACTGACAGGACAGCTAAGTTGGGGGTTGCCTAGCAACATTTAAAAAAAACAAACAGCGCACTGCTCTTTTCTAAATTAAAAAACGTCAACCAAAAAAAGGCAGTGCAGTGCGCCTCGCGTTTTTCAAACCTGAGAGACGTGTTCTGTCTGATCGGGACCTAAGGATGCTGATTTTTAGAAGGCAGCTATCTGACTCAGATCATGAACGGGAACATGGTTTGTGTAACATTAGCAACACATTATTAGCTGTTTGATAATGTAGTCAAGCAAAAGGCTAATCATATTAATTACTGTTATGTGTCCAACATTGTAAAGAGCGATACCTTTCTGCAGCGTTTACTACAGTAACTTGAGTAAAAGTTGACCGAGAGGGTCTAATTTTCCACACAAAATGAAGCAAGGGAGTAGAGTTACATTCAAGCTATTTTAAGACATAAGATTTTTTTTTTTCACAGGAATTTTTTTTTCAAATATGTCATTTTGGTGATCAAAGATGAGTTTTAAGAGATAAAATTATTAACTACAGGGGGACTTTAAGAAAAAGACACCTGCTTCAGCTGTTGTTTAGGGGAGGTTGAGAGTCTTTATAATTTCGAGGTGGAATTCGTGGCTTTGCAAATTAACGCTCGGCAGCGAGCCAATTCACACAGAGAGAGTGGAGGCCCTAATTATGAATTATAAAAATGTTAGCTAATTAGTCAACGCATGGCAATTTGTCCACAGCACGTGGAAATCAATTTGGTGCAATCGCCGAGGGCTTTACCTGGCAGCGTGGCGCACAACAAAACTTCAAAGCCAGTGTCCCTCATAATGCCAGCAATGTTTCGGCAGGAGCCACACTGGCCAAAACTGGAAAGTGAAGAAAATCAGAACAAGATTTCAAATCACAGAGGAATTTAAAAAAAAGTATGGGCAGAGAGAATATTGGGCAAGAGTGTTCTGTAAACAAGGATGTAAGATGAAGAAAACTGCACATAGCATAGTACAAAGCAATAGCAGGAGCGAGAGAAAAAAAAAAGGCCAGAGCAACCACGTTCACTCTAGCATTAGCAGCGGAGTTGTGTTCATCATCATGTATTCATTTATGCTAAACACAAAGGGCAGGCTGAAGGGTGGTCAAGTCTTTGTTTATTAAAAAGCCATTAGAGATAGAGGGGACACTGAAGCGCTCAATCATGCAGTGCCGACATTAGGTCCAGCTCAAGGGCACATTTCTCTTCACGGGCCACTAGATTATCAGATAGCAGCCGGGAACTTCCTTCATCTCATTCATATTAATATGCAAGTAAGTTGAGAAACTGACCAGGCTGTGAAGTAAAACAACAGAAATACAAAAAAAACGGATCCAATTGTGTCATAGTCAAGCAGCGAGTAGTTTAAAAAGATAAAACAAAATAGAATAAGTCAAATAAAAACTATTTGAAAATGAATTGGAACAACAGCAGAGGACTTAAGGCCAGTATCATCTTTACACATGTAAGCTTACGATCATAAAGTCCACAAACAGAGAGGAAGCTTCTCCAGGTAAGCACTTTGTTTGCTAGAGCTCACCGTCCTTGGCTAATTTAGCATGCTGATCCTAAAACAGCGTCAGCCCGTCACGACCTTCCCTTGAACTGCCCTAGATCAGTTCACACACACTTATAATCTCTGTTAGCACTTTTTCTTCACACAGTTGAGATGTAAGATGACAAAAAAACACTCTCTCTGAAATGTGAGTGATAGCACCTCTTAGCGCAAGACGTTCTTTGAAAAAAGAAGGGGGAAAAAACTGCTTATCTAACAGAAACACTATTGAATGCTGTCGAGCAATTACCAACCCTCCACAGACAACAAGCAGAAATGGGCCAAGATAATCACCAAAGAACGAGGTAAACAAGAAGCTTTTCAGTAGTCAGAGCCAGTGATATGAAAACTGGCTTTCATCCTATAATAGAAATGAAGTCAAAAGGCATTTTTAGCTTTGATGCCTTTAGAAGGGATGTTAGAAGGGAAGTTACATATTTTCAGTCAGTAGATTGACTGACTGACTACCCATATAACTGACCTTACTGAATCCCTGTATAATTAGGCTAGATTCAAATTCACCAGACGCCACTTGGGCATGTTTCTTAGTTAGAATATATATACAAAAAGCAATGCTATTTTAATACTGCAAATGGTAGGGTAGTCACATTAAATGCATTAACAAGATAAAACATATAAAACATATAGCTAAATGTTAATTTGAACAATAGCAAAGATTACGCTCAACTTTTTTTATTTGACATGGCATCTTAAAAAGGCATCACTCATGGCGGGAGGTTTACAATGAGAGACATGACGTCCCAAAGACATCTGAATGTGCATGGCTGTTACGACAGTGCTTTACAGTGGATAAATTTAAAGGCCCAACTTTTCCAAGAGGATTTTAGTGCAAAGTTAAACACAGCATGCTAACTGTAGCTAAAAATATTTAAAATAAAAAAGGGATATAATAGTCAGCTTTGCTAATCATCTAGTCAGTAGTCAGACTAGAACTAGAATATCTAATTATGAATACAAAAATGAATTATTCATATCACAATGGAAGTGAAAATGCTAATTGGAGGCAAACATAGAAATCAAATGTTTTTAGAGCAATTCATCCGAAAGCACAGGGTGATTTCGCGGTGGGCGGGCACCAATTCCGCATTACCACATAACGGGCTTTGAGCAGCCTGTATTTAATCCACACTGATCTGATGGGATTAACACATCGAGGTCAGGCTGCCGCTATCAGGCCTGGCTCCAAGCTCTTTTTCTTACCGGCCCGGGAAAAACTGGCCCGTCAGAACCTCTGCTTTCTGCTCCAAGTAGATTTGGAGACCGCCAAGCCATCTGGCTCACGCTCCCAGAGCCAGAATCCGGGTTCATGCGGAGAGCTGGAGGATTTTATAAACTCTGAGCTACTGACCTCCAAACCACAAAGATCACACAACTGCTAACCACATCAGACTATAATTTGTGGAGCGGCAAACCTACACCAACACACACACACTCTTAATCAAAGGACCCAACCTATAAGATCACAGTGTGGCTCTGTAATCAGATCTCCACCACCCCTTTAAATCGAATCTGAATTTAATTTGGATCAAGCTCAATCAGATCGATTATAGACTGATTTTGGATACATTTTATACACATGTTCTTCTCCTATAGCATTATATGCACACCTAAATTCCTCAACATGTATGCACACAGGCAGTGAGTGTGATGATGTCCAGGCCCCGCTCACATATAGTGACATCATGCGCAAAAATCTACAGCGAGCCAGGCTGAAGGCTTGAAGTTTAAAACTTGTACCAATCAGATTCATTTGACAGTGAAGCAATTTTGAAGAAACTCATGGTCACAGGAAAGCAGTTGACTTAGCAAAGACCATAATAGGCTATATAGGCTAAATAAAATTTCATTGGTTCATGACATCTGTAGGTGTGTCCCGCACACCAAATATTGTTATTCATAATACAGAAGGCAGTTGTCCATTAGTAGGGCCTGGCATTTTATAAATTACAGTAAATCTTCCATGAAAATACATTCCCTCTAATGTTCTAGTCACGCTTGGGGTAAACTGTGCGCCCCATATCCATAAAGCTGCAGTGTGGAAAATTATCTTGCCTGTTTGATTAGACACTGACATCGCTGAAGGAACAGGAAGAGATATGGGGAGAGGGAGAGAGAGAGGGAAAAAAGAAAGGTAGAGTGAGAGGCTGAAAAAGAGTGTGGATATATATATACGAAATTAAAAGAAAAGACTGACAGCAGTACCGCAGGATTTTTCTGTGCCAGTTTATTGGACTGGGACTCAAAATCTGCTGCAATATATCTTTAAATAGACAGGACATAGGGAAAAAAAAGTGACAGTAGGTGCACACGGCCCAGAATCCTTTCTCATCACTCATACACATGCACACAAACACACATGGGCACATTCCCAGAAGAATACATTTATAGATACTCAGAATGGGGTCCAAAAGTCTAAGATTACTAATGCTTCAAATGCTTAAAAACTAATGCAATTGCTTGAAACTAATGCTTAAAAAAAATGCACTCTTTCCCCGCTACTGATGACGGAAATTTCCGGCTTTCCGTGTTTTCACTGTACGGTAGGGGGCGCTATAACACATCTCCGGAAAGAGTACTGAATCGTCTGATCAAAACACAGGCAAAGAAGAAGCAGATAGAACAAGCGATAGCATATGTAAACATATGTATGATAACGCGATCATCAACATTAAAAAGCATATAAATCAAAACCGCATAATGTTACTGAATGAAATGTTAACCCAGGACAAGGTATAGGACTGTGCAAGCTTTCGGGGTGTTGATGGACTCTATCTACTCCATCTATGTTTTGATTATCGTTCTGAATCCGATCTGGACAAAAACACGCTTTTCTCAGCTTTTTGCTTAAAATGTTGCTTTTTTATGAAACTTATACCCACATTCAAATGTTGATAAAAAAGGAATGCATGAAGCTAGAATAAAATGTTTTTGTTTTTGTTGTTTAAAAGCAGAGGGTCTTTTCTTTCTTTTGATATATGTTCAGATATTCATACAACAACATATTCTGGGGGCCATGAATTTTTTGTGAAAATGATCAAAAATGCTGGCAGCGGCTGACAACTTAAAAAAAACACTGGTGGGGAAAGAGTTAATACATTTGTTTCAACATGTCAACATGACAAATTAAATGAAAAACTGAACTGAAAAGTTAGGAACAGTTAAAAATATATATAAAATACACATTAAATTATGACTTAATTCTCCTTTCTGAGTAATTTCCAATTCATTTAATGCCATAGCATTTATGTTTTAAATAGTTTAAAACCCCAAAACTTTATTTTAAATATTTTTTTCCTTCCAAATTGGATTACCAGTGTGTTCTCAGACATCTGGACATTCTGGTTTACGTTCAGATTAATTTGTTTCTTTCTGTTTTGTCTGTTTTAATAATTACAGATCTTTCTCTCTCCATGATCTGAAGGCAAGCTCATATAGGCCAAATGTGATCATTTTTTAAAATTACTCTTTGCATCTTACAACTGCATGCCAATAAAACTTACAATTTCATTTTTCCCCAAAATAATCACAATAAATGTCTAGTATAACAGGAACATGACAATGTGGTCTGGTACCCCATCGTCACCTTGTCATTTCAAGTAAATTGTGTCTGCTTGATCACTGCGCCAGGCCTCCTAACCAGGCTGCCCCCAACTGTGACTCTATCTTTGTCTATGACGGCTAGAAATGAGAAATCATGGCAAATAGATTACTTAAAGAGACAATTCACCTGTAAATGAGAATTCTGTTATGAAAACGACAGAATTTCAGTCAGTTTCTCACAGCTATTGTATGGCTATAAAAGCAGCAAAAGAGATTTATTTGGTTAAAAACACTAATAATTTCATTACACTGTTAAAGGGATAGTTTGCCCAAAAATGAAAATGTTGTCATCATTTACTCACCCTCATGTTGTTCCAAACCTGTATGAGTTTCTTTCTTCTGTTGAACACAAAAGAAGATATTTTAAAGAATGTTGGTAATTAAAACGTTGACGGTAGCCATTTGCTTCCATAGTAGGAAAAAAAATACTATGGAAGCCAATTGCTACTGTCAACAGTCTGGTTACCAACATTCTTCAAAATATCTTCTTTTGTGTTCAACAGAAGAAATTCATACAGGTTTAGAACATCAGAGTGAGTAAATGATGACTTTTTGAGTGAACTATCCCTTTAAATGCAATTTTAAGCAAATCTGAACATGAATATACATTTGCATACTGTACATCAGTGAATCTTTTTGAGTTCAACACCTTCCTATTGTCCACAGCAATATTTGAAGGACCCGATTTTACCCGATAAAATATTTTAGAGCTTGACATATCTAGCCAGATGTATTCATTAAAAAAAACAAATAAGAAAATTCTTGATTTATAGTTGTTTTGCCTTATTTTCACACTTATTTGGTCTTATTTTAAATCATTTTAAGTCATCTTAAAGTCCCCCTAAAATCAAAATTGGAAGTTTTATGGCTTTTAGCATGAATATGTTAGTCTTAAGGTCGTTGCACACGGAGTCCGAAATTCTCGTCTGAAATGTTTGCGCGTTAAAAATAAATAAGACCTTGCGTTGTGTCAATCATGTTTACACCCTGCTTCCGTCTTTCATCCATCATAAAAAAAATTCAGATCGGGTTCGATTTGATTTTTCAATAGATTGTTTCAATTGTTTTTCGCATCCGCTTAAGCATTTTGAGAGGTGTTTTGACAATGCAGAGCCACTGGATCAAGATTACGAAAAAACGCATACAAAAATTTCAGACTCAGTGTGCAAAGCTAGTGTGCTCCAAAACAATGACAAAATTCGCATTCAGAAGATATAAGCATTTAAAACTTCTCTCACTTCCGCCAATATGAATCAACAATTCTGATGACATCACGCTGCACTTTAGCTTCTCAGCAGATTTTCTGTCCATTCAAATGCTCTCTAGAATCTAAAGTGTCCCGCCCCCTAAATAGACAATGAAATCGGTCATTTGTTCACACATATTTTCTACATGGTGAATGGCACATAGTGCACTATATATGGTATGGGGAACGATTCAGCTTTCAGTTGAGGCGAATAAAGTGTGGTTTCACGTTAGTTTCACGTGCACCGCCGCAGCGCACACACACACAGTCTACTCCGGTCCAGATTATGATGAGAAACGGTTACAGATTAGGAGGAAACCGTGCCTTTACCGAGCTGAAAGGCTCTCAAGCGGTAATATAAATGAAAAGCTATTGGCTGTTTTAAAAAAGCGGAAGAGCTGTTCGATACGTCCCGTCCTGTCTTCCAGTTTCAGGGGAAATTACGTCAACACATTAAATACTGCTGCTCGTTTCAAGGCACTTCGGTGGGCCTTTAAAGGTGCAATGTGTATGAGGATCTATTGACAGAAATGCAATATAATATACATAACTATGTTTTCAGTGGTGTATAAAGAGCTTACATAAATGTACCGTTGTTTTTATTACCTTAGAATAAGCCATTTCAATCTTCATACACCGCAGGTCCCCTTACAGTGAAGTCACCATTTTGCGCCGCCATGTTTCTACAGTAGCCCTAAACGGACAAACTTCTCTACAGAGCACTAGCTACTCTCTGCTGTCTCAGACAATGACATTTTTGTCCTGTGTCGGCCACCGTAGCTTCTCTATATGCTTCGAAAGGGAGGGGTGAGCGGTGGGCAATTGCAATTCACAACTTCACTGCTAGATGCCGCTAAAATTTACACACTGCACCTTTAAGGCCCCCTTGGAAGTTTGGTGAGGCTCCCTAGTGGGCCCCAGCCATGGTCCACTGGTTGACAATCACTGCTGTACATTATAATGGTATGGTGCCTAAATTCACTTATATAATTTTAAACTGCTTGATTTTTTTTATTTTTTATTTTTTTATTCCTTTAGACAAAATATTACAGAATTTTAAAATGAATGATCAACTATAACATAAAAATAATTATCAGCTTATTATCTGCCAGAAAGATGACAGATTTTCATTTTGCGTTGAACTGTTAAATACTAAGTGGAGTCTATCAGACAGCGGCCCCCTTTCTACTGTTCTTATCGAGCCTATTGGTCAAAGAGCAGATGCAGACCCTTCATTAAACAGATTACATACTGTCTAGAGCAGCGGGGGAAATGCCTGGTAGTCCACCGGGGAGGAAAAAACACAACCGCTGGTGGCTGATTGCACACGCCTATCACTGCGGGAAACATTCTCACACCTCACACCCACACGAGAAGCCACTCTCCTCTGGTCTCCGTTCACTGGTCTATCTGAAACCCCTGTGATTCATGCCTGAGAGCAACACACACACACACACCATTCACCAGATGGCTTTACCGGTGCCTCAATGAGAATGTGGTGATACACATCTCGTTAAGCAATTAAAATGCCTCCATCGCTCTCATGTCCACCAGGTCCCCGGGGGAAGCAGCACGGCGTGAATGCGATTTGGAAAATGTGACTGGAAATCCCAACAATCCGAATAAGACCTGTGTGTAATTAAAAGCTCGTCCTTTGCTATGTTAATGGTCACGAAGAGGAGAGCGAGAAAGGTTTCCAAAGTCTCAGGAGCCGAGAGAGATTTAAATGTAAACAAGCCTGTTAAACATGTCTAACAAGCATGCAGATTGGCACAGCTGTCAGATGGCTTCCTGCCTGTTGGTGGGAATGGTGCTGGCTTCCGTGAACTGTAACTCACTGGACTGACAACAGGTGTTAAACCCTGTGCTGTGGCCGGCCAGGCTCCTAATCTCAAGAATACGCAGTTAAGACTCATCTCAGAATATTTCACACAAATGTGACTAATAAACTTTGGAATGAATTGTCCACATCATGACAGCACCTATATTTAGGGATCTAGACTTCAATTAAAAGCAAATCCAACCAATCAACAAAGTGTGATTCACAAACAAATGACTTTATTAACGAATAAGTCTGAAATATTAACAATGTAATATAAGAAGTTCCACATACTTGCTGCTGATCTTCTAACTATGACAAATGACAAAGCATAAAATTACTTTAAAGGTGTAGTAAGCGATTTCTGAGAAGCACTGTTGATATTTGAAACCAAAACCAAAGAAACACACCCCTCCCTTCATTGATCCACCCCAAAAATGCATGAACACGCAATGCAAGACTGGACGTCTCTTTATAATAGCTGAAGTGAAGCAAAAAAATGCTTAGCAAAAAAAAATGTGTAAAGATGATGAACGAACGACAAGGAAGAACAAAAGATGAACATACAGTACACAAGAATATACAAGCAAGAGTTGGTTGTTAGTTGCCAACAGCACAGCAGCTCCAGATAAACAATAACACTCAAAACTGTCCTGTTACTATAGCTATCATTACAACATCAGCAAGTCTTGGTTCCGTGAAACATAGCAAAACCAATGTTACTCATGTTTACAGGCCTTCTCGCTTAGATATCTCAAGCCCTGGAAAGCTTTATAATGTTAACATGTGTCCTAAAGCTTTTGCCTGATATTAGAACTTTTCTTTTCCAGTGATATTCCTCTGACATGTTCTCTATTGTAATGTATCTCAGCTAGGGGTGGGCGATATACCAGTAGACATGACTAACCTGTAGAGATTTTGGACTGTCATGAAAGCTTATTGCTTGTATGCGTTTTTCAGCAGTGCGGTTTAAAAACAGGTGATTTTTAGGGATGTGACGGTGAGGAAATTTTCCCACTGGTTAATCGACGTGTGACAACACCGGTAATACCGTTATCACCGACTGGGCTTTTAAATCACTAATTCTATCTAAGCCGAAAGTAACATGCACACGGCCGCTCTGGCATTCATAACGGAGCGGAGCAAAGCGAGTGGTTTCAATAAATTCCTATGAAAGTTAAGCTTACATAGCAATGAACTGAAAACGCGCCACTGCACACACACCGTGAATGACAGTTTGTCCGTAAATGCGCACTCTGTGCGGCCGTGAATGAATGACAGTGCAGCCGTAAATGCGCGCTCTGTGCGGCCGTGCACATTTTAGTTTCCGTTTAGAATTAGCACCATTTCGGGGGCGGGTTGCTTGATTTATGGGTTTATCAGCCTATTATTCTTAATGAAAAACACAACAACAAAACAGTAATATGACAAACTCACTTAAATAGGCGCTTTTACATTTCGCTTTGAAACCAAATCTTCCACGATCATCTCAGTCAGCTTCTCGCTCTCGTGATAAATGAAATTTGACTCCTGCTGCTGGTCTGCGCTGAGACTCTCATTCGGATCATGCTTTATTAAGCAGACACGTTCAGTTTTTATTTGTATTGTCTGTTCTCTAACTGAACTAAATTATTTTATTACTATAAAAAAAATCCAACCGACGGTGGGGACGGTGCCACGATGGGCAAGTGATGTAACCAGTGTTGAGTCTGAACACCGGTAACACCGGCAACACCGACTATAGTAGCAAGCCTAGTGATTTTAAACCATTGAAATGCAATTTGCAGCATAAGACAACTAATTTCAGTATATGGGACCCTGGACCACAAAACCAGGAATAATACATTGTATGGTTCAAAATTATTGATTTTTTTTTATGCCATTAAGATATTAAGTAAAGATCATGTTTCATGAAGATATTTTGTAAATTTCCTACCGTAAATATATCAAAAAATTATTAGTAGTAGTAATATGCATTGCTAAGGACAACTTTAAAGGCGATTTTCTCAATATTTCGATTTTTTTGCACCCTCAGATTCCAGATGTTCAAATAGTTATATCTCAGCCAAATATTGTCCTACCCTAACAAATCTTACATCAATGGAAAGCTTATTTATTCAATAAAAAAATGACCCTTATGACTGGATTAGTGGTCCAGGGTCACATATGTGTGCGCTCTCTGAGAGACTGTTTCTCAGCGCTGTCTGAGAGATGCGAGACATGAAGGCGCTGCTCATAGAGCACGTAAGAACTGTTTTTTGCTGCCTAATTGGGTTTGAACGGTTAAATATATCTATGTGTTAATGTGACCATGTACCTATTTGCAAGTAAACATAGTAATTTATGTCTTAAGTGAACTTAACTGTTAAGAGAAAACGCTTGAGTATAATGGATCCGTGCAGTCGGTCTTAAAGTGACAGCATCCAAATTTGCCTGCTGCTGTTATTGCTAAAGAAAAAAAAATGTCACTGCTCTTGACTAAATCACTTTTGTAACTTTAGTAAGAATAAATGTATATTTCATTTACATGAAATTTCAATGGTATCAAAAATGTTCAGCTAGAGCTGGGCGATGTGGCCAAAAATCATATCTCTGTATGTTTTGGTTGAATGTCGATACACGGTATATATCCCCGTATTTTCTATTTGGATAAAAAAAAAAAATGTATACAGTAAAACTGTATTTATTTTAATAATAATTTTATTTCACATCCTGCCCAATGATGTCCTAAAAACAATGTTGATATTGAAGGCTATAAACAAATACAGTGAATGTAATGTTGGCTATGCAATATGTGCAAAAAGGGGGTTTACAATCTAAAAACAAAATTAATAATTTAGTTTTTAAATTCACTAAACTAAAAATAGCATATTAGCCTATATTTGATTACCCCATTATAATGGTCACTTTCATAAAAATATACTTATTTGTAGGTTTAAGATTCCACATATGGCACATTTATTGTCCAACAACAAATATTTTAGAAATATGTATACTTTAGTCAGAATTATTGCATTCCTATTCCATTGCGCTCCATCTGTTTGGCGCGAATGCGCGTGACGGCGCTCATTCACGGAAGCCTGAATTTTAGATTAACTTGCAGAAGGCTCGTCCTCTCCTGAGAGTAAAATGGACATATTTGCATGACTTTCTAACATTTACAGATGGAGAATATACCTGTGAAATGTAAGTTATGCACTGAGGAAAGCACCACATTTCAAACGCATTACACAACGCGAGTATTTATCTGTGTGTCAGCACAAGTAGCCTATCTCTCAGAGCATCTGACAGGGCAAGCTGCTTTAAACATGTACATGTTAACTATATCTTACCAGTTATTTTGAAGCCCTTAATATAAAGCATGTGTCATGTTTAGGACAAATTGTATCAGGCACTTTCCCTGCATCAGCTTATTCTGCGTACTCCGCTATTTTTCAGATGCGTTCGTGTCAATCTACTGTATATCGATATAAACTATATATTGTATAAACTCGATATACCGCCCAGCCCTACTCTCAGCCATCTCTGTTTTACAGTCGTTCTTCAAATCTCCCTCTTGCTCGATCTCTCTCCTCCCCCATTATGAGTGGACACGCCCCCTACTGCTGATTGGCTACAAGTGTGTTGTGGTGCTCGGTCCGATCCATTTTCCAACAGCGTTTCTCAGAAATCACTTACTGCACCTTTAACACACAACCCTGTGAAATGTTCAACCACTGCAACAGGTGTCAGAATTGACAACTGTGATTATAAACAACCATCTGCATTTTTTTTTTACTTTGGTCATATATGAGATATGATCGTTCTCATTGATATTTTCTTTTTGAAGAACAAGTCTAAAAACACATCATGAAGCCAACAGAAAGACAAACAGCCCAGCAAACCTCATTTCATGGGTCATAAACAGTTCCACTTTTCTTCGCATTCAATGTGACCACCATCACGATTCAATTGTCTTATTTTAATTATTTAGTATTAATTGTAATTTTTCTAAAGCACCAAAAATCAAATGATCAAAAAAAAATCTCCCTTTTCAATTTAGTTTTACAGCTTTTAGAAAAAGCAATATGCAAAGTTTCAATCCTTCAATGCACCCTGCATAGGTCCTTTGAAATCACTGTAACTAATGTAAAAAAGAGTGCTTAGATCTGCGCAACAAAGCAGCATATCAAATCTGAATTATCTACGCCCAGTATTTCCCATCTAATTATCAGAATACTGCAGATATTAAAAATGAGAAATGACAAAACTTCTCACCTCTTTTACCACTGACCCGATGCTAATTTCCCAGACAGAACGAACATGTACACATGCATGATAAATTAGGGAAGAACAGCACTGGTGTGGTCTGTCTGCCTTTATCACAGGAGAGATTAATCAAGGAGAGGAATGTGCATCCATATCAGTGCTGCATTCCTAAGGTCGCCAAAAGCAACAAAAGTAATGGCATCGCTGATACGAGGGATGTTTTACACTCGAGGGTATGTTGGATTTAGGTATAGAGTCAGGCTGGTGATTATTTGCTAAATCTGATGTGATGTATTTGACTTTGCAGGGCTTAGATAATTTAATCCACAAAAATCCTATTAAAAACTAAAACAGTCTACGTGCAAGGCTCTGAGATGGATTTCACATCATTGCAAAAGTAAACATGATACACTTCTTCGCAAACAGTAACTAACTCCTTTTAAACAGACTGAGGCGGAATCTAAATGGTTTTGTAAGTGGAGAAAGATAATGAAGTCAAATTAACATTTCTTATCCAGAATACAAGAAGTTGACATGACTGCTATGGAGTGTCCTGATGTGGGGAGTTCTGTAACCACTATCCTGGCAGCCAGTACACACAATGTTTACAAGGGGCTGTTTTACAACACAGTAATTTTCCACCTCCATCATTTGGAGAAAACACAGACATGCAGAAATTGAAACTGACACAAACATTTGACACTGCAAGTCCTGTTTTCCACCTGAACTAGTAGGACCCATGTACACTTTACAAAACTATGTTTACCATGTTAAAGTTTTCATCTAAATGTTATAATTACTACACAAAAAAGCTGTGGTAACCAAGTAAAAGCCAAGACAGATTTTGAATGCGTTTCAATTAAGTTATTTACAGTAGTAACAGTTACTCTACTGATTTTTTTTGCATAGTAAAATACATAGCAAAACATAGTAAAAACCATAATATGGTTACCATGTTCATCCAGTTTCATAAAACCACAGAAATTAAAAATCATAACAGTTTGGGCTTTTCACACTTGGAATTGTTAACCCTGGTCACTGTAAACCCAAGGTAAACTTAATCCTGGGTTATCTTGTTTCATGTTTCACATTGTTCATACATTTATAAACTGTGGGTTAGCTTTCTTATTTGCATACGTATGATGTCAACAACACTACTTTAGATGGGGGAACAGCACGCGACCTGTTTTGCACATCCGTGGAAATGTCACCATAGACCCACTGTGCTTGTCTTAAGTCTTCTAAAACAAGTGATACTCAAAATAACGGGTTTACCATCACTTTTCGGCATTTTAGCCATTTCACTTCAACAGCGCATCGAAAGTTTACGCGACGTATGTACGTAAGTGCTGGAATATCTAATGAGGCAAGCACCAGGGCAGTTTACGATTGTTGCAGAACAACTCAGTGCAGTGCTCTTTACAAATGTGAAACGTTTCTTAACCCAGGGTTAAAGCTTACCTGGGGTTTCAACCCAGGTTTATTAGGAAAAGCCCATATAAAAAGTGAAATATACCCGTTTATGGATAACTATAATCGTTATGTAAAGCGCATATTGCAGACGACGGCAAATTCTTGACTCTCTAAAGTTTTTACACACTGGCTGTGCCTCAAACCCCATTGAGCCAGTATTTTGTCACTGCAGCCGCCCCAAAGATATCGGGATTTTGAGACACAGCCATTTCCGAAAAAAACAATTCTACAAGCATCACCTTTGGTTTTTCATCCTGCTCTCCTTTTTGTTCAAAACCCCCGGAACGCAGTTGGTCAGTTCGGTCCAGTCCGCGTGTAAGCCACAACTCCAACCGGTGGAGAACCGAGAGAAGAGCCAGGTCTCTTTCCTATTGGGTCGGTAACAGGTACACTTCTTTTGTCCCGGTCTACAGTCGCACGGAACCTCCAGCCGGACATTCTGGACCAGGTGTCTCCCGAACGTGGTGCCGCCGGTCTTCTGGATGTGGAGGAACACGATCACATCTTCCCCTTTGATTTCAAAATCCACAGTCCGCTGCAGATCCCTGATGGGGAAATAGTATTTCTTCACGTAATGTGGATCAGGAGTCGGGAAGAGATCCGCATCGTCTTCCAGCATGTACCCGTGCGGAGAGCCGAAGTTCATCATCCCCGGAGCCACGTACTGATACAAAATCAGCATGAACAGAACCGAGCCGACAACGATGAACAGAAATTTACTGCTCCTCTCAACCATGTTCCTTCCAGTGAGGAGGTTCATGTGTTACCATTTCCCGGTTGACTGTTTTTTAGGGTGTCTCCATATAAACACGGCAGTCAGAGCATCGCGCGCGGAAAGTGAATCGTCAGACACATTGGATCAGAAAGGAAACGGTCGGACTCATTGCATCAGAAGTGTTGCAGTATAAGATCCAGTACGGCGCGATCTACCTCCTTCCACCACTGTATGACACAGTGTGTTTAAAGTCCTCGACACATCGCTGTGAAGCTCCTCCAGCAGCGTGCACAGCGACACCCACTTTCCCAACACGCGCGCGCTCCACACTCTCAAACACAAATAGACACAATATTTCGTTTCTAGCGAACGCCCGCTATTCTAATTGTACTGTGATATTTCTGTAAAGACAGCGGCGTTTCCGCACAAGCAGGCAGTGTATCCTCCGAAATAAATAAATAAATAATAATAATCGGGGAAAATAATCGACAGTAGAAAAAATAAAAAAATAAAATAAAATAAAATAAAATAGATGTTCCTAACAGGTGCATGAATTTGCCTTAAAGCCACAATATGTAATTTTTCGCCTAGACGTTGCTTATTCAAAACAAAACCGTAGCTTAATTGCGCCTGGATTTCACAGAGATTTTATTATGCTGCAGACGACCGCTTCCGCTTTTTCTGCTCATGCATATGCAACGCTGTTTTATCATATTAGATACATTATTTGAGTGTGTTAAACGTTGTTATAATGCTACTCTGTGCGTTCGTTCGGTGGCTACTATGAGACACTTGTTGCACACTGCAGTAAGCTAGATTGATATTAGGCATGGTAAAACATGGTATTCGCGGTAAATCAAGAAAACGAGATTTAAACAATAAGACTAACTGTGTTGAGCTATATAACAATGATCAGTTTTCTGTTAATGAATGTATCCAAACAGTTGTTCCTTTGTCTAATAAAACACATAATATATTAAAGCGTCTTTGGTATTTCCATGGTTTCTACAAAATAAATCGAGGGTAACGCGGGTATTATGTCATTGATAGGCGACACACGGACATGGTCCGTGTCCTGGTTAAAATTGCTTATTTCTCTGGAAAAATCATATTTCTCTGGAAAAAATCTTACATATTGTGCCTTTAACACCTCAAACACCCCCATTAACCACTATATTATAAATGTATAAAAGTGCATAAACTTGATGAGACTTTAATAAAAAGCATGTTAATGTAAATAGTATACATTTTAAATAAAAACAACATATCTGTAAAAACGCAACTAAAATATCTAAAATCTATCTAGTTGATAGTAAGTAAATAAGCAAACCAAACATGTCTATTTATGACATAAAAAAGTGCAATTATCGTACCATTGAGAAGAAAAAATACATACATGGGTATACAATGTCAAATAGCCTACATGTTATATTTTAAAATGTTTAAATGATAATGCAGTGTTTTCAACTATTGTGTCAACACTCAATGTTATAGTCCTGGCTAGAAAAATGAAATTATGAATAAATTAAATTGTGTGATGATACTTAAAAATGATAATAAAAAAAAAAAGAAAAAGAAAAAAAAACATTTAAGAGACTTGCCAAATGGCATTGAGCAGTTAAATGTGTATATCCACCTCTGATAAGATAAAATCATAATTAATTTGCAAAAGAAGAGTTTGTGTTAGGAATGAGAGCCTACACTCTAACTTGAAGACACAGTGAAACATAAAATCAACACAGAGAAACGTTTAGCTAGTACTCAACCTGGACTTCTCCACCACAGCTAGTGGGCAGTATTGAGAGCTGTGTTGTATGTAGAGTTGTATATAGAAAACTGTAGCGCCATTGGCTTTTGATTTTTGCCTCTTTAATGTGCAAGAGAGTAGCATGCCTCTCATAAAAAAATTATTTTGTTGTATGGGGAATTGCATGTACAAACTCTCAGTGCTCTCAGGATGTGTTCAGAGAAGCAAGCAAAAATAATTCAATGTATTATTGAATTCTATAAATATTGGTATTATACAAACAGTTTACTCCATTAATACTACTTTACCTTAATCATATTCGCCTCTTCCATATCAAACACAATGACAGGTGAATGAAACCCTAAGTAAACTCACTGACATCCATGTAAAACGATCAAACTAATGCTTATGAGTATACATTACTTAGCTAATTCACTAACATTAGTAATTTCCCTGGCTTATTTCTCTCTTCTCAAAAATGCCCTGATCTTGTACAAATTAACTCAAGCAAATGATGTTTGCAACTTGGTTGCTTAAATACCACAAGCCAAATTAACATATTGTTATTTACAACTTCATCGGCGGCCTGAAGAAAGCCTGTCTTTTGATATCATGATTATTGCGCCTGGGGACCCAATGCATAATGAAGCTACGGAAATGCTGTGTTGTGGCTGATCATTTGTCGCTTCACTAAGATAAATTGTAAAGTGCATCCTGCCCTCTGGTTCTGTTCTGCTGTTACAACAACTTCACTTGTCACATGGTGGGCTCCATCATGCAGAACTTTTTCACTCAAGCACAATTCTCCATTGTCATAGACTCAATGCACAGTATACTTCATGTATACTTTGGCCCAATGCAGCTTACCTACCAAAGTGCAAATAGAGCATACTAGAGCCAAATGTCCTGAATAATATGCAGTTATTCAGAGTTTTGTATGAGACTGCCATGCCATTGTTTAAAGGGGTCATGAATTGAGAAATCAACTTTCCCTTGAGCTTTTGATATATAAAAGGTCATGGTAATATAAGAATATCCTATAAGTTTCAGAGCTGAAAACTTCCTTGTTAGTGACACCATTGACACCAGGCCCAGAAAACGCTCGATCTCAGAATGTGCCACGTCTTGACGTCATCGTGTGGTGAAACACCGCCTCAACAGAAAAAGAACAACGCTTGATTCTGTAGCCCCGCCCACCGAGATTATATAGGCCTACATAGAGCTAAACCGGATCGAACTTCTAAGCAATAAACATACCGCATAAGCTTCATTCGGATTCCAATATTATAAATGCATGGATGAACTTTATTTTTAATGAAGGTCCAGCTCACGTGGGGAAGACATTGCACGTTTGTTCCTTCATTTCACCATGGATTCGTTTGTAAACAAAGGACTGGATTTGCAGACAGGATGATTATATTAATGAATAAAGCAACACACTTATGTGAGTAAAATTTTTTTTTTATATGTGATAGTATTGCATTGTTACAGATCGTTTGATATCTATTGATGTGTACGTGTCTAATAGAACATACCTTAGTACGCTGTCAAAGGCTGAAGAATCCTTTATTTGTGGTGTTGTTGGTTCATTGCGATTCGGGATCAGACTCGGACATTTATGGGCCAGGGCTCGCAAAGCCCAACGTCCCGGGGCTATGTGTTTTCCAGACGGGCTACCAAAACGTCTATCTTATATAGTGAAATAACATTCCTTTCTTGATGTGCGTTGTTCACTCTCTGGACTTGATATTTGAAAGGCTTGCGCACGTGTGTGTGTACGGTTCGCGGTTATATCCACCGATCGGGCGGGCCAAGTAATAAAAACATAACATTCCAATCAGTCGAGGGTGGATGAGAGATAAATCATTGTGTTTGTTTGATAAAGATATTTTGCGAGCCCTTTGGGCGATTCATTCCGGTTGCCGTTTCCCCACAAGCTTTCAAAACAATTTCCACGTACTGACAGGGGAGCTGAAACTCATTAAATATGCAAATCTTATCCAATCCTAGCCATGGTTTACTTCCAAGTCTTCAGTGCGGCACGCCCATAAAAACTGAGCGTTTCTTGAGAGAGCCTCAAAACCAGGGTAGAAAATAGCCTATTACTTATACATTATGATGTTTTTGAATGTAAAAACCACGCAAACGTCATAAGTTGACCTCAGACAACAGTATAAAATAAAAAAAATTCATGACCCCTTTAAGTTAGTTAGAGGGACAGTTCACCCAAAAATCCTAGGTGTATATGACATTCTTCTTTCAGACGAATACAGTCGGAGTTATGTTAAAAACTGTCCTGGCTCTTCCAAGCATTATAATGGCAGTGAATGGGAGCCCAAAAATTGAAACCCAAAGAAATGCATCCATCCATTATAAAAGTAATCCACACAGCTCCAGGGGGCCTTCTGAAGCAAATCAGCAAATCTGATATGGGTGTAATAGTGTGTGACACTTTAGTATAAAATGTGTCTATTTTTTAAACAAATGTAACAAAATTGTATGCTAGTAATCCAAAAAGTGACTGTATGCTTTTGTGTTTAGCAGAAGATTGAAATACATACAGGTTTGGAACAACTTGAGGGTTAGTGCATGATGACAGAATTTTCATTTTTGGGTGAGCTATGCCTTTAATTTAGTCAAGCCGTTTTCACATATAAGTTCTGTGCACTGTAGCATTTTGATATGGTTGACATCTGCCACCAGTGGTTTCCTTAAAGGGATAGTTCACCCAAAATTGAAAATGTTATCAAATATTGAATTATTATTATTATTTTTTCAATATTCTGTGTTCAACACAAGTCATACAGGTTTGGAACAAACATGAGTACTTTTCGGTCTGTGTACTTTTTACCTGTTTGATACCCTGCCTGAAAAAGAATAACGAGAAAGGGACCGGTGAGTAAAATGATGACAGAATTTTCATTTTTGGGTGAGGTATTACTTTAAATCTCGAATGGCATACGTGGTATAAAGAAATGGAGAGTTTCCTTTACTTTCTTAAAAAGAAACTCAAATTCTTATTTTGTTCAGCTGAAATTTGCAACCCTAGCTGCAAGATGTAATATTGATGAGAATATTGGTTTGCCACAACTATCTCTTCTGTTATGAATTGTTTTATGAAAGAAAGCAGCTTTTACTGTGGTACCTTCCCACAACTGTTTTCAATTTGTGCACCGCGCTGAGAGGTAAAATAACGGTCTATCTCTCTTTTATACACAGAGGGCACAGGGCTGCTTTTGATTACGGCCTGAGGCTAGAAATGTCCTTGCTTACTAGATGACCTCTGACCCCCGGCATCACTGTGCCCATGTAAGCACACTAGAATGTTGTTGTTGTTATTGTATTTTTTTTCCAGAATTGAGGTAACATTAATCTCAAGGTCATTACCAAAAAAATTACTATTTATTTATTTTATTTTTTATTATAACACTCAAATTCACATACTTGAAATAACTGATAATATTCACTACTAAAATTCAAACAAAAATAATTGATTGGGATATATCACTAGGAAATATCTATGTAATATCATTTTGGACTGAGTCTAACTGATGACAATCAAAAAGTTTTAATCCTAATCCAACATGGCATCTCTGGCCTTTAAAGATATCATTTTTGTGAGTGTGTGTGTGTGTGTGTGTGTTGCACAATCAGACAAATGCACATTTTAGAGTATGAGATGACAAAAGCAACCAAATGTTGTCATTTTCTACTGCATGGTTGCTGCAATAATAATACAGACTGTTTAAAAATATATAAAATATCTCAGATCCCAAAAAAATACATGTTTGGATGGTGATTTTCTGCTTCAACCGTCTCTGTTATCTCCTGGGTTTAGAGTTACCCAACAGCCATGACTAAATTAATGATGTGTACAACTTTAACGGATGCATGTGGGAGTTATTAATTCCTTGTTTTGACAGCACAATATAAGAACTATTTTAAGATATGTAAGAGTGGGAGAGAAAATTACTGTAAAGTCATAGTTATGCAGCTATTTTTTTATGCCTACAAAGTTGCTGAATGTGTAATATTAATGGACGAACATAGATGAGGGAGTGTTTCAGCAGATTGTGTGAGTATTGCTTACCTCAGATGGACAGGACTGGCATGAAAGAAAATGGAGCTCTATTCCCAGCAGAAAAAGAGAGCCAGGCCAGACTCGTGGTGTGGCCTGAAATGGAGGCCTGTGTAAATTCAGTTGGTAAGAAATTCTGATGTAAGCCCTGAATCATCTCATATGGCTAGCTGTAGCCATTTGAGGAAGTTTTGTGCGAGGAAAGTGAAAAAAGAAAAAAAAAGCCTATTAAAAGAAACCAAAAACTGAAACCAAAGTCTGAATGGCATTTTTGTATGGAATTATTTGATTTAAGCTCCATTGTTTTTTAGCTGTTATTATGTACACTATATTGCCAAAAGTATTGGGACTCCCCTCCAAATCATTGAATTTACTTGCATGACCACAAGTGTATAAAATCAAGCACCTAGGCATGCAGACTGCTTCTACAAACATTTGTGAAAGAATGGGTTGCTCTCAGGAGCTCAGTGAATTCAAGCGTGGTACCGTGATAGGTTGCCACCTGTGCAATAAGTCAATTCATGAAATTTCCTCACTACTAAATATTCCACGGTCAACTGTTAGTGGTATTATAACAAAGTGGAAGCAATTGGGGATTTGGGATTGGCCCCTCCTGTTCCAACATGACTGCGCATCAGTGCACAAAGCAAGGTCCATAAAGACATGGATGAGTGAGTTTGGTGTGGAGGAACTTGACTGGCCTGCACAGAGTCCTGACATCAACCCGTTAGAACACCTTTGGGATGAATTAGAGTGGAGACTGCGAGTCAGGCCTTCTCGTCCAACATCAGTGCCTGACCACACAAATGCCCTTCTAGAAGAATGGTCAAAAGTTCCCATAAACACACTCCTAAACCTTGTGGAGAGCCTTCCCAGAAGAGATGAAGCTGTTATAGCTGCAAAGGGTGGGCCAACTCCAAATTAAACCCTAGGGATTAAGAATGGGATGACATTAAACCAGCAGCCATATCACCCTGTAGCCCAAGACTGGTTTCCCACTGAAGCTAAGCAGGGTTGAGCCTGGTCAGTACCTGGATGGGAGACCTCCTGGGAAAACTAGGTTGCTGCTGGAAGAGGTGTTAGTGAGGCCAGCAGGGGGTGCTCACCCTGTGGTCTGTGTGGGTCCTAATGCCCCAGTATAGTGATGTGGACACTATACTGTAACAAGCACCGTCCTTCGGATGAGACGTTAAACCGAGGTCCTGACTCTCAGTGGTCATTAAAAATCACAGGATGTCCTTTGGAAAGAGTAGGGGTTAACGAATTAACTAATTAATTAAAGTTCATGTGCATGTAAAGGCAGACGTCCCAAAACTTTTGGCAATATAGTGTATATCTATACTATTCAATTCTGATTGCTCAAGAGCCATCGGTTATATTTTCATATTCCTAATGTTCACCATTGTCCATGTCAATTGCATATCAAACTGGCGCTACTTTCCCAGCTAACAGGGAACGTTCTCAGAAATTTGTTATGAACTCTCTCAAAGTTATGAACAAACATTATTCCAGTAACTGCAATAGAATGTTCGTTCAAATGTAATAATGTTCTCAAAATCATTCATGGAACATTTTTCTGAAACGTTTTAGTTGGATGTTCTCCTAATGTTTAGGGAACATTTAAAAGTAACATTCCCATAATGTTTGAAGAATGGTAAAATGGAATGTTCACTTAACATTCATATAACTAAGAAAAAAGAAAAAAACATTTAAAAAACTGGACGTTTTGAATGTTCAGAGAACATTTAGAAATCATGTTTACACAACTTAATGGGAACATTAGCAAAATGTTTATAGAACATATTTTTTGTTAGCTGGGTTTATGTCTTCCGTTTCAAATCGCGGACTAGCACTCTTTTTTCATTCATAATAATGCCATCTTATTTATTGTTTGTAATGAAACTGACTGGGAACTTCAGTATTAATATTAGGGGAAAACCACTGCGAAAGTAACAGGGGACGAAAAAAGATTTTCTCAGAGCCTTTACTACATTTGCTTTTAAAAGCTATGACAGCACGTTGCAACCCTTGACGGAGCTATCACGTGATTTCGTCATTAGGCTTGTTCGACTTCATGCAGCGATGTGCAGACCAATCGGGCTGACTTGAAGCAGTGCATGCCTGTTAGAAATTTTATCCGACTTGAGGCAGCGCCGACGCCACGGAACTGTGATGTATGGAAGAGCGGGGCACAACTTAACACGGGGTTAGTTGTAACACACATGGCTTAAAACTTTCCACACATGCCAGGATGAGGAAACTTAATTTATTTACTAGTTGCCATATCAACATTATTTAGAGAAAAAATTGCGCCAAAATTAAAACAATTTTGGAAGATATCACTGAACATTTATTTAACCATAGCAAAAGTACATTTCTTATTTAAGTTTATTTTTCATCTCTGTTTTTTTGTGTTTATTTCAAATAAGACAAATCTGAAATATTATTTTAATCTTCTATCTGTTATTTAACAGTTGAGATGTTTTTTTAAAGCTGATCTAACCAGCAGAAGACACGAGTCGGGGTTAAATCCCAGTTGTGTAGGTGGGGCATGTTGTCACACTGCATTACAATGAGCCCCTATTAGAATTATGTTATTATATTCTATAATTGTATTAATTCTATTGAGAAACCATAAGAAAAAGCTGAATAATGACTGAGTCAATATTCAGAAATTATTAATTATTATTATGTTTTTAATAAGGCTGTCAAAATTAACGCATTAATAACGCATTAACGCAAATTCATTTTAACGGCACTAATTTTATTAATGCGCGATTAACGCAGCGCGCATTTTCAGTTTGATCCGTGGCCTAGCCCGTAGTTGGAGAAATCGACGTAAAGGATGCAGCAGCAAACAGAAATAGGGAAAGAAAAGGGCTAACATTAACATTATTCTGAAACAAGTGACGTTATATAGCCTACATAAGCTACCATCCAGATCAAAATAAAAGAAAAGGGCGTTTTTACACTGAGCACGTTTGCTGCAGTCCATGTCCGAGCGCGATAGTTCTCGCTTTCCCCCGCAGCGCTGGTCAACTTGATTCTATTGAACCCTGGTGCATTTGGTGCATCTTACATAATCACAAACATGCACAGCGCATGATAGAAAACAGATATATATTGTTCAGATAATATATCAATATATTGTTTTTTTTTTATAATTATTTTGAATTTAGTGCTATTATGCGCAGCTGAGTAAATGACATTTGGGTTTACTGTAGGCTATGTTGTCGGATGAAGGGGGCTTTCTGTTGCATGCTTGCAAAGGGACTCTGAGGAGATGCGCAATGTGCGAATACACTGAAAGCTCTCTCTCGCTCGTATCTGAGCCTCCGAGGTAAATCATTAACACCATCACCACTTACACATGTTTTGTTGAACTAAATTACAATCGGCTAAAACGAATGCGTAGGTTACTTTTCTGAATGAGCACTCCCGAGTCCATGTTTCTTACACTGTTCACGCAAATCGCGGCACAGTTCGAGTGCAATCTAACTCAGAGCACCTCTTCCGGGTAGGCTCGGGTGTGGTACCCTGGTGCGCTCCCAGCTTTCACATTACCAATTTTTCATGCGAACCGTGCCGTTCTGAACTAAACTGCCAGTGTAAAAACGCCTATTTCTATTTTTAAAATAAGAGAAAGCACTGCTTATTCTGAATTTTTAAGTTTAGGCTTTCTTTAAAAAAACATGTATGACCTTTGATACATGTCTAGTCTTCATGCTCTTTTTAGTATGGTTTCACTAATAATAAATCATGCATATTTGTCCATACCCATTTCGATTAGAGTATTAAAAACGTGAAACGTATTCATTTAAGGTACATTTAGAACTGATAAAAATGTGCGATTAAGTTGTGATTAATCGCGAGTTAACTCATGACAATCATGAGATTAATCGCGATTAAATATTTTAATCGATTGACAGCCCTAGTTTTTAACTATGCTGTATAGCTGTATTTAGCGATGTGTTTGTTGTCAAACTCAAAAATTAGTATATTTTTAATGATTAAAAAATTCCATTATTTAATTTTAAAAAGTTAACAATTGTATTTTATTGACAAAATATTTTAGTTTGTCTTGGATATTTTTTGGATTATATCAGATAACATTTTAAGCTTGGTCATGTTACATTGTGCCCCTCACATGTTACAATGTACCCCACCTATGGGGCATGTTGTCACATTTCACTTCCATTCTTTTGGGGTAAAAAAAAAAAAAGTATACACTGTATTAATGAAACAAAACCACATAATTGTACTAGACATGAAATTAATGTGGGGAAAAATAAATACTTTGAACCCCCAAATGGATTTACACAAACTGAGAAAGTCAAAAATAGTTAGGTTGTGCCCCGCTCTCCCCTATTTCAACAAAGTGCCACGAGAGTGATTCCAGAGCAGCCGGCTGGTGCATTTTGCGCAGCTTCTCCAGAGTGACTGCACGAGCTCTGATGACGACACAGCTGTTCCACGATCTTTCTATGGCAGAAAGTGTCTGACTTCACGTCTCCGTTTGCAGCTCCTCCCCACCTCCACGCGGCTACTCTCGCCGATCGGTTACATCCAGCCGCAGCCGATGTCGAACACACCTATTGTTTCCCGTAATTAGGTCTGGAAAGCAGTTCCCTTTCGAGAGTACCCTCGTATTGCTTAAGACTAGCTTACGCGATGGGAAGAGTCCTTTTCTCGAGAATATGAAGCCAAAAATTATCCTTATAATTTTATATAACGTAAAACGCAGTGCAGCTGCACAGCAGACCCAGGCAGAGCGTACTAGCGCACTGATTGGCTGTGCTGGCAGCACCTAGTGGCGTCGTAAAATGGCGGCCATGTTATGACTGCAGGCATTGTGCCCACTATACAGTATGCACCCCTGCACATAAGCACTTAACAAAGCGCTGAGTGCTTCACAAGCCTTGCGCCATTTTCACTCTCTTTACACTTCTCCCAGTCCCCTCTATTCAGGCGGCTGGAGACGTTGAGAGCGCTGCTTACGTCACAGCGCGTGCTCGCTGTCCAGCGCTTAGGGGCGTCGTAAAATGCTGGCCATGTTATGACTGCAGGCATTGTGCTCACTATACAGTATGCACCCCTGCACATAAGCACTTCACACAGCACAGAGTGCATCACCGAAGCACAGAGGGAGTCACAAGCCTTGTGCCATTTTCACTCTCTTTACACTTTTCCCAGTCCCCTCTTCAGGTGGCTGAAGATGTCAACATTGCAGTTAAGTAGCCTGTGATAAAGCACGCACGCCTGCACACAAACGCTGTATTTACGGCAACCCTAATAAACCATTAAAACCATTTCCTCTGTTCTGACTGTAGTAGTGTGCCCACTATACAGTATGTTCCTAATATACAGTATGCACCCCTGCACATAAGCACTGTTAATTTAGCGCCACAAAATCACACAAAAGTCCCGCTGCGGCCGGATTACCACCACAGACTTCATTTACATTTCTCCCAGTCCCCTCTATTCAGGCGGCTGGGGATATAAATATTGCAGTCAGCTAGCCTGTTATCAAACACACGCCTGCAAACAAAAGCTGTTTTAACAATGACCCTACTAAAATACATGCAGGCAGTGTGCCCACTATACAGTATGCACCCCTGCACATGAGCACTGTTCACACAGATTATCCCCTGTTGATTCGTTCTCTAGCTCGCGCCGAGAGCGCTGTCCCCACAGTGTCACAAGCACAAACCAGCCGGGCGACCTGGTCCCTATTACAGAGCGGCCCGTCTCCAAACTTAATTTAATCCCTTGCTATGCGGGCTGAGGCCTTGGAGGCCATCCCCGGTATATCAGAATGGGTGTTGAACATAGTAATAAAACGAGGTTACTCGCTACAGTTTGCTCACAGACCCCCGTGCTTTCACGCCGTGGTAGAGACATCGTTGAATAGTGATGTGAGTCACGTGCTTCGCACGATAAGTGAGTCAGGATTTTACAGTCGCTACTTCCTCATTCCGAAAAAGGATGGCGGTCTCAGACCCATCCTAGACCTCAGACATCTGAACAAAGCACTTATGATGCGCTCATTCAGAATGCTGACGGTGAAACATATCCTCACGCAAATTCGCCCGGGAGACTGGTTTTTCACAGTGGATCTGAAAGATGCTTACTTTCACATTCAGATAGCACCCCGTCACAGGCCATTCTTGAGATTTGCCTTCGAGGGGCAGGTTTATCAATACAAAGTCCTACCATTCAGTCTATCCCTAGCACCCCGCACATTTACGAATTGCATGGATGCAGCCCTCGCCCCCCTGAGACTACGGGGAGTGCGAATACTCAACTACCACAACGATTGGCTCATTATAGCCCAATCAGAGACACAGTTGATAACCCACAGGTAGAATGTCTGGGTCTCAGGATCAACACTGCCAAGAGCACGCTGTCTCCCACCCAAAACATTGCTTTTCTGGGAACAGTTATAGACTCAATATGGATGAGAGCGCGGCTTACGCCACAATGCGCGCTCACCATCCAGCGCCTAGCAGCGTCATTCAAAGCTGGCACTTATACTTCCTCTCAAACGTTTTCAGAGGATGTTAGGTCTTATGGCCTCAGCATCGGCAGTGCTCAAACTGGGTCTATTATACATGCGTCCCCTCCGATGCTGGTTAAAACTTCACGCTCCAGCCCGCGTGTGGCGATCGGGCCAGTTACGCATGTTTTTAAAGCCTTGGCTCCTTGGAAAGCAACCGACTGGTACCAGTCGGTGTGAGTATGGGCACGGTTTCGAAATGGAAAATGATCTCGACAGATGCGTCCAACCTAGGTTGGGGCGCCCTACACAATGGCAGGCCCGTCTCCGGTCTTTGGTCTGAGAAACGGCTGCACATAAACTGTCTAGAGATGAAAGCAGTCAATCTATCGCTAAAAGCTTTCCTCCCATACATAAAGGATCACCATGTCCTGATCCGAACGGACAATATGTCGGTGGTATCCTATATAAATCGCCAGGGTGGACTTAGGTCAAACAACCTGCACACCATGGCGAAACATCTCCTTATGGACTCAGCACAACCTGTGCTCACTAAGGGCAGCTCATGGATATGCTATCCAGAGGCAACATTCCCCCAGGGGAATGGTGTCTTTACCCACAGACGGTTCAGCTGATTTGGAACATCTTCGGCAAAGCGGAGATCGATCTTTTCACCTCAGAGGACAATGCTCATTGCCCAACATTCTTCTCCAAGAACAGGGATGCGCTGGCCCACGACTGGCCCAGCCGCCCGCTGTATGCTTTCCCTCCGATTTCCCTCCCGGATCAGGGAGAGCAAGTGCGCAGTGCTTTTAATATCCCCGCTTTTGAAGAACCAGATATGGTTCTCCAAACTGATTCAGCTGCTAGACACAGCCCCATGGCCTATACCACTAAGGAGAGACCTCCTCGCGCAGGCGAAGGGGAAGCTCTGGCATCCCTGCCCCGACTTGTGGGCCCTTCATGTGTGGCCCATCAATGGATACCCGGGAACCTCCCTGAAAGGGTGCTGAATACTATTTCTGAAGCTAGAGCGCCCAGGCGGCTTTATGTGCTGAAATGGTCAGTGTTCTCAGGCTGGTGTACAGCACGGTGCACGGCCACGAAGCAGAGACTGTCACGATGGATAGTAGACGCTATCTCGCTGGCTTATGAGTCAAAAGGCCTCTGCTGCCCTATAGGCATCAGAGCTCATTCCACCTCATCATAAGCCTGGTCCAGTGGAATACCACTTGAAGATATCCGTGTGGCGGCAGGCTGGGCCTCTCCATCCACATTTATTAGATTCTATAACTTGGAGGTTCCTGCTTTGCAAGCTAGGATTCTTTCCATATAAACGAATGTGTAACACATTTGCAATAACTGTAAGCCCGGCTCTGTCCGGTCTAGTTTTTATCTATACCCCATATAAACAAATGTTTCATTTGCAATACTTATGGCCCAAATTTCTTTCCGGTCTGGGGTTTTATCTCAACCCATAATAAGCTATGTGTAACACAAGCAATGTTAATCACATTACATACTATAAGGCCCGACTCTGTACGGTCTAGTTTGTCAAAATCCTATACAAATGTATACACATTTCAATATTAATAAGGCCTGACTTTGTCTGGTCTAGTTCTTATTGGATTATTAAATAGGAATATTCTTCCTATATACCCTTATATGAGGCTCACTATTGTTGGCCTTTTTTTGGGTCTCATACTTTTTCTCTTTTATGAGCCTCGGGCTCTCTCCCCAGGCCATAAATATGGGACCAATTTTTTAAGCACGCACTGCGTTTTAAATTGGGTTCCCATCGCGTAAGCTAGTCTTACACAATACAACAGTGAGAGAAGGGAACAAGTATTGCATAACCCGCTGTGCTATTGTGCTTAGATCAGGAGATCGTTTCAGTCGTTTTACCCTGAATCCTATGATGTAACATGGGCTTTTATAGCTTAAGGTATGCAAATTTAGGCGGTGTTTGACGTGCTCTTGGGCGTGAAGCGACCCGATTGGTGCACGCCTTAGCTGCCTTGCCATAGGTTTGTGCAGTTGCCGCAGCACAGCCAATCAGTGCGCTAGTACGCTCTGCCTGGGTCTGCTGTGCAGCTGAACTGCGTTTTACATTATATAAAATTATAAGGATAATTTTTGGCTTCATATTCTCGAGAAAAGGACTTTTCCCATCGCGTAAACTAGTCTTAGTTTGTTGAAGTTCTCAGTGGAAATATATTGACACTATGCCAGAGAGATGTGCTGCTGTAATTGCTGCAAAAGATGGACATACCAAATATTAAAGTTAAAAGTGGATAAAAACAGAACGACTCACTTCATCCAATATTTTATGTTCAGAGCAACCATCTGCATGTTTCATGAACATTATGAAATTAAATCATGTTTTGGAGGCAAAAAATGTGTTAATAATTTTGGCAACTACTGTATATTTAATAAAAACAAGAGTAACACTTTTTTGTGTTATTTTTGTGTCACTTTTGACCCACCTGTGTGTTACTTTCGTCCCAACTGATGGGGTCGAAAGTAACAACATCAAGTGTAGCGTTAGTTCTGGCAGGTCACATTAGTCAAGCTTGCATCAGCTGACTGTCAGCTGATCACATCTACCTATAGGAATATGATGCCTATCACAGCATGCATATATATAAGCTCCTTCAGTATTATCAGCTGCTATCGCGTTTCTCCGGAGCTAATTACCCTCCTCCATCCCCAGCTCCTCCTCTCGTCAGTCAGGATTTGGCATTCTGATTCCTCCTGAATCAGACTAAATTCCTGAATTATGTTGTACATTTTAATATTGACATTAATGATATCTGCAATACATCGTTGATTCTGTTTTGTTTACCCTAAGGGGGGTTTATCGCTGCTCTCCCTGATCTCATCCATGCTAGGCTACATGGATGCGCAGGGAGTTCTTGCCCAGAACAGAACCATACCGCCAATCCCAACTATATGCTATGTCAATCATCTTTGACGATAGTGGTCCTGACAGAAGTGCAACTTATGTTCAAAGTGAAATTATACTGAAGTCGTTCTACATTTACAGTTATTGACCACAGCAAAAATATATCTCTTTCTAAAACATTATCTTTTAAAATAGTTTTTCTGAAAAATGGTACTTTCGCCCCTGCTCTATATTATTGCAGTGTTCATTTTGTTTGCGACTGTTTGTTTTGTATGCTTTCTTCTTAGGTAAGATTATAAAATAATTTTGACTCAAATCAATATTTCATGTGTATGTCAGTGTTGCCAAGTCCGTGGTTTTCCAGCGTAATTGGGCTACTTTTACACTGTTACTGTGGGTAGTTTTGTAGTCCATGGGTTGAAACAACAATACTACATAGGCTAACTACCATAATTAATGTAGTGTATACTCTACGTATGCCATTATTGATGCTATTCAACAAATGCATATATTTTTTGACAGGGAAGCTTTTCTTTTCCATAATAGGTTTTACCTCGGAAATAGTTTTCAATATCATATTAGCCCAAGAACCACATCTATGGTACTGCATCAAATTTAACATTACCAAAATGTACTTCTCCACTCAGAGAGCCCCCACTCTGCGGGGCCGACACAAAAACACAATTGCTATTGAACATAAAATGCAAAAATTGCTGTGAATATAATTGCTGATAATATAATAACCTTCCCTACTTTGTGTGATTTTAAGGCAACCTTACTGGTGTACTTGTTCAAGGCTCACAGTTTCCTGTTTTTTTTTTAAAAAACATCTTTCTGAAGGCACAAATGAGGAAACTTTCTTTGTCAAACACACAAAGGCCTGGATTTGTTCCCTGAGGTTTTTTTCATTCAATTTGAAATGTTATCAAGTTGGTTAAACGAATGAATTATGAAATAAATTATTCATCTACTCCACTTGGAGAGGAGAGAGAGAGGGGGGAAAGAAAGGGGAAAACACATGATAATGAGAAAAAGAGAAAACATAATGCAGCATCTTTGTCCAGACCAGACTGTATTGAACTAATGAACGAAAATCAGTCATTGCAGCTTGCCCAGGTGTTCTCATTTATTGAAGAGATGTCATATTATGAGCTGCTGATAGTCTTCATTTGGTTGTAAGTGTGTCTGTGCTCCAAGGTCACGTTGTGCTGGAAGACTTTTAAAGAGATTTAAAAGTCTTTAGTAACTCAGTGAACTTCTCATGTAAACACTTAAACATGGTATAAGCAATCTAACAACACAGATGTGTAATCTTTTTTTAATGGGTTAGTTCAACCGAAAATTACAATTCTGTCATATTTAACTAACCCTCATCACGACATTTCAAAATGAACCCTTAAATGCATGAATGTTTCACCAATCATTATTACATATTTGGGTCTTCAGCGACCCAAATCTATATCTAACACGGATGGATCTCTGTCACAATAATATAAAACTCTCCTGATATTAGAGTAACAATCACAGAAGAATAAAATAAAGCATATTTTGTTACCTTTTGGAGTTTGGAAGGGTTCCGTTTGAGCAGATGTTTTATACCATCATCACTGTCAGAGCTCATTTCCCAGTACATTCAGCATCTGGCTCATATTCACCATCTCAAACATATTCAAAACTATCATTTTCAACATCTTCAAAATCAAGTGACAGTCTTGACAGTGACACTAATACTGTATTTGATTGCGTTCAATACTTGCTCTGCAGTAAATCGCTAAACCATTTCAAATTTTGCTGATGATACTTCCTATTCTTTTGTTTTCTGCCTGCTGTAATTATAAGTGAATCACTTTATCATTGTGTATGAGACATTGCCACCTTGTGGAATAAATGTAAATTGCACTTATTCAGTCATAAAAGATTCAATTATTGTGCAGAAAAAATATACTTACAGTTACACACCTTGAGTCGTTAGCGACCCTATATAACTTTTACAAAAAATAAATGGGAAAACAAGCATTATTTTATAATTTTATTGTTATTTTTGTTATATTGTTTATAATGAATTGATTGAGGAATACTATGAAGGTTGATGTCTAACTTTAAAAAATGAATGAGGAGGAGGGTAGTGAATGATGTCCCGGGTCACTAAAGAACTGAGGTATGCGTTTAAGAGTTAAAATGGAAGCTTTTAAGCTTTAAAAGTCATGAAAAAGCACCATACAGTAAATGTAGCCTTTTTTGACTCACATGCTAGATTCTGAGTTTTCTGAAGCCATACAATAGCTTTGTGTCAGAAACAGACTGCGTTTTAAGTTGAGTCATCTTAATTAAACCTCCTAAGATACAGTATTATATGCTGCCCAAAGCTGCATGTATTTGATAAATAAAAATGCAGTAAAAGCAGTGATATTGGAAGATATCATTACATTATAAATGTCTTCACTGTCACTCTTGATCTATTTACAGTATATGTATCCTTGCTAAATAAAAGTATTGATTTCTTTAAAAACATCTTACTGACCCCAAATTTCATGGGCAACACATCTTTCATGTAGAGGGAAAATGCACTGATAAAATAAATTCAACATGGAGGACAGTGTGAATACAAATAAGCTTAAATTTCATTCAGTAGTGAAAATTATAAATACAGTAAATAAAATTTGTGATAATAAATTATTGATAATAAAAAAAAAACGTGTTTGATCACTGCGCTTGCGTTTTTTGCAGCGTATCGGTGCTCTAAAAACGCGGCGCTCAAGTTAAAATAAGTTAGGGGCTATTCACACAGAACGTGTTTTTCCATTCAACTGCACTACTTTTCTATTGTTTTTCAATGTAAACACACGCTAGATGAACATCTTTAACCATTGCGCTCGGGTCATGTGTCTTTTGCAACGTCTCGCACATGACACAACATTCTAAAAACATGGCACAAGAAGTTCAACTTTTAAAAAATGCGTCTCTAGACCTTGCGTTTGTTTTTCTGTTACAATGACCAGCGTCTTGCCTTTTTAACAGCAAAAACACATTCTGTGTGAACCCTAACCCTAACCCTAACCCTTAAACTTTTAATAAACGCATCTCAAGACCTTGCTTTCTTTCTCCATTCCACTGGCCACGCGCAAGTTAAAATAAGTTAGGGTCCGTTTACACAGAACGCGCTTTTCCATTCCACTGCGCTACTTTTCCATTGTTTTTCAATGTAAACATGCTCTAGACAGACGTCTTTAACCGTTGAGTTCTCACTAGTTCAAGAAAATATGATCATATAACACCAATTTTATCATCTCTACACTGACTACCCATTAAGTTCCGTATCAATTATAAAGTATTGCTGCTGACCTATAAGGCCCTAAACGGTTTAGCTCCTGTGTATTTAACTGATTTCTATCGCCCTACAATCCATCTCGCTCTTTAAGATCACAAAACTCTGGGCTTCTGGTAGTACCTAGGATATCTAAGTCCACTAAAGGAGGGAGAACGTTTTCACATTTGGCTCCTAAACTCTGGAATAGCTTTCCTGATAATTTTCAGGGCTCAGAATCACTAGATTAAAGACGCATCTCTTTAGCCAAGCATTCACGTAATGCATCTCATAACCTTGTACTCCAGTTATATCAGTGCACATGATTGTCTTTGCTTAATGTTATGAACAGCAGCTATGCTAATTATTTTCCGTTTGCTCTTCTGTTTTATCTCGGGACGCCCATTCCGAGGTAACTAGAGAGTCCGTCAGCTTCGGTCTGGATCCAGCCTTTTATGAAGACTTCAGATGACCAACACCTGTGAAGAGAGACGACTTCAACTCCTGCGAGGACTTCGGATGACGCAGCTCTGAATCAACATGCACCAATGCTATTTTTTTTCTATATTTCCTAATCATTTGTTAACAACATGTATTCTTTATTTCAATGAGCTCATTGTTTTTGCCTTAAATGAATACATTGTTTATTAATACATTGTTAGCTAAAAACTGTGGGTGGATGCCATGATGCAGACGTGGCCGAGGCTGCGTCTGTACGCATTTCCCCTGATCGCTCTGCTCCCGGGAGTCTTGGAGCGGGTCCGCCGGGAAGGGATCAGCCTACTTCTAGTAGCACCCTATTGGCCGACCCGGGTATGGTTCTTGGGCATTATAGCACTGCTAGACGGTCTCCCGTGGCAGGTCCCTCTGAGGGGGGATCTGCTGTCTCAGGCAGGGGGCACAATATTTCACCCCCGGTCAGAGCTGTGGAACCTCTGGGTCTGGCCCCTGAAGGGGCCCGGTACCTAGAGGCTGGCCTGTCAGCAGGTGTTGTTGAGACCTTACTCAGCTCCAGGGCTCCTTCCACAAGGAGAATGTACAGCCTGAAGTGGAATGTGTTTGCCACTTGGTGTAGAGAGCGTGAGGTGGACCCAGTTAACTGCTCAGTGGCTTCAGTGCTGCAGTTCCTCCAAGATCACTTCTCTGCGGGTTTTATCCCGTCCACACTCAAGGTGTACGTGGCTGCCATTGCGGCTTTCCATGCTCCTGTGAGTGATGGGCCTCTGGGGAAGCACCAGCTTGTTGTACGTTTCCTCTGTGGGGCTCAGAGGATGAGGACTGCGACTCGCTCCAGAGTTCTAACCTGGGATCTGGCAGTGGTTCTCGAAGGGTTGTCTGCGGCTCCCTTCAAACCGCTGGAGTCGGCTGAGGCAAAGAACCTGACCCTTAAGGTGGCCTTTCTCCTCGCTATCACTTCTCTGAGGAGAGTGGGGGACCTTCAGGCCTTGGCAATTACGCCAACTTGCCTGGAGTTTGCCCCTGGCGGAGTTAAGGCCATCTTACATCCAAAGCCAGGCTATGAGTCCAAGGTGCCATCGAGTGTGGCACGGTCAGTGGTTCTTCAGGCATTCCATCCTCCACCTCACGTGACGGCGAAAGAGGGGAGACTTCACCTGCTCTGCCCCGTCAGAGCACTAAGAATTTACTTAGAGAAGTCTTCACAGTGGAGAAAATCAGACCAGTTGTTGGTGTGCTTTGGCTCACCCAAGAAAGCAGACAATCAGCAATTGGATTGTCCAGGCTATAGCCACGGCTTATCAGGTCGCAATTTGCCGATAGCCGTGAGGGCCCATTCCACCATAGGCATGGCATTCTCTGTGGCCCTCCTTTCTGGAGTTCCACTCCATGATTTGCGAGGCGGCTGGGTGGGCCACCCCGCACACCTTCATAAGATTCTACAGTCTGCAACTTCCTGCGACGCCGGGCGCCAGGCTGCTCGCGTCCTAAGTGTGCCTGGTCTCCAGCTTTACACTAGGACAGGCGTGAGCCTTGGTGTGGCATAGTGGGTATTCGTTCCCCAAAGTGTCGTAGACGCAGTGCGAGTTCCCTCGAAAGGGAACGTCTCGGGTTACGACTATAACCCTTGTTCCCTGAGAAAGGGAACGAGACACTGCGTCTCGTCGCCACACCTCGTCATGCCTGGAGCACCTGCTTCATCACGAAGCTGTCTGTACTATGTGCCGGCCTCCCCTTTGTAGCTTCCGTGTATGCCGTCACATACTACGTCATGACGCAACACCAATCAGGATTGGAATAGTTTTCATTCATACTTCAGATGCCCTGTTGCTAAGGGAGCGTCCCCAAAGTGTTGTAGATGCAGTGTCTCGTTTCCTCTTTCAGGGAACAAGGGTTACAGTTGTAACCCGAGACGTTTTCCATTGTTTTTCAATGTAAACATGCTAGACGGATGTCTTTTAATGTCTTTTAATGTTAGTGTTACGCACAAGGTTCCCCTTTAGCATTGTTTTCCGAGGCACAGCGTAAGCAAGTCTTCTGAAGTCATACGATATCTTTATGTGAAGAACAGAGTTGATCTTAATGTGAACACACACACTCCACTCAGTCATATCTCATTCAAATGATACACAGACTCTTTAGCATGACGCGATCGGTCATGAGACACACGAGAGCCAATGGCATTTTACAATCAAAGCTGACGTAATGATGCAATTGATCAGGATACATATGACAGCCAATGCTGTCAAAGCTGACGTAATGTTTCTTCCGGTGACAATTTTTGTGTTGCCGCAGAAAAAATTTTCTTCACACAAATCAATCGTTTGTACGGAGCCCCGCACATCACATGTAGGAAAAAACTAGTAGGCTACATCGTGCGCACGATTTATTAATTTGTTCCCTTGATTGATAAATTGTGCGCATGATGTACTAATTCGTTACCTCGATTTGCTAAATCGTGCGCATGATTTATAAATCGAGGGAATAAATTAGTAAATCGTGTGGATAGTTTAGCAAGTCGAGGGAACGAAGTAGTAAATTGTTCGCACGATTTAGCAAATTGAGGGAACTAAATAGTAAATCGTGTGCATGATTTATAAATCGAGGGAACGAATTAATAAATTGTGCGCGCGATTTACTTTTTTTTTTCTTGAACGTCATGTGCGGGTCTCCGTACGTTTGGGCTCGGAACACTTGGAATATTTGTACTTTTTGAATAAATTGTGGCTGCAGTCGTATCTGCCTGTTATATCCTATTTTTTATAATACACAAATGGGTAGGTTTAGGGATGGGGTTGGGTCACATGTTCAAAACGTGTCTGAAAAAAGAAAAAGGAAAAAAAGAAAATAACTTTAAATGTAAATAAAATTATGCTGGCTGATTAAATTGAGAATCACACTCCATGTCATAATGGCAAAATCATAATCAAATATATAGTTTCATCATGACGATAACCATGCCCAACGCGTCTGTATATGACGCCAAAGGTTTCTCATTGAAATCAATAGAGTACTGCGCGTTGAAAAACGATGCTAAAGGGGTACCCTGTGCGTTAAAATGTGACACTGAAGGGAACTGACCAAGCGTCAATATGTGACGAATAGAAGTGAGACCGTGTTCCAAAACAGCTTCTAGAGACCTTGCATTTTTTCCCCATTCCACTGCCTGTGTTCTGTGTGAATTGCCCCTTTACAGGCATTCTAAAAATGTAGTTAAAAAAAAGTCTCTAGACCTTGTGGTCTAGGCCTGCATCTCGCATTTTTAACAGCAAAAACTGTGAACTGGCCCTTATGTATTCAGTAGGTTTTGTAACAGAGGACTGTTACAGTATGCAGCCTTTGCATTCTCCAGCATCTCTGTGGCACTGAGGGAAGAGCGAATGAGTGACGTGTGCTGTCATGTCTCCTCAGGGAGCAGGTTTGGAGCGGAGAGAGGGGAGGGGACACACACTGTGGTCTAACTTGTGGCTCAGGCCGAGAGCATGCAGACTCATCCGTGAGATTAATGAGCCTGGCCGAGCGAAGGCTCATCACATTAGCATAGAGATATAAAATGTGACTCTGTCATGAGGGGAGGCACACTGGTGACTGCTCTGAGGAAAGATCACCCAGGATGCAATGCAGATTCATCTCTGCTCACAGCTCTTTCTGATCTCAGCATTGGGCGCTGCTGACTCCATTGCATTGTGTGACATTGACAGGTAAAGTAAACAAGGCTGATGAGCTGTGCACACAGGTGTTTAAGGTGTTAACAGTCCTGGTGGTTGCATGAGGGTACAAATCTGTCAAAAGATTCTGTATGGAAAAAATATCCCCATTTCCATAGCAAAAGGGTAAAAAAAATAAATAATAATATATATATATATATATATATATATATATATATACAATAGACATGGAAGAAAAACCTGTTTTCATATAGCTTAAGCACCGTAGCCTGATTACTGGATGGTAGTACCAGCTGGTTTCCTATTACTAACAAAGAATTTGTTTTCTTAAAGTGATAGTTCACAAAAAAACTGTTTCTTTGTAGAACACAAAAGGTATATATTATAATCTTTTTTATTAAAGTGAATGAGGACTAGGGGTTGTCAATCTTCAAAATAGAAGATGTTCACATGACTCTTGCATTATATTACAAGTCTTCTGAAGCCATATGATAGTGTGTGAGGAAAGGATCAAAACTCGTCATTGAGACAGAGTTTTCTTTTTTTTAAGTGACCTTTAAAATGACGGTACCCAATTATTTGATGTCAAATATCCATACAGCACATATTTATTATAACTGCAATAGGGCTTGATATAATCTTTTTGCTCACCAGCCACTGTGGCTAGTGGTTTTCCAAAGTTACTAGCCCCTCAGCATTTTCCCTGGCCACAATTTTGACATTGATACCACGGCCATATAGATATTTTTTAATATTATCTCGTAATTTGGCAGCAGGTATATTAGGCTGCTGTCACTTTAAGACCTGGCGCACTGACCCATTATACTGTTATACATGTGTTTTCTTTCTCAACTATTTACAGTCACTTAAAACATAACTGACTGTGTTTATGTGAATACTCGCCAAGACTGACATTTTGGTATTATTTTGTGTGTATTTCACTGTTTAAGCGCAATAAATAGTGAAAAAGAACTCAATTTAGTACTGAGAGGCGGCTTTGAATGTGAGCACAAAATCTGCGGGAATGAGTCAAATTATGCACAAATAAACGCAATCCCACGCTGAATTTGAAGCCCTGTAACACCAACAATATTCATCCGGAGCAATTGGAATGAGTGAATGAGGGGAGGTGGGTTTCTGTGTCAACTCGCTGTCGGAGAGATGAGATAGCGAGAAAGGACAGCTGTGTATCTATTCTGTGGAAAATGAGTATCGGAAGCGATTCAGATATTTCAGTATCGATATTTTTGACAACACTATATTGCAATTAGCAAAAGAGTTTCACTAAAAATCATATCAGCCCTGTCTTATTTCATGACTGACCAGCTCAAGTATTCTTTGTAAAATTCAAACTGAGACCGTAATCTGACATGGTGTTCTGGGATATGGGGGAGGGGCAGGGACGGGCTAATTCATGAAATGTGAAGAGAGCCTCTTTATGCCCGGGATTGTTTAAACTAATTATCTCTCAATTTCAATCAATCCTGGCATGTGAATATAATCAGCAGAAAACACAGCGAGAGGGAAATCAAAACTGCGTCTCAACAAGCCAATAGATTAAAGAGTCTGCCATGCAGATCATGCATTAATGATGAGCGAGAGAGAATGAAAGAAAGATGATTTAGTGTTGTCTAATCACACACAAACAAGACAAAGAAAGAATGAGACTTGGTTTTAATTGAATTAGACATCAAAAAAGAATAATACAACACAAAAACATCACTTATTATCTGCAAATAATATATCTTAATCAGATTTAATATTATCAACATCTCCTTTTTATTTAGTTTAGGTACACAAATACATATACATTTTTTTTTTATTTTATAACATAAGTATTTGAACACTATTAGATGACGAATATCAAATCCAGTGGCATTTTCATACAAATTCTTCTTGATATTTTCTATTGTGTTTACTTATTTTTTTGTTGCTATTTTTTAAATGTATACCCTTTCTAGAAAAGTGAGCTTTTTTTTTTTAAGTCATTTGTTTTGATATTTTGTAGTTTTTCAATTACATTCTTGCATTATGAAGCGCGATTTAAGTGTCTGTGTACTTTTTCCAGATAATTTATGTTCCTTTAAAAGGCACAATATGTAAAATTTTTGGATTAAAATATCCAAAAACCACTAGAACAGTGTTATATATTTTGTTGACTTGTGTACTTACATTATTCCAATTGTTTCCAAGAATGTTTAAATCCAGAGACTTTTTTTACCAGGACACGGACCGTGTCCGTGCGTCGCCTATCAATGACATCATACCTGCGTTACCCTCGATTTCGTTTTATTTTGTAGAAACCATGGAAACACCAAAGATGCTTTAATATATTATGTTTTATTAGACAAGGGAACAACTGTTTGGAGACATTTATAGACAGAAAACTAATTGTACAGTAATATAGCATTTTCTCCGTCATACAATGTTTTAAATGAATTGCATGCCATTTAGCAACACAAACCATCCAGCATTTATTACTATGATATTCTAATATCGATCTAGCTTACTGCAGTGTGCAACAAGTGTCTCATAGCATCCACGGAGCGAACGCACAGAGTAACGTTATAACATAATTTTCAACACACTCAAATGTATCTAATATGATCAACAGCGCTGCATTACACCCACATACGCCTGAGCGGAAGAAGCGGAAGAAGCGGAAGAAGCGGAAGCGACGACTGTGGCATAATAAAAGTTCTGCTGCTGTTGAGCCGTGTGTCACGCTCGTCTCTCATTAGCAATCGCTTCAGCAACCTCATTCAGCTCCCACAACACTCGGCCCTGCTCTGCCTCATACTACAGTAACATTAATAATCTCATGCATGAACATGATTTCTGAGTCTCATCAAAAACTAGTGTGCCTTTAAGCTATTGATATTGTGAATATGAGTGTATAGAGTGAGTAATTTTTTTAAAGGCTTTTAGGCCTGAATACTTAAAACAGAAACCAGCCTAGACCATCATGGAAATTTCATCAGGTTGTTCTTTTTCTTTTTTTTTTCAGCTATGCTGACAGATATACACACTCTATTGGTATTATTCCATTCTCTTTGAAATGCACCAATATTTTACCTCTCTAAATGTCTCCGGCCGCTGCAGCCTTTCTAAAAGGACAGACAGCTGAAACGCCTGCCCGTATTCAGGGCATAAATCCAAACAGATGTTCACTTGCTATAATGAGTCAGCAAATTAACAAAGTGAGAGACCGTTAATAAGTGTGCTTTCACCTCAATGTTTTCCTCGAATGTATAAAAAACAGCCCTGGGAGACAGCAGCCCACAGAAGAAAAAAAACTCTTCTAAGAGAAAATCACCAATAAAGAGGAAGCAAGAGAGAGATAAATGTGAATTTAAATGCAGCCTTAATTTCTCATGACTGCGTTTCTCAGGTCTGCGTCGGGAGAGTAAACATTCCACGGCGGAGGAGTTTAAGAACTGACTGATGCTCAACTTCTTCACATCTATGTGCTTGGGCCCTTGCCCAATTCCATGTGTCAGGGGGTGAGATGTGTGTTTTCTTGTTTATATTTAGAGGTGAGTGGACAGTAGCACAACTTATAAATATCTGACAGGGCTGGAATCGTCGGAAGGATGTCTCAGGGCAGAGAGAAGATACATATCTGCTATCATCTGAACTGTCACGTCCAGTAATGCCATAATACATATAAGAACTGCTAGTGTTCACAGCTCTAGTGTTTGAATAATGATGCAAACAGAGATAAACTCAACCCAGGCTCTTTGGAAAAAAGTGCTCTATGGTGACATTTCTAATAAATGCTTATTGCACGTTTAGACTTTGAAAGTGAAATGTCCAGTAAGGAGGGCTAAAAGCGCACTCAGTTTTTCTGAAACAGATGAATGTGAATCTGGAAAAGTTTTATGTAGGTTATTATAGGCTATGCATCGCTGCAATTCCAAAATATCCAGTGAGTGGAGCTTAAAGGTTAATGATCGCATTTGAAAATAACCCAAGTGTGGGTATTCGCAGGTTGGAGTAATAGGCACACCGAAAGTTCGTAAAAAAGAAAAAAAAAAGTTTGAGATTGTAAAACTAATTCATATGAATTTGAGTTTGAAAATGAGTTTAGTCCAAATTTTCTGAAGAGATGGTTTATGTAATGGGATAGGTGTAGGACTACAAATTAGATGGACTATAAACCCCATGAGTCAACACACAATAAAAGGAAACCAAACTTTTTGGGCTTCCTCTTTGTGGTACCATGTGTTAGCCTTGAAAAACATCACAGCTTCTCATGCTTGTGTAATGGCAGATGAAAAGACCAGTGATAAATGAGCAACATAGAACTGAATTTTGAAGGTAAGGGTTGTGATTTATGATGAATATAGTGAGTTTTTCTAGTTTTTACATTTGTATTTGCTTTGTTTTAGTGTCCTTAGGGAATTGTGTTGACTGGTGCCTCAGATAATTAAGCAGATATATTTCAAAACACAGGTACTTCTATTAATTGAATTTACTGAACGGGGAGATTTGGTTTTAAGCTTTTTACATTGTAATTTGTGTTATGTTTAATGGTTTTAAGTGTTTTAATTCTTGTAAATCTTTTATAGGGCAATAATGATTTGTATTTTCTTACAGATGATGCATGATTGCCGTTTACTTTACAGAAAGCATTGGTGGCTTAATAGGGTGTCTGAAGTGATGACTAATGTTGACTTGCGTATTGAAGTGGCAAAGTGTTTTGTTTTGGACCTACAAACAACAGTGGGGTTCCCATTTTCTTCTATATGGTTTACTCTGTTAAGGTGGGGGAAGCAATTTGTAGTAGTTTGATTTGATGATTTACTTTTGCTTTGGGGTGAAATAGTGTTTTATTTGATGATTCATATTTGCAGATCTATTTCCATTGGATATGATTGAGAATCCTGTCTGTAATGGTTACAAGTTTGTTTTTTCGTTTGTTTTGACTCTGCCATTTCTGACTACTTGTTGTGCTGCTTGTGAATGTTGTATAATAAACCTTGTTATATTTGCAAAGAAACATTGTGGTTGTTGCCCTTTGAGTTCTCATCTCTTGTTAGATGACGGGGTTACATTTTATATGATGAACAGATTGAATTTAGGCTTTTATTCACATATAAACATTCATCAACTCACAACATTTGTGGTAAACGGAAGCTCAAGCATGTTCGCTTGACGTGCAAGAACCGATGAGGTTCATTCTTGTGTGTTACGCAGCACGTTTGAGCTTCTGCAAGAACCGATGAGGTTCATTCTCGTGCGTTACGCAGCATGTTTGAGCTTCCACAAGAACCGATGAGGTTCATTCTCGTGTGTTACGCAGCACGTTTGAGCTTCCGCAAGAACCGATGAGGTTCATTCTCGTGCGTTACGCAGCATGTTTGAGCTTCCGCAAGAACCGATGAGGTTCATTCTCGTGTGTTACGCAGCACGTTTGAGCTTCTGCAAGAACCGATGAGGTTCATTCTCGAGTGTTACGCAGCACGTTTGAGCTTCCACAAGAACCGATGAGGTTCATTCTCGTGCGTTACGCAGCATGTTTGAGGTTCATTCTCGTGTGTTACGCAGCACGTTTGAGCTTCTGCAAGAACCGATGAGGTTCATTCTCGTGTGTTACGCAGCACGTTTGAGCTTCCGCAAGAACCGATGAGGTTCATTCTCGTGTTACGCAGCACGTTTGAGCTTCTGCAAGAACCGATGAGGTTCATTCTTGTGTGTTACGCAGCATGTTTGAGCTTCCACAAGAACCGATGAGGTTCATTCTCGTGTTACGCAGCACGTTTGAGCTTCAGCAAGAGGTTTGTTCTTGTGCGTCAAGCAGGTTCGGTTGAGCTTCTGTTTAGTTCGCTGATCAATGTTTATATGTGAATAAAAGCCTAAATTCAATCTGTTCATCATATAAAGTGATCAAGTCTTCAGAAAATTTAGACTAAACCACTCGATTCATGTGGATTAATTTTACAATCTCTTTATGAACTTTTTTTGAAGAGTTAAAGTGGTAGTTGCGTAGCTGTCAATGGAGAGTATGGAAAGCTCTTAGATTTCATTAAAAAGATTTAATTTGTGTTCCGAAGATGAACGAAAGTCCTACAGGTTTGAATTAACATGAGGGTGAGTTTTTTTTTTTTTTTTTTTTTTTTTTTTTTTTTTTTTGGGATGAACTATCCCTTTGAGGCAGTGTTTGCGAACGAAAGTACCTGCTGAAACTGATTTCGGACAGACTTCTGAAGAGGCATTCTGGTTTAATGAATATTCAATGTCGTACATCGCAACGGTGTAAAGGAATATTTTATTTAAGATATTTTAGGTCCCTTAAGACAAAATGTTGAAAATGTATGTTGAGAAGTTTCCTCATGTCGTGGCACAAATACCTGTTGTATGTTACTGCAAGCTAGTACAGTGTGTAGTGTAAATGTTAATGCAGATCTGCTGATAGAGAAAATAATTGAAAATGCTGTGATGTTAAGTACTGCGGTAAAACAAATGCTAAAGGACATGCTTTTATATTAAGATGCTCATCTTAACCAACATGTATAGATATTTTTATCAGTTCATGCATTCAAGTCATGAAACAGAAAAATAATAACACTTTTTGAGGCATTTATGCCGATGATTAGCCTAACCTTTAGTGGAAGTGGTAATGGAGAGAGGCAGCGACCAGGCGTAACATAAAATTAGTTTATTTGTATTTATTAATCATGGCTCTAATTATTATTTTCAGTTGTGACTATTTTCTGGGGAATGAAAATCAACACAAGTAACATTCAGTTCAACTTGCTTCACTAAACACTGATTTTACATTCTGGCAAGTGCTGGAAAAGAGCAACTTAAATTAGCCTCGATAATTACAGAAGTTAGGTTCAAACGAGAATCTGGCCCCTTGACATTTTCTCTTCTTGTGCTCTTCCTGTGTTTGATATGGAGAGAAATGGTGGGTGAGGAAGAGGCTGTCCTTCTGTCCTGAGTATTTGATCTTTTCCGACTTGATTAGGCAGGAGGGTTTAAAAACCCACAGTCTGCCGACCTATTCCAAGCGTTCAGAATGCCTTCCTCTCAAAGGGCCACAGAAGACAAACAAAAACATGTTTTCTCTGGCGTTGGGCCACAAGATTCTATAATAATCCCTCTTTAGCTGGTTCTTTCCTCTTCCAAACTGCTCCAATTTTGCTCCCTGACAGCTTTGTACTTAATTCTACGCCATTTAGGAGTTATTGCAGAGGTTCGCTTGCACCTACAGAAAAGAGAAGGCACAAAATGAGCAGTATTTAGAGAAACTCAAGCAATAGCAACACATTTTGCAAGGTGGAAACGTTTCACCTGCGTTAGGTGGAATACATTAAGCTATGTGCTGAATCTAGATGTCAATCAACACGTCAAATATAAATACCAGCAGGTTTGCGCACAAATGAAATTTCTCCAAAGAGAGGCCGGTCAAACAAATGTTATGTGTTAATTTGATTGCACCCATATTTTGCCTCTGATTGCTACAGGCAGCAATTAGGATGTGTAACTTAATTTAGAGCCTGCGCTGACCCATGAGATTGCCTCGGCAAACCGCTTTGACAGAACCTCACCGAGAACAGAATAAGCAGCGGGAGTTTTACATATTATTCTCTCTATGGTCGTTCCCAGGCCTCTTCATTTCAGCTCCAAATTAATTTACTAGGACCATAAAGCAGGAAAATTATCTTTTGACAAGGGAGGGAAGTAGATTAATTTTAGAACAGAAAATATAACAGTCACCAAAATCACCATGCACTTTTTGCCTTTTAAGTCTGGAAATATTGGGTGTCAGATATTTAAAAAGGGTCAGAGCTCTATGTCTCATTTGAGGATACTGAAGTCATTGTTGTGGTCAATATCCACAAAAGCCATCATCTCGCCTCTCTCGATTAGTATGTGATGAGTGAGAGCGTCTCGGTTTGACCTTGTCACCGGGGCTTAAATGGCCAGCGTAATAAGATGTCACTGGGAGGAAGTGACTTTTGCTTCCATGCATTGTTAAAACATCCCAAAGATGATCACATTTCAAAGTCTGCAAATGCTATTGAAGAGGTTCACACTTGATATGTACTTTAAAATAGAAAAGAGAAAAAGATAATAGAGTGGGAATTTACCCATTCATCAAAAAACCTCAACTCGAATCTAACACTTGGAAAAACGCTTACCAACACTTACTAAGTTGAATCTTTTATGTTCGTCTTTTTTAAAAAACCTTGTTAGGTGAGACCTTCCTGAGTGACTCACGTTTTCTTTTCTTTCCATCTTTGTTTTCACTCTACTCTTATTTCATCAGGGGCGAACAGGCAAAGGATCTGAGAGTTCGGAATATTCTCAAATAATGAAGCTGGTTTCTCTCTGTGTCACAATGAACCATGTCATCCATCTTTAGGACTGTCATCCTGATTCTATATTTGAATGGCTTCAAAGGCAATGGAGATGTGAAGTGCCGACTTGTGTTTCGTTGGGAGTGTCTGACTAATTTCATAGTCGTGAGCAGCACGCTGTTGTTTGCTCTCCTTAAAAAGAGTTTCAGAGCTTGTTGTTTGTAAAGTTTTCCAATCAAACTTCAGGAATCATGTAAAAAGTGTTTATTTTCCATTATGCAATCTATGAACGTGTAAAGAGCCCTGAATTGGGCCACTTTTTGACCTTGAGGTGATTTTCAAAATGTGTACAGAGCATGTACATTGCACATTGTACAACGGATAATACAAAACTGCACTCTTAAGAAAAATGGTTCTAAACAGTACCAATTCTTCAGCTTGTAACAATAGCAGAACCATTTTTTGGTGCTAAATAGAACCCTTTTTACAAGATTCCATAAAGAACCATGCTGAAAGTGTACACAGACAGACATACACTCTCAGACAAAAAGGTAGGCTACAGCGCTGTGACTGGGGCAGTACCCTAAAAGTGAAGAGGTACATCTTTGTACCTTACTTACCCCTAAATGGTACGTATTAGCATCTTTTAAAGGTACATATTAGTTATTTAAAAGTACATATTAGTAAGTATTGTACTTTTATTTTTTATTGACTGTGATGAGCCGGGCGAGCGAGAGCCGTGAGAGAGCGATGCGAGGCCGGTGAGTGATTTGATGATGAGCACCAGCTGCGCGTCACACCTGCCTCGGATCTCTCACGAAGGAGCTCGGATGCATAAAAGGAGGAGCGACGACAGTGAAGGACGAGAGAGGACCAGGCCTGGATTTTATGTTGTGTTTTATTTACGTTTTGTTATGTGTGTGTGCGGCAGTCGTCCGTGAGGGGCTGCTGCTTTTACTTTCAGTTTGTTTATTGATTTATTAAAGTCTTTTAAATGTTCGCCGGTTCCCGCCTCCTTTTTCGCATAACAACGAACTCCGTTACATTGGTGCCGAAAACCGGAAGGAAGGAGGGACAAGCTGTCGGAGAGCCCTCACTGCTGAGGGGGATCGCGGTGCTGAGGAGGCAGCACGGAAGAGAGAAGACTGCGAGTGGCTGCCTGAGGCGGTGGTGCTGTAGCAAGTGAAGACCGGTGGGACGGAGAGCTTGCTGCCGTGCCCTGGGTCGAGGTGGGGTGGCTGCCGTCCGAGAGGGAGCAGAGGAGTCGCTGGCGTTTGCCGTGGGCCGGAGCCTGCTGCCGTCCGCCATAATGGGGAGGAGCAGGGAGCGCGGGACTCGCTGCCAGCTGCCCTCAACCGGAGGCCGCCAGGGGGCGGAGGAGGATCGAGCCGTCCACTGAGCGTCCAGTACCATCGCATGGCACCGTGAGGAAGAGCCTCTCGGCTGGCTGATGACAGAGCGGCAGTGTGTTCGGGAACCAGAATTATTTTTTTTTTTCTTCCTCTCTCCCCTCTGTCGCTCCTCATGCTTCCGGCTCCTTTTCTCTCGTCTCGTCTGTCCTTACCCCCAGGTGTTGCGGCCGCTGAGACTGGCCCCAGGGGGGAGGAGAGCGCAGTCTCGTGGGTACCCCCCGGCCTGCGTGGGGTATGTGACGAGCCGGGCGAGCGAGAGCCGTGAGAGAGCGACGCGAGGCCGGTGAGTGATTTGATGATGAGCACCAGCTGCGCGTCACACCTGCCTCGGATCTCTCACGAAGGAGCTCGGATGCATAAAAGGAGGAGCGACGACAGTGAAGGACGAGAGAGGACCAGGCCTGGATTTTATGTTGTGTTTTATTTACGTTTTGTTATGTGTGTGCGCGGCAGTCATCCGTGATTACTTTCAGTATGTTTATTGATTTATTAAAGTCTTTTAAATGTTCGCCGGTTCCCGCCACTTTCTTCCCATAACAACGAACTCCGTTACATTGACATGGCAATCTGTAGCAAAAATTACAGTGCTCTAACAACAGTTGTTAACTGAATACACAAAAAACAATTGACATTGAACATGATATAGATGTAATGAAGACCAAGTTCCAGTGAAATATCGTCACAATCCTCTACGATGTCTTTACGTCCATCATTATGTGTGAATTTTGAGTGGCAGTTTCTCTCTGTAGATGATGAGGCTGTGGGATGTAACAGCATCTGAAATACACAATTGAGTTAAGTTACATTGTGTCTCTTCCATTTGTTTATGTAAAAACAATTGTTTATGAAGGCCAAAATCAACAAAAACGAACAAAATAATGACTTTATTCAACAATTTCATTCGAGCCTGTGTCAGTCTCCTACACAGTTTACGTTGTAAATACAGTGCAGCTCCTGTGTCATCATCACACGCAGGTGTCGTTGTTCTCACGTGAACTGATTCGGCTGCCGTAGAACTCGAAAGCGATCTGCACTGTTGCATAAACTGTGTAGGAGACTGACACAGGCTAGAACATGATATTTTTGTCTTTTTGCGCACAAAAAGTATCCTCATGGACTATTTTAACTACCTTTCTGGGCCTTGAAAGTGTTAATTATATTGCTGTCTATGGAGGGATCAGAGAGCTCTCGGATTTCATCCAAAATATCTTAATTTGTGTTCTGAAGATGAACGAAGGTCTTGAGGGTGAGTAATTGGTAATTAGTGACAGAATTTTCATTTTTGGGTGAACTATCATTAATTTTTGAACTATCCCTTTAAAAGAGAAAAAGACATGATTGGTAGGAAACCAGTTACAATTTGAAAGTTAAAATGTATAGATATTTATATAAAGATATTTATATTTATTTATAGAAATAAATAATTTACCTGTCGAGAGTATGTTGACAGTCTGTGTAGTTGTAAAGCTGAGCTCCAGAAAATCAGTAATGAGGTGGCTTTGAACGTTACAGATTTGAAAAAAGAAAAAGGTTGGAAAAAAGAACCCTAAACTCTAACACAAAGAACCATTTCACCATTTAAGGATTCTTTAAGAGCATATGGTTCTAAATAGAACTGCTACGTGTAAAGAACTTTGAAAGAACCATTTTTTTTTATATATAGTGTGGTAAGCTGTAAATTGTGCAGCTATAAATTCATATTAAAATTAAATTGGTGAATATGGGAAAAGGCTCAGATTATTTAAGTTTAATACTTAAAAGGTAAAGCCAAAATAAACATAATAGTACAAAAAATCTGACAAAATAAGCATTTTTTGCCAATTGTTGAGAAAAATGCTTTTAACTTATTGGCTTTTTCTGCAAACCAATAGCTTGTGGTATAAAGCAGTATTGATCTGTTTCTTCAGTCCATTCAAACTGATGCTTACAAGCCATTTTCTTTGCCTTCATAATTTAAAGTTATCTCCATTTCGACAAAACTCTCTCTAGCATGTCAATCAGCTAAATAATGTTTCTTCTGTGACATATTTAAACTAACACCATTCACAACATCCAAAAAGGTCAAGTGGAACAGATAGATGTGCAACCAGTGCTGATTCTGATAGATATATTTACTACAGTAATCACAATAAATATAAGCGGAGAGTGACAGAATCTCTAGCACTGGCTTATGACAATCTTTAGTATCAAGCTCTTGTATATAGCATTAAAGGCAGAACAAAGTGATACATAGTTTTATATTAACTGGCCACATCTAATGGTCAAGATTAGCTCACCATTTTATAAATGCATTAGTTGAGGGCATGACTGAATCAAAACTAAAGCTAGACCAATTTTAAAAATGGCTACTAAATAACGGGAAGGACCTGTCAATGAGAGTGGACTGATGTGAGCGGACATGCTTAATATTACATCAATAGAGCACAGTTATATGTGTGTGCTATGCGCCAAGTCATTTTATGGCATAAAATCAAGACGTATTAATCAGGAGCAGGGAATGAGAATGACAGGAGAGAGAAAGAGAAATAGAAAAAAGAAAAGAAGAGATGGTAACCTTTAAGCAAACCTTAGTCATTCATCAGTCAGTCCTCGGTTTGATACTTCTCTCCATGTCTCTAGCGGGATCTGGTTTGCATGTCAATGCACTGCGGAGGCGGCACCATCTCCATACACAGGCTGAGCAGAGAAAAACATAGTTGTGATTGATGACTCCGGACTCTTCTGATTGCATCTCTGTTACCACATAAATCACACATTTACCGATGCAATGCTGATGCTTTTTTTACCCTTCAGTAAGTAAGAAAGTTCAGGGAGGTTTGCATAACGTGGCAACACAGATTACACGTTAAACACAGCGAGTGTTGCGGCATCGTAATGCGATCATCAAAATGACACGGCCCCCGATGATATAAGGCAAACTCTGATTAGGCCGCAAGCATTAGAATTCATGGGGGAACAAATTTATGCAGTTCAAACATTTCCAGTCACAAACACAAGCTCCACTGTATGGAAGACGCAAATATTTAAAGGGGCCGTTCACACCAAAATGAAAATTCTGTCAGTATTTACTCACCCTCTTCTCATTCCAAACCCGTATGCTAATATGTTTTTCTGTGAAACACAAAAGAAGAATTTTGAAGGATCTTCATGAAAACATTTTTTTGGGGGGCTCTAAAAAAGATCAAATAAGGACTATAGAAGTAGTCCATAAATAATATTTTAAATAGTGCTGTCAAATCGATAAATCGCATGTAAATATTTAAGAAAAATTAAATAAATATAATTATCATATAAATTATATACAATATATACATGCAAATATTTCTTAAATATATGCATGCATGTGTGTGTATTTACAAATGCATAATAATTACACCCAGTACACACACATATATTATGTAAACACAAACTTTTGTTTTGGATGCAATTAATCACGACTAATCGATTTGACAGCACTAAAACTATTAAGCCATGGCTTCAAAATGGATGCAATTTCATATGTACAAATTTTACTGTGCTTTTGTAGAGTTTTCTGTTCTTTTCCATTACGAAAAAGAAGTATACTTCAAGGTAATTTTATGAAGTATACTTAAGGAAAGTTCAAGTATAATTTAAGTATATTTGTAAGTATTGCCTACTAATCAATGTACTAGTAGTTAGGGCTGGGTATTTACACATTTCACAATCCGATTCAATTTTTTTCGATTCACAAACTTGCAATTCGATTTGATTTCAATTCAATATCAATTATTTTGGATATATATCAGGTACAATACATGGCAAATGTTCTCAAGAAAAAACAAATCTATTAACTAATGCTGTAAACTATATGGGAGTCTGTTGTAGCCTACTAGGCTACATTAGCCTATTATAATATTGAAGGTTCAAATTAACTGATTTGTATACAAACACTTAAATTACACTCAATGATGTTTTTTTTTTATAATAATAATGTTATAATATTAACTTTACAATTACATAATCTTAATCCTATTTCTACTCCAGTTTGTTTTTTGAAATATAAACATTTAAATGGTGGCTGTCATAAAAACTTGCCAGATTTATTCATACATGCATTAAATATTGAAGAACATTAAAAATGATAATGAATAGCCTATGTAATATGGTGCATATATTTAGTAAAATGCTCCTCTCTAGAGTACATTTTTTTAGCTGACTAACGAGTTTATGGACACTGGATATGGTTTTTCTGAGGTAAATACATGACATTGTTTACAAGCTGTTTTATTGACGTCTTTCCCGGGTTGAAACGCTGATTGAGAGATTCCATGTGACATGATACGAATTTGGGTAAGTTGTACCGTATCTTTTAACACTTTCAGATGCTCTTTCATGTTTATTTTGCGCTGTAACTGGTATTAAGGCGGAAGAGAAGATCAGTTCACGTGCGCTCCGCTGCTGCTTCTCTTGAGCTGAGCTGTGCCAGAGCGATCTCATGCCACAGCACCAAAACGGTATTTATGTTTTTGAATTTCGTAATAAAATGGACATAATTTGAAAACTGAGACTTTGTTTCATATCAGAAGTAACAAAGCACACAGATTATTGCGATTTATTGGATGGGAGGCACGCTACAATGTTTCATTCATCAACTGAAAACAGGATTTAAGAATCGATATCGGTTTGTAAAAATGAGAATCGATTAAAATCGAGAAATCGATATTTTGTTTTTACCCAGCCCTACTAGTAGTTAACTTGTATATACTAAAGTATACGTTTAAGTGTACTATTTAGTAATTTTTACTTGCAATATACCTTTAACTGTGCTTTAACTCTTTCCTTTTTAAAAAAACATTTTATTTCTAGCTTCATGTATCCTTTTTTATCAACCCTTGAATGTGGGTTAGGGTTAGGGTTTCATAAAAATAAAAAAAAACATTTTAAACAAAAAGCTAAGAAAATCTTATTTTTGTCAAAAACTACATCCGGATAGGATTCAGAACGATGATCATGGGTACGAAATTTCATTCAGTAACATTAGGCAGTTTTGATTTATGCTGTTTAAAGTTTGATGATCACGCTATATTTTATGCATCTGCTTACATATCACTTGTTTCTGCTTTTTCTGTTTTGATCTGGAGATTCTGTACTAGAAGATGCGTAATAGTGCCCCCTAGCATATAACAGTGAAAACAAGTAGCCTAGCCTAGATTTGAAGTAAATTCCTATGTACACTAGTGGACTAGCCTATAAAATTCAGATACTCAGAATTAGGAACATATCTGTTCTATTTATAAGTAATTTTTTTCAAACAGTGTAAGTTTATAAGACAGTATGTAAAACTATGTGAAAAAAGTATTTAAAGGTGCACTATGTAACATTTTTGCAGTAAAATATCCAATAACCACTAGGCCAGTGTTATATATTTTGTTCACTTGAGTACTTACAATATCCCAAATGTTTCCAACTATTTGTAAATCTAGAGAAAATTGTTATTTTAACCAAAGAACCGGGACATGTGAGGGAGTCACCTGTCAATTGCGTCATATCTGCGTTACCCGCGGTTTCTGGTTTTATTTCCGCTTTACTCTTACTGCAGTGTGCAACAAGTGTCATAGCAGCCGCCGAGCGAACGCACAGAGTAACGTCATAACATAATTTTCAACACACTCAAATGTATCTAATATGATAAACAGAGATGCGTTACCTCATACTCATGACCGGAAAAGCGGAAATAGCGCCGGCGACTGTGGCATAATAAAAGTCCCGCTGCTTGAGAGGCGTGTGTTGCGCAATCGCTCCAGCGGCCTTGCTCAGCTCCCACAACACTCGGTCCTGCTCTGCTTCATACTACAGTAATGTTAATAATCGCATCCATGAACATGATTTCTGCCTGAGTCCTATCCCGATTCTTTTCCACCAGCTGTGAGGTGAAGACCACATGTCCCAAGATTCTGCGCTCAAACTTGCCGTCATCAAACTACGCCTTTGTTTTGAATAGGTGACCTCTAGCGGATGGAAAAGTTACATAGTGCACCTTTAATAGGCTACTAACTCAATTGATTAAACACAACCACAAGCCAGTTATACTTAGAATACTTAATTATACTTTTAAGTATATCTCAATCAAAATATTGAGTACAAGTATAGGCCAAATATACTTAGACTTTTCTGTCAGTATAAGTCAAGTATACTTAAGTGCAATTTGAAGTATATTTCTGAGAAGTAGGGGTGAGCTGGGGCTAGTTGTAACACATGGTTTAAAACTTTCCACACATGCCAGCATGACGAAACTTAGTGTATTTATTAGTTGCCATATCAACATTATTTAGAGAAAAAATTGCAGCAAAATTTAAAAATCACTGAGCATTTATTTAACCATAGCAAAAAGTAAATTTCTTAAGTTCATTTTTTCAGCTCTGTTTTTTTGTGTTTATTTAAAATAAGACAAATCTGATATTATTTTAATCTTCTATCTGTTATTTAACAGTTGAGATGGTTTTTTAAAGCTGATCTAACCAGCAGAAGACACGAGTCGGGTTTAAATCCCAGTTGTGCAGGTGGGGCATGTTGTCACACAGCGCTACAATGAGCCCCTATTAGAACTACACTATTCTATTCTATACTTTTATGAATTCTATTGAGAAAACATTAGAAAAAGGTGAAAGTCAATGTGCAGAAGTTATTCATTAATATTGTGTTTTTAGCTATGATGTATAGCTGTGTTTTTTCAGTGTGTTTGTGAAACTCAAAATTTTTTTTATTTTTAATGATTAAAAAATGCCATTATTTTATTTGAAAAAGTTGATTTGAATATTTTATTGAAAAAATATTTTAGTTTGTCTTGAATATTTTTTGGATTATATCAGATAACATTTTAAGCTGTCATTTGGTCATGTTACAATGTACCCCACCTTCGGGGCATGTTGTCACATTTCACTTCCATTCTTTCGGGGGAAATCAAGAAAAAAGTATACACTGTATTATTGAAACAAAACCACATAATTGTACTAGACATGTTTGAAATTAATGTGGAAAAAATAAATTCTCTGTACCACAAGTGGATTTACACAAACTGAGAAAGTCAAAAAGCGTTAGGTTGTGCCCCGCTCTCCCCTACATCAAAAGTAAATTGAAAGTATACTTTCTTATTTTTAGTTTAAAAGAAGTACTAATAGCACACTTGAATAAACTTATTTTCATAATGGTTTTGAGCTTGACCTAGTCATTGTATAAAAAAACCTGTATGAAGATTTTTCAAAATCTTTATTTTTGTATTTGACTGTAATGTCATCAATGCAATCAGGATAAGTAAATAATGACAGAATTAAAATTTTTGCCTTAACTATTCCTTTAAATGAAAGTATAGCCTATTCATGTTCATGTTCAAGTTGATGTGAAATTGTCTTCTCTTTGCTCTCCTTTGACAGCATCGCAAAGGAACCATCGCATGTTTCCATTCATTAAGAGGCAAGTGCATAACAAGGTTATCATACCACCATAATGGACCCATTTGCATCAATGTGGAGCCCTCAATTACTCTGTCATCGGCTCTTAGAAAGAAGCGGTTTAAGCGAATGTGAAACCTCTAGTTTGAATAAGGCTAGGCCATCACGTCCATCCCTCTGTTTCGAGCACAGATGAGTTTGTTAAACCTCATAAAGCCAGCGGGGGAGGAAAAGTAATTTCTGCAGAACTTTTCAGCGCAGGCCACAGGCGCTTGTTTTTAGAGGCTTGGGGGCTTAAATTTCACTCATCTTATCAGAATGTTCCTGCATATGGAGCCTAACAGGGCATCTGCTCATTGCAGAATCCTGCCGGCGACTGCAGCTATACCAACCAAACGCTCTTATCTGGAAATACCCAAGGTACTGACAGAAGAAAACAATAATCATCACTGGACAAAAGTTGCAGATTTCATGCACATGTGTGTCCGCATGTGTCCATAATCCATATAACAGCTGCATCCTGTTCTTCCTCTGTGGAATCTTAGGATCACAGTCTTATAAAGCTTCTCTGCCAGCCTGCAAAGCACTGCAGGTGGTCCGTGCTTGCCGAAAATGTGCAGCGCTACCACAGCTGCTATAGAGCAGGAACTACGGGAGCGAGTCTGTCCGCCTCTGGCTAAATCAATAACTATCAATCTCTCCAAAAGCCGGGCATTTCCTTTAGTTTTACTGCCAGTGAAATGCGAGTCGGCTCCTACAGGCACCGAGCAAGAGGCCTTTTAGGCGTTGAGGGTGGCAATGTCATTTTTACACTTCGAATTATCAGCATCCGCTATGATTAACAAAATTCTCATCACTCGCAGCGCCTTCTGTAATATTTAGCGGCATGATTTATGCCAATATTACAACCCACAACTTATTTATGATACTCAGTTGCTCGGCTTGGCTCGTATTGGATTTTTGTCCTCTCTTGTTATCAATGTTTCAGCTTTGATTGATGACTTATGCTTTAATTATTTATTGAAATACTGTAAGTGGATGATAATTAGAGAATATCTGAGCTAAAGAAAGTGCTGATCTGAAGGGCAGTGCTGAAGGTTGACAAAGTTCATCCGGACTGCTCAGAATTCAGCTGCAGTGTGCACTGAACTGCAAGATCCGATCAACTGCAAACAGCCTTGTGGCATACTAATTATACACTGACATATGTTATTCATGCTTTCACACACACATGAGCACACACACATGCATGTATGCTTGCTCCTAATTTATCACAGCGACCGTTCATTCACTAACTATTATCATTCATGGAGCATATATGGATAGAACTTTAGACTATTTGACATGTTGAAAGGTACTCTTTTGCTACTGGAACTCTTTTAGGTAGGCATATACCATTCAAAAGTTTGGGGTCAAGGAGTAAGGATTAATTAAATTGATCAAAAGGGACAATAAAGGCATTTATAGTGTTACAAAATATTTACATTTTTGTAATAAATGCTGTGGACCGTTTTATTCATCAAAGAGCCCTGAAAAAAGATGGCGTTTATTTTTGCGAAGAAGGTCAGTTCGGACATGCAGAGTCTGCAGTCAGGAAAGACAAAGTGGAAGCCTCACACTCGTTCTTTTATATTCTCATTTCAGTGGGTGAGGCCTTCAACTTTAATAACACAAAAACACAATAACAAACTCCTTAGTTGATGTTATCCTCAGCTGTCCCACCTTGAGTGAAAACATACTCATGACCGGCAAAGCAGAAATGGCGCTGGAGACTGTGGCATAATAAAAGTCCTGCGTGTGTTACGCAATCGCTCCAGCGGCCTTGCTCAGCTCCCACAACACTCGGTCCTGCTCTGCTTCATATTACAGTAACGTTAATAATCGCATCCATGAACATGATTTCTGCCTGAGTCCTATCCCGATTCTTTTCCACCGGCTGTGAGGGGAAGACCACATGTCCCAAGATTCTGCGCTCAAACTTGTTCGTATTGAGAGGAGTATCAATCAGTGTTTCCCAATTCCCATTATATTTAACAAAAACATCTTATATGAGTTTAATATCAAAAACACCTTATATGGTTTGATATAGTTTATGTTCAAAATTTCCCTTACAATGGTTTCCCCAAAAATATTAAGCAGCAGTTTTCAACTGTGATTATAATAAGAAATGTTTCTTGAGCTCAAAATCAGTATATTAGAATGATATCTGAAGGATCATATACACTCACCTAAAGGATTATTAGGAACACCATACTAATACTGTGTTTGACCCCCTTTCGCCTTCAGAACTGCCTTAATTCTACGTGGCATTGATTCAACAAGGTGCTGAAAGCATTCTTTAGAAATGTTGGCCCATATTGATAGGATAGCATCTTGCAGTTGATGGAGATTTGTGGGATGCACATCCAGGGCACAAAGCTCCTGTTCCGCCACATCCCAAAGATGCTCTATTGGGTTGAGATCTGGTGACTGTGGGGGCCATTTTAGTACAGTGAACTCATTGTCATGTTCAAGAAACCAATTTGAAATGATTCGAGCTTTGTGACATGGTGCATTATCCTGCTGGAAGTAGCCATCAGAGGATGGGTACATGGTGGTCATAAAGGGATGGACATGGTCAGAAACAATGCTCAGGTAGGCCGTGGCATTTAAACGATGCCCAATTGGCACTAAGGGGCCTAAAGTGTGCCAAGAAAACATCCCCCACACCATTACACCACCACCACCAGCCTGCACAGTGGTAACAAGGCATGATGGATCCATGTTCTCATTCTGTTTACGCCAAATTCTGACTCTACCATCTGAATGTCTCAACAGAAATCGAGACTCATCAGACCAGGCAACATTTTTCCAGTCTTCAACTGTCCAATTTTGGTGAGCTCGTGCAAATTGTAGCCTCTTTTTCCTATTTGTAGTGGAGATGAGTGGTACCCGGTGGGGTCTTCTGCTGTTGTAGCCCATCCGCCTCAAGGTTGTGCGTGTTGTGGCTTCACAAATGCTTTGCTGCATACCTCGGTTGTAACGAGTGGTTATTTCAGTCAAAGTTGCTCTTCTATCAGCTTGAATCAGTCGGCCCATTCTCCTCTGACCTCTAGCATCAACAAGGCATTTTCGCCCACAGGACTGCCGCATACTGGATGTTTTTCCCTTTTCACACCATTCTTTGTAAACTCTAGAAATGGTTGTGCGTGAAAATCCCAGTAACTGAGCAGATTGTGAAATACTCAGACCGGCCCGTCTGGCACCAACAACCATGCCACGCTCAAAATTGCTTAAATCACCTTTCTTTCCCATTCTGACATTCAGTTTGGAGTTCAGGAGATTGTCTTGACCAGGACCACACCCCTAAATGCATTGAAGCAACTGCCATGTGATTGGTTGATTAGATAATTGCATTAATGAGAAATTGAACAGGTGTTCCTAATAATCCTTTAGGTGAGTGTATATCTTATATCTTCAGTGACACTGAAGACTGGAGTTATGATGCTGCTTCGCATCACAGGAATAAATTACATTTTGAAATATATTAAAATACAAAAACATTATTTTATTTTTAAATTGTTATATTTAAAATTTTAATAATATTTCACAATATTACCGTTTTTACTGTATTTTTAAATCAAATAAATGCAGCCTTGGTGAGCATAAGAGACTTATTTAAAAAAAACAAAAAAAAAACATTAAACAATCTTACAGACCCCAAACTCTTAATTGCCCCATGTATAAGAATACGAATGAATAACAAAATAACTGTGTAAACAAAGACGCATATATGAATAGTCTCTGTGCATGCTGAGAATTAAAACATCTTCAAATTTAGCCCAAAACAGCTTTACATCTGGTGTCAATCCTCTTTTATAATATTCCATAACTGCTTCTTAATGGCTGAATGTTTGCAGCTGTTTACAGCAGCAGAGCTCAAGTGAGACTGTATGCACTGATAGCTTATCAAAAAATATCATTCAGTCCCTAGTCTAACTTGTATATTTTTCCCCCTCCACTGCATTTATGCCATTGTGGGGCACAAAAGCACATGCCTGCACCTGTTTTACCTTTCCATTCAGTGTGTCTGCTTTTTTTGTGCTGATGAGCAGAAAAACTCACCAAAACAAATGATTTGCATCATAGCAGTGACAGCACCCGGGAGCTGCAGGAGTCAGCAGTGTGTGTGGCTCTAGGGCGCGTTTCCGTGCTCTTGCAGTGCCCTTCCCAGAAATGAACTCTGCACACACGCCGTCATAGAGACACGAGGTACAGCGAAAGGATAAGTGTTTAAACCCATCTGCCATCAGCTCCTTGGAGGTGGATCAGATTGCACAAAGACATCTGAGTAATAATAGTATGATATATCATAGATATAAGAAAAGAAGATAAATATGTGGAATAATATATATACCTAAAACCAGGTCTGGACACCATCCATTGACTTTGTCCATGTTTTTCTGCACTGAAAATCTGCATAATTCTGTGAAAGGGTATTTAAGGGAATTTAAGCATTGTTAAATATGTTAATCAAGCCTGAGAACAATCAAAATCACAGAAATATTTAATAAATAAAAAAGCAAGTGAACTTTGCTTGATTAAAATTAAATCTTTAAAAACATTTTTCACTCTGTACATTATATTGTTGTGATGCTTTAATTAATTTATAGTGTTTATTTTACTTTTCATTTATTACGAATTACACATTTTCTCTGCTGATTGTTTAAATAAAATAGCAGAATTCTGCGAAAGGGATTTAACCCTTAAATGCATGAATGTTTCACCAATCATTATTACATATTCGGGTCTCAAGCGACCCGGATCTATATCTAAGTAATATAAAACTCTATTAGAGTAACAATTACTGTAGAATAAAATAAAGCATATTTTGTTACCTTTTGGAGTTTGGAAGGGTTCAGTTTGAGCAGATGTTTTATACCATCATCACTGTCCCTGTCAGAGCTCATTTCCCAGTACATTCAGCATCTGGCTCGTATTTGCGATCTTAAACATGTTTTTAAAACTCAAATCATTTTCAACATCTTCAAAGTCAATATTTTGATCGCTGACAGCTTCTTCACCAGATCTAGACAGTGACACTAATACTGTATTTGATTGCGTTCAGTACTTGCTCTGCAGTAAATCGCTGAGCTATTTCAAGTTTTGCTGATGATACTTCCTATTCTTTTGTTTTCTGCCTTCGGTCACTGAGTGAAACGTCACTTTATCATTGTGTTTTAGACATTGCCACCTTGTGGAATAAAGCTGAATTCAATCATCAAAGCTTCAATTATTTTTGTGCAGAATCTGCAGATAAAATATATTTACACTGTTACACACCCCGGATCGTTAGCGACCCTATACAATTTTTACAAAAATTAATGGGTAAACAGCCTAGAAATCTAGATGTAATTTGCAGCCAGGGTCGTATTGCAACAAACTCTAGTCAGGCCAATCACATCGTGAATAGAGTCTGTGGGCGGGCTTAACATAATGATGGCAGAGTTGCGACGGTTCCATGTGAATGTACAAGCACACCCGCAATCCTCATATTCTTTTCACAAAAACGGCAACAGTCGTTGGGCTCCATTACCATAACATTTGTTGGCTTACAGGAATCTCTCCATCAAACTTTTCCACAACACACCATACGCGGAACTCTACCCCATTAACTTATTTCCGTCGTTCTGACTATGTCACCTGCTTCGTTGCTCTGGTTAGTTGTAGCGCTATCCTATTGCGTGCAGAGGGAATTTGAAAGACAACCGTTTATCCCGCCCCTCGGATTGAGCCCTGCCAATGGTGTGTTCCCAGACCCAACATCTTGACGTGGGTCTGGCTTGTCAGGCTAGGGTAAACAGGCATTCTTTTATAATTGTATTATTTGTTCTTGTTATTGTCACGGTTCATGAACTCATGAATTCATTCTCTCTCTGTGTATGTGTGGTTGTGTTGGAGGCGTGGTCACTGATTGCAGCAGATCTGATCGTCTACACCTGCTGCACCTCTTTATCCTGCATATATATACGTGTCACTTACCTACCTGTGTTGTCAGATTGTTGCAGACTGTCCGTGGGTCTCGTCTGTGTTCCTTCTCTCCTGGAAGTTAGCTGCTGGTTCCTGTCCTGGAGCTCCTGGTTTCTTGTTGCCCATTGCGTCCCTGCGTCACTGCCGTTGTGGTTCTTCCTGATTTGCCTGCCTGTATCGGACTGCCTGACTCACCTATTCCTTGGGACATTCTCTGTGCTCTGCAATTATATGCTTTCTGAGGAATAAAGAACTGTTGTACTCGCTTTTGGATCTTACCGTTTTCATTTCAGCAAAGCTGACAGTTATATTCTTTATAATGAATTGATTGGGGAATACTAAGAAGGTTGTTGTCTAACTTTAAAAAATGAATGAGGGAGAGGGTAGTGAATGACTTCCAAGGTCACTAAAGACCTGGGGTATGCGTTTAGGGGTTGGTTTAAGGGATGGTGAAATGTGTAAAACAGACCTGAGAACAATCAAAATCACCTAAATATTTAATAAACAAACATAAAATTAATCTTTTAAAACATTTTTCACATGGAACATTATATTGTTGTGATGCCTTAATACATTTGTAGCTTTTAAAATGATTGAAATATTAAAATATAGAATTTTAATATCTGTTAGCATTTATCGGTTATCGATCAAAAGGTATCTAAAATAATCTTTTATTAAAATGTTGGTTTCATACAAAATTTTAATACCTGCACATACCTATTTGTGATATATTACACATTATAATAAATATACATATACATTTTTGGACAGCACAACAGCTAAACACAAAAGGCTTTGCTGCACAGGTTCAGAAAGGAACAAAATATTGCCTTGAGTTCAACACATGGCTCCTCTCTCTACGCCCTGCTGCTCGTCCCAGGCTGGTGGGCGTTTGAAACGCTCTTCTGAGATGTTCACAGGGCACAGCTGATGAGCGCTACAGCCAGTGTTTTATGAATCTGTAATGGCCATCATATTTCAGCTAGGCAGGCCCGTATGTTGTGTACACCATGCTGGAAACCAATTTCCTTCATTTTGGGATCGAGTTCGCTTTCGTCCAGTGAGCAACTGCTGTCGTTTCAGTGCTCACTGCATCTAATAATGAACACTTTATGTTTCTCAAAGGGGGTTTTAAAACAGCTACTGGATCTTTTATGAATTATATTGAAATCAAAACCATTACGAAGCTGATATCAATTTCAAAATAACCACATGCGTTGATAATTTTGGCTGACCGTTTACAAAGAATAGAAACCCCTATTGCACTTCCTGCTTGTTTTCTGTTGTATAAATGGCAACAGCATGTGCATGTCTGAACACTGGCAAGACTTCAAATATTACTGGAATGAATCCTCTGGAAAACACTGAACATGTTATGTTACAATGGGGAGAAAAAGCACAATGTTTTAATCATCTTACTGTGAGGTCTGTGCTGGGGTTGGAAAAATCTTATCTTAATGTTTATTCGTCCCTAAGTGCTCCCATATATTTCAATAGTGTAGAGGTTTCCCTGCTCTCTCTGATATTCAGGAACACAGTGTTGTTGGCTGGCTGTGCTGAGGGAGGAATTTGGCTAACCTGAGCTTCTGTCATGTCCGTTTACTAAACTCCTGTGTAAACTTTCACCAACATTCTTATGAAAGAGAAATATTTGTGCTTGGATAATTCCCTCCTGTTGTTACACAAAAGAAGCCTCCAACGGTTTCACCATGATGCAGCCGTATACAATTGGGAAAAGTTGATTTAATTGGCCAAACCAAGGTGGGAGGCTGTTTTGGCAGACCCAAGAGATGCCCAGTCCTAGACTCTACTGTTCTACCAATCTAAAAAAGAGAAAGAAAGCCTTCACATCGCACTCATTCATCCATAAATTAATGGCCATTAATAACCCAAGGTCATTCCCATCACCTCCTTGACGTACATGGCTTAATTATGTATAAAGAGTGAGTCAAATGCACATTAATATTTATTGTAATTTCCATTTGTAACTCTGCCAATGCAACAGAATAAGTCAAATCTATTTTTATTGACAGTGTCAAATTTGTAGAGAAATAGGCATTGGAATGCTGGATGTAATTAGTGCTATTGACTGAACTAATCCCAATGGAGTCATACGATTGGATGAGGATCAATATCAATTCAAACTAAGAAACAGCACAAATAAACAAGCAAAAGACCACAGAGGAAGGAAGAATTTAAATAAATTCAAGGGAGATAAATACAAAGAATATAAACTATCATGACATGAAAAACAAATACAATGGAATGGAGTGTACATGGGTACTTATAAATACTTAAAAAAAAAATACTAATATGTCAAAGTATATGTATATTGCCAAAAACAAACTTAAGGCAAAGTAAAATAGTATCCAGATTTAATTGTACTTCAGTATACCTAAAAATAAAAAGCACATTTTATATTTTTAAATACATTAAATGTTATTTATTCAATATAAAATTAATATTTTAATGTTTATATTTATGGTTACACTTGAGTCAAGTTCGTCCCCCTACAGCAATGACTTTGATTAAAGGAACACTCCACTTTTTTTGAAAATAGGCTCATTTTCCAACTCCCCTAGAGTTAAACAGTTTGAGTTTTTTTGAGTGCCTGTGTTGTAGCAAGTGGGACTAGGTCTTACCATCGATCTACCTGATGAGGAAGTGGCATGTCTCGCAACATCCGAGGACTTCTTAGTGATGCTGCATCCTGCAGTGGTCAAATTTTTTTCCGGTTTGACAAAATAAACTGGAAAAAAGGTCCTATGCCGAGTGGACCTGATGACCAGCTATCGCTAGAGTAAGTGATTCCTGCAATCATTACAATGCATGACTCAAAGATTTAGAATGTATACTGTCAGCATGCATTTTCAAGCTTATATTTATGAGCAGCCAACCATTGATTCTTTCGTTCCTTGTTTTTCGTTGGTATTCCTTGAAACATGATGGTAGAGTACACCTTCGACTTACTATCACAGCCCTTTACAACACACAGAACCATGGCTAATCGCACAGGTAAATCCACTACCTAATTTGCCGGCTGCAACTCTGCAACTTCACAAACGTAGTGCCGGTCACGTTGGAAGTTACCTAGCTGGGGACTATTTTCAAGCGCTGCGTGATATTATTGCGCCTGCTGCACCCATGGTACGGCAGCAAAGTTCCTTGATTATTACGCATGAATGAGAGTATAGTTCCTAGCAATATCGGTCACGAAAATCACAACTTTTTTTATTTTCCATCGGTCTTAGTACACAATGTAACTTCAGAAGAGTCAAGTTTTAAATAGGAAAAAAAGCCTTTGGTCATTTTTGAGCGCGATGCTAACGGTCTAATCGGATTCAATGATCTATGCTAAGCTATGATCGGGATCGGCTGAATGGATTCAAAATGGTAAAACTCAACTGTTTAACTCTAGGGGAGTTGGAAAATGAGCCTATTTTTTTTAAAAAAGTGGAGTGTTCCTTTAAAGCACATTGCTTTAGGTCAAAGACTGCTGTGATGTCTAAAGAGAGGTATCTTAGACAAGCTCAAGAAGATGGACAAAAGAGAAACCTGACCTGCAAAACAGGTACTTTGAAGTACTTTGAAGGTCTAAAAAATATTTAAAGTATCACTTTTGCCTTGGAAGTGTAGAGTTCTAAGTATCCAGTTTCAATGGTACTTCAGTCAAGCACAAATTCCTCAAAATAATAGACCTATTTCACACCCCGGAATCTGATTCACTGCTTTAGATACAATGTACACTGATGAGCCAAAACATCATGTCACTCAGGTAAAGCGAAAATATCGTTGATCATCCCCTAACAATGACACATATTAAGGTCTGGGTTGATTAGATAGTAAGCAAACAATCAATTCTCGTAATCATTGTGTTGCAGGAGAAATGGGCAGGAATAAAGATCTGAGCGACTCTGACAAGGGCCAAATTGCAATGGCAAGACAACTGGGTCAGAGTATCTCTGAAAGGCAAGGCTTGTGTGTTGCTACCGGTCAAAAGGGGTGAGACTTTTCCAACAGTGGCCAGAGGAGGAACAAACGATAAACAGGCGACAGGGTGTTGGGCGCCCAAGGCTCATCGATGCACGAGGATCAACGAAGGCTATCCTGTTTAGTCTGAGCCAACAGAAGGTCTACTGTGGCACAGAATCACAGAGTCACACAGAATTTTAATGATGGTTATGGGAGGAATGTGTCACAACCCGTATGGGGCTGCATAGCCAAGACAAATCACCTCCAAGACAAATCAGAGTGACTACAAATCAGAGTGACTATGATGACCCCTGTCCACCATCGAAAGCACCTACAATGAGAATGTGAGCGTCTGGACCTTGGAGCAGTGGAAGAAGGTCCGGTCTAGTCCAATAAGTCCCGTTTTCTTTTAATCACATGGACGGGCGTGCACGTGCGCTATTTACCTGGGAAACTGATGGCACCAGGATGCACTGTGGGACAACGACAAGCCAGTGGAGGGAGTGTGATGCCCTGGGCAATTCTGCTGGGAATCCTGGGTCCGGCCATTCTTTTGGACATAAACTTGACACCAACCTAAACCTACCACATTGTTGCAGACCAGGTACACCCCTTCATTACAATGGTGTTCCTTGGTGGAAGTGGCATTTTTCAGCAGGATAATGTTGTAGATAAACACTGCAGACATTGTTCAGGAATCATTTGAGAAAAATTATAGAGTTCAAGGTGTTGCCCTGGCCTCCAAATTCCCCATATCTCAATATAATTGAGCATCTGTGGGATGTGCTGGACCAACAAGTTTGATCCACAGTGGCCTACAGGACTTGAAGGATCTGCTGCTAACATCTTGGTGCCAGATACCACAGGACACCTTCAGGGGTCTTGTAGAGTCCATGCCTCAGCGGGTTGGTGCTGTTTTGGCAGCTCGCGGAGGACCAACATCATATTAGGAAGGTGCTCATTGGTGTACTGTATGTCTTGAACTGCAGGATGCAAGTCTTAAACAAAATATACATGACCCAGGTTTCAGTTTCCATCCCTTGCATAACCCTTTGAAAAAATGTTTCACAGTGTGTCATCCTTGGCAACAGTAATGTGGTCTTATTTGCTAAAATAAATTGTGATCTGGACCTTTGCTACGCTTTCAGATACCAATAAAAAGTAAATATTAAATGATCTATTTATTTTTGAAGATAAAGCAAAAGTACCAATCAGGTCTTGAGGTAAAAAAAAAAAACACATTTCCCTTTTATTATATTCATTATTTCCTTTTTCAAACATATCAATTTTCATGAACCCACTATGAGAGGAGCTTCTTCTGCTCTAGTTTTCTTGCCATGGCTTGGTTCAGATCAGTCAGGAAGGTGCGATTCATTTTCTCCTCTGTTTGACCCTCCCGTTCTCGGGGGAGGGGATACAACCCGGTCATAAACCTAGGATTTGTCACTTTATGTATTTAAAGTGCAAGGCATTTCGGTGACACTGCACTGAAAGATTCTTTATTTGTGGAAAAGTAGTGTGAGATCTCGCTGGAGACACCATGTAGATATCACTTTTACTCTCTGCCAAACCTTTGCACTTGTCTACCCCTTGTCAAAGTCATACATGCCAATGTGTTAATGAAAAATCACAAGTCTATCTTTACATTTTAATTGCCATTAGTTAAACAACATAACATAACACAACACACAATTTTTCAAGCCCGAGATAAACCTGATTCCGTGACCTTGTCAAAATCTTCTCTTAATGAGTAGAAACCCTCATGTTCTTGCATGAGAAAGCTGTTTTATTATAAAACACTGTGGTTGACCTATGGTCAAGGCCTTCAGAAACTGTCAAAATAGTGGACTATTGCCCACCCTATGGGGAGTTAAAATATCTTAAACACCTCCTAGAGACATATTAATGGTTAGATGACTTGTTTGTCCTTACCGCCTGGTTCACTGGTTGGTTATGTGGAGCTCTACTCCTGTCAACCACAGTTCAAGTTTCTGTGGAGTAGACCATGTTTGCAGTAATATGGAAATAGTTCCAGAGTCCAAATATTTTTGACTTGATTTGAAAAGAGTCTGCTACATTGAGTGTATGGAAAGTTTGCATACAGGGAGGAACTCTTGCAACTTGTGGTTTTAATTTCAAGAAATAAAGCAACAAACTGAAAATGTCACATAAAATGTTTGTTATTTACCACACTTCTCCTTTTGGGTTAAACCACAGAAGGCATCCAGCACTACAAAAATAAATCTGGTTTTGAGAAAAAAAAAAATTCTGTAATAGAGCTGCATTTGAGTAATATTAAGTAAGCACAACATGTTATTTATTTAATCAATAAAGGAATAGTTCATCCAAAAATGATGCAGATTCCAAATCTGTTTGATTCTTTGAAAAGAACCGACTCAAATGAACGATTCATTCACTGATTTGGTTCACAAGTTTAACTTAATGAATCGGTTGCTGTGGTTCTCGAGTTAACTACTCACACAAAGCTATCTTATGGCTTTATAAGACTTGAAATATAGCTTAAAGGGCACCTATTATGCCCCTTTTTACAAGATGTAAAATAAGTCTCAGGTGTCCCCAAAGTGTGTCTGTGAAGTTTCAGAACAAAATTCCTAACAGATCATTTAATATACCATTTTGAAAATGCCAATTTTGGGGTTTGAGAAAAATAAGCTGTTTTGTGTGTGTGTCCTTTAAATGCAAATGAGCTGCTGAAATATTATCATGAAATATTATCATCTGCATGCCTTTTAAAGCCATATCACTCTCAACTCGAGCACACACACCCGACGCATGCGTACAGAGAGCTGGATGTGGGTGAGTATTAAACTAGTTCTCTTTCATGTGTTATTGCGATTAAACTTTCAAATACACACAAGGTTATGTCAGAAACACAAAGTTCACACGAAAACAGTTGATTATGTCTGTGTATGTATGCAGCAAACAGAAATCCTGTGTGTATATTAGATATATGTATTAAAGTAACAGCAGTGTAATATACAGTACCTTCTGCTATATATGATGTTAATATGAATCAAACATCAAAAGATAAACGGAAAATCACTCACTGCTCTTGACTGCATGAACTTTAGTAACTTTATTAAGAACACATTTCTTACTTGAATGCTGCTGTTAAATGCTCTGGCGAGGAGATAAACATGGCGGACTTTGTACAGCTCTCTGAGGGCGAGGTCTATACTGTGTCCATCAACACTCGTGGGCGGGGCCTGTAAATTGTGATGTCACATTGTCCAGAATCTGCAAATGGCTGGTTCTGAGACACTGCTTATGATTTATGGGGATTTAAAAAAAAAAAAGGAGCGGGTGGATTTTTACCATTATAGGGTGGTTGTGTACACACACTGCCAACACACATTTATGTTCAAACACCATGTTAAAGTGAATTTTGCATAATAGGTGCCCTTTAAAACTACAGCCTTGCAAACTACTTTTATGGTGCATTTTATTTTTAGAGCTGGGTTTGGAAAGACATGAGGGTAAATAATTATATATATATATATATATATATATATATATATATATATATATATATATATATATATATATATTTTTTTTTTTTTTTTTTTTTTTTTTTTTTTTGGATGAACTGTTTCTTTAACCTCTGTAACCTAAAATAGATTCTGGCACTCATGTATATGGTATATGTGACCCTGGACCACAAAACCAGTCATAAGCTGCAAAGGTATATTTGCGGCAATACATTGTACGGGTCAAAATTATCCATTTTTATTTTATGCCAAAAATCATTAGTATATTAAGTATAGATCATGTTCCATGAATATATTTCGTAATTGTCCTACCTATGCAATTTTCTCAATATTTAGATTTTTTTTGCACCCTCAGATTACAGATTACAGATTTTTAAATAGTTGTATTGTCCTATCCTAACAAACCATACATCAATGGAAAGCTTATTTGTTGAGCTTATTTATTTATACATCTAAAAAAATTGACCCTTATGTCTGGTTTTGTGGTCCAGGGTCACATATGTAAGCTATAATGTAAGCTATATTGGTAAACTATATGACAGTGAGGATTGACTGTCTAAACAATCATATGTACAGTATACAGGCAAGATGTTGAAGATTGTGAGATAACCCTCTTGCTTTGCTCCGCACTCCAGACAGTTTTTTTTCTCAATGTCTCAGGGTGGTAAAAGCAGGGCACAGGAAACTAGGGAACTTCAAAAAAGCACAAAGATCTCCCTCAGAATGTCTCTGTGAAACTGCAGGGGTGCAGAGCACTCTCTCACATCAACAGACAGACTCTCTGCCATATTCCACACTTAAAAAAAACAACCTGAGCATCTGAGGTGGCCTCCCACTGGTACACCAAACTATCAGCATCCATTTTTAAAAAACTGCTCTTTATACAGAAATGCTACTTTTAAAAGCAGCACATATCAAACATTTGGAAGGGGGTGCATTATGATATAAACATGTGGCATTGCTGTTCCTTTTGAATGTTTTAAGTCAAATTAAAAGGATAGTGAATGTTGACGTCACCATCAACCCAAAAAGAGTTATGAAGCAAAAACGTACAGCTTTTTTGCCATACAATGAAAAAAGCCATATGGGTCTGGACAGAAATGAAGGTGAATAAATGACTATATTAATTTTGGGGTGAACTGTACCTAAGACAATCTTTACTAATATAATCAATTGTATACAGCAAAAAATGACTTTTTAATTGTAAGTCTTTTCTGAGTTCCTTTTCAGTCGGTCACGTTCGACGTACATACGAACGAATTGGAATTGGGATCACTTCTGGGAGCCCCTATCAGCTTCAAGTGTATACAGAACGGGCCAATGGCCATTTGCTGGCGTGCGAGATTTGCATCTCGCGATTCGCCCCGCAACGTGGGTATACATAAGGAAGCAGATGTAGCGCACATTTGTCATTCACTTCGGAGCCGCTTATGTGCTGCTAAAGCTGTAAAAGAGTTCCAGTTGTTGGAGATAATACAGAGCGAAGGAGAAGGAGTTCTAGTGTTGGCAAGAAAGCACTGCAGTAGGACCGCAAGCTCACTTCGGTGAGGGCGTTCCACCAAAGTGAGTGCAAAACACTTTTTCAAGATATCATTCCACCCATGCATTTCTGGATGCGGTCGTTCACTGTCACCAGCTGATGGTCACAATTGTTGTCTTACGTGTCTGGGCATTCAGCACGCTGAGGCAGCGTTTGTGGATAGTTTATGTTCCCACTATCTCGGCGTTAAGGTCGAGACTCACCTACCTTCGGGAAGGCGGAGTCTCCTTACCTATGCCCCGATCTAGAGCTATTCCTGCTGGACAGCAGAATACACCTACTTCGGCGAATAGCCAGGGTGACCTGAGGATCACGATTAGCGCTACCCCGCTGAGACAAACTCTGTGGGCTCCTAATCCCTCTAAAGCACTGCAGCCGGTTGAGTTACCGAAAGAGCTCGCTGGCCCCTCCCATCGGTGTCCATTGGTGACTTTCGGGGCTCCAGCAGATGACAGCATGTCAATTGCTGCATCGGAGGGGGAGCTTCAGTCTTCTGGGGATGAATACTCGGCTGCGTTGCTTCTTCCCGGAAGTGCATGAAGAGCTCACAAGGTCGTGGACGGCCCGTCCAGTCTAACGGGCAAGGCTTATAGAGCTTGTGGACAGGCTGCATCTGCCCTGCATGCCATGGCGTTGCTCCAGATGCACAAGGCCCAGGCACTCATGGACATGCAAGAGGGTAGGCCTGACCCAAAAGTCACCGCTCGTGCAGTTGGTTAGACGATGTCCACTATGGTGGTCCAGGAGCGACATCTCTGGCTCAACCTGGCGGATATGAGGGAGGCCGATAAATATCGGTTCCTGGACTCCCCCATTTCCCAGGTTGGGTTATTCGGTGACGCGGTCGAGAGCTTTGCCCAGCAGTTCTCGGCCACCCAGAAGCAGACGGAGGACATCAAACACATCCTGCCCCGGCTGGAACCGGCTGCGGGAAGGCCAAGCCAGGTGTCAAGCGGAAGAACAAACGACCCTGAGACGGGCCACCCAGAGATGGAGGGGACAGCTCTTCTGGAGGTGGTGTCCGCACCGCTCCCTCTCCCGGAGGAGGAGAGAATCTTTTGTTTGAGTTCAATTTGTGTTCTGCCACTGGCACTCAAGAGGCTTCCTCACACCCGTGCGCCCCCTCAGCGGAAGCAGGTAAATGCACACTGCACACTCAGACCCCACTTCGGGCCGAGTCGAGAGAGCAGTTGTGCGAACACAGAGACATGGTGCTCAGTCACCTCATCCAGTTGGGACTTCTGTGCAGAGGATCTCTTTTCTCAGTATGGAGCTGCATCTGAGGCATCAGAATGCAGCTCCATATTGCGCCACTCACATTCCGGGCCTGCTCAATCGTGCAGCCGACGAGCTCTCACGACAGCAAGTGCTCCCGGGAGAGTGGAAACTCCATCCCCAGGTGGTCCAGCTGATCTGGAGACGCTTCGGTAGATCTGTTTGCTGCCCCAGACACATCACACTGCCAGTTGTTTTACTCCCTGACCGAGGGGACCCTCGGCACGGATGCGCTGCCACACAGCTGGCCCCAGACTGCTAACCGCACTGCAGAGAGCACCCTTTGAACCATTGCAGTCAGCAGAGTTAAAAATCTTTTCTTGGAAGACAGTGCTCCTGACTGCATTAGCTTCCGTTAAGAGGGTAGGTATGAATCATACCTGGAATTCGGGCCCGCTAACTCTTCTGTAATCTTGAGACCCCGGCTCGAATATGTGCCCAATGTTCCCACCACTCCCCTCCGGGAGCAGGTGGTGAACCTGCAAGCGCTGCCCTTGGAGGAGGCAGACCCAGCCCTGTCTTTTCTCTGTCCCATCCGCGCTCTGCGGGTATACATGGACAGAACGCAAAGCTTCAGGACCTCAGAACAGCTCGTCATCTGTTACGGAGGCCAGCAGAAGAGAAAGGCTGTCTCCAAGCAGAGGATGGCCCACTGGATAGTGGATGCCATCGCCTTGGTGTACCATACCCAAGGCATGCCTTGCCTGCTCGGGGTTGAGAGCCCACTCCACTAGAAGTGTTGCCTCTTCCTGGGCGCTGGCGCATGGCGCCTCGCTGACAGATATATGTAGAGCTGCGGGCTGGGCGACACCTAACACGTTCGCTAGATTCTATAGCCTCTGTGTAGAGGCGGTTTCTTCCCGTGTGCTTGCTTCAACCAGCCAGTAACACCGAAGTGCCTTTTCTAGTGTCGGCTTGCTGTGCCATTCCCCTACTCATGGACCGGATAAGTGTGCTTATTGCTCCAGTAAGTTCCCCATCAGACGAACCCTGTTGAGTCCTCCACCACCATATGGCTGTCAGATGTGGCGGAGCATCTGACGCCAGGTCCAGTAGCGTAAGCGCACCCCAGTGCTGCACCTCCGGCTGAGCTAGGTGCCATATGTTGTGACCCCTACGGCGGTCCCATATGTGTATTCTTCCACAGTACGGCTCCCTACGGTGAGCCCGTGTCTTTCCCTCGCCAGAGCCCGCTCTGCCATCTCTGTAGTCCCCCGCCCAGGTCGATCGGGGCCACCCCAGAGACGTACGTCGAACGTGACCGACTGAAAGGAAACGTCTCGGTTACGTATGTAACCCTCATTCCCTGAAGGAGGGAACGGAGACGCACGTCCCGTCGCCACGGTTGCTGTACCATCACTGCATGGCTGAGTCACTAATTTGGCTCCTCAGTGAAAAACAAATGTGTGCTGCATCCGCTTCCTTATTTATACCCGCGCTGTATAATTGGCCCGTTCTGTATACACTCGAAGCTGATAGGGGCTCCCAGAAGTGATCCCAATTTCTTCAGGGAATGGACGTTTTCCAGTTAAAATAATAAAATATACAAAAATCTTTAAAATAAGTTACATTTTATTTCAGAACACTGCATAAAATATAAAATATTAAGCCTTGTTTTAAGAGAATATATTTTGAAAAGTACTCTTACTGCACTAGATTTTTTTCATTTATTTAAAACAAAATATGCAAATGAAAAATACAGTGCTTTCTCTGAAAACTAATCTTAATAGTTTGTGAAGTAAGTACATTTTGTATGGAAGCTTGTTTCCACCACGGAATAAAAAAAAAAAAATACAAAATGTAATTGCAAATATATATCTCGCAATTCTGACTCTTTTATAGTCAGTAGGACAGATAGAGAAGATATATAGAGTTATAGTCCAATTCTGAGAAAAAAAATGCAACTTACAATTATGACATTTTTCTGAGTTTAAATCTCACAATTCTGAGTGAAAAAAAAGTTTTTTTATTTGTTAATCAGTGGCATAAACAAGCTTCAATAGTTTTTATACATTTATTATATTTCATCATTTCTACCATGTGTAAACCCAGAAATAAAGAAAATGATCACAAACTATTACATTTATTCCATGTTTTAAAATAAGTATTTAGGCAATGTTTCTGACCTAGTATGTTTACTAAGCTAGAGGTGAACCAAACTACAGGGCAATTTTATCAGATATGTATCTGCTTATGTTACATTCAGGCCAGGGTTGTGTGTGTCTGTGTTTGTGTACCTGAGGTCAACCAAGCACTCTGTTGGCCTTACAGTGAGTCATTGCCTTCACATCAAGAAATATGTATGCACTGCAAATTCCCTCTGAACTAGCTGAGAGGGAAAAGGCACTTTAGCCAAGGCAAATATTCCTGCTGATTGCAGAAGATTCTTACTGTGAGCTCCCCTGAAAGTCAACAGGGTTTTGAGCCTGTTGTAACTATGCAAAAATGTAGCTGTGTATCTGTAGATGTGTCTGTAGAAATTGTAATTATGAAACTAATGAGTGCAGTAACAAACTGGAACCAGAATAACAGCATAATGGTTTATTTGGCAGATATTGTATTGCTGCATGTATTCTATCTAGAACTTTTGGGTATCAAAGAGCATCATGGTTATGTATCTACTGTAAGACTGGGTGATACATCAAATATTCACAAGATATTCATGTTGTAATATTGTAATATTGTTATTACACTTTCTATTTGTCCATTACGTTTCCAAAACACTTAGTGACACAGTTACACGTTACTACATGTACTTACTATAGTAATAACAGTATATGATGCATAATTACAAATATCTAACCCTAAAGCTAACACTAACTGTAACACTGTAGTAAGTAAGTAAGTGCATATAGTTAATTAATAGTACTCAGTGCTTATTTGAGTAAGTAAGTGTCAGATTGTGAAATATTCAGACCGGCCCGTCTGGCACCAACAACGCTCAAAATTGCTTAAATCACCTTTTTTTCCCATTCTGACATTCAGTTTGGAGTTCAGGAGATTGTCTTGACCAGAACCACACCCCTAAATGCATTGAAGCAACTGCCATGTGATTGGTTGATTAGATAATTGCATTAATGAGAAATTGAACAGGTGTTCCTAATAATCCTTTAGGTGAGTGTATGTCACAAGGACACTGTAAAATAAAGTGTTACCAAATAAAGTGTAACCAGACTTATCACTACATCCCATTTCATTGAACTGATTCTTAACTCTGATTCAAAGATTCATTTGAATCTTCACTCAAAAATATCCCTGCTTGGTATTTTTTATGTATTAAAATGTGAAACTATCAGAAGGTAACAACATTTTTCATTGTGTTCATTTAGTGGAAAACTATGGAAGTTTGTTTCTGTCACAGAATTTAAAAAAAAGAAAAAGTAATTGCGACTTTTTATCTCACAATTCTGACTTTCTGACTTTTGCTATTGCGAGTTTACATCTTTTTTTCAGAATTGCAAGATATAAACTCGCGATTGCGAGATATAAAGTCAGAATTAGATATAAATTCAATTGTGAGAACAAAATCTTAATTGTGAGATAAACTCGCAATTGCGAGTTATAAACTACAATTCTGAGAAAAAAGTCAGCTAACAGTTCTGACATTTTTACACAATTGTGAGTTTATCTCACAATTCTGACTTTATAACTTGTACTTGCAAGTTTATATTTTGCATTTCGGACTTTATTTCCCAGTATTACAATTACATTTTTCAGAATTGAGGGTTTATATCTCACAATTCAGACTTTAAAACTTGCAATTACGATTTTATATCACAATTCTGAGAAAAAAGTCAGAACTGTGGAATATAAACTAAAATTTACACACTGAACCTTTAAATAAACTTTTCTATTTTATGTCATTTAAAATGATGGCAAAGTTGAAATCAACATATTTACTATACTTTACATTCGTAATCAAATTTCTAATCAAAAGAAGGAATTGATCTAGCTACATCACCCTGTCCTATGTGTGCTCAAGTAATAAAACATGAGCCTTATCTGAAAGCAGAGTAAAAACTATTGTACTAAGGGAACATCCTGTTCCATGGCACAGGGATCAACTATGACCTTCTCTATCAGAATGTCAGTTTCTTGTAACTGCGCTTGACATGATTTATTCCACCATTTGTCCCCTTGATTGCCAATATGACCTTCTTTACCTTGGTGTGTGTACAATTTAAAGCTGTGAAATCCTCCCACCAGATCTCCTGACTTACTGACACTGCACTGATGACCTTGGCTTCAGCCATTATCTCTTCCGGTTCACCCTAAGTCAGCATTTCTTCAAAGTTAATACACAAAAAATGGAACATTACGCCCATTTATTTGCTTAAACACCTCATTATGAAAAGGAAGCATATTTGCAAGTACATGTAATGCATTTAATGCCCGGTTAAACTGGTTTGTGGCTTAAAGGGGTCATGAATTGAGAAATCAACTTTTCATTCAGCCTTTGATATATAAAAGTTCATTGTGATATAAGAATATCCTGTCAGTTTTGGAGCTGAAAACTTCCTTGTTAGTCAAAGAAAAGCTTTTATTGACACCAGGCCCAGCAAACGCTCGATCTCAGAATGTGCCAAGCTGTGACGTCAGAGTGTGGTGAAACACCGCCTTAACCGAAGAAGACGAACGCCTGATTCTTTAGCCCCACCCACCGATTTGTGCATGGCATGTTATAGATAAATAACATAGGCCTACGTGGAGCTAAACTGGATCGAACTTCCAAGCAATAAACATGCTGCATAAGCTTCATTCGGATTCCAATATTATGAATGCATGGATGAACGTTATTTTTAATGAATATCCAGCTCACGTGGGTAAGACATTGCACGTTTGTTCCTTCATTTCACCACGGATTCGTTTGTAAACAAGAGACTGGATTTGCAGACAGGATGAGATTACATAAATGAATGAAGCAGCACTGTTACAGATCGTTTGATATCTATTGATTATGTTTACGTGTCTAACTGAACATAACTTACCACGCTGTCACAGAGTGGATTATCCTTTATTTGAGGTGCTGTTGGTTCATTGTCCTGCGATTCGTGATCAGACTCGGACATGTATAGGCCAGGGCTCGCAAAGCCCAACGTCCCGGGGCTATGTGTTTTCCAGACGGCTACCAAAACGTATCATCTTAAATAGTGAAATAACATTCCTTTCTTGATGTGCGTTCACTCTCTTGACTTGATATTTGAAGGAAAAATACAATCGCAGTAGTTTTGATCATGCTGATTTGTCTGACTCTGCAGTGAGGCTTGTGCGTGCGTGTGTGTGTTAGTTATGCACGGTCCGTGGTTATATCCACCGATCGGGCAGCCCAAGTAATTAAAAATAACATTCCAATTAATTGCGTGTGGATGAGAGATAAATCATTGTGTTTGTTTGATAAAGACATTTTGCGAGCCCTGTGGCCGAATCATCCCGGTTGACGTTTTTCCCACACGCTTTCAAAATTCCTCACGTGTACTGACGTGGGAGCCAAAGCTCATTGTAATATGCAAAACTGTTATCCAATCATAGCAGTGGGCGTTTACTTCCAAGTCTTCAATGCGGCACGCCCATAAAAACCGAGCGTTCCAGGAGAGAGGCTCAAAAACCAGGGTAGGAAATAGCCTATTACTTATTCATTATGATGTTTTTGAATGTAAAAACCACGCGAAACGTCATAAGTTGACCTCAGACAACAGTATAAAAAAATATATAAAAAAAGCCAGTTCATGACCCCTTTAAAAACTGTACAAGAGTGAGGCATTAGTGAATCTGCCTCAAGCTCCTAAAGCCGAACTCAGCCATACTGGTTTATTCTGCCTATCATTGCCTGCCACTTTAAGTCTGGATGAACCGACCTGTGATTTACTTCCGACGAAATCACTGTCATTTTTTCAGTGTGACATCTGAAAGTGACGTATCTGAAGAGCCTCAAGCCTGATTTTTTTTTATATACTGCCAAACAAATGTATTCAGATTGATTTGTTGCTTATGGTGTCAAGCCCTTTTTTCGGCATAGGGAAACACATCTTATGAGAAACAAATCATTTTAAAAGCCGAAACACAGGTTGTGTCAAAATGCTGACATAAAAGAGGGCTGATTTATTGCTGTGTTGATTCGTTTACGGTTCTGGAAGACCTGGCGACATTACAGAGCTGTTCATCACTGGCACGCGGCTTGGTTAACTGTGCTCGGTTAACTGGTTTTAGAGCCGTCGTCGGATGCAAGAACCGACGTCACCTCCTAACATATTCTTTAAAATGTCATTTGCTCTATTTACAGCATGTATGCCATTGTCACCCTCGCCATCTGCTCTGTGATAAATTCAAGGACACACAGATTCTAGCAGAGTATTACACAACAGCATCAGAATCACCTGTGTTGACTAACTGATTTGCTAAAGCAGTGTTCAGCATGCATTTTTCAGTTATGAAAGGATAAACATGCAGTTATAGGCAATTTCTTATTGGATCTATGAGCTCTTAAAGGTGCAGTAAGCGATTTATCAAAAACGCTGTTGAAAAGTTGGTCGGACCGAGCACCACAACAAACGTGTAGCCGATCAGCATTAGGGGGCGTATGATGGTGGAGGAGAGCGAGTGAGCAAGAGGGAGATTTAAAGAAAGACTGTTGAAAGAGAGATGAGAGACAATACAAAAAAGAAAATCTCAGAGGAATATCAATGGAAAAAGAAGGGTTGTGATCAGGCAAGAGCTTTAGGACCTGTGTTAACTGTGTTTCTGCTCCATACATGAGTTACATTGGTTTTGCGGTTTAACAGAACCAAGAAATGCTGATGTTGTAATGATAGCCATAGTAACAGGACAGTTTCGAGTGTCATTGTTTGTCTGGAGCTGCTGTGCTGCTGGCGACTAACAACCAACTCTTGCTTGCACTGTATGTTCATTTTTTGTGCTTCCTTGTCGTTCGTTCATTATCTATGCTTTATTTTTCTGCTATGATAAATAGAACAATCTTGCATTGTGTGTGTAACGGAGGCCAGCTATTGACGCTAGACTAGAGAATGTGGTGTTTAGCGTCCTTGTTAGCGTGCTCGTAGTCTCAGCCGCAGACATCACGCCCATGGACCGTTGGCTGAACGTCTGATGCATATGGCACTTCAGGAGTTTCGAAGTCGTCAACTGATTGGTTGAATTCTACAGGATCTGTGTCACGACTGGCTCAAAGCCGTGACAAATGAGTGGAGTACATAGTAGGTTTGTAAGCAACAGAAATGTTTATTTACATAAGAAAATATATAGAACAGTAAATCAATGCAAAATAACTACAATTACTGTCTGACAACTGATGTTAAAATGTCAGACAGAACCAAATTCAAAGTAATAGCAAAAATGAAATGAGCAAACAATAACAAAAACCAAACACAAAATTAACAGGAGCAAACAACTCTCATGACGCTCTGATGATAATGCTAGATGCCTCGTAGCTCTCTCAAACTCCCCGAAGCTCTCTCTTGACTCTCAAAGGCTCAGCTTTAATAAAGGAAGAAGCAGATACACATCATCCTCTCAATGAGCCTGCCCAGGTGCACATCGTTCTCCCGATGAGTCTCCCAGCCACACCCACTGGTCGGCAACAGCAGGAATAACGGGAGACCCGTCACACGTGTGTGTTGCTTTCTTTAAAGGTCCGCCTGGAAACAAATACCGTGACGCCAAGCTCCCTCGTGGAAGAAGAACAAGACTAGCACGCTCTTGACCAGCTCGGAGCGTGGCGGTTAGGTGCGGACTGTAAAGTGTTCCTGAATGTTGGAGGCGGAGCAATGAAGAGAAGGGCTGGGTTTGTTTGGGTTGATTTCAAATATCAACAATTCTGGGAGCACCTTTAAGAATTATAACTATAAATATTACTATAACGATAACTATATTAGTGCCCACACCAACGGACAATAACATTCTGTTTATTATAATAAGTCATGTCGTCATTACTATGGAATTGATATACAGTTGCTATGGTGTTGACTGTTTTTTAATGTGTTAATATGTGCACTGTAAAATCTAATTAGTTAGACTTGCTTAAAAAAGCATGCAAACCGATTGCCTTAAAACAGTGGTCACCAACCTTTTCAAGCCAAAGATCCCTGACCTCAGACTTGATGAAAGGCAAGATCTACCTATAGATTTTTCATGGCTGATTCAGAGTTTTTTTTACAAGCAAATTGTCTATTTCCGACACCAGCTGCCGATTTAAAAAAAAAAATACAATTTAAGCAAATTTATTTGTTGTTTATTTGCTCTATAACAGGCCAAACTGGCCTTAAAAATTTAGCCATTTGAAATGAGGCAACCACTGCATTTTAATCACGATCCAAACAAAGATACACACATGTAGCATGAGCAGTTGTTTTTGACATTATATTGCATCATTTCAAGACTTAGAGCAAATACAGAATGGTCTGACTTTAGCTTTGTGAAATTATTACACAAGACACACCTGCACAAAACAAAAACAGATGGACTGAATGCAAATGCAAATTCACTCTCTGACAGTAGGTGGTGCACATGGAAAAGAAGCGTTTCTTTGGGTACCGCTGTAAAAATGCCATCAAAACTATTCTTAAGACAGTTTCATTCAGAGATACATTCATGTAACCCCTCTCCCCAATTCAATATTTATATTTTTCTTCCTATATTTCAAGCATTGCAAACAGTGATCTTGCTGGGCCTATTTATACCTGGTCCACTTCATGCGTTTTTTTAACCTGTATTTTTTTAACAGTTTATGGTTTTTACATATCAGATATGTATCTGATTTATCAGATTGATTCCATTTACACTTGGTCACATAAATGTGTCTCCACAAAACGGAAATTCCCGCGCTATATGCAGATTTAATGGAGTTCACATCACAGAAATCAACAGATATGAACCACCACAGAACCATGGCTAAATCCAGGTAAATCCACTACCTAATTTGCCAGCTGCAACTCTGCAACTACACAAATTTAGGATGAATCCGAAATCGCCTCCTAAACCCTCATTCACTATTCCCTACGTTAATCCACTAATACAGTTCACTTAAAAGAGTGAATGAAAACGAGTGAGTGAATTCGGACAGACGCTGTGTGTACATAAGCTGTACACTCGTTATTGCGGTGCAATGTGGGATTGAATGAGTGCACTTGATAACGTCCACTATGGTTTCGGACACCACTACAAATGGCTGTCCCCTCAAATAATGGCCTATTTGAGGGTATAGTGGGCGATTTCGGATTCAGCCTTAGTGCCGGTCAAGATGGAAGTTACCTAACTGAGGACTATTTTCAGGTGCTGCGTAATATCATTGCACCTGCTGCACCCATGGTACTGCAGCAAAGTTCCTTGATTATTACGCAGAAATGAGAGTATAGTTCCTAGCCATATCGGTCTAGAAAATCACAACTTCATTTACCGTCAGTCTTAGTACACAATGTAACTACAGAAGAGTTTTAAATAGGAAAAATACAGAAATTCTTTGGTCATTTTTGAGCAAGATGCTAACGGTCTAATCAGATTCAATTAATTATGCTAAGCTATGCTAAAAGTGCTACCGCCGGATCCGGAGATCGGCTGAATGGATTCGAAAACGGTAAAACTGTTTAACTCTAGGGGAGTTGGAAAATGAGCCTATTTTCAAAAAAAGTGTAGTGTTTCTTTAAGTTAATGGTGCAGTGTGTAAATTTTAGCAGCATCTAGTGGTGAGGTTGTGAATTGCAACCGCCCACTGCTCACCCCTCCCTTCCGAAGCACATAGAGAAGCTACGGTGGCCGACACAGGACAAAGATGTCATCGGCTGAGACAACAGAGAGTAGCTAGCGCTCTGTAGAGTTTGTCTGTTTAGGGCTACTGTAGAAACATGGCAGCACAAAATGGTGACTTCACTGTAAGGGGACCCGCGGTGAATGTAGATAGAAATGGCTCATTCTAAGTTAATAAAAACATAATGTAAGTTCTTTATACACCACTAAAAACATAGTTATGTATATTATATTGCATTTATGTCAATAGATCCTCATAAATATTACATACTGCGTTTTTAAGACATTAAGTTAACTAAAAGTGTTAGAACAACTGTTGGATTTTACAGTGTGGTTATTAGGTGTTTAGGTACTATTTGCAGACGTTTCAGGATAAATACATTTACCAAGATTTAGACAAGTTTCCAAGATTCACACTTGGATTTTGAGAATGAGTTTAATAAACCTGTTTTGTCTGAACAAAACCACACTGGACAACTAGTTGTACACAGTGCAATCGCCACACTTTCTGGTGTTATGGAAGTCACTATCTTTGATATTAACTTTAGCCACTGTCACTATGGTTACAAGTGAAAATAGAAAACACATTGGTTATTTGAGTATGCAAGCAATATTGAAGCAGCACGGAGTATGACATTTGACAATCTGAGAGTCACATCTGTTAGTAAATACGATATTCAATCCCAAACACTTGCTGTACAAATGTAGCCACTTATATTCTCCATACGACGAGTGTCTGAGGTTTTTTTTGTTTGTCCACCAGGCAAAAAGAATGAGAAATGATAAGACAGAGCACCAATAATGATGAAGGGACATGTTCATTAGTAAAAGCACAATCATATCCAGCGTGATAATAATCTCTGAAATGCTTGTATTGTGTGCGATTACACATATTGTTTACTTGATAATCGTGTTTCATGATTCATGAATATCCATAGCAAGAATAGTAATTATCACAAGTGATTGACTCAGAGATGCCATAGATTAGAAATTCACAAGAGGGTTGTTAGGAAATTATGTGAACAATATACGATGTGTACAATATAATGCCGGTGTGTCATATACATGATAAACACACTGTGAGCTTTTGAAAAACACCTCTTCTTTGAGATACCTTATTAAAATTCCATTGCCTCCATGCAATGCGATTTTATTTAACTGATCAGCTTTTCAATTAAGTTCGACTGTTTAGCTGTTACTTCACAGTCTAGTCACAAAGTGCTAACGCCACATTCTCTTCACACATCATGACTGTGTCTCCGACAGCCATTAAAATCAGGACACTTCTGCCTGACTAAGATAACAAGTGGGTTTTGTGTGGAAAGGCTGTGTGTGTGTGTTCCCAACCAATGCATAATTTGCTGTGTCTCGCTCCGAGACAGAGATTATGCCACATCAGTCGCCCTGCGCCGCTGGTGGGGGAGGTTCTGCTGTGCCATAAACCAGTTCCCTGATCTCAAGTGCAGAGTTCAGCAGTTCTTCAGAGCAGCAGAACAGACAAGTGAGCTTAAATATTCATCGCAGTGATGCGCTTGTAACTACAACTACACTGCTGTGTTTCCTGATATGATTCCAATCCAGAGAGGGAGATAGAGAGAAGAAAAGGGAGAGGGAAAGTGAAAGAGTTAAACATTAAATCGTGAATTATGTTGCTTAAAGAGAGTCGAGCTGGACCAGAACTAATTCACACCCATATTTGTTGCTTAGAGTTACCAAGCAAACAAGCAAAATAAAAATCCATAATCTATTATTTTAACACTGTTTAGAGTCGGTAAGATCCTTTTAAGTCTCTTGTACTCACAAAGGATATATTTATTTGATCGAAACTACAGTAAAACAGTAATATTGTGAAATATTGCTACAATTTAGGGTAGAGTGGGGGAAACAAAAGTTAAATCTAGAGTAGTTATCCTAGTTTTCAGTGATAATGACATAAATTTTAAGTATGAAAAATATCCAGAGTTTTCATGTTATTAGATCTTTAACAAAAATGTAATTTATACCAAGGGTTAGGTTAGGGTTAGGTAAAATGCCCTCACTCTGACAAAGCAATTTGCTTTATATGTTTACAGCAAAATCAGAGTACAAGCATGTTTTAGCTTAAAATTAAAAAGACAAGCCAAAATAAATATGAAAATGTATTAATGAACCATGCTGAAAATCAACCTTTTAAAAAAAAATATTGTTAGCGGATGCTAACTGGCTGGCTAATATAAAGTCCAAATATTTTTATTCAACCACCTAGTAAGATTACATTTGATGGAAATACAAAGAATGTGATATTCAGAACATGGTTACTACAGTAATTATGATAGTGGGAAGCAATGCCCCCTGGGGGCGTTTTACCCCAAGTGGCTGGGGACGTTTTACCCCACAGACTATGTTTGAAAAAAAAAAAAATTATGTCATTCTGAAAATATAATTATATTTTCCTTAAATGACAAGTAATTCCTAACTACAGGCCTTGCTCTTCATATATAACTGTTGTTCTGCAAAACAAGCTTTGGAACACTTTTTACGCGTTTTCCCCCACTCCACCCTAAAATAACTGTTCTGTTTTAATATATTTTAAAATATAATTTATTCCTTTCATAGCAAAGCAGATTTTTCTGCAGGAATTTGTCTCCAGTGTTTATATTAAATTAAGTAATTTTTTTTCCCATTTGCTTTTTAATTTTCAAGATATTTTACCAGAAAAAAAGTTAGAAGATAGATAGATAGATAGATAGATAGATAGATAGATAGATATTTTGACTGAAATTAAATAAAAAGTTGATTCAGTGTCAATTCATTGACAAAAATGCATACAATGTGAAAAATGTGGTTAGTTGATACACTGAATACATAATTATATATAAATCACAAAATCTCTTTTTTAACAAGATTCCCATCTCAATCAAAAAGCATTTTCTTTGAATGATCAGGTTTTAATTTTTCTGAAGCAAAAGACACTTTTTGGACTGCTGACTCAGTAAAATCAATTCATTTGAAGTTAACAAATGCCTTTCATCACTTTCCCTCTGTTACAAGTGTCAGAGTCGCCTCGCTCTGATGAGAAAGGGAGGAGGAACATTCCTCCGCTCGCTGTTTCCACTCCAGTGCTTCAGGGCCATAATATGCCTGGGAACGGGTCAGGGCCAGACCCTAGAGGCTCTTGGCAACCTGCAATAGACCTTTGACTCATTGATAATGAAAGGTCAGACAGTTCCCTTTCCTATGGTAGGACACTATAAGCTTCTCACTTACCAGAGGTCATTTCAAAGGGTAAAGCCATTCATAGAAGCTGAAATTCAGATCAGCTCACATAGAAAGTGTCGAACACATTTAGGACCGAAGTAAAAGACAAAACAAAGCACAAAGGGTGAAAGCTATGCTGCAGAGGTTATTAAACTACAGGAAATGCAGTCATAATAAATAAATAAATAAATACATTTTCATCACCTTTCAATCATCAACCTGCACAGCAAAAATAAAATAAATTCTTCCAGTTTCTATACACCCTTAAAAGATGCTTTCTGATCAAATATCTTGAAAATTACTGAGGTTTATGCCTAAAACAAGCTCGAAAAAATGGGGTTTAAAAAAATGATTTAATATAAACACATTAGCCCCGTTTCACAGACAGGGCTTAGATTAAGCCAGGATTTGGCCTTAGTTAAATTATGGCATTTAAGTAGCTGTTATAAATGTGCCGTACTTGAGACACTTCCAGTTAAAACAGCTCAAACATGCATTTTAGTCAGGGACTAGCTTAAGCCTTGTCTGTGAAACCAGGGGATAAAGATCTTAAGGATCTTTAAACATTTTAAGACTAAAATATTGATAAAGAAATAGATTTTTTGCAGCGTGTCGGGTAAGATTAGTTCTAAATTTTGCTATGTTAGTTTAAAGATAATACAGCAGAAAGGTTTATTTTCAAAGTGGAACACACAGATCCCATGAGATATGTAAATGATTCAGGCAAAATCAATTGATCAGAGAAAATATGGACAAAGTTGGTGTCGACGTATGATCAGACTGCTCTGGTGGACTAATCACTGCAATACACTGAAGAGAGCCTCATATCTTCTTAAATGAAATGATCCGATATGACATGCCCCCTGCTTACTAGGTTCAGTCATAAATCTGTTCACAACAAACTAAATTAAACCTTTGATACAAACAAAAGGGGGGAATCGGTAGTTCTGCATGCTGTGTGCAAAAGAAACCAGCTACTTTGAAGTTAACAGATCAAAAAATGGCAACATTAAAGGCAAAACATTGCTTTATGGAACAAAGCAAACCTCTTTGAGATCTGTGTATATGCAAACACCATGCCCGTCACTTTACTGTCAAAGAGCTGACAGGTTGCAGAAGACAGCCTATTCCATGATGAATGAATTATGTGTTTGAAAATATCCATGAAAATGAATGCAGTCAATCTCCAATTAAGTGTTTGGGACTGTTCAGCGACTAGCATATATACCGGTCGTGGAGTGATTGAACAGGCAGGAGAAAAATAGAGGAAAGATAAATGCAAAGCCGGTCCACTCAGGAAAAGGAATACATAGTTTGGTCAAAAATCCAAGCTGGTTTATATCCAATACACACACACACACACACACACACACACCTATCTATCTATCTATCTATCTATCTTACCAAAAGATTTGGGATGCCTGCCTTTACATACACATAAACTTTAATGACATCTCATTCTTAATCTGTAGGGTTTAATATGGAGTTGTCCCACCCTTTGCAGCTATAACAGCTTCAACTCTTCTGGGAAGGCTTTCCACAAGGTTTAGGAGTGTGTTTATGGGAATTTTTGACCATTCTTCTAGAAGCGCATTTGTGAGGTCAGGCACTGATGTTGGATGAGAAGGCCTGACTTGCAGTCTCCACTCTAATTCATCCCAAAGGTGTTCTATCTAGTTGAGGTCAGGACTCTGTGCAGGCCAGTCAAGTTCCTCCAGACCAAACTCGCTCATCCATGTCTTTATGGACCTTGCTTTGTGCACTGGTGAACAGTCATGTTGGAACAGGAAGGGGCTATCTCCAAACTGTTCCCACAAAATTGGGAGCATGAAATTGTCCAAAATGTCTTGGTTTGCTAAAGCATTAAGAGTTCCTTTCACTGGAACTAACAAAAGTCAATGCAGTCAGGTAAGCACCGTTTCCTGGCAACCACCAAACCCAGACTCGTCCATCGGATTGCCAGACAGAGAAGCGTGATTCGTCACTCCAGAGAACACGTCTCCACTGCTCTAGAGTCCAGTGGTGGCGTGCTTTACACAACTAGATAGATAGATAGATAGATAGATAGATAGATAGATAATCCAGCTCAATGTTGGCAGTCTATGGATGGACGGACAAAGCCTTACCTGGTGATGTAAGGCTTAGATGAATCTATCTGTCTTTCCATCCATCCATCCATCCATCCATCCATCTATGTTATATATATATATATATATATACACATATATACACTCACCTAAAGGATTATTAGGAACACCATACTAATACTGTGTTTGACCCCCTTTCGCCTTCAGAACTGCCTTAATTCTACGTGGCATTGATTCAACAAGGTGCCCATAATGTTGGCCCATATTGATAGGATAGCATCTTGCAGTTGATGGAGATTTGTGGGATGCACATCCAGGGCACGAAGCTCCCGTTCCACCACATCCCAAAGATGCTCTATTGGGTTGAGATCTGGTGACTGTGGGGGCCATTTTAGTACAGTGAACTCATTGTCATGTTCAAGAAACCAATTTGAAATGATTCGAGCTTTGTGACATGGTGCATTATCCTGCTGGAAGTAGCCATCAGAGGATGGGTACATGGTGGTCATAAAGGGATGGACATGGTCAGAAACAATGCTCAGGTAGGCCGTGGCATTTAAACGATGCCCAATTGGCACTAAGGGGCCTAAAGTGTGCCAAGAAAACATCCCCCACACCATTACACCACCACCACCAGCCTGCACAGTGGTAACAAGGCATGATGGATCCATGTTCTCATTCTGTTTACGCCAAATTCTGACTCTACCATCAACAGAAATCGAGACTCATCAGACCAGGCAACATTTTTCCAGTCTTCAACTGTCCAATTTTGGTGAGCTCGTGCAAATTGTAGCCTCTTTTTCCTATTTGTAGTGGAGATGAGTGGTACCCGGTGGGGTCTTCTGCTGTTGTAGCCCATCTGCCTCAAGGTTGTGCGTGTTGTGGCTTCACATTCTCCTCATTCTCCTCTGACCTCTAGCATCAACAAGGCATTTTCGCCCACAGGACTGCCGCATACTGGATGTTTTTCCCTTTTCACACCATTCTTTGTAAACTCTAGAAATGGTTGTGCGTGAAAATCCCAGTAACTGAGCAGATTGTGAAATACTCAGACCGGCCCGTCTGGCACCAACAACCATGCCACGCTCAAAATTGCTTAAATCACCTTTCTTTCCCATTCTGACATTCAGTTTGGAGTTCAGGAGATTGTCTTGACCAGGACCACACCCCTAAATACATTGAAGCAACTGCCATGTGATTGGTTGATTAGATAATTGCATTAATGAGAAATTGAACAGGTGTTCCTAATAATCCTTTAGGTGAGTGTATATATATATATATATATATATATATATATATATATATATATATATATATATATATATATACAGGGAGTGCAGAATTATTAGGCAAATGAGTATTTTGACCACATCATCCTCGTTATGCATGTTGTCTTGCTCCAAGCTGTATAGGCTGGAAAGCCTACTACCAATTAAGCATATTAGGTGATGTGCATCTCTGTAATGAGAAGGGGTGTGGTCTAATGACATCAACACCCTATATCAGGTGTGCATAATTATTAGGCAACTTCCTTTCCTTTGGCAAAATGGGTCAAAAGAAGGACTTGACAGGCTCAGAAAAGTCAAAAATAGTGAGATATATTGCAGAGGGATGCAGCAGTCTTAAAATAGCCAAGCTTCTGAAGCGTGATCATCGAACAATCAAGCGTTTCATTCAAAATAGTCAACAGGGTCGCAAGAAGCGTGTGGAAAAACCAAGGCGCAAAATAACTGCCCGTGAACTGAGAAAAGTCAAGCGTGCAGCTGCCAAGATGCCACTTGCCACCAGTTTGGCCATATTTCAGAGCTGCAACATCACTGGAGTGCCCAAAAGCACAAGGTGTGCAATACTCAGAGACATGGCCAAGGTAAGAAAGGCAGAAAGTCGACCACCACTGAACAAGACACACAAGCTGAAACGTCAAGACTGGGCCAAGAAATATCTCAAGACTGATTTTTCTAAGGTTTTATGGACTGATGAAATGAGAGTGAGTCTTGATGGGCCAGATGGATGGGCCCGTGGCTGGATTGGTAAAGGGCAGAGAGCTCCAGTCCGACTCAGACGCCAGCAAGGTGGAGGTGGAGTACTGGTTTGGGCTGGTATCATCAAAGATGAGCTTGTGGGGCCTTTTCGGGTTGAGGATGGAGTCAAGCTCAACTCCCAGTCCTACTGCCAGTTTCTGGAAGACACCTTCTTCAGGCAGTGGTACAGGAAGAAGTCTGCATCCTTCAAGAAAAACATGATTTTCATGCAGGACAATGCTCCATCACACGCGTCCAAGTACTCCACAGCGTGGCTGGCAAGAAAGGGTATAAAAGAAGAAAATCTAATGATATGGCCTCCTTGTTCACCTGATCTGAACCCCATTGAGAACCTGTGGTCCATCATCAAATGTGCGATTTACAAGGAGGGAAAACAGTACACCTCTCTGAACAGTGTCTGGGAGGCTGTGGTTGCTGCTGCACGCAATGTTGATGGTGAACAGATCAAAACACTGACAGAATCCATGGATGGCAGGCTTTTGAGTGTCCTTGCAAAGAAAGGTGGCTATATTGGTCACTGATTTGTTTTTGTTTGGTTTTTGAATGTCAGAAATGTATATTTGTGAATGTTGAGATGTTATATTGGTTTCACTGGTAAAAATAAATAATTGAAATGGGTATAAATTTGTTTTTTGTTAAGTTGCCTAATAATTATGCACAGTAATAGTCACCTGCACACACAGATATCCCCCTAAAATAGCTAAAACTAAAAACTACTTAAAATATTGATACAAAAATATTCAGCTTTGATATTAATTACTTTTTTGTGTTCATTGAGAACATGGTTGTTGTTCAATAATAAAATTAATCCTCAAAAATACAACTTGCCTAATAATTCTGCACTCCCTGTATATATACAGGGAGTGCAGAATTATTAGGCAAATGAGTATTTTGACCACATCATCCTCGTTATGCATGTTGTCTTACTCCAAGCTGTATAGGCTGGAAAGCCTACTACCAATTAAGCATATTAGGTGATGTGCATCTCTGTAATGAGAAGGGGTGTGGTCTAATGACATCAACACCCTATATCAGGTGTGCATAATTATTAGGCAACTTCCTTTCCTTTGGCAAAATGGGTCAAAAGAAGGACTTGACAGGCTCAGAAAAGTCAAAAATAGTGAGATATATTGCAGAGGGATGCAGCAGTCTTAAAATAGCCAAGCTTCTGAAGCGTGATCATCGAACAATCAAGCGTTTCATTCAAAATAGTCAACAGGGTCGCAAGAAGCGTGTGGAAAAACCAAGGCGCAAAATAACTGCCCGTGAACTGAGAAAAGTCAAGCGTGCAGCTGCCAAGATGCCACTTGCCACCAGTTTGGCCATATTTCAGAGCTGCAACATCACTGGAGTGCCCAAAAGCACAAGGTGTGCAATACTCAGAGACATGGCCAAGGTAAGAAAGGCAGAAAGTCGACCACCACTGAACAAGACACACAAGCTGAAACGTCAAGACAGGGCCAAGAAATATCTCAAGACTGATTTTTCTAAGGTTTTATGGACTGATGAAATGAGAGTGAGTCTTGATGGGCCAGATGGATGGGCCCGTGGCTGGATTGGTAAAGGGCAGAGAGCTCCAGTCCGACTCAGACGCCAGCAAGGTGGAGGTGGAGTACTGGTTTGGGCTGGTATCATCAAAGATGAGCTTGTGGGGCCTTTTCGGGTTGAGGATGGAGTCAAGCTCAACTCCCAGTCCTACTGCCAGTTTCTGGAAGACACCTTCTTCAGGCAGTGGTACAGGAAGAAGTCTGCATCCTTCAAGAAAAACATGATTTTCATGCAGGACAATGCTCCATCACACGCGTCCAAGTACTCCACAGCGTGGCTGGCAAGAAAGGGTATAAAAGAAGAAAATCTAATGATATGGCCTCCTTGTTCACCTGATCTGAACCCCATTGAGAACCTGTGGTCCATCATCAAATGTGCGATTTACAAGGAGGGAAAACAGTACACCTCTCTGAACAGTGTCTGGGAGGCTGTGGTTGCTGCTGCACGCAATGTTGATGGTGAACAGATCAAAACACTGACAGAATCCATGGATGGCAGGCTTTTGAGTGTCCTTGCAAAGAAAGGTGGCTATATTGGTCACTGATTTGTTTTTGTTTGGTTTTTGAATGTCAGAAATGTATATTTGTGAATGTTGAGATGTTATATTGGTTTCACTGGTAAAAATAAATAATTGAAATGGGTATAAATTTGTTTTTTGTTAAGTTGCCTAATAATTATGCACAGTAATAGTCACCTGCACACACAGATATCCCCCTAAAATAGCTAAAACTAAAAACTACTTAAAATATTGATACAAAAATATTCAGCTTTGATATTAATGAGTTTTTTGTGTTCATTGAGAACATGGTTGTTGTTCAATAATAAAATTAATCCTCAAAAATACAACTTGCCTAATAATTCTGCACTCCCTGTATATATATATATATATATATGGGTCAGGTTAGATCAATAATGTTTTTAGCTATATTTGTCAGTTTGAAAGTTAAAATCAGTCATTTGTGACTCAAGAGTTTATGAAATGCCTTGGAGAAATGTAAATCTACTAACAGCAGCTGTGGGGCAATTGGGTCTTATTAGAGCAGATGCAATCACGATGACTGGCAAGAGTGAACTATCATAATTTGTGTCAAATCCTTGGTTGGTCTTGATCCAATGATAATGATGCAAATCTACAGAAGCCCAAACCTCCAGTAATCCTTTGGAAACAGGGTGTTTCAACATCGCACAGCACTTCTTGGTCATTTTCATCTCTATTTGAATAAAGCACAAATCTGAAACAGCTCTTATCTGGTGTGCCTGAAGAACCTGGAAGTGACGCTCATGAGCAACTGATAGGCTATGCAAAGACTTTTTGTTTTGGGGTTCGCTATTCCTTTAATGAACAGCTTAAAACATTCCCTCAAACAGCAATCCAAAATGCACCCACTAAAAACAAGAAGTGGTTTTGCATTAAAGAACTCCTGCTGAGTGTTTAATGATATAAAAAATCGAAAAGTAGTGGCAGGTGTTTTAGTGTACAGACTAAGTTTCTCTTCAATTATTTCTAAAAATCCTTCCTGAAAAGAAACAGTACCCTGAAATTGAATTCAATGTTTGTATTACTTTCAGACATCCAGAGCAAGACATCCAATTTCACAACCACATAAAAATTTCTGAATTCAATCTTTTGTTAATTGGGTTGAAAGGGACTTTTCTTTACAATCTTTGCAGCTGTACTTAAAGTTAACATGAAAAATAAAAATGGACCCTATTTACTTTCTTAATGCACAATCCTGGTCTTATTGGAACATAATGCACCTCCCTCTCAGAAAGCAATTGTATCACATGAAAAGAGCCATGGGGCAAATCTGTACCCAGACAAAGTGAATATTACTCAACACGTTAGAAGTGCAGTGTCAAAACGACCCTGAGAGCGTTCAGGAGCCTCAGCAATCTTGGTGAAAGTGACAGCAGAGATTTGAGAGCTGCTCTTAGGGACAAAGCCAGGAGCACTCAACAGAATCGCTCTCTCGAGAGCCATCAAAGAAGATTTGTGTTTAACAGAGACTTTTAAAAACTGAGGCCTCTTATGAAATACACACTGAATATTCAATACTCACTTCTCTATATTATATTACAGTGTTAGATATATCTGAGATTTCACACTTCTTGCCTTACACAGTGCTATTTGAATGTTCATCCCACTCAACATTTTATTTAGATATACAACAGAACATAAACTGACATGTATAAACTACCTTCTTAGTAAATTTAACATGTAAAAATGACAAACATTGGTTCAGATTTATATAGTAATCAAAGAGGCTCAAAAGTCTGAGATCGAGATCACATTAAAAATCTCCAATTCAAAATAAAATGCAATCAATTAATTTCCTGTGTTTTCCTGCAGAGGAAAGCAAAAGAATGACATTTTCAATGCTGTAACAACATTTTGCACCACTAACACTTTCAGTGATTCTAGTTCCAATCAGCTATACTCAGACTGTTACACCTCACATCAAACCTTCCTTAGAAATCTCCCCCCAAGTAAAAAAAAACAAACAAAAGCTAATCATGTAGAATTTGGTTATTCTTTGTGTTGAAAACTATATGCTCTTTCAGTCAACGATTTCCACAAATTCAACTATTTTCTTAAAACTTCAGTGTACCCATGTATTACTACTACTGTACCATGGTACCACCACAGTACTTTTTTATTAAGGGTAAACAGAGAAATATGGCAAGCTCTTGGTTGGTGCTGTTGGTTTATGGCTTTAAGTGCAGTTCCTGCACATCCAGCCATTAATTTCCTTAGGTGAAGAAAACAAAACTAAAAACAAAACTAAACTAAAAAAAAATTAAGTATACTTACAGTCTACTTTTTATGTACTTCTCAGAAATACACTTCAAATTGCACTTACGTACTTGACTTACACTGACAGAAAAGTCCAAGTACTGTATATTTGTTACATAACAGAAGGGACGGAGACAAGATGTACAAGTTAGTGATGTTTATTGAGTACCAGAAGAAGTGAACGGAAGTGCAGGTGAGTGGAGTGAAGTTCGTGGGCGTCTGATGAAGATATCCGAATGACCAGTCTTTGTACTTGCAGATAGAGCGGGGTGGAGACAGAACTGGATCGAGGAAGACACTGGAGGATCACACAGGACGAGGGAACACAATGGAGACTTTGAAGCACTCAGGAGACAGGTAAGGGTAGTCAAAGTCCGTAAGGTGAGCATGGAGGTAAGAGAGCTACGTGCTAACGAGACCGGACAGTGACTGGGTGTGAGAGAGTGTCTTTTGTGCTGTGGGTGATTACTGTGCTGATGGGATGCAGGTGATCATGATTAGTACTCTGGTGAAGGTGTGCGCTGTGATTGGATGACGTGGGAGCCTGACGTGTCTGTGACATAACCCCCCCCTCCACGGCCCGCTCCTGAGGACCCCGACGTCGTGGTGGTCGGCCTCTGCCCCGAGGCGCAGGTCTGTTGGGATGAGAGGCATGGAAAGTTTCAAGCAGGTTAGGGTCGAGAATGTCATTTCTAGGTACCCACGAGCGTTCCTCGGGACCGTACCCCTCCCAGTCCACAAGATACTCGAGAAGACCACCACGGCGCCGGGAGTCCAAGATGTCATGCACCTGGTAAGTGGTACCATCTTCTACGATGAGTGGAAGGGGCATCAGAGGCTACGCCTGGCTCTGTGGGAACAGAAACGGAGGGAAAGTGAGGCTCCAACAGGGAAACATGGAAAGTGGGATGGATCCTGGAGGTAGCTGGAGTTGATACGTGACCGGGTTGATCTGCTTCACAATAGAAAAGGGGCCAATGAACCTGGGACTTAGCTTCCTGCATTGCAGACGCAATCTGATGTCCCTGGTGGACAGCCAGACCTTCTGACCAGGTAGGAACGTGGGGGCGTTGGAGCGACGAAGGTCGGCTGTCATCTTGCGTCTGCGCAGGGCCCGTTGAAGCTGATGGTGTGCGGAGTCCCAGATCCTCTCGCTCTCCCGGAACCAGTAGTCGATAGCAGGAACATCCGACGGTTCCCAGGACCAAGGGAACAATGGAGGTTGGTAACCAAGTACGCACTGGAATGGAGTAAGACCGGTGGTAGGTTGACGCAGGGAGTTCTGTGCGTACTCGGCCCAACCCAGGAACTGGTTCCAGGAGTCCTGGTGGCCGTGACAGAAGGTACGGAGGAAGCGACCAATTTCTTGTATCTTCCTCTCCGTCTGCCCGTTCGTCTGTGGATGGTACCCAGAGGAGAGGCTGACGGTCACACCTAGGAGTGAAAAGAAGGCCTTCCAAACCCGGGAGATGAATTGAGGTCCTCTATCAGACACGATATCCTCAGGGATTCCGTAGTAACGGAATATCTTGTTGAACATAAGTTCAGCCGTCTCCATGGCAGTGGGTAGTCCCTCCAACGGAATCAGGCGACAAGACTTGGAGAATCTGTCAATGATTACGAGGATACATGTGCATTTGTTGGAAACTGGCAGGTCGGTGATGAAATCAACTCCTAGGTGTGACCAGGGTCGATTGGGAACGGGTAGAGGATGGAGCTTACCGGAGGGAAGATGTCGAGGGCTCTTTGAGATGGCAAGATGATACTGTAGTCTTGGATGAAACGGCGGTAAAAGTTTGCAAATCCTAGAAATCTCTGGAGTTCCTTGATGGTTGATGGTGTGGGCCAGTTCCTGATGGCCTCCACCTTCCCCTCGTCCATCCGGATGCCACTGCTGTCGATGTTATACCCAAGGAACTGCACTGAGGGCTGATGGAAGGAACACTTTTCGGCTTTGAGGTATAGCTGGAACTCCCTCAGGCGTTGCAGGACCTCCGCAACGTGGTGGTGATGTTCGGCCATACTCCGGGAGTAAATCAGGATGTCATCTATGTACACCAATACCGACCTGTGGTGGAACTCCCGGAGCACCTCATGTATGAAGTCTTGGAATACGGAGGGGGCGTTGACCAGTCCATAAGGCATGACGAGGTATTCATAGTGTCCAGTAGGGGTCACAAAGGCTGTCTTCCACTCGCCCCCCTCACGTATCTGGATGAGGTTGTAGGCGTTGCGGAGGTCCAACTTGGTGAAAACAGTGGCACCACAGAGATGTTCCAGCGCCGTTGGGACGAGAGGAAGGGGATAGCGGAATTTGACGGTAATTCTGTTGAGGGATCGGTAGTCAGTACAGGGCCGCAAGCCTCCGTCCTTTTTTGCCACAAAGAAGAAGCTGGAAGCAGCAGGGGAAGTAGACGGATGGATGTATCCCTGGTCCAGTGCCTCCTGGATGTATTCTTCCATGGCCTTCTCCTCCGGTTGTGACAGAGGGTATATTTTCCCATGGGGCACTGACTCACCCTGAAGCAGATCGATGGCACAGTCCCATGGCCGATGGGGAGGCAGCTTGGAAGCTCGCTGGGGGCAGAAGGCGTCGCTGAAGGGGGCGTAGCATGGAGGAATATCCACTGAACGATTCTCAACTGGACTCTCGATGGAAGTCGCACACACTGGGACATCCTCGGTACGTGGAATGGAGGGAACAGGAAGACCGGAGAAGCAGTTTGGGAAACAGCTATCGCCCCACTTCAGGATCTCCCCGGTCTTCCATGAGATGACGGGATTGTGCTGCTCTAACCATGGGCGCCCTAAGATCACGTCAGCGGTGGATTCCTCCTGAACCAGTAAATGTTGTTGTTCCTCATGCAGAATACCCACTTGGAGCCGGATGGGACCTGCGATGGTACGAACCTGTTTCCGGCTGAGGGGTCTGCCCGTTACCGAGTGGATCTGGTAGGTGGACGGCGTAGCGGTGGTCTTGAGCTCGAGCTGACGGCAGAGGGCGCCAGAGATGAAGTTGCCGGCTGACCCAGAGTCGAGGAGGGCACTAACTGGAAGGGTGACACCGGCAGCAGTTAAGTGCACAATGGTAGTGAGTGGCTTCATTTTATGGACGGAAGGAATAATAGCACTCACCATAGGACGAGGAGGACGAATGGGTCACTTGGAGATGAAGTGCTCAGAGGAACCACAGTATATGCAGAGACTCTGGGCCAGCCGCCTCTGTCGTTCAGACGGGGTTAGCCGAGTGTTCTCCAGCTGCATGGGTTCGGTAACTGGTTCTGGAGGGCTGACGGACTCTGGTCGGCGGAGGGAAGGAGAGAATAATGACTGGCCCTGGTGCTCTTCGAGACACGACTGCATACGAGTGGCGAAGCGGATGGATAGTTGGATAAAGCGTTCAAGCCCGATGGTATCCTCGTATGCAGCAAGATGCAACCGCACGCGGGGATCCAGACCCTGACGATAGGTGGTAAGTAGGGACTGTTCGTTCCATCCGCTGGCGGCAGCCAATGTCCTGAACTGGAGGGCATATTCATTGAAAGACATATTATTCTGCTTTAAATTATATAATTGCTCACCGATAGAAGCATCCCAGGCTGGTTTTCCAAAAACTTCCTTGAAATGTGATATGAAGCTCGGAAAAGACTGAATTATGGGGTTATTCTGGGTCCACAGGGTCTCTGCCCAGCGAAGCGTTTTCCCACTCAATAGTGAGAGAATGAAGGCTACCTTGGAACGGTCATTGGGAAAGAAGTGCGGCTGCATCTCCAGGACCAGCGAACACTGTAGAATGAATCCGTTGCAATCCTCCGCCGAACCAGAGAAGGGCGCCGGTTGGGCCATGGGACTGGTGTGAATGGGTGGCGAAGGAGAGGTGACGGTGTTTGCGGAAGTGATCGCTGGTGAAGGTGCTGGTGAACTGGATGGCAGTGCTCGGCGGACAGCATCCACGAGCTCTTGAAAGGGATCCGGGGTGCTCATTCTGGTGCTCAGCGGTGTGGGTCCGGTCTTCTGTTACATAACAGAAGGGACGGAGACAAGATGTACAAGTTAGTGATGTTTATTGAGTACCAGAAGAAGTGAATGGAAGTGCAGGTGAGTGGAGTGAAGTTCGTGGGCGTCTGATGAAGATATCCGAATGATCAGTCTATGTACTTGCAGATAGAGTGGGGTGAAGACAGAACTGGATCGAGGAAGACACTGGAGGATCACACAGGACGAGGGAACACAATGGAGACTTGGAAGCACTCAGGAGACAGGTAAGGGTAGTCGAAGTCCGTAAGGTGAGCATGGAGGTAAGAGAACTACGTGCTAACGAGACCGGACAGTGACTGGGTGTGAGAGAGTGTCTTTTGTGCTGTGGGTGATTACTGTGCTGATGGGATGCAGGTGATCGTGATTAGTACTCTGGTGAAGGTGTGCGCTGTGATTGGATGACGTGGGAGCCTGACGTGTCTGTGACAATATTTGGACTATACTTGTACTCAATCTTTTGATCGAGATATACCTAAAAGTATAATTAAGTATTCTAAGTATACTTGGCTTGTAGGTGTTTACTCTTTTGATTGAGTAGCATATTAAATATTTTTTTCACATAATTTTACATACTGTCTTATAAACTTGTTTGAAAATATTGATTTATACAGAAAACAATTATGTTACTTATTCTGAGTATCTGAATTTTTGTGTAGGCTGGTCCACTGGTAGTGTACATATGAATTGACTTCAAATCTATTTTACTCTTTCCACGCCACTGACTGAATTTTCCAGCTATCAATGTTTTCACTGTCATACGGTAGGGGGCGCTATTACATATCTTCTACAGAATCTCCGGATCAAACCACAGGTTAAGAAGAAGCAGAAACAACTGATAGAAGATTGCTCATGCAAATGCAAAGTAACGTGATCATTAAACATTAAACAGTATATACTGTAAATCAAAACTGCCTAATGTTACAGATTGAAATGTCAAACCCATGAAAAGTGAAATGACTGAAGCTTTGATGGACTCGATCTACTCCATCTGTGTTTTGATCATCGTTCTGAATCCGATTTGGGCGTAATTTTTGACAAAAATTTGATTTTGTTTAAAATGTTGCTTTTTTATTGAAACGTACCCACATTCGTGACTGACATAGTGTTGATAAAAAAGATGCATGAAGCTAGAATAAAATGTTTTTAAAATGGAAAGAGTTAGTACATTTCAAGTATAAAAAAAAATACCTAAATAGGGACATAGTAGTATACTTAAAATTAAAATAATATAAAGTAGTATGATGTTATGTTCACTTAAAGAAAACTTACAAGTATACTTGCAGAATAAGCTCTTTGAGTGCTGTGAAAAGCCCTATATAAATGTAACGAATTATTAACAAATGATAAAACTACTAAACTAGTAGTTTACTGAGAGTATACTTAAAAGTGTACTTTCATGAACTAAAAAAATGTGCTATAAGTATTTGACTAGTAAACTATCAGTATACCTATAATTCACTTGTAGTATAGTTGCTGTACAAACAAAAAAGAACTGCTAGGTGTACTCAAAATTCACCAATTAAAGTATACTAAAAAGTATCATTTTATACACTAAAAAGTGGGCCAATTTATTCCCAAGTAGTATTGAAACTGTACACCTACAAGTATACTTCTAGTACATTGATAATATTAGTATACTTACTACATGAAGTAGGTGAGAGCGGGTATAGTTGTAACACGGGGAGAGTTGTAACACTACCAATTCCACGAATCACAGATAAGATAGGAGTCATATGACAGTTTCAGTTTCCTCTGGCTTCCTTTACGATCCCACATGGAGGTTTTCCAGTCTGTGTTGCTATCTCTCCTGAAGCTACAGCAAAAATCAAATTCTGAGGTAAGAAAGTAAAAAAAATAACAAGATAATATTTTGTTTAGTACTTCTACCATTGTAGATAATGTTGTATGAGTTATATCAGGTCAAAGTGTAGTTTCTCTAGTAAAGAATGGTGTATCAACCTCCTGCTAATTTCAAAGCACCATGCTAATACAGCTAGCTAAACAAAGGGTGACAGTGGCGGGGGAGGTTGTAACACGTGTTTTGAAACAACCATCCACTTACATACAACTAAGAAAATTTTTGTGATTTTAATAATTCTACAAAATGCCTATGTTAATGTTAATTTGCTCTCACCCACACACACACACACACACACACACACACACACACACACACACACGCACACATACACCCATATGAATGTGCACGTACAGACATGCACAAACAATATGCACATACACACGCCATATTCACATATATTTTATTGTTGCAGCCATTCATTTAAAATAAAACTGTTGTTGTGGCATATCACTTGGAGTACCCTTAGTTTTTTTGCATTTTGTCTACCTGTTACAGTATGTGTTACAACCTACCCCAGTAGTGGGGTAGGTTGTAACAAAGGACTAATTTGTATTTGTCATCATCTCACAAAGTCTGTGATATGGTTGAAGAAATTTAAATTGTTGCCATTTGTAGTAGACAAATGTGGGCACTTTGCCTAAAAGTTTCAGACGTGTAGCTAAAAAAAAAGGTTAGTTTTAGGTGCTGAAGCAAAAAGTGTTACAACCATACCCGGTCTCCCCTATACTTAATAACATGAACTTGAACTTATTTTTTCTAAGGGAACCATTTTTATTGCTGTAACAACATTTTGCACCACTAACACTTTTAATGATTCTAGTTCCAAATAGCTACAATCAGACATTACATCAAACATTCCTTGTGTGTAACAAAACAAAAACAAAATATGAAGACTTTGGTTATTTATTGTCTTGAAAACTGACATGCTCGTTCAGTCAATGATTTCCACAAATTCAACTATTTCCTAAGATGTACCCTCAAAGCAAACTTTGAAAACTTAACCTCTAAGGAGGTTTTCTTGGAGGCAGCATATGGCCAGACATGCCCTGAGGAGCTCTTACATATTTAAGCTGCAGATGTAAGTGCGTCTGGAATCAGCCAGACTTTAGACTGTGAAGGAAGAGAACGGAGGTGGTGATAATCTTGTACTTTTATCCATATAAGATAAAACCAGAAATCTGTTGACTGCTTTCTGTCGAACAACCCCAGCATTGAACAGACTTGCCTTAGGCAATAAATGTTCACTCAAACACAGTTTATCATTTTAATATTAAAAACAACAATTCTTGGCTGAAATGAACACGGTTACTCAATGCATCCTTCTAATCACGGATATTCTGGACAAACAGACGTACAGCATTTGAAAGAAAGAGTAGTGCAGAAGGATGGAGACAGTTAGATAAAGACTGTTTTATTCGTTTGATCAATGATTTTGCCTTGAGCTAGTGGGAGTCGGTATTGACTTGCATAATAGCTCTTGCACTTCAAATATAGCTGATGTGGGAGGACTAGCAACATGTTCATGAACTGTGCAATCTGCAAATCAGAGCATCGCCTACAGTCAGAAACACACAGCATATTGCTGCCGTGTCATTATGTGTGCTCTAGTCCGAATATGGGTCTGTTGCGTTTTGGGCGGGGGGGTTGGGGGTGGTATTGATTGTCAAATATGGCTGGGGAAAATGTCCATCAAATTCATTAACACCTCTCCATCTTCTCAATGAATTATGCACAGAGAGCGTGCTGAAGTGGGCTGTGGAATAGCTTAATTTTAAAAAGAGTGCTGTGATAAAGTTGTTAATGCCTTGATGTATGATGTGGTGTGATCTGAAAATCCAGTAGTGGGGGAACAGGCTGACTATTATCTCAATGATAAGGCAGTAAATGTCTTTGTGTAAAAAAAATTTTTTTGAATGGTGCTTAGTTATGGAAAATTCGCTTGCATGATGCTACAGTGTTCAATGTAGTTCAATGTAGTTGGGAAAAAGCCTAAACAACAACATAAGCATGCATGTCTAAGTGCTTATAAAAAGTGCAACACCCTTGTGCTAAGTATTAAGCTATGTTATGGTGTGCATCTTGCCATTATTTATGCTAACATGTGTCTTGTTGAGGCAGGACTCTAAACAGAAAAAAAAAATTTGCGAGAATAATTTAAAATCTAGCACTACATGTGTATTCGCCAGATTTTATGTTTGGCAATGTTTCCTGCATAATTAGTCTTTTTGTTGTGTTCTAACTCAAATTACTCTTTCCTGGTTCGGTTCCAAATTTTAAAATGTATGTGTATATATATATATATATATATATATATATATATATACACACTCACCTAAAGAATTATTAGGAACACCTGTTCAGTTTCTCATTAATGCAATTATCTAATCAACCAATCACATGGCAGTTGCTTCAATGCATTTAGGGGTGTGGTCCTGGTCAAGACAATCTCCTGAACTCCAAACTGAATGTCAGAATGGGAAAGAAAGGTGATTTAAGCAATTTTGAGCGTGGCATGGTTGTTGGTGCAAGACGGGCCGGTCTGAGTATTTCACAATCTGCTCAGTTACTGGGATTTTCACGCACAACCATTTCTAGAGTTTACAAAGAATGGTGTGAAAAGGGAAAAACATCCAGTATGCGGCAGTCCTGTGGGCGAAAATGCCCTGTTGATGCTAGAGGTCAGAGGAGAATGGGTCGATTGATTCAAGCTGATAGAAGAGCAACTTTGACTAAAATAACCACTCGTTACAACCAAGGTATGCAGCAAAGCATTTGTGAAGCCACAATACGCACAACCTTGAGGCGGATGGGCTACAACAGCAGAAGACCCCACCGGGTACCACTCATCTCCACTACAAATAGGAAAAAGAGGCTACAATTTGCACAAGCTCAGCAAAATTGGACAGTTGAAGACTGGAAAAATGTTGCCTGGTCTGATGAGTCTCGATTTCTGTTGAGACATTCAGATGGTAGAGTCAGAATTTGGCGTAAACAGAATGAGAACATGGATCCATCATGCCTTGTTACCACTGTGCAGGCTGGTGGTGGTGGTGTAATGGTGTGGGGGATGTTTTCTTGGCACACTTTAGGCCCCTTAGTGCCAATTGGGCATCATTTAAATGCCACGGCCTACCTGAGCATTGTTTCTGACCATGTCCATCCCTTTATGACCACCATGTACCCATCCTCTGAAGGCTACTTCCAGCAGGATAATGCACCATGTCACAAAGCTCGAATCATTTTAAATTGGTTTCTTGAACATGACAATGAGTTCACTGTACTAAAATGGCCCCCACAGTCACCAGATCTCAACCCAATAGAGCATCTTTGGGATGTGGTGGAACGGGAGCTTCGTGCCCTGGATGTGCATCCCACAAATCTCCATCAACTGCAAGATGCTATCCTATCAATATGGGCCAACATTTCTAAAGAATGCTTTCAGCACCTTGTTGAATCAATGCCACGTAGAATTAAGGCAGTTCTGAAGGCGAAAGGGGTCAAACACAGTATTAGTATGGTGTTCCTAATAAGTGAGTGTATATATATATATATATATATATATATATATATATACACACGGATAAGGCATAACATTAGGGTTGGCGCTTTCAGTGGTGGACAGGGGTCAGCATGGGCACCCTGACTGGCCAGCCTTCGCTCCCCACGTGCATCAATGAGCCTCGGCCGCCCATGACCCTGTCGCCACTGTTCCTTCCTTGGACCACTTTTGATAGATACTGACCACTGCAGACCAGGGACACCCCACAAGAGCTGCAGTTTTGGAGATGCACTGACCTAGTCGTCTAGCATCACAATTTGGCCCTTGTCAAACTCACTCAAATTCTTACGCTTGCCCATTTTTCCTGCTTCTACCATATCAACTTTGAGGACAAAATGTTTACTTGCTACCTAATATATCCCACCCACATGAAGTGATAATCAGTGTTATTCACTTCACCTGTCAGTGGTCATAATGTTATGCCTGATCGGTGTATATATATCGTTATCATGAAATGAAATTGCTCATATCGTGATATAAGATTTTGTTCATATTACCCACCCCTATGCTCAGTTATTTAGCCTGCTAAAGAGATGTATTGTTTTAAGACGTTGACAAGGTTGTTATACAAATCTCAATCATTTCTGGCAAAAAAACAGTGCCGCTACACCAACTTGCCCTTACCCTATCTTCCACTCTGCTGAAGTAAGCAAAATTAAAAATGTAAATACACATTCATGAGGAAAACATACCAGAACTGATTACATCTGCTGCACAAGCAATCACAATACTGTGCACCACAAGTCAGCACCTGATAAGCTGCCACAACAAGCTGTGAGCTGCCAGCTCAGCTGGGCCAAAAGCAAACATATGTAGAAATGAGTCCTCTATGCGGAGGGATCTGGACTTAAATAATTCAGAGGGTGAGCTCTGGATGCCGGAAGAGCCTGGGTTGCATGTCCCTGTGTTCCAGACACAGTGACGCCAGAGTGTAGCTCTTTTCTGGGCGTCCTTAATGTCTGACATGATCAAGGAGAAAGATCTCAGTTCCAGGAGAGGAGGTGATAGAGATGTGATTAGCTGACAGGAAGGTGTATAATGACTAGAGAGAGAGAGAACGTGCGTGCAGAGATGACACCTGGCTGACAGGTCAAACTTAGTTTAAGGGCCTTCACATCTCATCTTGTTTGTTGTGGGGACAAGGTTAAAGACAGAGACAGGCTATGACTGAGACCTACAGTATCACATTGTACAAATGTGTATGTGAATGTAGTCTATATAATTCAAGCAGTATCAGACAAGCAAGAGTGCTGTCTTTCCAGAATGTCAGCAAGGCTGCGAGTGCCGCATAAACATTTGCGAAGTGATATAAAATCAGCATGACTGCATGTGTGATATTACTTTTATAGGCTATAACAGTTTAATAAACAATAAATTAATGTAAGGAAACTTACATTGTAGACAAAATATTTCCACTTACTTCAGCTGTTTTATATAAATAGTTCCAAACAATTACAGAGTAGAAACATTTTATAAAAGTGTGCGTCTCTAAGCAAAACAGTAATTGTGTTTCCTGTTTTGTTTCTGAATGAATCAGTGTTTTTGAACAAATCAATTGAAAGAGTCAATGACTCACTCAAAGCAGTCACTTGTTTCATTCTTGAATGAATTAGTGTTTTTGAACGAATCGGTTGAATGAATGAATCAATTATTTTAAATGATTGTTGCAAAATTGTTTATTTTTATTTTATTTCTTTATGACAAGTTACACACCAAAATATAATACTCAGCACAAGAGTATTGCAAAAAGCCCATTTCGATGAAGAAACAGAAAGTAGAAAGTATCTTTGAGCAAAGCACCACATCCAATGATTTTTTGGTCCTGAGACTTCCACAGAATAAGATATGAATATAATTAAATATGTACATGTTTTAATATTTAGACCACTTCTATTATTGATTGCTATCAGGATGTGAAAAGACTTTCAACCAGTATAACAACAACAACAACAACAACAATAAAAAAAAAACCTACCCTACCTAAAAGGTATTTTTTAAGAATCGGTTAAGTAAATGATTCAGTGATTCACAGGCATTCCTGAATCACTTGAATGAATGATTGAATGACCCACTCATAAAGACGATGTAACATACATATGAAACACTTTGGCTTTCATAGTATGAAAAATAGTATTAATTTACCCAACACTCAGTGTTAAGTTACTCTAAAAAAGTAATTACTAGCTACTAATTACATCTTCAACAGTGTAATTAGATTACTGTACAAATTACTCTCTCTAAAAACTATTGCATTACTAATTACTTTCTAAATCCCATATCAATCGACCAGTTGAACAATATAAGGATAGGCATGAAACTGCTCTTTTAATTCTTTCAAATAAATAATATAAAATTGCATAAATAATTCTTGAACTGACCAAAGTATTTAAAGGGACATGGTTACATTAAAAACATATATTTTATCATTAGACTTTAATTTTGATGTTAAATCCACTATTCTCTAGTCTATACAGTATTTAATGCAATTACTTCTGAAGTAACTGTAATTAAATTTTAGAAAAAATTAAGTACATTATCAAGGAAAAAGTAATTAAATTACAGTAATTATTACTTAATAATGCATTACACCCATAGCTTTTTACATAGACACATTTTATGTGTGGCAATTCACCTACTTATACTACATCCTAAAAGTATGTACTCTTTTTGTGAAGAAAAAGTACATATTTTTGAGTGTGTAGCAGAAGAGTATGCAAGCTTTGGGACGTACTAGTTTGTCATCTTTAACAGACAGCTCTGTCGCTTAGTTATGTGCATCCTGTCACCGTTTAAACTGCCCTGTCAATCATCTTGTCACATTTAAAACCCTTCACATTCCATTTCATTTAATTTCCTACCGTATTGGAAAGAATTGTAGTAGCACGTTGATCTGCCAGTCATGGGTATTTCATGCGGAGACTCCCCTCATGTAAGAGTGTTTGCAATTTGAATATGATGATGTGTTTAATAATTAATGGCGAAACGTATCATTACAAAAGTTCTCAGTGCTGTTGCAGATGAAATATAATGTGGATAACACTGAATAAATATCTTTTCGTTAGAGACTGATAATTATTCACTCAAAACGCTTTATCTAAACCTCTCTACTTAAAGGAACCCGCCACTATTTTAACCGTCGGACTCTCACAGCGGCCATGTTTGTAGTTTAACACTTTGTATCCGTGTTTGTAGTTCTAATCGAATCCTCGTCTAATTCGCAATGGGATGTGGGCAATATTAGCCGCCAGAGTGTGCACGAATCTGCACTTCGAATTCTATCTGGAAATAGTAGACCATCTGCGTATCTTTGGAATACTCATTTCAACATATACGATTTGGGACGTAGGGCGGATAGTATGCGAATTGGGACGCACCAAATAAATTCCACAGTAAATATTAAAAATTAAAATAGTCAATCACCTTATTACCCTATATCCTTATTTATTAGACCAAACTAATTGCCTGATTTTAGTTAAAGAAGGAAAATTGATAATTTTATTTTTGTGCTCTTGAAGCATACGCCTGGCACATAGTTTTGATGGTTTGTGTCATTCCCTATTCGTGGAGATATAGGAGCTGTGCTTGCATGACTGGCAAGCTGCCCGGGGGCATTACCATGATGGCCGCGGAGTGGACTGACTTCTTTTAAAAGGACTTTGATAAATGCTGACAGAGATTGACAGTCAAGACTGATAGTTTTCAAATGAAATTGTCAGTGTCTAAAACACGCGGGCGGATCTAAAGCTTAAACTGAAGCTTTCACGTGGTGTCTGTCTCATCTGCCTGTTATTTTCTCTACCTGCTGGCATCTTTGTCAGTGAGACTTACACCATCACTCAGTCTTTAGTAAGCCTTGCCTCGCTTTTGGAAGCCTTTTATGCCGATTGCTATGCAACATACATGTCTTTAATTCCTATGTACAAGGGAACACAGATGGGTACATTTTGTTTCATGGTCTCATTATACCTCCATAAATGCACCTTTAAGTGCTCATACAGGCAGGATCTTTTATTAGACTGCTTGCTTTGAGAACAGAAGAATCACTCTGCCATAGATTTCTACTTAAGCAGGTCTCTTCGGTAAAGGAGAATAGTTCTGCAGAGATAATATTTCCCTTTCCTTCACTGCTCTCAGGTAGCCCTCAGCTCATCGAGGGGCGAGCTGTGCTCTCCAAGCCAAGAATCTAAATAGTTTCATCTGTGCACACACACCTAAGGGGATCTCTTCCCATTACCCTGCACCTGCTGTTGCAGTCATTTTGCAAAAGCAAAAGAGCATGTCTGGCACCCGCTCAAGAGTCTTTAACACTGCAGAGAATTACACTATGAGAAACTCTTTATTATAATAGCTACTGATAGTTACGGCTCTGAAATCTGATTGGATGATCCATGTTCAAATTATGGTAAATATCTGACATATGCACAGTTTTGACTGCATGATGAATTATTAATGCGCCATGTTGCTCCTGTAGTGACTTTGTGAATTGGTTCTTTTGAACGGTTTGCTTCACTGAATCAGTTAAAAAAAACGAGTCAGCTTGAGTGTTCTGGGGTTGTCTTGTATTATATATGCAGTAAAACGTTTCAAAAATGTTTTTGCTTGTTAACTCGGGGTATATTCATTAATATTACTTTCCCGCCGGAACATGCCTCCTCAGCCGGACTGAATGGCAAAACATCCTGCAACATGACTGGATTTAATAAGGGAATCTGTGAAAACAGGAGTAAAACAAACAATTATCTTCTTAAATTAAAGGCAGTGGCCAGGAATCGGGTTTCCTTATACAGTTACAAAGAATATAAGATGGTAAATATTTAATTACAATACAATATTAATACAATATATAACCTAGGGTATGATTTTACCCCAAAATTCTAAATATCTGATGGTATCTGCAAATCCACATTTCACTGGATTCCAGATCTTTCTGCAAATTGCAGCGATCTATTTGCTTCTATTTTCAAATAGACAGTTCCGATTTGTTGTTGAATCCATTTGTACAGTCAATCGCAAAGCTCATTTCCATTTTTAATGTTTTTTGTGTGTTTTTGAAGCATTCAAGCTGAACACTATGTTGCCACTCAGTTGTAACCGCAGCCATAGATATAGATGCCTCATTAGCGGCCATTTTGATGGGCCACTATGTGTAAGCCGTCCGCATATTGGATCGGTCCGTGAACAATCAAGAGCAAGCTGACTGGGCATCTGCAGCCATGGAATGCATGAACATTGAATGCAATGCAAGTCAGATTTGATAAAAGCATCTGCCAGATGTAAATTAATATTATTAACAAACATTATTATCTTTTATCAAACTGCTGGCATTTAATTTTTTAAAAATCCATTAGTGGTTGTGGTAAAATCTATCTCCAATATTTTAGTCTATTTTAGATGACATGAAATGCGTATAGTTGCAAGATTGTGTGTTGAGAAAACCGTCTGAGGTTTCTTTACCAACCAAGAGTATTTTATTGTTTATAATTGCAGATTATACGTATTGATGCAGACATTGCCGTGGGAGGCTGATCTGACAGTAATGGCCCAATGGTAATTGAGGTTTGGATGTGTTCATGGGTATATTTACCCTATAGGGAATGGAAAGCGCTGATGATTAGAGTTCATAACTCGCCCCAGGATCTCCGACAGAATGTGCCTCAGCAAATCCTTCTGTTTCCAGCCCAACAAATTCCCCCTGCACCCGTTCCTCCTATCTCCACTCAATCTCAGCATCCTCAGCCGTTGCCCCAAACCACAGCTCGGATCCCCTCAGCAGAATTATTAGCCATCTGGCTCCGGAGTCGAGAGGGTCCCCGGGGCGGGCGTTACACTCAAAACAAACCATTCTAATTCCTTTGCCTCTGCCTGACTTTTTTCTCTTTTGAAAATCAAGATTTGCCTCAAACACACCAATATTACAGCCTCAGTTTTAGCAGAACGAACAGCGCATACACACACATTGAGACTTGATCTCTTCTTCCAGTAAGTAGGCTTTTGTAATTTGTCATGTCCATGATGAATTATACCTTCTGCTGGAATCAAGCCTACAAAAAAGCTGGTGGTGCAGTGAAAGATAGACAGAGGGACTGTGACTAATTTCATTGTGCCTGCTACACAAACATTCGCACGAGGCAATCAGGATACACATTACGGCAAACAATCCGAGGTTACTGGTCTTCTGTGTCCTGAGGAGAATTCAGAGTCAAGAGTGAGGCGATCTGCTGTACAACACAAAGATTTGATTCCCCCTTTCTTTACTGAAGATTCCCCCACAGTCTCTACCTCCCTCCCTCCTTCCATCTCATGTCCCAGGGCGAGGCTTTCTTCAAAAACATCTTCTCTCTAAATAATAGCCAGTGGCTTTTATTTACGTTTCAATCGTGAATCAGAGCTGGGTTGCAGAGCCTAGTTCAGTCTCAGCCATTGGCTGTCAGACTCACATATATCACCTCATCCCCATGAGAGTAAACCGCACACATTCTGAAGCTCAAAACTACCCAGATCTTATACTTAAACACACACAACTTGGATTTGTTTATCTTGAGGGGCATTAAGGGGTTAGTGTGGTTTTACTGGATTTGCTGTAGTCAAAGAAAAATAGAAAAATCTTTGTGTTGAACCACTTTATTTGTTAAAAGGATAGTTCACCCAAAAATCAAAATTCTGTCATCATTTACTCACCCTCAAGTTGTTCCAAACCTGTAGGAGTTTCTTCTGTTGAATACATAAGATATAGTGAAGAATGTGGGTAACAATTGATAGTAGCCATTGACTTGCATAGTATTTTTTTTCATACTATGGAAGTCACTGGGGTCCAACCGTTTGGTTACCAGCATTCTTCAAAATATCTTTGTGGCGAGCAGTGAGGCGAGGGACCGTGAGAGCGGGCCGGTGGCGAGTGATAATGAGCGCCAGCTGCGCGCCACACCGGTCTCGTCTCATGGAGGAGTGACGGGAGCATAAAAGGAGGAGCGACGACAGTGCAAGACGAGAGAGGACCAGGCCTGGATTTATGTTGCGTTTTTGTTTACGTTTGGTTTTGTGTGTGTGCGCGGCAGTCGTCCGTGAGGGGCTGCCGCGGTGACTTTCATATTGTTTATTTATTTGATTAAAGTTTTAAAAGTTCGCCGGTTTCCCGCCTCCTTCTTCCTGGAACATACGAACATTGTTACATTGGTGCCGAAGCCCGGGAGGAAGGAGGGACATGCTGTCGAAGCTGCCCGAGGCGGTGGTGCTGGAGCGAGTGAAGATCCGGTGGGACGGAGAGCTCGCTGCCGTGCCCCTGGGTCGAGGTGGGGTGGCTGCCGTCTGAGAGGGAGCGGAGGAGTCATCGGCGTTCACCGTGGGCCGAAGCCTGCTGCCATCCGCCATGATGGGGAGGAGCAGGGAGTGCGGGACTCGCTGCCGGCTGCCCTCAATAGGAGGAGCCACCGCCGGCCGCCAGGGGGCGGAGGAGGATCGAGCCGTCCACCGAGCGTCCAGTGCCATCGCATGGCACCGCGAGGAAGAGCCTCTCGGCTGGCTGAGGACCGAGCGGCAGTGTGTCGGGGAACCGGACCACAATTTTTTTTTCCTTTTCTTTTCATTTCTCCTCTCTCCCCTCTCTCGTTTTGTTGCTCCTCATGCTCCTGGCTCCGTTTCTCTCGCCTCTCTGTCCTTACCCCCAGGTACCACGGCCGCCATGATCGGGGGGTAAGGAGTAGAGCGCAGTCTCGGGAGTGCCCCCCGGCCTGCGAAGGGTGTTGGGGGTATGTGCCGAGCAGTGAGGCGAGGGACAGTGAGAGCGGGCCGGTGGCGAGTGATAATGAGCGCCAGCTGCGCGCCACACCGGTCTCGTCTCACAGAGGAGTGACGGGAGCATAAAAGGAGGAGGACCAGTGTTACAATCTTACGAACAGTGTTACAATCTTATTTTGTGTTCAGTATGAGAAACTCATACAGGTTTGGAACAACATGGGGGGTGAGTAAATGATGACAAAATGTTCTTTTTTGTGTGTGAACTATCACTTTAAGAAGTCTGTTATGGACAATTAATTAAAATGATCCTCTTTTTAAAGGGTTAATTGAGCTAAACTAAAAAATTCTGTCCTTCATGTTCACTTTATTTTCTACTAATTGTGAACAATTCATCCATGCACATGCGTTTCATTTAACAAAATGTTGACCTTGTAATTTTTAATCAAAATGTCATAGTGAAATGCTAGACTTCTCTTTGATGATGTATGCAAGACTTCTCCAATCATTTAGTCCGATTAAACCCCACCCCTTTCTTACAACTGACTGCCAACTTGCACTGAAATTTGCCTTCATCCAATTAAAAACCGATTAAGAGAAATATGAGTCCTGCCTGACATGTCTCGCTACTTCTGTTACATTGTGACTTTAACATAATAAGTGGATAGTGCTGTTAAGCTATAGTATTGCTTTAATTTTTGGACAATTGTTGGAGCTTGACAGATGTCGCGCTGATTGCGTTCAGTACTTGCTCTGCAGTAAATTGCTGAGCCATTTAAAGTTTTGCTGATGATACTTCCTATTCTTTTGTTTTCTTCAGCACTTATTCAGTCATCAAAGATTCAATTATTGTTGTGCAGAAAAAAAAATACTTGCACTGTTACACACCTCGGGTCGTTAGCGACCATATACAATTTTTACAAAAAATGAATGGGAATTAATTGATTGAGGAATATTAAGAAGGTTGATGTCTAGCTCTAAAAAATTAATGAGGAGGGTACTGAATGACATCCCGGGTCACTAAAGACCTGAGGTATGCGTTTAAGAGTTAAACCCACTATAACAGACCTGCATTACAGCTTCCTGAAGTACACATTAAAAAGCTCTCAGCTCTGGGAGGTTAACAGGTTTACATAAACTTTTTTGTCACATTTTTATATGAACAGAGCACTTTTAATTGCCCAACACCATGACACCTAGTGGAAATTACTGATCCTAGACCTGCTCTGAATCAATCACACCACAGCAAAATACAGTAAGAAAGAAGCCATGTGAAAATGCTTGCTTTCACAACCCAGAAAAGGAGTGGGCATGTGTTTAACCTTTACTCATTAGAACTTTCCCTAAAATCTGGCCACATGGCCACTTTGTATGGGTGGCCAATTAGTTTTGAGTGGAGTGCCTGAATCAGCAAGTGCCTTTTGGCCTGTAGTAGGAAGTGCTAACTCATTAAAGAGACAAAACCTGGACTGTGCTATTCCAACATATTATGCTTCTGTGAAAAAAAAACCCTTCTCTAAAAACCCTCCAGCACTCTTGTTACTACCACTGAGATGAATGTGAATGCTAATGGATAGCTTTCTCCAGGTATTATAGACCGCCTTGTTATCAATACAGTACTTAAACAAATATTGTGTCCGTGTGGACATTCAAAACATAACTGTGTTTATTCTCTTGGGGAATGTGAAGCCTATGAATAACTTGCTAGCTTAATATACACTATATTGCCAAAAGTTTTGGGACGCCTGCCTGTACATGCACATGAACTTTAATGACATTCCGTTCTTAATCCATAGGGTTTAATATGGAGTTGGCCCACCCTTTGCAGCTATAACAGCTTCAACTCTTCTGGGAAGGCTTTCCACAAGGTTTAGGAGTGTGTTTATAGGATTTTTTGACCATTCTTCTAGAAGCGCATTTGTAAGGTCAGGCACTGATGTAGGACGAGAAGGTTCCCACAAAGTTGGGAGCATGAAATTGTCTAAAATGTCTTGCTATGCTGAAGCATTAAGAGTTCCTTTCACTGGAACTAAGAGGCCAAGCCCAACCCCTGAAAAACAACCCCACACCATAATCCCCCCTCTACCAAACTTTACATTTGGCACAATGCAGTCAGGCAAGTACCGTTCTCCTGGCAGCCGCCAAACCCAGACTCATCCATCGGATTGCTAGACAGAGAAGCGTGATTCGTCACTCCAGAGTACACGTCTTCACTGCTCTAGAGTTCAGTGGCGGCGTGCTTTACACCACTGCATCCGATGCTTTGCATTGCACTTGGTGATGCACTCATTCCATGAAGCTCTCTACACACTGTTCTTGAGCTAATTTGAAGGCCACACAAAGTGTGGCAGCTATTGACTCTGCAGAAAGTTTGTGACTTCTGCGCACTGTGCGCCTCAGCATGCGCTGATCCCACTCTGTGATTTTACGTGGCCTACCACTTTGTGACTGAGTTGCTGTTATTCCCATTTGCTTCCACTTTGTTATAATACCACTAATAGTTGACCTTAGAATATTTAGTAGTGAGGAAATTTCACGAATGGACAGGTGGCAACCTATGTGGCCATGGAAGATATTGAAACACCTGAATTCAATGATTTGGAGAGGTGTCCCAATACTTTTGGCAATATTGTGTATATTGTGTAAAAAAAACTCAAATATCAATTTACATATATTGCGACTGTCCTAGTTGTGGTGTCATTTCCATCACAACCAACAATTTTGTCACTAATAAGGTTTTTTTTTTCCATATGTTATTACACTTGATTAGCAAAGACAACAACAGAAATATGAGACAAGTGATGTGTCAGAAAAAAGAAAAAAAAAATGACAAAAATGTCAGAATTCTCTTGCTGTAGATGCATTCCCTCTTCAGGTTCTCCATTGCTCTCGTTCACTATTTCAGTTGGACTTTTTATTTCTCTCCTCGGTCAAGCAACTTTCTAAACCAGCATGTTTGTCTAGGCATAATTTAATGTAGCTACATATAAGGAATTTATTAAAGCACAACATTTTCCAGTGATAAAATCTGTTCTCTTACCCCAGTTTAATGTGCAGAGACAACTATAAGTATGCTATTCATAGGTTGAATTCCCCAAGAGAGTAAACAAACACTGTGTCTCTGTGGTACTTTCAAAACAACACCCTGTTTGTTTGAGTTTTGCGACTAAGGAGGTCTAACACCTGGAGAAATCAATCTGTTAGCATTCACATTCAATAGTAGTGCCTCAGCTGGTCATTTTTGCTCATGCGCATGAATGGTTTTGAACCTACGAAGCCACGCACATGGCATGAAGACAAAGACATACACTCACCTAAAGGATTATTAGGAACACCTGTTCAATTTCTCATTAATGCAATTATCTAATCAACCAATCACATGGCAGTTGCTTCAATGCATTTAGGGGTGTGGTCCTGGTCGAGACAATCTCCTGAACTCCAAACTGAATGTCAGAATGGGAAAGAAAGGTGATTTAAGCAATTTTGAGCGTGGCATGGTTGTTGGTGCCAGACGGGCCGGTCTGAGTATTTCACAATCTGCTCAGTTACTGGGATTTTCACGTACAACCATTTCTAGAGTTTACAAAGAATGGTGTGAAAAGGGAAAAACATCCAGTATGTGGCAGTCCTCTGGGCGAAAATGCCTTGTTGATGCTAGAGGTCAGAGGAGAATGGGCCGACTGATTCAAGCTGATAGAAGAGCAACTTTGACTGAAATAACCACTCGTTACAACCGAGGTATGCAGCAAAGCATTTGTGAAGCCACAACACGCACAACCTTGAGGCGGATGGGCTACAACAGCAGAAGACCCCACCGGGTACCACTCATCTCCACTACAAATAGGAAAAAGAGGCTACAATTTGCACGAGCTCACCAAAATTGGACAGTTGAAGACTGGAAAAATGTTGCCTGGTCTGATGAGTCTCGATTTCTGTTGAGACATTCAGATGGTAGAGTCAGAATTTGGCGTAAACAGAATGAGAACATGGATCCATCATGCCTTGTTACCACTGTGCAGGCTGGTGGTGGTGGTGTAATGGTGTGGGGGATGTTTTCTTGGCACAATTTAGGCCCCTTAGTGCCAATTGGGCATTGTTTAAATGCCACGGCCTACCTGAGCATTGTTACTGACCATGTCCATCCCTTTATGACCACCATGTACCCATCCTCTGATGGCTACTTCCAGCAGGATAATGCACCATGTCACAAAGCTCGAATCATTTCAAATTGGTTTCTTGAACATGACAATGAGTTCACTGTACTAAAATGGCCCCCACAGTCACCAGATCTCAACCCAATAGAGCATCTTTGGGATGTGGTGGAACGGGAGCTTCGTGCCCTGGATGTGCATCCCACAAATCTCCATCAACTGCAAGATGCTATCCTATCAATATGGGCCAACATTTCTAAAGAATGCTTTCAGCACCTTGTTGAATCAATGCCACGTAGAATTAAGGCAGTTCTGAAGGCGAAAGGGGGTCAAACACAGTATTAGTATGGTGTTCCTAATAATCCTTTAGGTGAGTGTATATATTGTGGCCTGTTTTGATTTAACTAAAACAAGGGAACAAATTATTACAATGTGGCCACGATTTAGTAAAACGAGGAAACAAATTATTTTATTGCGCACACAATTTACTTAAATGTATGGGTAGGTGATTTTCAGAGAGGCTAGCAATAGCGAGCTAGTTTTGAAAGCATGAGATCCCAGCCTTCAGAGAGTCTCCAAAGCCACGCCTCCTCCAAAACCCGTCAGGGAGCAAACAAAAACTACCTTATGTCTCAAAGCACATAACATTACAATAATAATGAACATAAACAACATAAAGAGCACTGAGCACTGTAGGCCTACGGGTTTCCACGGGTCTTAAAAAAGTATTATAAAGTCTTAATTTCCCCAATTTAAGACCTTAAAAATTTCTTAAATTGGAGCAGAAAGTCTTAAATTCAATATCATGGCATTAAATTAGGGCCCTATAATTTCTGCGATGCAGAAAATGTGGACGGAATTGCAGAATCCATTCATAAAAATGGAATTTACTGTATAATGCCGAATGTCACAGAATTTGGATGAATAAATCACTTAAAGGCATAGTTCACCCAAAAATAAAAATTCTGTCATTATTTACTCACCCTAATGTCGTTCATTTCCATGAACCCATTGGCAGATATTTGTTCTTGTTTTAATCATAAAATCACTTTCACTAGATTTCTTATCTCAAACTTTAAGCTGTTTTTTGTAAAATTAATTAAGTTATGGAGAGCTTATTGTGTGCTTCCTAGACATTTACATTTAAAGGACATACAGGTGCTGGTCATATAATTAGAATATCATCAAAAAGTTGATTTATTTCACTAATTCCATTCAAAAAGTGAAACTTGTATATTATATTCATTCATTACACACAGACTGATATATTTCAAATGTTTATTTCTTTTAATTTTGATGATTATAACTGACAACTAAGGAAAATCCCCAATTCAGTATCTCAGAAAATTAGAATATTACTTAAGACCAATACAAAGAAAGGATTTTTAGAAATCTTGGCCAACTGAAAAGTAGGAACATGAAAAGTATGAGCATGCACAGCACTCAATACTTAGTTGGGGCTCCTTTTGCCTGAATTACTGCAGCAATGCGGCGTGGCATGGAGTCGATCAGGCACTGCTCAGGTGTTATGAGAGCCCAGGTTGCTCTGATAGTGGCCTTCAGCTCTTCTGCATTGTTGGGTCTGGCATATTGCATCTTCCTCTTCACAATACCCCATAGATTTTCTTTTTTAAGGTCAGGCTAGTTTACTGGCCAATTAAGAACAGGGATACCATGGTCCTTAAACCAGGTACTGGTTGCTTTGGCACTGTGTGCAGGTGCCAAGTCCTGTTGGAAAATGAAATCTGCATCTCCATAAAGTTGGTCAGCAGCAGGAAGCATGAAGTGCTCTAAAACTTCCTGGTATATGGCTGCGTTGACCTTGGACCTCAGAAAACACAGTGGACCAACACCAGCAGATGACATGGCACCCGAAAACATCACTGACTGTGGAAACTTTACACTGGACCTCAAGCAACATGGATTGTGTGCCTCTCCTCTCTTCCTCCAGACTCTGGGACCCTGATTTCCAAAGGAAATGCAAAATTTACTTTCATCAGAGAACATAACTTTGGACCACTCAGCAGCAGTCCAGTCCTTTTTGTCTTTAGCCCAGGCGAGATGCTTCTGACACTGTCTGTTGTTCAAAAGTGGCTTGACACAAGGAATGTGACAGCTGAAACCCATGTCTTGCATACGTCTGTGCGTAGTGGTTCTTGAAGCACTGACTCCAGCTGCAGTCCACTCTTTGTGAATCTCCCCCACATTTTTGAATGGGTTTTGTTTCACAATCCTCTCCAGGGTGCGGTTATCCCTATTGCTTGTACACTTTTTTTCTACCACATCCTTTCCTTCCCTTCGCCTCTCTATTAATGTGCTTGGACACAGAGCTCTGTGAACAGCCAGCCTCTTTTGCAATGACCTTTTGGGTCTTGCCCTCCTTGTGCAAGGTGTCAGTGGTCGTCTTTTGGACAACTGTCAAGTCAGCAGTCTTCCCCATGATTGTGTAGCCTACAGAACTAGACTGAGAGACCGTTTAAAGGCCTTTGCAGGTGTTTTGAGTTAATTAGCTGATTAGAGTGTGGCACCAGGTGTCTTCAATATTGAACCTTTTCACAATATTCTAATTTTCTGAGATACTGAATTTTCCTTAGTTGTCAGTTATAATCATCAAAATTAAAAGAAATAAACATTTGAAATATATCATTCTGTGTGTAATGAATGAATATAATATACAAGTTTCACTTTTTGAATGGAATTATTGAAATAAATAAACTTTTTAATGATATTCTAATTATATGACCAGCACCTGTATTGGTGTTTTCTCCCTTCAATTTATTCCTTAAATTGGCCTTAAAAAGGTCTTAAATTTACCTTTATAAAACCTGCAGAAACCCTGACTAGCTGACTGCTGCAGATTCATTTCAGTGTTGATAGTGTTGCCATTGAAATGTATAAATTCGAGACACAAACCACTCTGAGTATAACCTCGCGGGTTTCCATCTCTTCCAAATTACAGTAATTATGGTGTGAACTCGGCATGAGCTCGTTAATTTGGTTTAGGAGGAACTTTAAAAGGTGGCTGCTGTTTCGGCTGGGTGCTGGGTGACTGAATGTGAATCAATCAGCTCTCTAGATTAGTAGTCAGGGCACTGATCAGGGAGTCGGCCATTTTAAGGGCTGTCTCAACAGCAGAATCCTTCCAGGGTACTGAAACATTCGCTCCCTAAAAAGTCCCACAATGCATCATGAAAACCAGGGAGCATCAATACTGACTATGTTCCCTTAATGGAAGTTCTGACTTAAATCACGTGAGCCAACTCACTACACATAATGGCTATATCCCAATTCAAAGGCTGCATCCATCAAAGGACTCTGACTTCAAAGGCCATGCCTTCGAAGGCCGCGAAGGTCGGACTGAGCGTTGCTAAATGGGACGGTCTAGCCTATGGAGGATTGTGCTTGTCGCCTAGCAACTGTGACAGCTCCCGTTGATGAGTGGCAGTAATGTTTGTACTGGACTTTTATAAAGTTATGTTAAACTGTCTAAGAAAACAAAACAGTGTTCACACACTGTCTAAATATGTTTACCATGGTCCATTTCTGTATATAATAAAGAGTATAAACTATATATAAGATATATCAACATTTGAACCACTTAAAAAAATTATATTACATTTACATTTGTATCATTAGATATTTGAATAATTTGAAACCCAATACTTAAAGTATAATTCGGAAATTTCTCTCAAAAAAATCCTGTCGTCACCGGTGCACAATGTATTCTTTGGCACACGAGGCAGCATTTATAGAAGACTTTGAATTGGGACAGCCTTTGTCGCACCACAGTGATGCAATTGCCCTTCGAATGCACCCTTCGAAGATTGCAGCCTCTGAATTGGGATGCAGCTTCTGACACACGATAGATGTTTTTTAAAAATACAAACCTTATTTTATTATAGTTCATCATAAACATACATTACTAGAAAGGTAATGAACATTCTAGCATTTAGAATTTATTTCCCGCCAGCGTTTTTTATATCTGAACATGCAATATATCAAAAGAAAGAATACAGCCTCTGCTTTAAAAAAAAAAAAAAAGCATGTTTTATTCTAGCTTAATGCATTTTTTTTATCAACACTTGAATGTACATTTCATAAAAACGGCAACATTTTGAACAAAAAGCTGAGAAAAATGTTTTTATCAAAGACTACATCTGGATGGGATTCAGAATGATGATCAAAACATAGATGGAGTAGACTGAGTCCATCAACACCCCCAAAGCTTGCACAGTCCTATAGCTCGTCCTGGGTCAACATTTATAAAAATTTCAGATTTAACTAAACCTAAAATCAGTCATATGATTTTTAAAAGGAAACATAACGCATTAACAGTTAATTTAACATAGAATAAACATAACTCAGAGACTCTCATTGAATGCAAAATTAGTCATAGTTTATATTTAGTAAATTCAATCAAAGTATAACAACAGTCATTTCATTTCATTCCAACCTTTTAACCATGTCAATTCACACCATATCAAAATAACAAAAACAACCACATTATGTGTAAACTAGTTCAAAGCATATCAAAGTGTAATGGGTTGAATAAAGTCTTATCTGAAATTCCATTAAAGGTCCCAAAATGTCCGGTATATCCTTCAGCATAATGGTAAGACGGAACCCATATACCTGTAGCATGCAAGGTAAAATTTCATGGACGATCCATTTACAGTGACAGTCGGGTTGGAGATTGAAGAGCTTTTGTGGTAAGAAGACAATTATGAAATGGTTTCCACAATCTCCACATCACAAACCAATAACCTCCAGCCATCACAAATAACAATCAAAAGAGACCAGTCTTAATAAAACAGTCCAAATAATACATTTTAAACACTTCCACACAAAATTCAAGACATGTGTTAAACAGGCATTTGAAACAAAGATATCATCACTTACTTTCCACTGAGCATAAAACACATCGGACTTCTAAACTGAGCACCTGGCTAGGCCATGCTTCAGCCTCTGCATGCTGCACTAACTTCTTCTACAACTTGCCATGACTTATACAGAATTATTGCACTCTAGCGCCACCAGAGGCAAGGAAGATAATAGCCTATCATACTGCACAACATGATAACAGGCTTGAACTGTTATACATTTCATTCAGTTTTAATTTATATGCTGTTTAATGTTGATGATCGAATAATTTTACACATGCATCTGCTTACATAAGCTATTGCTTGTTTTGTTTGCTATTGCTAGTGCTCATGGGAATGATAAGTCATGGGAATGAATTGTTAATTTGTGGCCACAATATACATATTTTTGTCTGCATGTTATGTGCAGAGCTCCGTATGAGCCAATGTTTGTCAACTGAAAAACATTTACTATAGTACAATTAAACATTTGTGACTTACACTCACCTAAAGGATTATTAGGAACACCATACTAATGCTGTGTTTGACCCCCTTTCGCCTTCAGAACTGCCTTAATTCTACATGGTATTGATTCAACAAGGTGCTGAAAGCATTCTTTAGAAATGTTGGCCCATATTGATAGGATAGCATCTTGCAGTTGATGGAGATTTGTGGGATGCACATCCAGGGCACGAAGCTCCCGTTCCACCACATCCCAAAGATGCTCTATTGGGTTGAGATCTGGTGACTGTGGGGGCCATTTTAGTACAGTGAACTCATTGTCATGTTCAAGAAACCAATTTGAAATGATTCGAGCTTTGTGACATGGTGCATTATCCTGCTGGAAGTAGCCATCAGAGGATGGGTACATGGTGGTCATAAAGGGATGGACATGGTCAGTAACAATGCTCAGGTAGGCCGTGGCATTTAAACGAGGGGCCTAAAGTGTGCCAAGAAAACATCCCCCACACCATTACACCACCACCACCAGCCTGCACAGTGGTAACAAGGCATGATGGATCCATGTTCTCATTCTGTTTACACCAAATTCTGACTCTACCATCTGAATGTCTCAACAGAAATCGAGACTCATCAGACCAGGCAACATTTTTCCAGTCTTCAACTGTCCAATTTTGGTGAGCTCGTGCAAATTGTAGCCTCTTTTTCCTATTTGTAGTGGAGATGAGTGGTACCCGGTGGGGTCTTCTGCTGTTGTAGCCCATCCGCCTCAAGGTTGTGCGTGTTGTGGCTTCACAAATGCTTTGCTGCATACCTCGGTTGTAACGAGTGGTTATTTCAGTCAAAGTTGCTCTTCTATCAGCTTAAATCAGTCGGCCCATTCTCCTCTGACCTCTAGCATCAACAAGGCATTTTCGCCCAGAGGACTGCCGCATACTGGATGTTTTTCCCTTTTCACACCATTCTTTGTAAACTCTAGAAATGGTTGTGCGTGAAAATCCCAGTAACTGAGCAGATTGTGAAATACTCAGACCGGCCCGTCTGGCACCAACAACCATGCCACGCTCAAAATTGCTTAAATCACCTTTCTTTCCCATTCTGACATTCAGTTTGGAGTTCAGGAGATTGTCTTGACCAGGACCACACCCCTAAATGTATTGAAGCAACTGCCATGTGATTGGTTGATTAGATAATTGCATTAATGACAAATTGAACAGGTGTTCCTAATAATCCTTTAGGTGAGTGTATATGCTGCTTTCAAAAAACTATATTTAAAATGAATAACACTCTAGTCAGTATCTAGTAGTAATATTTTATGTTCTTCTGCATATTATTCCTTTTTGCAGCCTTTGATTTTCTAATAAAATAGCACCAAAAGACAAAAGGTAGCCATTGTGTGATGAATCTGGTTTACTGATAAAAAACTGTGTATACTGTCATTCACAGAGAACTTCTGTTCAAATCTGTCTGTGCTATGTCATGTGCCTTCAGCAGATCTCATTTGTATGACGTCCATCAGCTGTCAGAAAAGCTTGAATGCTCTAATGGTCTAATGAATTCAACACACAATCAGGAAATAAAGGTAATGAAAAAGGTTTCCGTGCAAGATGGTGGAATAGACAGAGATGATGTCATTCCTACTGCGATCTAGTAATCACTCTCCAATATTCTTTTTCTGTTTCTCATTCTCTTTGCCATTATAAAGCAATATAAAAATATAATAGAATTACACAAATAACAACACTGTGAACATTAACTTACAGAGACATGAGTTCTCCAAGGCAACTACCATCTTACCGTATGAAAACAGTCACTTTGAAACACGCAGAGTATGAATTATGAATAACTGCAAAAGAGAGTTTAAGGCAATTTCTTTTCGAATTTGAAGATCAAGATAAATTGTGCTTAACTTGTCTTCCGGGAAACAGTATCTTATGTTGAAAAAAATTTTATTAAACAAAATAAGAAATTTTTTTTACATCTTTATCCTGTTCAAAATGTTTCAGCCCCGGCTCTTAATGCATCGTTTTCTTCTGGAGCATCAGTGAATGCTTGAACCTTCTTGAATAGTTGTGTTTGAATCCCTTAATTGTCCTCAGTATGAAAAGATGCATCTCAAAAGCATACAGTCACTGCTGGAAAGGGTTCAAATATGCAAAAGATTTTTCTGAAGAACATTGGCCTTTCACTGCTCAGGACAAACAAGGGACTTCATGAACCACCATCACAAGTTAACAACACACAGTATTAAGAATCAAGGGTACATAAACTTTTGAATGGTGTTTTTCGTCTTGTGGACTATATATAAACATATCTTATGTAAAATATCCTATTCAGGAAAGTACTCAATAGAAAATAACATGCATTTTGTATGTTCCCTCTTATTTTGTTAATAATTAACATTTTCCAGATTCTGCAAGGGGTGTGTAAACTTTTGAGCATGACTGTATATGGACCCCAAAAAAGATTTTGCATATGATTTCCTGTTGTTAATATAAGAAGCATGCTGTATATGAGAAACATATTGTTATATTCGGAAGGAGGCTCCTTCTGCGGCATGAGCTAACAGGCGGTTATTATGCCCTGCACAATCTGTCAAACACATGATATCATAGTTATTTTGAGGGGGAGGGTTGCTCTGTAGACTTACATTTCCATACAAGAGTGCATGTGTAATGTCTCTGAGCACTTTATATCCTTAACTTTTTTGCAGAGACCCCACACAGGCAAGAAAGGCTCCATCTTCTAAGGGTAATCAGAACTGTAATTGGATAAAAGAAAGGCAAGCCGACACCAGGCCTTTTAAAGGCAGGTTTATCACATGCAGTCAGGCTACGCTAGAAGACATAAGCACTCACACATTCACGCCAGTCCTTCGTCTAGCTCAAAAGCTTCTGCTTTCAAATGCAGACACATCAAAGGGTTAGCGGCTATGGTTTTGTTTGTTGTTTGCGATGCAACAGCAGCGAGTGATTTCAGCAGTCTGGATCAAATGTTCCTCCATCGGTTTAAGAACGATCACTTTTGACGACGATACAAGAGTATTTGCTGTGATTTGAGAACACCAGCTAATTTAGACTGAGCTTAAAAAAACAAACAAAAAAACAGCCAATAGCCTTTGTTCATCTTCAGAAGATGAAATGTAAATTACATGATGGGGGAAAAGTGGATGAGTGTAGTGGAGATCATACTCCAGGTTGTTGATTGATGGCCGTTGGTTCTTTTTATATTCTGCTGACAGTGAGGGAGGGGGAACCTGTTTTCTGCACATACAGGAGCCATCTGGTATACGGGCAACACATTTGTGGGGTGAAGAAAATCCTCTGGCTCCTGTCTTATGATGTTTAGCATGTGTGTGTGTGTCCTTGCACACCTGTTAAAACCGCAGTGTCTGTCTGAAATCCATGTGTGTGAGGAATGCGTTTGCTGATGCACGAGAGACTGCTTCATTCCACCCGTTCGCACTGAAGGGAATGTGATTTCAGTCAGGCCAAAAGCAGTCTGGGAAAAACATTTCAGTAACCTTGACCTTCATTTCAACTCGCCGCATATTGACCTGACTGACATGTTTTGTCAACCAACTGATGGCCTGTCCTATTTTTGGTTGCCTCTGTATTTAAAAGCTAAAAGCCACAACATTGACAATATTGACAAGGGACAAAAACAAATCATCTCTTTTAGAAACCTAAACTTCATAGTCAGCCAATGTTAGGTTTTCCTTAGGTGATTCCAATGGCTGCTTTAAAATGCATTTAGTGTAATTTATTAAATTATCTTAAAGTCTTTTGAATTACATATCACATTATATTATGGGCTATAAATGGTCAAATTAAACATTTGTGAAATCATTTATTTAATTGAAAATAATTCATGGAAAAGGTGTGTGTAATGTTTCAGTCTTTTTACAAGCAGAATTAATGCAATCCAATAATTGGCCTTAAAGCAACAATATGCTTATTCAAAACAAAGGCGTAGCTTGATGACGGCTGTATTTCGCAGCGCTTTTATTATGCTGCAAACGACCGGTTCCGCTTTCTCTGGTCATGCGTACACAGAGCTGTTTTATCATATTAGATACATTATTTGAGTGTGTTGAAAGTTCTATTATAATGCTATTATGAGACACTTGTTGCACACTGCAGTGAGCTAGGTCAATATTGGTAAAACATGGTACTTGTGGTAAATCAAGAAAACGAGATTTAAACAATAAGACTAACTGTGTTTAGCTATATAACACTGATTCGTTTTCTGTCGATGAATGTATCCAAAGAGTTGCTCACCTGTCTAGGATGGATGGATGGATGGATAGAGAATGAAAGTGATGGATGGATGATGGATGGAATGAAAATGATAGATAGATAGATAGATAGATAGATAGATAGATAGATAGATAGATAGATAGATAAACTATAATTTGTACTGTCAATAATCAGTGTTTATTTCAAACCGATAGAAGACTCTGCTCTATAATCCATGCTTGACATTGTCTGTCAAATCTGGCCACACCCACAAGTCATTCCAAAAAAGCTAGATGCTGAATGAACAGAGAGAAATCGGTTTTATGAACTCAGAAATGGACTGAAAGACTAAAAGCAATTTCATGCTTCACGGAATGGAGTTGAGATGTGCCATTCATCCTGTGCTTAGTTCAACCTTTATTAAGAACAAAAAAAGGCACAGGTATTAAAATTAATAAACCAAGAGTTATGCAAATGGCAGAAGGAGGGGAGGAGGGGAGGAGGGGAGGAGGGGAGGGGGGGGGGTGTTCCCTGAGAAAGAAAAAAGAGCAAGATGGAAAAAGGAGCACTTTCGCGTGTGTCCAGCCAATATCCCAAATCTCCAGGAGGTAACAGGCAACCGAGATGACATGGAAGATCTTTTCATGAAAATGTACCTAATTGGCCCATGCCAAGCATCCCATGAAACTCCTGACATTTACTGCTAAATTGATTAATGACATTTAACTGAAATTGAAATATTATGTCTGAGGGATAAAGGGTTAGAAAAAAGGGAAATGTCACTAGTTGAAGCTGAAGTGACTGGATGATCATTGGGAAAAAAAGAAAGAAAAGATGGTAAGAAAGACAAAAAGAGAACAATGAAAAGACATTGTGATGGAACACATTTCTTCGGCCCTTGATTGGATGCAGGGTGGAAGGTGGTATTGCACTAAAATGAGAATGACCTCAGCCATCTAATACAACTTAATGGGTGTAGTCACTGCCATTGAGATATCCAGCTGGGTATTAATAGCTCAATTAAAGAAAGAGTATTGGATTTCTTTTTCAATTGCTACGTTGAAAAGAACATTGATAAGTGCAGAAGCAGCAGGGATTGATTTTACTTCTAAAGTCAAGAGATCACAATGGTATTAAACCTTCTGTGAGATGTACGGATCATCTGGGGCTGCTGGCTCCCTTGCTTTCTCCCTCTAAAACTTTCTCTCTCATGAAGTAAGAGTAAAACAAAGTTAGCGCTGTAAAGGACGAGTAACAGTACTGTACTGAGAATCTTTGACATTAAAACTTCCTTTGAAATTGTATCTGCCTGTCTTCGTCCTCATGCCTGCTGGAGAGAAGCTTGTAATCCGGTGTCTGGAGAGCGTCGCGCCCCGGTCCAGGACACACCCTGTCTCAGTCCAGAGCCCAGTGACGTCCCCTGTCTCCGTCCAGAGCCCGTTGGAGGACCACTGGCTCATAAATTTTTGGACAGAACCGTCTCCCGTCCCCGTCCAGTGTCCTACAACATCTCCTGTCCCCGTCCAGTGTCCTGTGATGTCTCCTGTCCCCGTCGAGTGTCCAGCGACGTCTCCAGTCCCCATCGAGTGTATTGTGACGTCTCCAGTCCCCGTCGAGAGTCCTGCGACGGTTCCTGTCCACGTCGAGAGGCCAGTGATGGCTTCAGCCTACGACGAAAGTCCAGAGAAAGCTCCAGCCCATGACTAAGGTCCAGAGAGGACTTCTTCCGCCGTCCAGAGTCCAGAGAGGACTTCTTCCACCGTCTAGAGTCCAGAGAAGACTCTGTCTCCCGTCCAGAGTCCAGAAAGTACTCCGTCTTCTGTCCAGAGCCTAAAAAAGACTTTGTCTCCTGTCCAGAGTCCAGTGAAGACACCAGCACCGCCAGAGTGTCCTGGACTCCCAGGCCTCCGTCTCCCACCTCCTCTCATCATCTACACCTTATCCTCACCTCTGCCACTTCCTGTCAGCCCTTCCACTCACCTTCAGTCCACCATCAGAGAAGTGTGTTCGCCGTGGGTCTGCCAGTACCCAGATACATCATGGGACTTAAGCCTAGTCCCAGACTAAAATGCATATTTGAGCTGTTTTAAAGGTGGGGTAAGTTACCTTTTAGAAAAGTGTCTCGGGCCGGGTACCAAAACAAACTTGTAGCCAATCAGCAGTAAGGGGCGTGTCTACTAATGATGGGGAGAAGAGAGTGCTCAGTGCACGGCATTATTCAAAAGACACGACACACAGGACGGACATTAGCTGAGCGACGACAGAAAGAGAGAGATGAAAGAGAGAGATGGCAGATAGATGGCAGAAAGAGAGAGATGGCAGATAAAAAACTAAAGTGGAAGATGTCTGTGGAACAAAAGAAGGCTTACAATCAGAAAAGAAGGCTTACAATCAGGCAAGAAGTATCAGCTTTCCAGCGCTGGACAGAACTCAAGGAGCGGGAAGGCCGAGGTTGCTTTATTTCTTCTCGATAGGCTAGTAACATTGGTTTTGTTTTGTTTCACAGAACTAATTATATACTGGCTTTTGCTTGAATATGCTCATGTGCCATGTTCACATGTTTGTCCATTTGTGATCGTATTGTTGTTCACTTCAGCGATGATAAAGACTCATTCATTTCCACAACCGATAAGCCTGGAGTGTCTAAACCTCCTCACTGTCTGTTTCAAGCGTCAGCTCCCCAAGTGTGTCCGAAAAGTAAGATATATACTACTAATATATGTTTGGTTCCTCTTTTGGTAATCAATATAACCCTCTAATCTTGTCATAATTGTAATATGTTCGTTAGCTGGTCGTGTTCGTGTTATCGAGTTTTTCATGAGAACTGTTGTCTTTTTGGGATGGAAGGGACAAGAAGGACTTTTTCATTGAACATTCAACCTGGATTACCATAGTAACACACAGATTCTGCCATAGTTGCGTATGTGTGGGGCGAAGCTATCAAAATAGGGGCGTGTTTGTTTTGGTGATTTGAAATATCAACATCGGTTACCAGAAAGCACTTACCTCACCTTTAACTGAAAGCAACTTGCACGGACATATCTTAAAATATGTCAGAAAATATGTTCGAAATTCATTTTAAGTAAAGTCAAAATTCGGTGTTAATCTATAGCAATGACACAGAACCCGGAATATTCCCATAAAAGCCACATAGGCCATATTCCTGGTTTATTATGGTCATAAATTATGAACAATCGCAAAACTAATCAGCGTTGTTAATTGTAGAAATTCTTCATCGGTAACGACTGAAGTTTAGTGCGAGCAGGCGGCCGTGTCTGTGGTTTCTGATGGATGTGGAGACCTGTAGAGGTGCAACAGGCTGTTATTGCTATGCACTTCTGAGCCATAATAAAGATTGAACCACTGCTGTTCTGCACCTGTAAATGGGAGTGTGGAGGACAAATTGTCAGAGAGGGGCCGTGACGCTGCTTCATGAGTAAGAATCTTGTCCTTCGTGCAGTGGTCATGAATAATTCATCAACAGAGCTCTTCACACAGTCCGTCAGTACTTTAATGTGGCTTTACCTGCTAGAAACAGCTGGATCTCTGCTCCCCCTCCCCCCTCTTTCTGCCACTCTATTCCCACTGTGCTGCACTGAGCCATTCGGTGCGTGGAAATGAAATGTTTGTGTGTGTCCAGGAATGATTGGACTGTATTTTTGTATATATAAAGAAAAAAAAACTGAAATAAAGTAGCTTAAAGTAAAAACTAAAGAAAAATAGTACAAATAAAAATGACATACAATAATCTAACCTGTGCGTGGGATAAGACATCCCACCTGCAGATGGCAATATGATGTGTGATACCCACAAGGTTACTGATATTTAAAAAAAACTGACTTAATGGACACAAATTAAATCTCAATGGCTGCTAGGAAATGGAAATTTCATACCATTTTATATTATGTGGTTTAGAAGTGGCAGATACACTGAGCTGATGGATATGTATGTATGGGTATTCTTTCAAAAAACATTTTAAATGAAAAATACGATAAGTATTTCACATACATTTCAAACTCAAGATTCAAAATTTTTAATTTAATGTGTTTTACAAATTATAACAAATACGGTATTAAAGGGGTCATGAACTGAGAAACGAAACTGAACTGAAAATGTCCTTGTTAGACCAAAAATAGCTTTTATTGTAACCAAGCCCAGCGAATGACTTGTGGAGTGTTCCTATCTAGATAGGTGAACAGACCGCCTCAGCAGAAGAAAATCAACGCCTACTTCATCATTGCAACTTTGGCCCCGCCCACTGGCGTGTTAGTGGGATGACGAGGAGAGAAGAGAGATACAGGATCACTTGACTAAAAATAACTACCATCCAAAGGATCCTAATGCTAGGAATGTGGTTATTTATTTTCAACGATGTGAATGTCTCAGTTGAGCCTTATTTATTTGTATACGGAACATTTCACTGTGGATTCTTCGGTATATCAGTCGTAATTTCGGTGCAGGCTTTGCAAACAGACTTTTACAATATGGACTCAATAGTAATGCGACAACATGCAAGTAACTGTGTTCATTCAAATGCCTGATCTGTGACCAGTGATTTCTGATATGCAATGATTCATGTACAGTCAGATGTTCTTTGTCTATGTGTCAGTAAATCAAACCAGTGACTAAACAGTCAACTTCACATTGTTTACCTTAGTAGGATGAAAATAATCTGTTATTTAAACTGATTCAATTATATATAGAAAGTGATCAAAGAATGCTCCCTTTGTAATTGCTGGAGCTGTCAATCAAAATGCATGAGTTTATCAGTGCCTCTCGCCAAAACTCCCATTATAATCAACAAATCTCTTATTTACATTATGTTTGCACTGTTAGTTTTGATGAAAGCATTCGTTAGTGTGCAGAAATTGAGTTGCAATGACGAGATCACTGCATTCATGCGCTCAACATGTCTGTGATCGGCTACAATGCTCATCAATGCAACCTTTCATGCCACAATCTAAATATAATGCAATAGATTTAAATACAATGCTATAATCAACACTTTTCACGATTAGTTAACCTTGACAGCTGTAATAGTAAAAACGTGCTAAAAGTTTTTCGAAAGAGTTCCACATGTAATACCCTAGATATTTCATATGCAAAGAAGTCCCACAGCAGACACGCCCCTTCAAACAGAGCATTCAAATTAGAGGGCTAAAATCAGGGTATATATAATAGCAACTGCTAAAACTAAATAAAATGAAACAAAAAAAAAACTAAATTGCAAAAATAAAATATTCTTTTAGTGAATATAATGTCTTCATGTTCAATGGCAGTCTTTCCTCTTGCCCTTCGCTTTCACCGTTTATACCCATTTTCCACCAAAATGGTGGTGTGCCAGAACCTTTGCAGATTTACTCTTTTCTATCTCTTTAATAACTCTTTAAGTAAGAACATTGTATCGTATATTTTGTAAACACCCTGACAATTTAAGAAGTCTAAGAGCACTGAATAAAACAAATATTTTAAAATGTTGAATGCATCCATATCCCCAGGTAATCCCTGCTGAGGCAGTTGAGGAGTCTGCAACAGACTGTCACTTCGAGTCTGTTTCTCGGGCTCATGGGAAATCAAAGAAGAGAAAGCAAGACAGAGTCAGAAAGGGAGCAAGAGCAGGAGAGCGGAAGGCAGAGAGAGAACAGGATCACACAAAACAAACAGATTCTGCACATTTGTGGCAAAGTGGCAAACGTTTCCTTCCCACCATCAGAGAATTTCAGCATTTTCAAGTTGGGGTGAAGATGGCAGTTTTATATATGAAGAGTTCAGATACAAAAGCCGATAAACGTCACCCCCTTCAAAAATGAGATGATGATATTGAGCGAATGCTCTCCGCACATAGTATATGTTTATCAAATACTTTCATTTAAATCTAAATCCCAGTGTCAGCCCATTCAGAAATACCAGTTTGTTAGCAGAAACCTCTAAACGCCACTTCCCTTTGTCAGCAAAATCCACAGAAGCCATGATTCGAATCATATGATTTCAAGATGAAAGACGCTGTACGAAAGAGCTGTCTTTCATTTGCCAAGCATCCATCGTTACAGTTGCAATGACAGGATTTTGCGAATAGCAAGTAAACAAACTTTGCATCACAGCTCCCCTTACTGAGTGGATCAGTTTCTTCATTTTGAATTCTGCAATGTTTCCAGTTGCATCTTTAGTGGTTTTGCAACTGTTTACTATGTCTTTTTGTCAACAACAACAACAAAAAAAGCACACATGGACTTGGCTGGTTTTGCAGCAAAATACAGTTAAATTAGTTAAATACCCATGAATTGACTAAAGTGACATTTTTGAAAATAAGGCATTTCAATAACTGACTAATAACCTTTTCATTGCCATTGAAGTGAAATTACTGAACCTAAACATAGGAGCCTGATAAAAAATGCTAATTTAAAACAAAACATGTCAGATGGACTTAGAGGTTTTTGCATCTGAACATCACATTATATGTAATTTTACTGTAAAATACTGCAAGGAATAACTATGAATTACAATGTAATTTATGATAAAAGAAAAAAACAGTAAAAGAACATACACTATATTGCCAAAAGCATTGGGACACCCCTCCAACACATTGAATTTAGGTGTTCCAGTCACTTCCATGGCCACAGGTGTATAAAATCAATCACCTGCAGACTGCTTCTACAAACATTTGTGAAAGAACGGGTTGCTCTCAGGAGCTCAGTGAATTCAAGTGTGGTACTGTGATAGGTTGCCACCTGCGCAATGTCCATACATGAAATTTCTTATTACTAAATATTCCACGGTCAACTGTTAGTGGTATTATAACAAAGTGGAAGAAATTGGGAACAACAGCAACTCAGCCATGAAGTGGTAGGCCATGTAAAATCATAGAGCGGGGTCAGCGCATGATGAGGCGCACAGTGCGCAGAAGCTGCTGACCTCCAAACTTTGTGTGGCCTTCAGATTAGCTCAAAAACAGTGTGTAGACAGCTTCATGGAATGGGTTTCCATGGGCGAGCAGCTGCATCCAAGCCTTACATCACCAAGTGCACTGCAAAGCGTTGGAAGCTGTGGTGTAAAGCACGCCGCCACTGTGAAGACGTATTCTCTGTCTGGCAATCTGATGAACGGTACTTGCCTGACTGCATTGTGCCAAGTGTAAAGTTTGGTAGAGGGGGGATTATGGTGTGGGGTTGTTTTTCAGGGGTTGGTAGTTCCAGTGAAAGGAACTCTTAATGCTTCAGCACACCAAGACAATTTGAACAATTTCATCCCAACTTTGTGGGAACAGTTTGGGGATGGCCCCTTCCTGTTCCAACATGACAGCACACCAGTGAACAGGTCACAAGCAAGGTCCATAAAGACATGGATGAGTGAGTTTGGTGTGGAGGAACTTGACTGACCTGCACAGAGTCCTGACCTCAACCCGATAGAACACCTTTGGGATGAAGGCCTGCGAGCCAGGCCTTCTTGTCCAAAATCAGTGCCTGACCTCAAAAATGTGCTTCTAGAAGAATGGTCAAAAATTCCCATAAACACACTCCTAAACACTGTGGAAAGCCTTCCCAGAAGAGTTGAAGCTGTTATAGCTGCAAAGGGTAGACCAACTCCATAAAAAAACCCTACGGATTAAGAATGGGATGTCATTAAAGTTCATGTGCAAGTAAAGGCAGGCGTCCCAAAACTGTTGGCAATATAGTGTACATTTGTACACTTTATGTCTTCTTATTTTTGTTATCAGTAATGTACATTTGTGTGTTTTGTGTAAAATTTTTGGTAAAATGTAGTTAATTGCATTATTTTAGTGTCATGTCTTTGCATGTTTGAAAGTGAAATTTGAAGGCCATACTTGGAATTTTTTTAACCCATCCCAAGTTAATGCACACACATTAGGAGTAGTGAGTAGAAAACACACACACAATTGGGATTGGGATTTAGGTGCCTTGCAACCTCAGTCATTTCCTGCCGGTATTGAGAATCAAACCCACAACATTCAGGTTACCAGTCTGACTCTCTAACCATTAGGCCACGACTTCCCTGTATACTGTCTATATACGGTATGAACAGGCTGCTTACGAGGAACTCTGATTCATCATCTGGCTTTCTATTGTGCCACCTGTGTTATTGTGTTTGTTATCGGTACATTTTTAGGTAAAAAGGCTTATATCAAAAATTGTATCTGTGCTTATGGTTATGGTTGTTTTCTGTGCTTCTTCCCTGTGATTCTCCTACGCGTTCCTTGTGGAATTTACTATTAAAGACTCTTTTTGTTATCCATTGTGATTGTGCACTTACTACACAGTGCCTGACAATAATTTAATATAATACTAAGATGAACCAGCTTTCATTGCAATTAAGTCACCATAAAGAACATGATCATTACTCTAAGTGCAGATACCCAATAAAATGCTCTTCTCGTTTGTTTGAATCTCAGGGAGGGGCTAAAATTGGGAAGAACTATTTGAAAACACAAATATTTGAGCTGCCACTAATATCAGTCAAATTTATCTTTGCTGGGATAAGTTGGGTTGAGAGGGAGTGATCTCCGCTCCACTAGAAATACCCCTTCTTCAGACACCCATAGCGCTGGACATTTTAATCAGGTTCACTTCAGGTTACACTCAAAACCAATCAGTCTTACTGCATGCAAGCTGTAATTTGGTTAATTGTGTTATTTGGCAGTGCATCCACCAGCTGGGAAGTTTTTGCTGCAAATGTCAAGATGCTGAATCTTAAAGTGGCATGGGACAATCAATAGACAATCTTTGTAGAAATGTTGTAAACACTGTAAGTCTAATTTATGAAATAATAGTCAGAAAAATCTATATATTTTTTAAATGGAACAGTTTATTGAGCTACTATTAAAAGTGTGCTTATATGTTTTTGTTAAGTATCATATTTGATACATCAGACTTATATAGTTGAATAATTAGGAATAAATACACCTCAGAGGCCCAAAATATATGCAATTTGCTGCAGTTGCTGTTATTTAAATGCCCAATATGAAAAATAGGATCAAATTCTGATGGCTTGCAATGTAAATCAAATAATGTTTATAACAGTACAGCAGCCAAATTACATAAAATTAATATTAGTATTAGTTGTAAGGCTTAAGCTAGTAATAAAATGCATGTTTGAGCTGTTTTAACTGAAAGAAACTTGCACTGATAAAATATGTCAATGCCATTGTTTTGTCTTAAGAAGCACACCAGTAATGTTTTTTTTCTAGGACACCTTTATAAAAGCTACTTAAATATCCTAATTGAACTAAGGACTAATCCTAGCTTAGTCTAAGCCCTGTCTGTGAAACCGGGCCTATATCTCCCAATAATAAGTCTTAGTAAGATGATATGTAAATTAGTTATATGATCAAAGCTCTGTAGTTTTTGTTGTAGGGAGCAAAACATATAATGCAATGCAAGACGATGACAATTGAGAGATGTACGAACAAACGTTCCGGTCCCACTTTATATTAGGTGGCCTTAACTACTATGTACTTACATCAAAAAAATAGGTACAATGTACTTATTGTGTTCATATTGTATTGCAAAACACTTTTGCTGATAATGAGGTGGGATACGGGTAAAGTTAGGGACAGGTGTGGTGGTATTGGTAAGTTTAAGGGTAGGGTTAGATGTAAGGGAAGTGTCAACAGTGTAATTATTAATGTAACTACAGAAATTAATTACAGATGTAATTACATGCAGGTAATTTTTAAAATGTAAGTACAATGTAAAAACATGTATGTACATAATAAGTGCATTGTATCAAATGAGTAGTTTAAATGTTAGTACATAGTAGTTAAGGCCACCTAATATAAAGTGGGTCCAACGTTCCTCAAAAGCCTGATGTAGCATATTTGATATTCACATTTTAAGATGATTTTCCTTAAAAAAAAATATGTTGGAAATTCAAGTAAACCTAAATTGCTTCAATCCTGTAAGTGTTCAGCTTAAAATGTAATAATATAAAATATAATATAAAAGTCTCTCAAATATAATTTTACGCAAAGAGAATGTTTTTTAAATACTAAAAGGCCCTTTAGTATAAAATATTAATCAGATGACAGAAGGCATGTAGATTGTCAGTAGCTTTTATCATGTTGATAATTTAGAGGCCTTAGAAATGTGTGAATCAAAGATGATACTGTATTAAATAATTAAGCAATGCTGTTTCATCTCTTTTATGTCTTTGTGTGTCTTAGGAGTTTTGTAATACCTCAACTTATGACCTTCCAAGTTGAGGCTCTATCCAAAGTTTTAGCTCTTTAATCGTACCAAATATGATTACTCTGGTTTCTCTACACATGAAAAATTATGGTGAAAAGCTAATTCACTCTCATTAGATTAATTGACGATGCAGTGACATGCATCATTAGACCAATGCTGACAGCAGAGCAGGGCTACATCCGTAGTTACATACAAGAAAGCTCACTGCAAATGTGGATTTACAACAGTTGCTTGCATATAGATTTAATATTTATGAAAATATGTTGATGCTGAAATTCTACCACATGAAAATAGAGCAACTGACTTATTCACTGCATCTCTGCATGTTAGATGTGCCAACCTAATGTCTAACGGATCAATCCTAGCGTTTTCCCTCTAATGGATAATCTCATATTTCTTCAGGGACAATGAAACAATGCAGGAGTGAAGATGCGCCCGGGGCATGGGCTTGCATCTGTCCCACAGCACAATCTAAGAGGCTTTTAGTTGTTTTCTGGAGTTTGAGGTCAGCATCATTCCTTCCTATAGTTTCTCACACCTCCAGATTCCAGCTCTAATTTCACAGTCCACACCTCCTGAAAGCTGCACCTAGAGAATGCAATGATCCAAGAAGCCTCTTAAAGTATTGCAGTTACAAAGATTGCTTTTTAAAAGGGGTGGGCAAGATTTTAAATGGTGCATTATGGAAATCCACCATGTCTTTAGCCATGATTGACTCTATATGTGTGAAAAAACTTTTTTTAATCATAGCATGGAAAATGTGTGTAATATCTACATTAAACAAAATAATGATTGTGCTCATGGCCCACATTAAGTCTTTGTAACATTTTCTTACTCCGAATTTAAATAGATAATTGTCTATTTTATTCTAGTTGGTTTGTTTTCATTCATATGTTGCATTCATATGCGGAAGCTGCTGTGAAAACTTTGCTGTGACCTATGCAGTTCTGTGATCGCCTGGTACGTATAGTTATTCTTTTAACTAAATGTTACTCATTTGAGCTAACCAACTGATGTTTTTAGCAGGATACTCGATTCTTTTGAGGGTACTCTGTCTTAGTGTGAGCGTTGGGGTGATCGTTACTGCATAAAGGCTATTAAGATGGCGCTGCTGTTTTGCTGTTTTGTTGCTGTATGTGTTTTATTTTCACGCTAAAGCCGAGTTGTGCACGCTGGCTTGCTCTTCAGTCATTGCTACTGGCTGCGTGTGTGTTCAATTGTTTTGTTTTTTTACTTTGGCTTTTGTTTCCCCTGTTTGTATATTCAGGCATTACGTTTTCACTGTTTTATTGCAATTTTGTTTTTCTTTCTTTTGCTATAGTGCTTTTGTCTTTTGTTTCAGTTTGTTGACTGTTTTTTGTGACTTATTTAGTTGCAACATTTTACACTGATTTTTGTTGTCTGCAAGTCAGTGCTCATTTGTGGTGAGTGTCTTACATCAGCAAATTCTGAGAATTCTGTTATTATTTGTTTGTACTTTGTATTTTTGTATTCATTGCATTTTGTATTCTTTGGTTATTTGTCTTTTTCTTGTGTTTTATTTTAGGCTGACGGGCCCCGGGTTGGGAGGCTAGCTTTTCTTGCCTTCTGGTGGTGGTATTTCATGCACAGTGTGGTTTGCCGCTTATAACCGCTTACACCTCACTGGGAGTGTGTGTGGATAAATCACCTTCCAGCTAGCCTACCCCGCTAAGGGGTAAGCCTCAGCCATCTTAATTTAATTTTCGTGTGTGTTGACATACTGCACTGTATTGTAGCTAAATTCGAGTGACGTTCTGCATTGCAGCAGTAACCTGAAAGTTTTATATATTTATGTGAACTTAATAAACTCCTTTTTGTACTAATACACATCTCTTTGCCCTCCATGGTAATAAACCTGTGTGCCCTATTTCCATTGGGTAGTTATTTCCCCTTTTTCCGAAAAGGGGTGGTGTAGTCAGCTTGTTATATTGTGTTACCATTAAGGAGTTGGTATTTGTCAACTATTCACCCCCATCACCTCGCCACACATGGTAATCAGAGAATATTTCTAGATTTTTCTTACATCGGTGGCATTTATTTCTTGTTTTAAGAATAAACACTATGTTGTATGGTTTTTAATTGGGTAAAATAAACTTAAAATAGAATATACTGAGATACATTATATAAAACAAGTCTTGATATCATAATATTCTTCTCAAACAAATGAATCCTAGTGGTGTTTATATATTTTGAATAAAAATACTGATATACAGTCATGTAAAAATGTTAGGACACCCTATTGAATTCCATGGTTTTCTGTATCAGGACAAAATAATAATCACCTGGTCCTTGGCAGGTCTTAATTTGGAAAATAAAACCTCAGCAACAACAACACATGACATATCACACCGTGTCATTATTTATTTAGCAAAAATAAAGCCAAAATGGAAAAGCCATGGGTGACAAAGTTAGGACACCCTTACTGTTAACATAGGAATTAAGAGGGTAAATAACGGTCAGGCACTGCTAATCAAATGCCTTTGATTAACTGATCACCAGCAAGTGTGATCACCTCTATAAAAGCTGAAGTTCTGGCAGTTCTCACAGCATGGCTTAGGTTTGCAAAGTTGCATCTGAACAAACCATAATACTTCTAGAATGATGTTTGGTCATAATGCACAGCGCCAAGTTTGGTGAAAACCAAAAGAGCATATCACCACAAACACCTCATACAAAAAGTCAAGTATGCTGGTGGAGGGGTGATGATTTTGGGCTTGTTTTGTAGCCACAGGACCTGGGCACCTCACAGTCATTGAGTCGACAATGAACTCCTCTGTATACCAAAGTATTCTAGAGTCAAATGTGAGACCATCTGTCCGACAGCTAAAGCTTGGCTAAATTTGGGTCACGCAACCGGACAATGATACGAAGATCAGCAGCAAATCTACAACAGAATGGCTGATATATATATATATATATATATATATATATATATATATATATATATATATATATATATGCAGCCTTGATGAGCACAAGAGACTTTCAAAAACATAAAAAAATCATACCAACATGTCTTTTGAACTATTGTATGTGCATATAACATCAAACAATTTCCACACTTCACCTTTAAAGTTTTCAGAAGAATTTCATCTTGCCTTATTAGTGCTGAGCATGTGACTTGAAATTGGTTTCGTAGGTGTGATTTCCTTCCACCCAAAATAATCCCGACTTGCCCTTATTACAGCTGTTCTGGGCTTGATGGCTTACTCAAATGTTAAACGTGACCTTTACGAGACATTTAAGGTGGGAACGCGGCTAATGTGTTTGTGTGTTTCTAAGACAGAGCCGCATGAGACGTGCTACAGCCTGCATCCTCTGAGTCATATCTGAATAATGTTCCTTTGTTTACACTGAGTGACACCACAAATTGTATTACGTAAGAACAAAATATACCATAATTGAGAGAGAAACCTACTGCAATAGGTTTTAAACACCATGTCAAGTTGTCCATTACAGCCAAGAGACGGTTAACTAAAGGAATTCACCCTCATACAATAAAGAACTCAGGCATCACATTAAGCACTGTCATACTGCATTTTTAATTAGCATAATCGCTAACCATCGAGACTGCAGGAGTCTGTGAGGAAGTGAGTGGCGTTTACAGCCTCAGCGTGATTCATCTTATCTTCTGCTCCACAGTCCACAACCATTAAAACATAAGATCGATCTGTATTAACTGCTGCTATAAATGACCCTTGACCCGGCTTGTTAAAGAACAATTATAGCATCATTCGGGCAACAAGCTAGGAGCTTCTGACTAGGAGGTTGAACTGGAGTCCAATGTGTCCAGGTATATGCATTTCTGTCATGACAACTCTCAGAGTGTTTGGCATGGTAATGGATATGGCAATGTTGATATATTTGGACATGGCGGAATAGATCTGCTACGCTGCTGCTGATGTTATTGCTGCTGCTGCTTCAGTACAGGCCTTGCTACTGCCAATACATACATAGCATGCATGATATACAGGTGGAGCTGGGGAAGGTGGAGGGTTTCTGAAATCGTGCTGCAACTGCAACAGCAAGTGCTGACCAAGTATTTGAAGGTTGTGCAGCAAGCTCACTGGCTACTTATACAGCAGGAACCAATCAGCTGTGCCCTATAGAGAATTATCTGATTGAGTTAAGAGCCTATCAGCCTGTGCCATATAGAGTTTCATTACAGAACTCATTACAGAGTCAGAATCATTGTTTAACATGAATGCTGAATGATATAACAGCATTTATAATTAATATGTAATATATTCAGGGTAATTAGTTTATTCTAGGCTTTGTACTGGATGTAAATTAAATTATCAACAAGTTATGAAATTCATGCAAAATTCTGAATCTTTCTTGATGTCACTGGCCTAGCAAAGTTCAACTGATAATCTACTGATCAAAGTATCTTCACAAGATGTTTTAATTTGTTAAAATGTCCCTATTATGCCATTTTAAATGTTCCTCTGACAATAGGTTTATATGCATCCAAGGTCAAAGAACACTTTAACACTAGAACTGCCACGGGGTCAAATTTACCCATGGGTGTTTTTCAAATGTACATGACAGATTTTAAATAAAATATTCAACTCTCCCAGTCACTGACTTTTACAAAAATTGTGTTATTTACAATCCCGTTGTTAAAATTTGTTTAGATAAAACCAGATTAAAAACGGGGCATTTATACCTAGTGTCAAGTGTACCTATATAACGCTTTCATTTTCGCACCGCTTATGTTTTATCATTCTATGTTACTAGACAACGCCTTTCACCCACTGAGATAGCGGTAATCAGTTTCAGTCACAATAGATAATATTACACCACCCAAATATGTATTTATTTCCTTGTAATTCTCGTTGTCATTGTAGGCTGGTTTAGCCTATATTCAGTGATTAGTGTAGCCTGCTTAACATAGCCTTGAACATAGAACAACAGGACAAAAACATAATATAATAATTTCATGACTCTAGACATTGTGAAGACAGTAGCATAATGCAGTGACATAATACGCTTTTTAGCCATATCAAAACATGTGCATGGGTAAATTTTACTCGCTGGCGATTTTAGGTATACAACGACCCCTTGCGGTTCTAGTGTTAATAATAAACATTGCAGCATCACTTCTCACAGTGTCTGAAACAGTTCGATCCTTCTAAAGTAAACAACTCCTTTCAGAGAGGAGGTGTTTACTTCCTACTCTGCTCAGATTGGTCAGATGGCCCAGTCTGTTGTGATTGGTCTACTGCTTACAGTGTGTGTCGGAAACGAAACATACATCAAAACACTCATTACCATATCTGAATTTCAGCTCCGGAGGCTTCCTCACTACTTGTATAGTGATACGAACAGTAACGATGGTGTTGGTTTTACCGTATCAACCTTTGGAAGTGGATACAAAATGGATTTGCTTTTGCAGTGCAGAAAACAACATCTTCTCGACATGTCGACAACTCTTCCAGGCCTCAGCTTCAACTACAGCTACAACTTTTGAGGGAGTAGACATTTTTTGCAGGCAGCTAATGAAGACCATAGGCTGGCATTATGCAAATTTGTTACAAACCTACTTAGGTTCGTGCAGGAAACTGGAATTATTGACAACTCGTTTTAGGTAGTTCAGAATCTGTTATTTCTTCTCTGAGGCAATAACTCTGTTTATCTTGCACTTTGACCTTTGAAACTTTGCGGACCTTTTACATTTACAAACAGTTATATTATAAACTGCATGAAAGGGTAATATCCAAAAAGCATAATAGGGGCACTGTAACATTAGATAACTGCATTATATAAATTAGATAAATAGCATTTATCAATCTTAGTTAATGTTAATTTTTAATATTTACTCATCATTAAAATGTTGTGTTCATATTTTTTAAATGGACCTGAGCTAACATGAACTAACAATGAACAGTTGTATTTTTATTAACCAACGTTAACAAAGATTAATAAGCATGGTAACAACAAAAGCAGCACATGTCACGGTCAATGTGCCTGTAATTATCGGCCTATTTAATATCCTTTAAACACCTTATTACCACTATACTGGTTAGGCACTTGATTTAATTTTTCATTTAAAGCAAATCCCTCTCCGAGCTGATATGCAATAGGAAAAGGGAAAAGAATGAGATCAGAAAAAGGCAGATTCCAACTCGGGTTGGTCACACCAAAAGCTACTTTACTGAAAAAAGACCAAAATATACACTGCCATTAAAAAAAGTTCAGTGTGAGGAGGACACATTCAATTGATAAAAAATAAAAAAAACATTATTACCAACAACAACAAAAAAATCTATTTCAAATAAATGTTGTTCATCAAAGAATCCTGAATTTTTTTTTATCTTGGTTTCAAGAAAAATATAAAGCAGAACTAACTTAATTTTTTACATGATAATAATAAGAAATGATTCTTGAGCACACCATTTGTGTGCAATATGCATCAGATTGTCAGTGAACAGACTGTTGTTCCATGGGAGGCTGAGACTAGTTAATATACTGCTTAAAAAAATGCAATCAAAGAGTACATAAACATGCACACTCTCAGTCTCAAGCTCTTTCTCTCTCTCAGTCACACACACAACACAAATAGCATGCAATTCTCATACAGCTTTCAGCATCATTTGATGTTTAAGTGGCTAAAAACCTTGGAAAACAGAAACAGAGAGACTGCAGTAACTCTCAAGCTTTCTCAAATGGCGATACCTGAAAACAAGTATCAATCCCCTCACCATTCACTTCTTACATATTATTTTTATGCTTATACTTTAAGAGGACATATTCCTTAGTGTGCAGAACAAACACAAGGTCTTTGTTAGTGATTAAAACCTCAATATACAGTATATTGTATGAATAGCAGGCATATCTGAATAACTAATTGAAACAATGTCTGCTCTGTATTTATGTACATTTTTCCTTGTGTGATAGATATTCAGTTGTTTGATGTAAGCTCAACCTTCAGGCATTTGTTTCTGTGAGGAATTAAACTAGAGTGTCTTATTCAAAGAAATAAGATGTAGAGCCACTTCATGTTGAGGACGCATGACTATTTCTTGTACATGCTGTAGTATAATATGTAGAAGTTCAATCCCAGGTTTATTTGATTACATTTTTTGGTAACGCTTTAGATTACAGCCGAAAAGTACTGTGTAAGTAAAGCGAATTTACTGCGTAACTTTTTGGTAATTGTAATGTAACTATAAAGTATGTATGTGTAGGTATATGGGAACAATATGTAATATTTAGGGAATAAAGGGGTAACTATCAGGAAAATTAACAAATTAAAGCGTTACCCAAATTATTTATACTGTAAGTCTTTTTAATAAAGGGGTAATTATCTATGTAGTTACAGGGTAAGTGGTGCTTGTTATTCCATTTAGTTACAGGGTAAGTATGAATCTGCAGGCTGTAAATTAAAGTGGTGTTTGTTCCCCTCTTGTTTTGTGTAGTTACAGGGTAAGTACAATAAAAACACGTACACAATCTGATATCACTTGGAAATCTTTATTTCTTTTTTTCTCAATTCTCAATGACTCATCGCAAAAGCCCCTTACATAATCTTGAAAATGTTTTGGTCCTTCCCCATTCAACTAGCAACTCAATCAATTCCTGAAGGATTGATTTCCGATGTCACGCACAACATTTTTTCTTGTTTGAGAATCCGTTTCACTCGGATATACACCGATCAGGCATAACATTATGACCTAATATTGTGTTGGTCCCCCTTTTGCTGCCAAAACAGCCCTGACCCGTTGAGGCATAGGTCCCTGAAGGTGTGCTGTGGTACCTGGCACCAAGATGTTAGAAGCAGATCCTCTAAGTCCTGTCCTTGAGATCTGGGGAAATTGGAGGCCAAGTCAACACCTCAAACCATTCGGAACCATTTTTGCTTTGTGGCAGGGCACATTATCCTGCTGAAAGAGGCCACAGCCACCAGGGAATACCGTTTCCATGAAAGAGTGCACATGGTCTGCATCAATGCTTAGGTTGGTGGTACGTGTCAAAGTAACATCCACATGGATGGCAGGACCCAGGGTTTCCCAGCAGAACATTGCCCAAATCATCACACTGCTTCGGCCGGCTTGCCTTCTTCCCATAGTGCATTCTGGTGCCATGAGTTCCCCAGGTAAGCAATGCACACACACCTGGCCATCCACGTGATGTAAAAGTAAATGTGATTCATCAGACCTTCAGACTTTTCGGAGGTGGACAGGGGTCAGCATGGGCACCCTGACTGGTCAGTGGCTATCCAGCCCCATTTGCAACAAACTGCAATGCACTGTGTATTCTGACACATTTCTATCAGAACCAGCATTAACTTCTTGAGAAATTTAAGCTACAGTAGCTCGTCTGTTTGATCGGACCACACGGGCCAGCCTTCGCTCCCCACGTAAATCAATGAACTTTGGCCGCCCTTGACCATGTCACCGGTTCACCATTGTTCCTTGCTTGGACCACTTTTGATAGATATTGACCACTGCAGACTGGGAACATCCCACAAGAGCTGCGGTTTTGGAGCTGCAGACTTGCCATCACAACTTGGCCCTTGTCAAGCTCGCTCAAATCCTTACGCTTGCCCATTTTCCTGCTTCTAACACATCAACTTTGAGGACAAAATGTTCACTTGCTGCCTAATATATCTCACCCACTAACAGGTGCCGTGATAAAGAGTTAATCAGTGTTATTCACTTCACCTATCAGTGGTCATAATATTATGCCTGATCGGTGCTCGTCACAAGGAAAAGACTATTGCAACTTTTGTTTCATGCTGACTTTAACGGAAAGGCGGTACTTACATTGATACAGTTGCCATAATGAGTGATTTTTGTCCGGCTCCTCCTTATAATATTGACTCTGCTTATAGTCAACAGTGCTCAACTTGTGTATTCATGTAAATCCTTTAGGTACTGACTACTGACATTTCTGTGAAATTCTTGCAGTGGATAAGAAAATGCCGTCTTCTTATGTCGACCTTTATGGCTGACATAGTATCAACAAAATCTGATCATTTTTTCACAGTTCACTCCAACATTCCAATACATATCAATAAGCTTTTCTAAATCTCAGATCAAAAGGGGAAGAGAGTAGCCATACTGCCCCTTGGACCGGAGAATTCGTTCAGGTAAAATAGAGTCATCCGTCAATCTGAAAAGGTCATTGGCTGTGGCACTGTGACAAGCCCTTTCCAGATAATCCATTAATCTCCAAATTCAAATTGTCATTCTTCATCCTTATTACAGCAGGGTCCAGTTACCATCCTGCTGCCGACCCTCCTCATTTCCATATACTAGCCTCATCATCAGAAGGCCTCTACTGAGAGGATTAAACAATAGTACAATAGAATGAGAGAGGGAGGGAGAGAGAGAGAGGGAGAGAGAGAGAGAGAGAGAGAGAGAGGGGAAAAACGGATGACTGAAAGAAAGGATGAGTAGATGGGGATGATCCTAGTGAGCTGCCTCAGTGTCTACTGTATTTAGGACACCTTCTAAAGGAGTGGTCACATATGTAGAGTTGCTCTGCAAACTTTCACAGGCAAAATCCAGTTATTCCAATAGGAATCCACAAGATCAGGAGTTTCGCGTGAGGGCAAAAAAATTCCCCATGCAAAGTTGGTCACATTAATTTGCCGTGCTAATCAGCAGAAAGCTACTTGGTTTGAATGTGACTTCTGTGTGAGCAGTGCTTTATACATTGCTACACTATTGACAGTAAACAATTGACCTTTTTTTGGCCCGCAAAATTTTGCCAAAATAGCAATAATGTGACAAGACTAACTGAAATTTAACATGTTTTTGAAACTGATTTGACCTGCTCTTGAAAGGCCTATCGCATGTGCCACAACAGTTCTCATAAAAAACTCAACTAACGCTTGCAGTTGATACCCATCAGTGCGTGATTTTTTTCTCTCAAACCAATTAATGTTGCGGAAAACCTGCAACGCAGACAAATTCATCTCTCAATCACACAGTCACTTGTCAAGAAAAGTTCAGAAATATCATGGATGGATTGTGACAATCAGTAGCTAATACTATCTATTAGTATGTGCTAAAAAAGCTATACTGAGGTTAAGGTTAGTATATATTTCCCCGGTATGTAGACAATCAGCATTGTGATTGACATGACCAATGACATTTTTAGAATCAGCTCATGCTGATTCCATTATACTTTGGTGTTAGCTATACTTATGTGCTAAGCTAACGATTCAACACAGCGTAAAAACTCACAACACTACCTTCAAAATGGTGTATGAAATTACTGAGCTACACCTGTTTGAAGTCAATGGAATCAGCAAAGTCAGTTTTGAGAAAAGTCAAGTTAAGTTTTCTGAAGGTTCCAAAACAAAATCAACCAGCAACCATACCTTAAAATCCCTGGTAATAACACCAAATTTGACACACACCAAGTCAACACCAAATATCTATAGGAAAAATATATATTCAACTTTTTTTCCATGATACCACAATTGTTTGATTAACATTAATGAAACAGACAGTCCATATATTAAGACCTACTGTACCGCACGGATCTAATATAATGTTACACATCAGATGTTTTTACCCATCAGTAAACCAAATGTTCACTTAAGACATAACAGATGTTTGCATGAATTCTCGCCAAGACAGATATTTTGAAATACTGTAATTCTGTGTATATGTGTATATCGGGATTGTGATCTGTCTGAGGCGTCTTTGTGAATACACTTCGGATCTGTCAGTCAGCGCGAGTGAGATTGTTTTAAAAATCGACCAAAATTAACACTTGTTTCGCCTGTAACTCGAAATTATCCTGTTCGCATTCCGACTCCTTTTGCCAGCACGGGTCACATATTAAGCAAAGTGCATTTTTTTAATTTAAAGACTGAACTTTATTTACTTTCCATATTTACCTTGACTCCTATTGTGGATTAAGAGTTTCACTATATAGAGACTACAAACATAATGATAAATATATATATATATATATATATATATATATATATATACATAACAGTTTTGTTTTATAGTGTGTGGAGTGCCACGATGTGACCAAGACTGCACATCACACACCAACAGATTCCATTGTCGTGACTGTGAACACGGGAAATCTTGCAAAATCTCTCATGGTCAAACATGACTTTAGAGTAAACAAACATGGCAGACAACAGCCAGAAGAAATGGCAATAATAGAGTTTGGACTGCTTTTTACAGAAAATCCATGTAAAAAAAAAAAAGAAAAAGGTTTGGATAAAGTCGTGTTATGCTTCAGTCTTCTGTCAGATCGCTTTCTGATTGGATATCATTTCATTCCATGTGACAATCTACAGAGGGTGTGAGTGTTTGTCTTCTGGTTTTCCCCCACACAACAGGATTTCTGAGATTTCTTAACACACCTCAGACTACAGGAAATTCTGATAACATAACCTGTAGAACCATCAAGATAATCGGGACTTTACCTAGGATTGTCAGAAGGGGAGAATTGGGCCCAAAATTGGTCCGATTATCTTGTAGTGTGTCTGTGCCTTTAGGTAGGCAGCTCCGGTTTTGGAGCAGAGAATTTGATGCCCCTCACACAGTAATGACCCAGCACTCACAGGGAGATTCATAACAATCATTTTATCCCAGGGGACAGAGTAGAAAAGTAGTTTGGAACACAGTCTGTCACTCTAGATCAGGGGTGTCCAAACTCAGTCCTGGAAGGCCACTGTCCTGCAGAGTTTAGCTTCATCTTGCCTCAACACATTTGCCTGGAAGTTTCTAGTATGCTTAGTAAGACCTTGATTAGCTGGTTCAGGTGAGTGTAAATGGGATTGGAGCGGAACTCTGTCGGACAGTGGCCTTTCAGGAGCAGGATTGGACACCCCTGCTCTAAATCAATAACACCATTTTGCAACACTTAGGCTAGTAAACTGTTCTATTTACACTTGGCCAAAAAAATTTGTCTCCGCAAAACGAATATAAATTCGATCTTCAGTTCCCATGCTATATGCAAATTTAATGGAGTTCTCGTCGACAAAAGCAACAGATATGCACTGCATTTTATATATCCGCTAATTTCAAGATCAAAGCCCGCAAGAGGAAAAAGAGCAGCATCAGCGCTGGTACGATAATTTAGTCTCCCTACTTTTAATGAACATTACTGTGTGTTGAGCTTCAGGATGCTACGCCAAACTTTCAGTTTCATTTGCAGCAGTTTGTGCGTTGACTTGCTGAAGAGATACTCAGCAACCCATCTACAATGGTCATATCTGTGGCGAATACAGTGCATGTCATATCTCTATAACATGCTCTCATGCATTTATTTTTTTACCATTTTAGGAGGAGTAAAATGTACATATGTTTTGGGAGGAGTAAAATTTACATATGTGGTTTCAACAACCAGATCCATTTACACTTGTCCAATTTAATCTGGAATGCATCTCAAACCACCTCTTGAAGTGGTTTGATTGATTGGATTTAAATCTGTCTCGAAAGCCTTTCAGAGGGCATTTACACCTTCTCTTTTCATCCAATCAGAGAAAACGCATGCATATGTAAACAGGCCCTTAGGTGCATCAGTACTTCACAGTTATTGTATAAAATATTATTTAAATGTAAAACTCTGTTGTGTGCTTTTATTAGTGAAGATGCCAATACGAAGGACTCTATGAGCATATTTATACCCTTTGCTAACTTTGCTTTTCGTCTAACCCTGTGAGACTATACAGATAGGCTGCGGTATACTGAAATTAATTGAATGTGATCACAATGAATTGAATCCTTTGGGTGTGATGCAAAATGCCATGCACTGACATTTTAAATTCGATTTTTTTTTTTTTATAAATTGTACCAACAGAGGCCACTTTATTTGCTCTATACTGCTACACACTAACAAAGGGTTTCTTATAATCTAAAGAATAATTAGATTGAACACAATTAAATTAACATTCTGATACCCACATCATACCAAACCCTTATTTCTTTGTTTCTTCCGTTGAACACAAAAGGGGACATTTTTAATAATGTACTGATTTTCCATGCAATTAAAATCAGGTAAGAAATAGGTAAGAATTCCAGCTTCATAAAAAAAGGAAACAAAAGCAGCATAAATAAAAGTAACCCATATGGTCTTCAGGCTATATTACAGGCCTCCTGAAGCCATACTATAGCTTTATGCGAGAAACTAGCTTAGATTAGATAGACAGATAGATAGACAGATAGATGGATAGATGGATAGATAGATGGACAGACAGAGAGACGAACAGACAGGCAGACGGATGGACAGATAGACAGACGGACAGACAGACGGGCAGACAGGCAGACAGAGAGACGAACAGACAGATAGATAAACAGATAGATAGATAGATAGATAGATAGATAGATAGATAGATAGAAAACCACCTAGCTAAGATATTGTATATTTATCAAACTTTTTATATCACTATCGAGTAGCAGTATATCTACAGGTATGGAGAAAGAACATATCACACTATGCTAAATAAACTAGTGTCCCTGCATATCAAAATTCCAATTGTGTGATGATGCCCACAGCCCATGAACACAGCAGCCCTGATCCCTTCAAAGATCTCTCCCGACCACAAAGAAAACCTCACACATTTCAAGCACTCAGCACGTTCGAAAAGTGCAGACGGTTCATCTAGCCCAAGAGCCTGTTTTTACAGCAGGTTATGGGCTAAAAAAAAAATCTTTATGCAAGCTGTTTCTCCATACAAACACACAAGTGGTGCAGCTCCAGAGCTCACTGTCATTACAGATGACAGCCTCGCCCAATGGGAGCCAGCTCCACTGAAGACAGAGGGCACCCGGGGTTGAGAGGGGTTTGGGAAGCGGGGGGTGGGTTGTTTGAGCTGTATGGATTCATGGATGGATGGATACATGGATGTGAAGGGAAAAGAAAGAGGAATGACAATGGAATGTGAGGGCAAAGCCTGCCGCATATGTAGGAAATGAGCACATGGGGCGCTGGGCTGAACACTACACCGTCTGGTAGGCAATTACTAGGCATGTGTGTGTCTTCCCAGGTTAGATCTTAGAGCACAGAGAGCAACTGTGACAGATACACACACAGCTGTGGGAGGGGAAATGTGCCGTGACCAGACTTCACTGTACTTCCAGTGTTTGAGAATGGAAATCTAATGGATGCACAGTGTGGTTCTTCTTTGTCATAGAATTTTTCAACTCTCCCTGTTTTTCATCAGCAAAATAACAAGCAAAAACGATCTTGAGAAATAGCATGGCATTTACTATGGTTCAGTTGTTTTATTTGCCGTTAAAAAGTTTTATGGTTTAGACAGGGATATTAGCTTATAAATTCTGTCTTTAATTATTGAACAAAATGTCAGATATTTTATCAAGTGTTTACTAAACGCAAATTCAACCCTGGTTTGCATCACTGGCAGATCAACAAGAACATAATGAATGGCTTATGGCACCACTAGATGTCCCAAATCTACTCTAAAGTGGGATGTGAAAGGTGGCAGAAATTAAAAACAAACTATATTGAACATACACTAACCTAAAGGATTATTAGGAACACCATACTAATACTGTGTTTGACCCCCTTTCGCCTTCAGAACTGCCTTAATTCTACGTGGCATTGATTCAACAAGGTGCTGAAAGCATTCTTTAGAAATGTTGGCCCATATTGATAGGATAGCATCTTGCAGTTGATGGAGATTTGTGGGATGCACATCCAGGGCACGAAGCTCCCGTTCCACCACATCCCAAACATGCTCTATTGGGTTGAGATCTGGTGACTGTGGGGGCCATTTTAGTACAGTGAACTCATTGTCATGTTCTAGAAACCAATTTGAAATGATTCGAGCTTTGTGACATGGTGCATTATCCTGCTGGAAGTAGCCATCGGAGGATGGGTACATGGTGGTCATAAAGGGATGGACATGGTCAGAAACAATGCTCAGGTAGGCCGTGGCATTTAAACGATGCCCAATTGGCACTAAGGGGCCTAAAGTGTGCCAAGAAAACATCCCCCACACCATTACACCACCACCACCAGCCTGCACAGTGGTAACAAGGCATGATGGATCCATGTTCTCATTCTGTTTACGCCAAATTCTGACTCTACCATCTGAATGTCTCAACAGAAATCGAGACTCATCAGACCAGGCAACATTTTTCCAGTCTTCAACTGTCCAATTTTGGTGAGCTCGTGCAAATTGTAGCCTCTTTTTCCTATTTGTAGTGGAGATGAGTGGTACCCGGTGGGGTCTTCTGCTGTTGTAGCCCATCCGCCTCAAGGTTGTGCGTGTTGTGGCTTCACAAATGCTTTGCTGCATACCTCGGTTGTAACGAGTGGTTATTTCAGTCAAAGTTGCTCTTCTATCAGCTTGAATCAGTCGGCCCATTCTCCTCTGACCTCTAGCATCAACAAGGCATTTTCGCCCAGAGGACTGCTGCATACTGGATGTTTTTCCCTTTTCACACCATTCTTTGTAAACTCTAGAAATGGTTGTGCGTGAAAATCCCAGTAACTGAGCAGATTGTGAAATACTCAGACCGGCCCGTCTGGCACCAACAACCATGCCACGCTCAAAATTGCTTAAATCACCTTTCTTTCCCATTCTGACATTCAGTTTGGAGTTCAGGAGATTGTCTTGACCAGGACCACACCCCTAAATGCATTGAAGCAACTGCCATGTGATTGGTTGATTAGATAATTGCATCAATGAGAAATTGAACAGGTGTTCCTAATAATCCTTTAGGTGAGTGTATTTGCATGTGTGTACTCCAAAAAGGTAAAAATATCTTAAAAAATAAAATAGAATCAAAGCTAACTTAAGATATTAAGACTTGTTTTAATAGTTTGTACCTTAAATATAGGTGTATTTGTGTCTTTAAAAATTCTTTATGCAAGCTATTTATCTATACAAACACACTTTTTCATTTTTTGTAAGTTTTTTAATTTTTTTTATCAACAATTCAATTTTAACTAGTTCAAATGCTAATTCTTGATATCAAGAATTTAATTACAACCAGTAAAAACTCTAATTCTTCATATCTGTAATTGTATTTTCACTAGTGAAATGTCACCATAGGCTGCCATTCAAATTCAATTGTTGATATCAGGAATTGAATTGAATTGATACTAGTAAAATATTTTTAAAATATTTTTTATATCAACAATTCAATTCAATGTTAATTTCTGAATGTGATTGTTACTAGTAAGAAAGCCATTTTAGATATCTGAAATTATATTGATATCAGGAATTAAATTCTTGATATCAACAATTGAATTTGAATGGCAGCCTATGGTGACATTTCACTAGTGAAAATACAATCAAGAATTAGAGTTTTAACTAGTGAAAATTTAATCGTTGATATCAAGAATTCATATCCTGGGAATGAATAAAAGTCAAAACGGCTTGCCATAATAATAGGGCATTTAATAAGAAAATTGGAAATTGGTAAAATATTTACTGTAATACAAATTAAAATATAATATAATGATATATTTATAATGTCGCTATAACTGCAGGTAAATACTAGTTCTACCAGTAGCGGCTAACTGTCAAACCAGCCGAAACTTAACCCCTTTCTCTGTGCCTTCTCCCCATTGCCAGTCATATTTTTATGGACCATACTATCAATAAAAATGGAGAAAAATAAATAAATATTTTTCCTGCGCTGCTAACAGAGACTTTTTTATATGCATGTTTACCTTTCTGTTTTGTTTTGTTTTTTTTATCAGAGGGCCAAATCTTCTCACTAACCTCTCAATGGCACAGCCATCCAGGAAGCAATCTGTACAAGAAGTACACATTCAGTAAAGCAGAAACAAACAGGTCTGGCATACTTCCCTATATTGAGTATGAAAGATGGACCCAGGAACTGCACAGAAGGTTCTGGGCAGACTTAAAAGAGAGAGATGAATAAAGTCAAAATGGGTGAGTCAGTGCCTGGAGTGTCTCATGGTTTGCAGTGTGTCATTGCTGATTACCATAGCACACTCCAGCACAATCAGGTTTATTAATCAAGAGGAAGATGGAAGCTACGGGGACGAGACGATGACCCTTCAAGCTGTTTGTGAAGTGTGAGTAGACCTGCATCACATCACTGCCACACTGAATTTTTGTAACAGGGGATATAAATAACCATGTCCCTGCTGGACTCTAACTGGAGAGTGTGGATGAGTTATTTTAACATCATAGCACAGTGAATGTGTTAGTATAGGTGAAGAAATCAAAACATGGTTATTCTCAGTAGTTTAAAAAAATACATGATTTAAAGACTAAGAAATTCACTGAATTAATTGCAGCCACTGGTAACACAAGAAAAAGGTATTTCAAAATCAGAAAAAGGATAATCAGTGTTTACCATAATTTCTTAAAGAATTTGTATATAAAAACACTTTTCGCCTACAGTACTTTTTCTTCAAATGCCATCCAAAGAAAATGCCAACAGATCAAGGTCAAGAAAGTTGCCATAGCATCATGAGGTTTTAAGAAATACAGGATCTGCACGCCGTTAGCCCCTGCTGGAAGATGTTATAACTACATCATCTGGCTGCAAAAAGCATCTTTCTCCAATGACAGGTCTTTAAAGTATAGCCATGTTTTCTCATAGAATAATTATTTCAGAATTTCATTATATTATGTGCCTGGTTTTTGGAGGCCTCTATATTATATTATATTATATTATATTATATTATATTATATTATATTATACCGATCAGGCATAACATTATGACAAGTGAAGTGAATAACACTGATTATTTCTTCATCACAGCACCTGTTAGTGGGTGGGATATATTAGGCAGCAAGTGAACATTTTGTCTTCAATGTTGATGTGTTAGAAGCAGGAAAAATGGGCAAGCGTAAGGATTTGAGCAAGTTTGACTAGACAACAATCGCCAAAACTAAAGCTCTTGTGGGGTGTTCCCGGTCTGCAGTGGTCAGTATCTATCAAAAGTGGTCCAAGGAAGGAACAGTGGTGAACCGGTGACAGGGTCATAGGCGGCCAAGGCTCATTGATGCATGTGGGGAGCGAAGGCTGGCCCGTGTGGTCCGATCAAACAGATGAGCTACTGTAGCTCAGATTGCTCAAGAAGTTAATGCTGGTTCTAATAGAAAGGTGTCAGATATCAGTTTGTTGCGTGTGGGGCTGCATAGCCGCAGACCAGTCAGGGTGCCCATGCTAACCCCTGTCCACCACCAAAAACGCCAACAGTGGGCATGTGAGCATCAGAACTGGACCACGAAGCAATGGAAGAAGGTGGCCTGGTCTGATGAATCACGTTTTCTTTTACATCACGTGGATGGCCGGGTGCGTATGAGTCGCTTACCTGGGGAACACATGGCACCAGGATGCACTATGGGAATAAGGCAAGCCGGCAGAGGCAGTGTGATGCATTGGGCAATGTTTTGCTGGGAAAACCTGGGTCCTGCCATTTTACTTTGACACGTACCACCTACCTAAGCATTGTTGCAGACCATGTACACCCTTTCATTGAAACGGTATTCCCTGGTGGCTGTGGCCTCTTTCAGCAGGATAATGCGCACTGCCACAAAGCAAAAATGGTTCAGCAATGGTTTGAGGAACACAACAACGAGTTTGAGGTGTTGACTTGGCCTCCAAATTCCCCAAATCTTAATCCAATCGAGCATCTGTGGGATGTGCTGAACAAACAAGTCCAATCCATGGAGGCCCCACCTCGCAACTTACAGGACTTAAAGGATCTGCTGCTAACATCTTGGTGCCAGTTACCACAGCACACCTTCAGGGGTCTAGTGGAGTCCATGCCTCGACGGGTCAGGGCTGTTTTGGTAGCAAAAGGGGGACCAACACAATATTAGGATGTTATGCCTGATCGGTGTATATTATATACAGCTCTGGGAAAAAATTTAAAGACCACTTAATATTGATTCCTGAACTTGGAGTGGTCTCTTCCTTTTTTCCAGAGCTGTATATTATTAATTCATTTCTGTTTTACAGATTAATTTTACACAAAAAAAACAAAAAACAAACAAAAAAAAAAAAAAAAAAATATATATATATATATATATATATATATATATATATATATATATATATATATATATATTCCATCAGTGAAAGCCTGTGATACAGACTCAAAAATGTATAATTTTTTACAGTTTCACAACAATATGTTCATTCTCCGATGATTTGATTTGCGTAACCTTTGCAGAGTGAAAGGTACATGTGCCCTGGTGTAAATCTCAATCAACCCCCTTATGGGAGGACAATTAAAGGGAGGGGGAAAGAATGAAATGCTAATTATCATTCAAATTAGGAGGGTAATAATCAGGTCATTTTTAGATTTTTTGAATGGCTGCGCCCAGTCAAGAGAGGCGCCTCATAGAATGGCCATTAATTGAAGCCCAGCATGAAACTAAGGGCTAAAAATATATTAAAACTGTCAATGTGCCCTCTATTAGTTCATTCGGCACACAGCGGTAATGCATAGAGCTAACTGCACTGGTTATACACCTCAAGGTTATAACAGCAAACTGAGAGAGTAAGACAAGAATGAGAGACAATTATTTATTGGAATTTCTCCTCATGACCTTGTACTGCTGTTGGACTAAACAATTATCTTGTGTTGCTATAATAATTAAAAAAGCTTTGCTTTATTACTGTTATGACCTGTGTTACTTGTAATTGTTTTTTGCACTGTTCTTTCTCTCCTCCTTTTCTTTCTTGGTTATCTTTGACTTATGAAAGGCTGTACAATGATGGGTGCACAACTGTCATTGGCTGTTCAGTCGAGACATGGTCTTTATAAGGAGGACGGCGCTTGCACTCGACAGGAAGCTTATTTCTGGTTGTGATCGTGAGCGGGTTCATCAGACCAGGCCACCTTCTTCCATTGCTCATTGGTCCAGTTCTGATGCTCACATGCCCACTGTTGGCGCTTTGAGTGGTGGACAGGGGCCAGCATGGGCATCCTGACTGGTCTGCGGCTATGCAGCCCCATACGCAACAAACTGCGATGCACTGTGTATTCTGACACCTTTCTATCAGAACCAGCATTAACTTCTTGAGCAATTTGAGCTACAGTAGCTCGTCTGTTTGATCGGACCACACGGGCCAGCCTTCGCTCCCCACAAGCATCAATGAGCCTTGGCCGCCTATGACCCTGTCACCGGTTCACCACTGTTCCTTCTTTGGACCACTTTTGATAGATACTGACCACTGCAGACCGGGAACACCCCACAAGAGCTGCAGTTTTGGAGAGGCTCTGACCCAGTCGTCTAGCCATCACAGTTTGGCCCTTGTCAAATTCACTCAAATCCTTACACTTGCCCATTTTTCCTGCTTCTAACACATCAACTTTGAGGACAAAATGTTCATTTGCTACCTAATATATCCCACCCACTAACAGGTGTTTTGATGAAGAAATAATCAGTTATTCACTTCACCTGTCAGTGGTCATATGTTATGCCTGATCGGTGTATGTATGTATGTATATATAGTTTTATATATCGTTTTACATTGTTATTACTTGATAATGTATTCTGTATCTTTGCAGGACCATGGAGTTTAATTCTTTAGTTTAGTTCTTATACAGATATTGAAGTATAATTACCATTATCATAATGTTATGCCTGATCGGTTTATATCCATCTGAATTCACAACAGCAATATGTCTGCAAAACACATGTAGCCTACATGTCCAATAAACATAAGACGTAGTAACAACACGGCACTAGCCTGATAGGGAAAGTGACAGGAAGAACGTCAGCTGGTCTGAAACACTCTGACACACACTAGCTCACCTGTCATACTCTGTCTAATATCTGACCTTTTTGCTTTAATCACTCCCAGTCCTTGGTGAGGGAGGAGAAGCATTTTCATTCATCCCATACTTCCATCACACGTTCCTTAGCTGTGACCATGGTGCGCTGCTTTGATTTGTAAGTGACGACAGTGAGTCTTTTGGTGACACTGAAACAGACACTACAGAGAGACTGTGAAGAGATCAAACAGAGAAACACTGTTATCTCCCAACTATCTTACAATACATTCCTAAAAACATGTCACGGGTGTGTGTAGGCAGGAAGATGACGGTAGAGGAATCAAGTGCAAATCAAAGTTTAATCAAAAGGTCACAGGGAGACAGGTACACACAACAATACATAATGAAGATCGGACCGAGACTGAAGGAAACAGGAGAACTAAATAGCAAACAGACATGAGTTAATTGACAAGACACAGCTGAACAGAACTAAACTAACGAGGGTAACCATGGGGACAGATGAGTGGTGGGAAACTTAACAAAGAAACATGTGACAAATTAAAACACATTGAAAGTTCATGAACAAAGCAGAACATAGCTGTGACATTACGCCCCTCCCTGGAAGGCGTAGCCTCGCGCTGTGAAAGGACCAACAGTGGAGGGAGGGAGGATGAGGAGTAGGAGAAGGGTGGACAGTAGATATAGGAGGACCCAGGGCGGAGCTGAAGGAAGGAGGAACCATGAAGGAGAGGGGGTCGACGACTTCAGGGGGCCACCTGACGAAGGCAGAGCAGGTGCCGGAGGCGGAGCAGGTGCCGGAGGAGGCCAGGGTGTCGCCATAGAGTCGAAGGGCCACAGCGATATTGAAGATCCAGCGGTGCGTGGCGATGCCCACGGCTCGGTCGACTGAGGTGGCCAGAAGGACAAAGGGACGAGGCAAAGCCAGAGGAATGTATTCCCGAGGCGAGGGTGGGTCGACGAACAACCAAGGCGACATCGGAGGGGCGAGGGAGATCGGCACAGCTGGTGGACTGATGGGCCACGGTAGAGCTGAGGGAGGTAAGAGCCAGGGTAGCACTAATGGCTCGACGGGCTGAGGTGGAGTCCTGGTTGCGGAGGCCGGAGGCGGAAACCGTGGATCCACACGCCATGATGTATTAGACGACTGGTGGACCCACAGCGAACACACCTCTCCGATGGTGGACTGAGGGTGAGCGGATGGGTCGACAGGAAGTGGCGGAGGCGAGGATAAGGTGTAGATGGGAGGAGGTCGGAGAGGGAGGCTGGGTGGGAGTCCAGGACGCTCTGGCGGTCATGGTGCCTTCACTGGACTCTGTACGGGAGGCAAATTCTTTTCTCTGGACTGGAGACGGGAGGCAGGAGTCCACTCTGGACTGGAGACAGGAGGCGGAGTCCACTCTGGACTGGAGACAGGAGGCAGATTCCACTCTGGACTGGAGACAGGAGGCAGAATCCACTCTGGACTGGAGACAGGAGGCGGAGTCCACTCTGGACTGGAGACAGGGTGTGTCCTGGAGCGGGGCGCAACGCTCTCCAGACACCGAATTACAGCTTCTCTCCAGCTCAGTCCAGTGGTGTCTGAGAGGTCCACGGGGTGATGTTAATTTTTTCAGTGTCTCGTCCTCGAGTGCACTGGTGATGGCAACACAAACAAAACTTTGAATAAAAGAAAAAAGGTTTTGGCTCTCCTGAGCCAGGACGATTATTCTGACCCTATCATCCATTTTAGGCGGTTGGATCTTCTGTCACGGGTGTGTGTAGGCAGAAAGACAATGGTAGAGGAATCAAGTGCAAATCAAAATTTAATCAAAAGGTCACAGGCAGACAGGTACACACAACGACACATAACGGAGATCGGACCAAGACTGAAGGAAACAGGAGAACTAAATAGCAAACAGACACGAGTTAATTGACAAGACACAGCTGAACAGAACTAAACTGACAGATGAGTGGCGGGAAACTGAACAAAGAAACATGTGACAAATAAAAAAAAAACACTGCAAGTTCATGAACAAAACAGAACATAGCTGTGACAATCACTTTTTGAATTAGAGACAATCGCGGATGTTTTTTTCCCCTTTGTTTGTCTCACTTGTCCTTTTTCACTATTGAAACACATTGTTTCAACAGCACCAGGAGTTGTTTGACATGTCGTGCTTTAGTATTTTTTGTATTGTGCACAGATAGACGGAAAAAAAACTAGCTGTGTAAATCCTGTCCATATTAACTAAATCATAATTTTGTTCCTACATAATGCAGTAATGATTTGCGTTTCTAAAAGTATCAGCACAGAATGCTGTAGTCTATAAAAGTGTTTCATATTTCATTAAAAAAACGAATCAACGCCAGAAGGCTATCTTTCTCTCTGTGTGTTTCATCCACATATGCTCTCAAACAGCTTCTCAGAAGCTAAAAATAATAGGCTATTTTGTGAAACAATGGTGATATCACACATGAAATTATAGAAAGAAATACAATGTGAAAATGAGATTCAGCCTCTCATACAGGAAATACATTTCAGTCTCAAGGGATCTAAATACTTTGATTATTTTGCCTGTGTTAATTTGATGCACACATAGACAGACAAGCTGAACCATGCTATAATGATCTGATGTTGTTTTGAACCAAAAAAGCAATGCATTTAATTGGTTTAGGTTACAGTTAAAGGTAGCAATAAGCAATTTTCAAGCCTTCCCGCTTTGGTCTTCTAATATTAACGTGGGTCCTAAAGAACTTGCCTGATCATAACCCTTCTTTTTCCAGTGATATTCCTCTGACTTTTTCTCTTTTGTAATGTCTCTCAGCCATCTCTCTTTCTACAGTCTTTCTTCAAATCTCCCTCTTACTCACTCGCTCTCTCTCCTCCCACATCATGAGTGTATATGCCCCCTTACTGCTGATTGGCTGCAGGTGTGTTGTGGTGCTCAGTCCAATCCACTTTCAACTTTCTCAGAAATCGCTTAATGTCCCTTTAAGTTATACTTTGTACTCTATGTGATTTGATACTGTTCTGTCTTTAACAGCAGGCAAAATATGAGAGGATAAATAAACAAATAAATAAATCACGATCACAAGGATGAGGAAGTATACACAAGATACCACCCTTATAGGTTGTGCAGAACATGCCAAACATTGCCGTGCAATTTCACCACAGCATAAGTCGTCTATATGATGCATATGCTAAGTCTGTCAGGTCTGTCATACTCAGTTGAATATGACCTTTACTTTACTCTTCAGTTCCCAGTCCTTGGTGAGAGAGATGCGTTTTCACTAATTCATCCCATACTTCCATCAAACTTTTCCTAGCTTTGACCATGGCGTGCTGCTTTGATTTGTATGTGACAGTGAGCCTTTCATTGTCACTCAAACAGACACTACACTGCAAACCCGAATAAGTTGGCAAAACTAGAAAAGATGTAAGGTAAAGTTACATCATATTTTTTAAGTTAAGAAATTCAAAGTTTAAATAAGCAGAACTTGCTTATTTTTATTTCGTAATCATACATTTTAATTGCTCTGAAATTGAAATATTTAAGTAAGCTAATTCATACATTTAAAGGATTAGTTCACTTTTAAATAAACTTTTGCTGATAATTTATTCACCCCCATGTCATCCAAGATGTCCATGTCTTTCTTTCTTCAGTCGAAAAGAAAATAAGGTTTTTGATGAAAACATTCCAGGATTTTTCTCTATATAATGGACTTCAATGGGCACCAGGACTATCATGTAATCTCACATTTTTAGTAGTAGAAACTTGACTAGCTTTAACTAGCTAATTCAATAAATGCCACTTTGCTGATTGGTTACATAATGCTTTAGTAGCATTAGCATAGCATAACATAGCATTTTCTGAATGAGGACAGCAATATAGAACATTTAACATATACCTGTTCTCAAATTAATACTAGAACCACCAGGGGTTGCTGTATACCTAAAACCACCAGCGTGTAAAATTTACCCATGCACATGATTACTGTTTTGATACGGCTAAAAAAACATAATATGTCACTGTATTATGCCACTGTCTTCACAAAGTAATGTATAGAGTCATGAAATTATTATTTTTCGTCATCTACTATGTTTTTGTCCTGTTGTTTTATGCTATTTTAAGCAGGCTACACTAATCACTTTTTGGTGAATACAGACTAAATCAGCCTGCAATGACAAGAATTAGAAGGAAATAAATATATTTTTGGGTGGTGTAATATTATAATAAAATTTCATTAATCACATATAAGATAACCCATGTTATTTAAATTACTAAAATACCCTAAATAGACAATAAAGAGCAATAATAATTCACCGCACTGCATAGGATGTATGACAAAGGATGACATACGATGTATGACATGTGCAACGACAAATTCAAGTGCACAGTTTCACCTAATTAATAATTAATTTGTTTAGTTATATCATTTATAATTTGAATAAGAGAACAACACCAATAAACTTGGGGCGAATTGCTGTAGACCTATTTATTACATCATAGATCGGAAATATTGTTTTTCAGGAAATGGGCACTTGAATAAATAGCAACACAGTAGCAAACAATACACGATAAAAATTGCAAAACAAAAATTTATAATTAATCCAAAGTTTGAACATTTATAAATAGGCTAAAACATTGTTGTGTGACTGTCTACAGTAAGCCTACGTTGCTCAAATACAGCGTGGAAATAAAGAAATTATATACGGGTAAATTTGACCCGCTGGTGCTTATAGGTATAAATGCTCTGTTTTTTTAATCTGGTTTTATCTAAACAATTTTTAACAACAGGGTATTGTAAATAACACAATTTTAGTAAAAGTCAATGACTGGGAGCCTTGGATATTTTATTGAAAATCTGTCATGTACATTTTAAAAACAGCCATGGGTAAATTTTACCCCGTGGCGGTTCTAGTGTTAACCTCATGCTCCACTTGTCACCATGATGGTAACCGAAAAGCCAACATAACAGAAACTCTAATCTCTAATCTAATCTTGCAACAAAAAAAACATAATATAACACTTAATTTTGGCATTTACTGTCCCTTTTGAGTGTCATGGCAAAGCATGCTGGGAAATAGAAATCACAGCCCAGTTTTGGCTAAATTTAAGTTAACAATTAAAAAATTAAGATTTTTGAGAACTCAAAAGAAAAAGAAAGTTCTAAATACTCATAAAAGTTCATTTGTTTGAAGTAATTTGTTTAATTTGAGTTGGCTTTACTCAAACCAATTAAATATTTTGAGCATCAGGGTTTACAGTGAGCTGTTTGGTTACCAGGATTCTTCAAAATATCTACATTTGTGTTCTGCAGAAGAGAGAAAGTCATATGACATGAATGGATGAGTGAAGGATGACACAATTTTCATTTTGGGCTGAAATGTTTTTTGTATGGAAAAGATGGAATTATTTCTTCTATTTTGTTCTAAAGAAGAACAGCATACAGGCTTGGAATGGCATGAGGTTGAATTAAATTTTAACGATTCAAAGTAAAACAACCTACAGACAACTATCCGACATTTTGGGATTAAATAAAAAGCATCTAAATAGCAAGAATGACCGAGCACTAATGAGAAAAAGAGAGAGAAAGAAAGAGCTAAAGGAACACACAAGAGACGGTCTTCAGGATTCAGACAGCCAATTGACCTTTTCACAACATTGGGTCTGGCCACAGCACAAGCATTTCACACCACAGACAGGGTGGAAGAGCTGCCATCACAACAAGTGACTGGATGAGAAGGGGCCGTGTCGCAGCGGCTCCTGAACGAATACCAAGCAGGGCTGGACAGATGGTGCCCTCTCAGCTAGAGGAACCCCGTGGCCCGAGCTCAGAGTGCTACTGGGCCTTGGCAGCCAGAGAAGGTTTTAAAAGGGTCACAGGGGCATCTGGAGTTGTGGCAGTGCTGGGGGGTGGGGGGATTTCAATCTATAATCTCTCTGGGTGAAGCCTGGCAGCACAGCAAAACTTCCTGTTTACCTTTAAACTCCTTTAAACTTCTCAGGTCCTGATAGAGGAGGAGACAGACGGGAGGCTGGGAGTTATCGCCAAGGCTCTGGTTTCAATCTTCTGTCTGGGCTTTAGCTTTATTTATGTGTGTGTATGGGGTAAGGGGAGGGTGCATGTCTGAGATGAGGTCATTCTGTCGTGTATTACTTACAGACTGCACACAGTGATATGCTACCAAACAGACGTTAAATAAAAAAAAATTAAAAACATTTCTGTGTATTTCTTGATATGTCTTGTTTTCCAGTTAAAATATCTAAGCATTATTAAAACACTGTTTTAGAGAATATATCTTTCATTTCATATTTGAGAAGTAATGCTGCATAGGATATTAAGACTTATTTTCAGAGAATATATCATCATTTAGTTCATTTTTTAAATGTTTGCGCTTGTTTTAAGCATGAAATGTAGTTAGGTGTTTAAACCAAGGAAAAACTATTTTTCAATATTCTGTCCTAACTTAAGCAATTTTCTTCACTTGTAAAGTTAGATACAGTTACTAGGGGAAAAAAGCATTTTCCATATTAAAGATGTGAAAAAAAAATAAGAATAGCCATTAGACACTATGCAATAATACAAACTGCATATGTTTGTAATAATGTCATATTCTACTCTACTAGACACAAATGCAAAATACTGGTGGTTTAACAGAATAAAAATGGTAATTATACTTCAATATCTCTATAAGAAATTCAACTCCATGGTCCTGCAAAGATACAGAATACATTATCAAGTAATAACAATGCCATGTAATGAAGAAACTAATAAAGAAAGACCAAGTAAAATTATATATATATATATATATATATATATATATATATATATATATATATACACACACACACACACACACACCGATCAGGCATAACATTTTGACCACTGACAGGTGAAGTGAATAACTGATTATCTCTTCATCACGGCACCTGCTAGTGGGTGGGATATATTAGGCAGCAAGTGATGTCCTCAAAGTTGATGTGTTAGAAGCAGGAAAAATGGGCAAGTGTAAGGATTTGAGTGAGTTTGACAAGGGCCAAATTGTGATGGCTAGATGACTGGGTCAGAGCATCTCCAAAACTGCAGCTCTTGTGGGGTGTTCCCGGTCTGCAGTGGTCAGTATCTATCAAAAGTGGTCCAAGGAAGGAACAGTGATGAACCGGTGACAGGGTCATAGGCGGCCAAGGCTCACTGATGCACGTGGGGAGCGAAGGCTGGCCCGTGTGGTCCAATCAAACAGACAAGCTACTGTAGCTCATATAGCTCAAGAAGTTAATGCTGGTTGTGATAGAAAGGTGTCAGAATACACAGTGCATCACAGTTTGTTGGGGCTGCATAGCCGCAGACCAGTCAGGGTGCCCATGCTAACCCCTGTCCACCACCAAAAGCGCCAAAAGCCAAAAGATTTTACTTTGACACATACCACCAACCTAAGCATTGATGCAGACCATGTACACTCTTTCATGGATACGGTATTCCCTGGTGGCTGTGGCCTTTTTCAGCAGGATAATGTGCACTGCCACAAAGCAAAAATGGTTCAGGAATGGTTTGAGGAGCACAACAACGAGTTTGAGGTTCCCCAGATCTCAATCCAAACGAGCATCTGTGGGATGTGCTGAACTAACAAGGGGTCTAGTGGAGTCCATGCCTCGACGGGTCAGGGCTGTTTTGGCAGCAAAAGAAGGACCAACACAATATAAGGAAGGTGGGCATAATGTTATGCTTGATCAGTGTATATACACTCACCTAAAGGATTATTAGGAACACCATACTAATACTGTGTTTGACCCCCTTTCGCCTTCAGAACTGCCTTAATTCTACGTGGCATTGATTCAACAAGGTGCTGAAAGCATTCTTTAGAAATGTTGGCCCATATTGATAGGATAGCATCTTGCAGTTGATGGAGATTTGTGGGATGCACATCCAGGGCACGAAGCTCCCGTTCCACCACATCCCAAAGATGCTCTATTGGGTTGAGATCTGGTGACTGTGGGGGCCATTTTAGTACAATGAACTCATTGTCATGTTCAAGAAACCAATTTGATATGATTCGAGCTTTGTGACATGGTGCATTATCCTGCTGGAAGTAGCCATCAGAGGATGGGTACATGGTGGTCATAAAGGGATGGACATGGTCAGAAACAATGCTCAGGTAGGCCGTGGCATTTAAACGATGCCCAATTGGCACTAAGGGGCCTAAAGTGTGCCAAGAAAACATCCCCCACACCATTACACCACCACCACCAGCCTGCACAGTGGTAACAAGGCATGATGGATCCATGTTCTCATTCTGTTTACGCCAAATTCTGACTCTACCATCTGAATGTCTCAACAGAAATCGAGACTCATCAGACCAGGCAACATTTTTCCAGTCTTCAACTGTCCAATTTTGGTGAGCTCGTGCAAATTGTAGCCTCTTTTTCCTATTTGTAGTGGAGATGAGTAGTACCCGGTGGGGTCTTCTGCTGTTGTAGCCCATCCGCCTCAAGGTTGTGCGTGTTGTGGCTTCACAAATGCTTTGCTGCATACCTCGGTTGTAACGAGTGGTTATTTCAGTCAAAGTTGCTCTTCTATCAGCTTGAATCAGTCGGCCCATTCTCCTCTGACCTCTAGCATCAACAAGGCATTTTTGCCCACAGGACTGCCGCATACTGGATGTTTTTCCCTTTTCACACCATTCTTTGTAAACTCTAGAAATGGTTGTGCGTGAAAATCCCAGTAACTGAGCAGATTGTGAAATACTCAGACCAGCCCGTCTGGCACCAACAACCATGCCACGCTCAAAATTGCTTAAATCACCTTTCTTTCCCATTCTGACATTCAGTTTGGAGTTCAGGAGATTGTCTTGACCAGGACCACACCCCTAAATGCATTGAAGCAACTGCCATGTGATTGGTTGATTAGATAATTGCATTAATGAGAAATTGAACAGGTGTTCCTAATAATCCTTTAGGTGAGTGTATATATATATATATATATATATATATATATATATATATATATATATATATATATATATATATATAGTGGTGCACTGCAGAAGCAACTGGGATTCGTTGAATGTCTAATTTCGAGATCTCAATGAAAACCCATTCTCCCAGAACACAGGATCAATTTAGCTGCTGTCAACAACTGATATTTTTCTAAGTATTACACCTGCATCACTGTCATTACACTGCAGTCCTGTTTCATTATGGAATTTAGTCTCATTGCTGTAATCATGGTTGTCTAAGCTCTTCACAAAACAGCTGAAGTGGCAGTGTGCTTTTATTGCACTTATTTTGAATAAACAGTTTTCTATCCGATGGAAAGGGAGGGCGATGTTTTAGTGTGTCTTAATCAGTGTGCCCTTTTTATGTATCGAACTGCTGTGGGAGGCACTGATAACCGTCTTAGATTCACTACTAATTCTGAATTCCATCAATGATGTTTAAAACGTAATTAACAGAAGATCAATTGTGTTTACACTGTAAAATGGTGCAGGCAAATTTTAATTAGAATATCTATACATTATTAATTGCATTAACAAGATCTGAAATTAGGAACAGACTACAGACTGTTTCAATTAAAAGACATCAGTCAGGGAATGCAGAGAGAGAGAGAAAGAGAGAGAGAGAGAGGGGATAACTTAACAGAATCAAACCGAATTCATAATTACTTTGAAATGATTTACTGAACCATTAAGATGGATGCTTAAACATTACTGATTTTAATGAAAAAGTGTTTTGAACAAGAGTGACTTTGATGTAAGCGTCGAAAATTGTGCAAAATCTGAATTATCGTTCTTGACAAGCTGACTGTTTTTACACTTGCTTATTTCATAGATCTTTAAGTCGATAATTGGAAGTTGCTAATTTGCATTACAATAATGAGGTTGCTAACAGTAACTCGCTGTTGTTACACACCCAAATTTTGTCAAAATACATTATATTAAACAGATACTCTGACAAATAAGGGCCCTCTATTACAGATATAATGTGTAAGAATTTCAGCATGACTGATAAATTGTCCCGGTAATTTGCTGGCAGACTGACTTTCCTTGTTTTCCATTTTCTATTATTCTTGTAAATAAATGGAAAGGCAAAAAAAAGGGATTCTTCTCACCTCTCACTTACACTAGATCTGTCACAAAAAATTAAAGGGGACAAAATTGTGTTCCATTTTTTTGCCCCAGAGGCTTTACCAAAGGGCTGCTTTTTATTGCCACCATTTACTGTAAAATATAAAAATGTGAATAAATATATGACAACGGCCCTGACTTTCACACACTTATAATTATAACCAAGCATAATTCATGCTTTGTAGAGTGATATTAGTGTAATTGTTTTAATGCTATACATTGGAGACTAGACAAATGTAATTAATTTCACAGTAAAAGAGCAAAGAATGCGCTAGCATTGGAGATCTAAGTTATGGTTTATCAGGCAGTGTCCCGCCTAAGGGTAGTGCATGGGTGGTGGGCTGTCCTCTGTTCTCTCAGACACATAGATAACTTTTTTTTATTCTGTGGAACATAAAAGAAGATATTCTGAAGAATGTTTCAACTGTTTTTGTTCATAAAATGAAAATCAATGGGTTCAAAAACAGCATTTGACCACATTGGAAGAATTAGGAAAAAATATGTTCTGTCTTTTTCATTCCACATAAGAAAGAAAAAAATAATCTTTTTCTCCTTTAGTTCTTTAGAAACATATCATATCCAGTAGATGCATTAAAAAAAAAAGTAATCTCCAAAGATATCCAAAATATAGTTCTTGATGAGACAAGTGTTCTTTACTGCACATAAAGTGCTACAAAGAACCATTTAAGAATAACAGATTTTAAAACTATCATAATTTTACACATCCTCATTTTGCATTGTGTCCAACTTTGTACACTTTCATACAAACTTAAAAAGCCCATAATAATGTACAACATATAAACCGTGAAGCAACACAACATACACACACGTTTCACTCAAGGAGATTTCAGACCTGTAGATCATTTCCTTAATTCAGAAACAGGGATTTAATTTGTTACAGTGTTGCATTTTTGGTTCACTTTCACAAGGCAACATTTTAAAGTATAACCAAAATGTGTTTATGCAAGTCACATGTGTATAAAACAGTCTTCTAATTGGTCAGCATGCACCTGTTTATTTCCTAGGATTCCGCACATAGCAGTCATCCCGCTATGGACTAATAAGTTATTATAGCTCCATTGTCAAACTGTCATTGCACACACACACACACACACAAATACTGTATATACAAATCTATTCTCTTAAAAATAAAGGTTCCCTTTCGAGGAAACTCGCACTGCGTCTACGACACTTTGGGGACGCTCCCTTAGCAACAGCGCGTGTGACGCATGAATGAAAACGAATCCAATCCTGATTGGTGTCGCGTCATGACGTAGTATGTGACGGCATACGCGGAAGCTACAAAGAGGAGGCCGCACATAGTACAGACAGCTTTCGCTCTTTAGCAAGGCACTCTGTGTCAAACTGTCTGTCTTATTTGGTGTTGTTTGTCCCATCTTATATATATTCTCACGATGGCGAGTGAACAATTCAGAAAATGTGTTCACCCAGTTATGCATGCATTGGCCGTGCAGCACGCTCGGGCAGCTCTCGAGGGGGCTGCCTGTAGCGAGTGTGAGAAGCTGCCGCTCAGGCTGCTGCGCTCGTGGCTGGCCGTGTTCGATGAAGCGAAGATGTCTCGAGAGATGTCCCACTGTCCACTGTGGTTTTCCCTCAAGCATCCAGCCCCGCTGGGGTTGGATGCCATGACACAGACGTGGCCGAGGCTGCGTCTGTACGCATTTCCCCCGATCGCTCTGCTCCCGGGAGTCTTGGAGCGAGTTCCTCCAAGATCGTTTCTCTGCGGGTCTTACATCGTCCACACTAAAGGTGTATGTGGCTGCCATTGGGGCTTTCCACTCACCTGTAGGTGATGGACCTTTGGGGAGGCACCATCTCATTGTACGGTTCCTCCGTGGGGATCGGAGGATGAGGCCTGCGACTCGTTCCAGAGTTCCAACCTGGGATCTGGCGGTGGTACTCGAAGGGTTGGCTGAGGCCCCCTTCGAACCACTGGAGTCAGCTGAGGCAAAGAACCTGACCCTTAAGGTGGCCTTTCTCCTCGCTATCACTTCTCTGAGGAGAGTGGGGGATCTTCAGGCCTTGGTGATTACGCCAACCTGCCTGGAGTTTGCCCCTGGCGGAGTTAAGGCCATCTTACATCCCAGGCCGGGCTATGTGCCCAAGGTGCCATCGAGCGTGGCACGGTCATTGGTTCTTCAGGCATTCCATCCTCCACCTCACGTGACGGCGGAAGAAGGGAGGCTTCATCTGCTCTGTCCTGTCAGAGCACTAAGAGTATACTTAGAGAAGTGGAGAAAGTCAGACCAGCTGTGGGTGTGCTTCGGCTCACCCAAGAAAGGGCTGCCTGCATCTAAACAGACAATCAGAAACTGGATTGTTCAGGCTATAGCCACGGCTTATCAGGTGCGCAATTTGCCTTCACCGATAGCCGTGAGGGCCCATTCCACCAGAGGCATGGCGTCCTCTGTGGCCCTCCTTTCTGGAGTCCCGCTTCATGAGATCTGCGAGGCGGTTGGGTGGGCCACCTCGCACACCTTCATAAGGTTTTACAGTCTACATCTCCCTGCGACGGCGGGCACCAGGGTGCTCGCGTCCTAAGCGTGCCTGGTCTCCAGCTTCACGCTAGGACAGGCGTGAGCCTCGGTGTGGCATAGCGGGTATTCGTTCCCCAAATTGTCATAGACGCAGTGCGAGTTCCCTGAGAAAGGGAACGAGACACTGCGTCTCGTCGCCACGCCTCGTCACGCCTGGAGCACCTGCTTCATCGCGAAGCTGTCTGTACTATGTGCCGGCCTCCCCTTTGTAGCTTCCGCGTATGCCGTCACATACTACGTCATGACGCAACACCAATCAGGATTGGATTAGTTTTCATTAATGCTTCAGACGTGCTGTTGCTAAGGGAGCGTCCCCAAAGTGTCGTAGACGCAGTGTCTCGTCCCCTTTCTCAGGGAACAAGGGTTATAGTCATAACCCGAGACGTTCTTTATTGCCATCCACTGGTTCATGAAGAACCTTTAACATCCATAGAACCTTTGCATGTTCAAGTTGGAAAAGATTCATTAAATTAATCAAATGTTCTTTGCACTAAGAAAAAAAAAAAGTTTTAAGAACTGAGCACTGAAAGGATACTTTGGGAAGCTTCCTTTGGGAAAATACCCTTTTGAAACCTTTATTTTTAAGAGTGTATATAAGCCTTGACTATATATACTCTCTAAAAAATGCTGGGTTAAAAACAACCCAAGTTGGGTTGAAAATGGACAAACCCAGCGATTGCTGGGTTGTTTTTAACCCAGCATTTTTTAGTCCCTGGGAATCAAGGCTTTCTCTGGATAGCATTCTTGCAATGCACCTGTTTTGGAGAAGAGAAATTACATTTTAAGATGAAGAGGTGCTCTTTTGGTTTTCAAGTGCAATAAGTAATGTGTTCACCAACAGAATAAGACACACTACCATTATGAAGTATGATGCAGATTGGTTTGCTTGGTCGGTTTGCTTTTTTACCACAAGTGAATCATGCTGAGAACACCTTGTGTAAAAACGTCCTCAGCCTCACATTGCCTGAAAAGGCCACACACACACACGTGAAACTAGCGCTGAGGTTTGGACAGATGTAACGTGGGTAAAGTGCCACTCTTCACACACTACATCCACTTTATATTCCAGGCACACTACACTTAAGTAAAAAAGATCGTAACCCCAGGGAGGGCTCTTAATCGATCATGTGTCTGCCTGCTAGCGAGTGATTGACATGGCTGATGTAGTCCTCAGTGCGTCTCTCAGGACCTTAGTCACTGCTACACACTTAATTGGTTTCCGTACCGATGCGGCGGGTCAGAGATAATCGACCAGCCCATACAACCACATTCTCCCACAAGGGTCTGCTTATTGCATTGAGTCATCAAGCACATATTGATGCTCTAATGATTAATGCTGATGTCTAATTATTAAGGTATCAGATCTGCAGCTTTTGTCACAGATGTGCTGGAATGTTTAATAGGACAGGCTACATGACCCAAATGGCAGAAGAACTGAATGATGGGAACCACTGCTGTCATGTGACAGCCTTTGTCCTTTTTGAAATGGCAAGGGTGAAATCGCTACTGTTGTGCCACTTTCATGCACATATTTCAGTGGGAAAAGCAAGCATGCATTTCTTTTTCTTTAATCACATGATCCAGTTTAGCCATGAGCAAAATGCAAAGAAATAGCACTGCAAGTATTTAAATTAAGCCAATGGAACTCAACCTTTTTAACTTCAAACTAAGTATGATTTATAAGCTTTTTTCCTCATGGGGACCAAAACATGTCCCCATAATCAAATATTTCCCCATAAGGATGACTGTTGCAAGGGTGGTTTGCATACAGTGGTTCAGGCTGTAGGGTTGCCGAATGACTAAAGAAACGTTATTAGCAAGAGAATAGAAAACTGTACATTTCTCGTCTTTACCACCCGCTGCAACTTATACCAACAACGGAAATAAGCGCAGTTACAATAGCAAAATATGTGGGAGAGCGTTGCTATAATGTGACTATATTGTATTGCAATAGGTAGCACTTCATAGTCAATACCAAATCAAAACTAGTTAGCACATCATTTGTAATTGAAAGGATTTAATGACAAAATCTGGTTATGGTCACACTTAAAATAGTATCAAAATAGATGTATGAAATGATAAATACTTATAGCATTAATCATACCCAGCGTGAATAGAATGTTACCTGAGGGATAGAAAGTGAGAGAGAGGCTTTAGAAAAGAGAAGAGAGAAAGAGCCAGAGCAAAGAAGCCCCAGCGAAAGGAAGAGCCAGAGCGCAGGCCCCAAGAAGAGAGAGAGCCAGAGAATCAAGAGAGACAGAGAATAAAAGAGAGAGAGCAATAGTCTTCTTTTACAATCTTCTTTTTTATCTCTTCCTTGACCATGTGACTGAAACCCTAATGTGAGACATTCAAACTGACCAATCAGACCAAACTTCCCCCACTGTACTAAAGGTGTGACACACATTTGGCCTATACAGTCCTTCAGCATCTCTTTGTCTTTAGGAATTCCAAATGTCCATTCTGATAAGAAAGATGGGGGTTGAAAACAGTAAAGCAAATTTCTTTGTTCAATTTCAAATATCAAATATCTTCGATTATTTTCAATCCTACACCATAGAATTACGTTCAATTGTAATTCAATATATTCCACTTCCTTTAATTCCAATTAATTCAAAGTCCGATCAATTTAAATTCCAACTCATGAACTACCCTTACAAAAAAGACATTTATTTAAGTGTGCTATTAGTATACTTCTTTTAAACTGAAAAATAATAAAGTATACTTTCAGTCAAATTTCGTATACTTCTCAGAAATACATTTGAGGTACTTCTCAGAAATATACTTCACATTGCACTTAAGTACTTGACTTACACTGACAGAAAAGTCTAGGTATCTTTTGATCAAGATATGCTTAAAATTATAATTAAATAATTAAAATTTTGATTTACAAAGAAAGCAGATTTGTTCCTAATTCTGAGTATAATTTTTGTGTAGGCTAGTCCACTGGTGGTCGTATAGAATCAATGAACGAAATGAATGAATGTGTCCACTTAGTGTACATAGGAATTTAGTTCAAATCTATTTTACTCTTTCCCCACCATTGACTGAATTTTATCTGCTATCCGTGTTTTCCCCTACGGTAGGGGGCGCTATACACATCCTCTGAAAGAGTACAGAATCTCCTGATCAAAACAAGCAGAAACAAGTGATAGAAGATTGATACAACGTGATCATCAAACATTAAACAGCATGTAAATCAAAACTGCCTAACGTTACAGAATAAAATGTTGAACCCATGAAGAGGAAATGAGTGTGAAGGTGTTGATGGACTTGATCTTTTCCATCTGTGTTTTGATCATCGTTCTGAATCTGATCCAGACAAAGTCTTTGACAAAATTTAAATTTTTTGTTTAAAATGTTGCCTTTTTTATATGAAACTTACCCACATTCAAGTGTTGATAAAAAAAGATGCATGAATAAAATGTTTAAAATTAGTTAAAGTACAGTTAAAGGTATTTCAGGTATAAAAAAATAATACCTAAATATGAACATAGTAGTATACTTAAAGTGCAAAAATAATATGTAAATAGTAAACTATAAGTATGTTCATGTTCACTTGAAATATTGTACACTTACAAGTTTACTACTAGTACACATAGATATTAAAATATACTTGAACATTACTTAAGTATACTTCTTAAAATTATTTTTTTCATAATTGTAGTGAGCTCTCTTCCCCAAAGAAATGTGTTTGAAAATTATTTACTTTTGGTTAGTCTGAAAGATGTTAAACATTGCATGAAGGCATAAATAGAGATTATATATTAGTGTATAAAACTACATTGTGAATTGACTGGACTAGCAAGTTTTATGGCCCAACTTTTAGCTGGAGGGCTGTTCCTGAGAGTGTTGTCAAATCCAATAGCATGTCTGTATATCAGGGGAGATCGTTCAAGCAAAGACTCCAATCCATGACGCATTTTATTAACCTTCAAGATGGTGGACATTTTTTTGGACGTGTGGAGACTTGTCATATTTCCCCAGTGGCTCCGTTGTGCAATTTCCTGCTCTTCACATTTTTCATCCCACACTCAATAATTTATTAAAGGGGAACAGTTGTTTAAAGCTGAAGAGCACTGTCAGACTCACTGACTAATTCATTCTTTAATCTTCAAGACAATTTCATTCATCAAAGTCTATGCCACACATACTGTATAACACCCCTTAAATTAAATACGTCCAGCTGCATTACCTGCAGAGTACACAACCCACTGGGCTCTGACACTAATGAGCATTGAGAAAGACAATATGAAGAAAGTCTTGTTTGAAGACAGTACATGCAAGGTGCTTCCCCCAAGAGAGGCTGAGCACAAACAAGTGACCTTCTGAGTTTTCGTACCAGCTTTCAAACCTGAAACCAGATCTCCTAATATGACGTTCCGCCAATATTGTTTCTAGTAGTACCCAGTAATTAAGCCACCATCATTGATTTGAGGGAACATTCCAGCTGAAACCTAACGCACCAAAGATGCGTTTTAATGTGACCCATGCAGGATCCGGTTTCCCCTGGATGTGCAGAGAAGCACTTCGCTGCCTTGTATACGGCCATTTAGAAATCAATCCCGACTGTGCTGCTAATTCATTCTATCAGTATCCCAATGATTTTATCTGCGGTGTGGAGAGCTCCGCTAGGTCCCCACGCACAGGCCAGGACAGGGCATGGGCCGATAAAACAAGATAAACAAGTATTGAGCCTCTCAGCTGAAAAGTCGTTGGCTGAGCGAGAAGTGTAAGGGATGGGCAAGGCAAGTAAGCCGAGGCTGGGTGGATCACAAACAATGGACCCTACAGGGGCTGGGTAACTGATACAGATGAACGTAGTCCGGGAAGTGGATTGAGCTCTGTCTATACTTCAAAAAAGAGGTCTTTTCCGGACCTTCATTCCATGCGATGAAATATAACGATGAGGAGTCTTATTACGAAAAAATGAAACAGACCTCCACGCCGGCTCCAACGTAGGGACAGATTTCAGATAAAGGAAGGCAGACCTACTGGCACTGACAATGTCAGAGCTGTACTCTGACTCAAGCTCAATTTTTTATCTAATTTAGTTCGATATAAGCATAAACCAGTCTTCCTGGATGATCAAAATGTTATGGGTTGGACATGACTAACACAGCGGATAAAAATGATCATTTATCAACCTGAGCAGAATGATCTTGTTAATGATCTTATGAAATTTTCTGTCATTTTAAGATATTGGCTCTCAACATCACTTCTGTAGGACATCTGAGCTCTGTATTTTCTTAAATGGCAACCTCAAAGTTAAAGTTTTGTCATTATTTACACAAATAAAGGTTATTTCTACATCTATGCTTCCATCAAGAACCTTTTGAACCTTTTCATTGCACAAAAGGTAGTGGGAAAAGGTTCTTTGGATTAATAAAATGTTCTTCACAAAAAAAGTTTCTTTTAGAAATGGATCACTAGGTTCTTTAGGGAACCCACAATGGTTCTTCTATGGCATTACTGCAAAAAAACACTTTTTGGAACCTATTTTTCAAGAGAGTACTCACCCCCATGTTGAGATGTTGTTGTTCGGCTTTTTCTTTATAGTAAAAGTGAATGGAGATTAAGGCTGACAAGCTCCAAAATGACAAAAAAAGCACCATAAAAATAACATACTTATGATGTGGACACAGTTATTGTATCTATTGTATGGCTTTAAAAGACTTTGAATATACAATTCATATAGCTTTTATAATGGGTATTTTTTCCATATTGGATAGCCCCAGTCCTCATTCACTTTCATTATATGGAAGAAATAAAGTCATATGGATTGTTTCAACAACATGAGGGTGAGTATATCATGACAGATGTTTTATTCTTTGGTGAACAACCCTTTAAAATCATGTACCGCCTGCTCAGAACTAATCAGACTGGCTTCATTAGGTTGTTGCTGGAAGTTCATGGGTGGTTTCTCCATAAAACATGGTTTATTCCGCACAGTGGGCTTAATATGGCATGACAGCTTTAAAATTGCATGAATAATCAAATAATCTAATTAAGCACACAACTTTAATTTGTCTAGGATGTAAACATGCAAAGCTTGACGGCTCACAAAGCACATGTCTCATACGATCTTCTGTGATATAGATTCTCATTACGTCAAATTATCATATTACTTCTGAAGAAGCTTTTTTCCCTCCTTGAAACTTCAAAGTCAAAGCCATTGCTATTATCTAGACTACAGTAGAATAGCAATCTGCAGTTCTTTGGGGACAAAAACGCAAACCTTGGATAATTTCACTGTGCATGTCTAAACTGAGCCACCCACATCACTGCTTTATTCATCCTTTATTATTTTCAACTGAACACAAGTCTGTTTGGCCTGTCTGGAAATATGAAAAACTTGTGGGACCTCTTTATGTTATGGCTAATGGCAGACTTTGCAAACAATAGTGGCTCTGAAAAACACTCCCCAGGCATACAGTGCAGTGCATTTTGGGAACACTGATTCTCAATGTTCTCAATCAAAGCCATCATGGAGCATAAGCTAATTTGATGAGCTGGTGACAGTGAATGACACAGACAGATTAAACGAATGAAATGAAAATGACAAAAACACCAGTCACTAATGGATACAACGTGTTCAAGGGACAAACACAAAATGTAACAAAAGTGTATTCAGGTCTGCTTTTAATATCAGTCCAATAAGGATGTTCACGTCCTTTGGTTGAACTTGAATGTACTAAATACACTTTATAAAAATTACTGTCATTATGTGCACACTTGTATTTTATAAGCTACATTAAAACATTGAAGACCCCCTGTGGTGAAAGTTTTTATAAAATGTTGTTTATATGTCTATGTGGTGTTTTTAATATGCTTTCAGACAAACCATGTGCAAATTCATAAGTCAACACCATTGCTGAGTATTTTCTCCTTATATGTGACCCAAAAACACGTCACAAAATACCTTTTAACCTATCACGTCATTAGGGGGGCGGGCTTTAGCATATCATCATTATTACCATACTGCGAAGCAGAGTCTCAAGAGAAGTCATACTGGTATTTTTTTCTTTTGATATGAAAAATCGTGTACATTTAATAATATAGCGGGTGAATTATGTATATGATGTATATTATGATGAGCTATATGCCTTTCTCCACTGAAGTTCTATGATGTTCAAAGTGTTTCTAAGGATGTTGATTTTTAGAAGGCAGACTGAAATGACAAACATGGTTTACATTAGCAACACATTATTAGCTGTTTGATAACGTAGTCAAGCAAAAGGCTAATCATATTAATTACCATTATGTGTACGTTGTAAAGAGCGGGAGCTTTGTGCAGTGTTTACTACAGTAACTTGAGTAAAAGTTGACAGAGTGGATCAGGTATTCTGAGCTGTTGTGAGTGGAGGCGGGGCTAAACTAAATGAAGCAAGGGTGTAGTTACATTCAAGCTATTTTAAGGCATGAAGACATTTTTTCACAGGAAAAAAACCCTGTAATTTGATCAAAGATGAGTTTTAAGGGATAAAATTATTGACTATAGCTTTCTGTCCCTCCATTGACAGCTACGCAACTACCACTTTGACGCTTCAAAAAGTTAATCCATCCGTAAAACTAATCCATATGAATTGAGCGGTTTAGTCCAAAATGTTTTGAAGTAACTTTATATGATGAATAGATCTTTACTTCAAAGTGGTAGTTGTGTACAGTAGCTGTCAACAGAGGGACAGAAAGCTCTCAGATTTCATCAAAAAAGATCTTCATTTGTGTATCGAAGATGAACAAAAGTCTTTGGTTTGGAACGACATGAGGGTGAGTAATTAAGGACAGAATTTTCATTTTTGGGTGAACTATCCTATCCAAGCTAATTAATGAGCCAAGCTACTAATAAAACTAATAAAATGTAGCTAACTACATGGAAACTTGGACAATTTATTGTAAAATATATAGGTATAAATATAAATATATAAATATACAATTATACAATTTATTATGTGGAGAGACATAATACAGTAAACAAATTATTTTCATGACGTTCGGTTTCATTGACGGTTCTCATCTGTATTCTTCCATACTAAAACACTCTTCTGTGCTTCTGTTTGAATTCTTCTGGTCCTTCCTACTAATTCAAAAACATACTGTTCAGTGTGTCTAGTAAAGTCTGATTCATGAATGAATGGCACTTATAAACAGTTCACTGTGACCAGAGAGCTCCAAATCCCGAACTAAACCGAAGAACTCTTATGAGCTTATACATTTTAGTGAAGCAAAAACATACAGCATGACCATTAATGTCCAATTCCTGAACTAATGACAATCGGTTCTTTCCAATGAATCAAAAACATGCAATAGGCTAACTCTCATGAGCTTGGTCTTTTTAGCGAATCAAAAAACATACAGCATGACCAGATAATTATTTTGACCATGACCACTTAATGATTTTGTCTGTGGTATTTTATAAATAAATAAAGAAAAGAATGTAATGTTTTACCAAATTTATGCAACAGATACAGTGCTAACAAAAGCAATCACAGCTCATTTGCACAGTGCCTTTAAATCACTCCACTCATGTCCAAATCCTCAGGCTGCATTTTCCATTATCTGAATGTCAGATTTCTCTCATCACAACACTTTGAAGATTATTTCATCTGAGAGAAGAAAAAAGATAAAGAAGGACCATTTGTTGGTGGGAGAAAATAACTCTCTCTTTTGAAGCAGTTGAATGCCAGACAGTTGCATGAGAACTGGGTTGGTGGCTTTTTAATGGCAGGAATCAGAGGCTAACGCTTCATGTCCTGCGTGCCAGGGAGCCACAGCTGTGGAGAAATAATGTGCCTTTCTGAGAGCTGAAAGTGCATGGAGTCATATCTGAATCACACGGCTGATTAGATCAATAAGAATGCAAGAGAAGCATTCTGCAGATACAGCCAAAATGTTATTTTCAAGTTCAACGCAGTATTTTATGTCTGGAACAAAACTGTTGCAATATAACTTCATTCAAAATGAAAAGAGGGTCAAGACTGTGTTTGTTCCACTTATGTTGCTGTGTGTAGAGAATTTCTTTTTCAGCTTTAATGCTTGGCATGCCTGATATGCACAGTTTGCACAGGAGGAGAACACTGAAGTGTTTCAAGGGCATCAGATACCATGGGAAACATATATATGCTGATTATGCTAACTGCCTCCTTAAGGGCAGTTAAAGGAAATGTATAAAATTTGTGTGAACGCAGTGCAAAACAAGTAAAAGACATAATTGCAATGCAGCTGTAGGGAGTAAATGCAGTTTACTCTTTATGCTTGTGATTGACACTATTTGATAAGATTTTAAATTGCCTTCAAGTGGAAAGAATGATAAATTTGAGCTATTTGCCCCAGTCATATTTTGTAAATGCTTTTTCCTCCCATTTAAATGTGCAGAAGAAATTAACCATTTGTAGCGACATCAAAGGCAGCAGACATGGACAAATATTTTAAATAATCAAACAAACAAAAGTGTAACAACGAAATTACAAATGTAACTGTTTTCATACAACAGTACAAAAATGTTGTTCTTGTACACTGTAAAACATATGATCAATATGTTATGACAACATATGCTTTTACATTACTTTAACTCATTAATATTTTAATTAATAATAAGATTCAACTCATTATTTTAAGTCCGTTTAATGTCATTTAAGTTGCAATAACTTAAACATCCAAGTTGATTGTACTTAAAAATTTAAGGCAGGAACTTTTAGTTTTTTTACAGTGTAGTTATTATACAGTAATTTGAGACACAATATTGACAGTTACTTTGTCTATTTTTGCTCCAAAAATTAAAACAGTTCTAAATGAAGCCAAAGCAGAATCTAATAACATCTTAGAATGTATCAGTGTTTTTGAATGAATCAGTTAACGACTCACTCAAATCAGTTATTCAAAGGACTCACATATAAAGTATGGTGTAAATATGTAACGTGCAGCAAGTGTCAAGAGTCTGAAAATCTCCACCAATAATGTAGGCTACAGATTGTCGAGGACAAAAATGTTAAATAAAAATATAGTTTATACAACAAACATAAATCAAATCAAAATTTAACATATAACTATAATAAAAATTAAATACAATTTCAGTGGAGAAAAGGAAAATCGATAGCTTGGCAGTTAGCTCTACCAGCAGCTAAACCTTATAATTCAGACTGAAAAATGGCAACCAAGCTTCATTTAAAATATACAAAACTTTGTATAATAATACATTAATAGTAACGCATGGTCCTTTTAGGAAGTTCTCAGCTTTGAACCAGCAGATAAAAATAAGGGAATTATTAAACTCCATCCGCTCTTTTAAGAGTTAATCACTTCAGAAATCTTCAAATGCAAAGCCGCATGTTTCACATTATCAGACGGCGTTTGTGAGTGCTCTGTACTCAAAGCTTTTGCGTGTGAAGTGCTTCAACACAAAAAGAGCCTCAGTCAATAGATCTTGCCTTTGGCTAGCCCATTCCCAAAGTCCTTTATTTTCCCAAAATCCGTTATAGCATTCATTTCTATCCCACAAACAGCCAAAGTCATGCACTCACTTCATACTGCTTCTCAGGGAAAAGATATAATCTCTGCCGTTTTTCTGCCAACCAGAATGAGCTGGAAGCCCCCTACTTTTGACATCAGAGCCCTGTGAAGAGGTTCTTTCTCTGGCAGCTCTGAGCAGGCAGAGACGCTTTGTAAATTTTCTCCAGCAATAATTTAAAAAATGGGTTTTTGCAGGGCAGTGTGATAAAAGGCCTAAGCAAACTGCTTATTTGAAATATTCCCTGGAAACAGTTGATATGTGTGCTATGCTGTGCTTAACAGAATACACAAAATTGCCCTTTCAATAGCTGCAGTCAGAATCATTTGTGGTAAAATAAGATAATCTCTTCCTGTGCTGCATCCTCTGAAACCTCATCCTGTGGTTGAGTAAATGTCAGGTGTAGAGTAATCATTTTATAAATAAACTCAATGCTGAGGATGTTACCACCTGTACATCTTCTGATAAATGATGAACTTTGTCCCCAGTGTAATCATTTTTATCATTTAATTTCAGTGATTGAGCGTGTAACAAAATCGATCATTTAAGTGACAATTTGTTTGCAGGCAGGGAGTCAGAACCAGATACGTATTGTGCACAATTTTTATTAACTAAATCACGAACACAATTAAACTAACAGAAACGTATACATACAGATCACACATACATGGGTAAGATGGAAAAGATGGTTCGGTCCGATGGTGTTGAAGTTGCAGTCGATTTTTTCTGAGTTGACTGAAGAAGATATGATGAACTTGCACGGTTATTTCGATTCTGTCGTGGTCGAGGAAGTTGCACATGGCTTGTGGTGTTGGGCCTGCTAGCCTGCGATTGTGTGGTCAGATCAGGTTTCCGGTCCCACACACACACATGGCTTGATGTGTGTGTAGGCCTGCCGGCTTGGCCAGGTGAGGCACAGCAGAAGTGACGCGTCTCTCTTTAAAGGTTTGGGACAGGTCACACTTGACCAATGAACAAGGCCAAATCTTCTGAGCTATCGACACATCATATACACAATAATTTCAATCTTCAAAGTACAAATAAGACCAAACATGGTCAAAGACCAAACATGGTATAGGTGAGGTTACATTGACCGTTGGTTCTATCATGAAATATGCATAAAACAAATATACCATAAAAAAACATTACATGAGACAGTACTAATCATACACACAATGTCCTGAGGTGCATGTTAATTTATAGAACAGTTCAATAAATTAATGCATGAAAGTCTGTTTAAGGGCTATTGGTCTCCCTACGGCCTTGTTTTTCACGTTCTTTCAAGCTAGGTCTTATCTGATGGCAGCCCTGGTAACCTTTCCTGCCCTTTTGGGTGAAGGTTCGTTACTAAACATAAAGCATTTAAAGCATATTTGTTAAATGTAACAAGTAATTATGTGTCTGGTTTGTTTCAGTCGTTACAATCAATACTTATAAAAGTACAGTTTCCTCACCTCGAGACAATCTCTGAACAAAGACTCTTTTGAGCAGGCTCTTTTCATGAATCGCTGAAAGAAGTCTCAAACTCATTGGTTTGAATGAATCTGCACTGTAAAAACTGTAGAAAATATACTGTAAAAATGCTACAGTAAAAACATGTTAATTGGTAAACTGTAAGATACTGTACCTTACCATATATGGTGAACAAATGTAATTACCATATCCTGTAATTTACGGTTAAAAAAAGTAAAAGGACATTACCAGAAGTCCCTGCGTTATGGATCACATATTTAATAAATAATTTAGTTTCTTCTTTTTGGTATACCAGTACATGTACATTAGTGTGTTTTGTGTTACATTGTATGTTATTTAGTTAATGGTTATTACATTATTTTAGTGTTGTGTGTGTTACCCTGATGGTGTTTTGTTATTATTGTGGTGGTTATTGGTTCATTTTGGTAGTTAAAGTAGGTTTATTATAGCACTATATCAAATAATTAATCAATTAATGACCTGCTATTTCCATGTATAAAATGAGACTTTAATTTTGCAACATGTAGTTAACCCTTTGGTGCTCTTCGGTCTCTTTTGACCAATACAATTTATGTTTTTTTTATTTTATTTACTTCATTGGAATGGTATGGTTCCTGTGTCCTAATTTTCCCCAGTCAGTCTAATTAGTCATGTCTTTCACCTGTACCTCGTTAATTACCCCAATCACTCTGTGTACTTAAGTCTTCAGTTCTTACTCAGTGTTTGTCCATCTTCGTCAGTGTATAGGCGTGTTTGCGTAATGTTCTGTCATTGTTTTCCGAAGTGCTACAAATCAGCCACGATGCAGAAAAAACGCAAATAAAATAATATTCAGTGGAGACTAATGGATCATAATTATTGGATAAATATTACTTAGTACACTGTAAGAAAATTATGTGTTCAATAAGTTATGAGAACATATGTTTTTGCATTGCTTTAACTCAATTTTCTTTTTTTTTTTTAAAGTTATACAAGATCCAACTCTTTTTAAGTCAGTTTAATGTAATTTAAGTTGAAATGACTTAAACATCCAAGTTGATTGAACTTAAAAATCAACTTTTTTTTTGTGTATTCCCTCAATTTCAACATATTAAATAAAAAATACTGAACAAATATATATTAAACTGATTTTACTGGGGGGGGAAGACCATGAGTGTAACCCGTAAATGAGGAGCACCAGAGTTTTGTTGTAAAATAAAAGACTTTGTTAGTAGGCCAGGCCTATTTGTTATTAATGGAATCGTTAAAGAACTGGAACCTTATGTGCTATCGGAATCTGAACCAGAATCTTTACATCCCTAATGTTTCCCATCCCTGCGACTGGCAGAGAAACATTTAAATTGGTCCTTTCTTTCCGTATTACAGCCTGCCCATTTCGCTTGATAAATAGTCCGTAAGGGTTTTAGCTATTTATAAACCTCGTTTCTTTTGCACACAAACTGCAAATCTTCATCAATGTCTACAAACAAACAAAGAATTACAAAGATCAGCTGGAGCACATTGACTGAGCAGTGAACTTGAGAGAAACACGAATGAGATTTGTCCGCGAGTCAGTGCGTACCAAATAATAACATGCTAACAGACACAGATAAATGTGATTATAAAAAGAGACCTTGATGGAAACAGAATTACGGCACTTTTATACGTTATACAGCACTTTTACATAATTGTCTGCTCCCTGAGGTGATGTCAGATTTGCTTCAGTTAAGAGCCAAATTGGCTTCGCTCTTAATATCATGCTTTCCCCTCACACAGAGTATTGCTTTTCTGAATAACTCAGGTGAGGGAGATGTCTTGCTCAACATTTCTCGCCTCGGGAGCTGTATATTTCATGCGTGCCAAGCCAGAAGGAAAACAAACTAGGAGACAATGTACAAAAGGCGAAGAAATATAAAAAAGGTGAAGGAACGGAAGAAACAAAAGCGAAAAAATGAATAATGCATAACAAAGTCCTTCTCGCTCTGCAAGGGGGGGCAATGAATACTGAGATATCACCAGTTTTAGAAGGCTGTTTTGGTTAGTGAAATACGCGTTCCTGACAGCCTGAGCCAAACCTCACAGAATTACAGAGATAAAAGACATAAAAGTAGCAGAGACAGATTTGAGGTATACACACCTTCAACTAGACTAACTGTATAAATTTTTCCAAGTACCAAATCTTACACTTTCAGGGTCTTTTCTTTTTTTCATAATGACCTAAAATACCTAAAAATACATATTTCTATATGTTTATGTATTCAGTCCCACATTTGAATATTTCCTATTGTTGTACCGTATGCAGCTACTGTTCTGCAGATATGAGTTTTTTTTAATTGGATCCTCCATAATATCTCTGCAATATTTCCAATCTATTTTTTCCTTCTGCTAAAACAACCTACTATTTATTTCTAGGGTCCACTTTAGACACTCTACTAACTACAAGTAACTTTGCAACTACATGCCAACTAACTCTTTTAGTAGACTGTTAGGTTAGGTTTTAGGGTTAGGTTAGTAGAATAAGTTGACATGTAGTTGTAAAGATACTTATAGTCAAGTCAAGTCAAGTCAACTTTATTTATATAGCGCTTTTTACAATGCAGATTGTTTCAAAGCAGCTTCACAGTGTTAAACAGGAAAATAATGAACAGAATTTGATTCGGCTGTACAGCCGCTCTGGAGAAAACGGTCATGTCATCAGCTCATTTCAATTATCATATATATTTAAGTAATGTAGTTGATATAATTTAGTTTAGTAATTAAATTTATTTGGATATTTATTTGAAAATTTTGTGTCCCCAACTGAGCAAGCCAGAGGCGACAGTGGCAAGGAACCAAAACTCCATCAGGTGTCCTAATGGAGAAAAATAAACCTTGGGAGAAACCAGGCTCAGTCGGGGTGCCAGTTCTCCTCTGGCCAATTAACAAACAGTGTATGTTTATTATTTTGGCAGCCTTATAGGTCAGAAGTAATATTAGATCGGATTATTCGAAAGATCGGAGGCATCACACCGGGTTTATTGAGGATGGCGTGTCAATTAAACAATTATTAAATAGGAATATTCGAAATATCGGAGTCATCACGCCGGAGATGGATCCACTGAGGATGCCATGTCGATGAGCAATTTCAGAGGATAGACTAATTGACACGGTCTCTGCAGACACTTCAGGGATGCGTTGGTAATGTCTGGGCGCTGGTCCACCATCTGATCTGGATACGGCCCGGATCCGGCTGACTGCAGTAAACCTCGGGATAAACAGAGAGACTAACATTAGCGTAGATGCCATTCCTCTTATGATGTAACGAGTACATCAGGTGTTATGGGAAGTGTTCCCGGTTCCGGCTGACCTAGTTAATGCAGCCTAACAATTTGAATAAAATATAAATTAAAATGTTTTATGTGTATGCCATAGTAAAGAGATGCGTTTTTAGTCTAGATTTAAACTGACAGAGTGTGTCTGCTTCCCGAACAATGCTAGGAAGGCTGTTCCAGAGTTTGGGTGCTAAATAGGAAAAGGATCGACCGCCTGCAGTTGATTTTGATATTCTAGGTATTATCAACTGGCCAGAATTTTGAGACCGCAATAGACGTGATGGAGTACAATGCGTTAAGAGCTCGCTCAAGTACTGGGGAGCTAAACCATTTAGTGATTTTTAAGTAATTAGCAAGATTTTAAAATGTATGCGATGTTTAATAGGGAGCCAGTGCAGTGTTGACAGAACCGGGCTAATATGGTCATACTTCCTGGTTCTAGTAAGAACTCGAGCAGGGCAACCACCCAGTAGAGCATTACAATAATCTAGCCTTGAGGTCATGAATGCATGAACTAACTGTTCAGCATTTTGCATTGAAAGCATATGCCGTAATTTAGATATATTTTTAAGATGGTAGAATGCAGTTTTACAGATGCTAGAAACGTGGCTTTCAAATGAGAGATTGGTATCAAAGAGCACACCCAGGTTCCTAACTGACGACGAGGACTTGACAGAGCAGCCATCAAGTGTTAGACAGTATTCTAGGTTACTACATGTGGAGTTTTTTTGTCCAATAATTAAAAATTCTGTTTTTTCTGAATTAAGTTGCAGGAAATTACTAGTCATCCAATTTTTTATATCAGCTATGCATTCCGTTAATCTTGTGAATTGGTAAGTTTCGTCAGGGCGTGAAGAAATATAGAGCTGAGTATCGTCAGCATAACAATGAAAACTAACGCCATGCTTCCTAATGATATCTCCCAGTGGTAGCATGTACAGGGTGAAAAGCAACGGTCCTAGCACTGAGCCCTGCGGTACTCCATACTGAACTTGTGATCGGTGTGAGATCTCTTCATTTACTGCTACTGAAAACGATCAGATAAGTATGATTTAAACCATGCCAATGCAATTCCACTAATGCCAACATAATTTTCGAGTCTATTCAAAAGAATGTTGTGGTCGATAGTATCGAATGCAGCGCTAAGATCGAGTAACACTAACAGAGAGATACAACCACGATCGGATGATAAGAGTAAATCATTTGTAACTCTAATGAGAGCAGTCTCAGTACTATGATGTGGTCTAAATCCTGACTGGAAAACCTCACAGATACCATTTTTTTCTAAAAAGGAGCATAATTGTGAGGACACTGCCTTTTCTAGTATTTTTGACAGAAAGGGTAGATTTGAGATTGGCCTGTAATTGACTAATTCTGTAGGGTCAAGTTGCGGTTTTTTAATAAGTGGTTTAATAATAGCCAACTTAAAAGTTTTCGGTACATATCCTAAAGTCAAGGATGAATTAATGATATTAAGAAGAGGATCTATGACCTCTGGAAGCATCTCTTTTAGTAGTTTAGTCGGTATAGGGTCGAGCATACATGTTGTTGATTTAGATGATTTAACGAGTTTAGCCAATTCTTCTTCTCCTATAGTAGTGAATGAATGTAATTTTTCCTCAGTGACACTACAATGCTCTGTCTGATGTGATACAGTAGTAGACGGCTGCATGGTTATAATTTTTTTCCTAATATTATCAATCTTACAAGTAAAGAAGTTCATAAAGTCATTACTGCTGTGCTGTTGGCAGACATCAGAAGTTGAAGCTTTATTTTTGGTTAATTTAGCCACTGTATCGAATAAATACCTAGGGTTGTGTTTGTTTTCTTCTAAGAGAGTCGAGAAATAAGCAGATCTAGCAGTTTTTACGGCCTTTCTGTATGAAATCATGCTCTCTTTCCACGAAATGCGAAAAACTTCCAGTTTTGTTTTCTTCCAGCTGCGCTCCATTTTTCTGGCTGCTGTTTTAAGGGCCCGGGTGTGCTCGTTGTACCACGGCGTTGGACTATTCTCTTTAATCTTCTTTAAGCGCAGAGGAGCAACTGTGTCTAAAGTCCTGGAAAAGAGAGAGTCAATAGTTTCTGTTGCAACATCAAGTTCCTCTGGGCTATCTGGGATGCTGAGGAGATGAAACTGATGAGGAAGTTTATTTATAAAGAAATCTTTAGTCTCAGCAGTGATAGTCCTGCCATATTTGAAGCGAGGGGATGGCTTTGCAGCCTTTGCTAAATTAAGTATACATGATACTAGGTAATGATCTGAGATGTCATCGCTCTGCTGCAGAATTTCAACGGTATCAACATTTATTCCATGTGACAATATTAGGTCTAGAGTATGATTACGGAGATGAGTGGGTCCTGATACGTGTTGCCTAACTCCAATAGAGTTTAGAATGTCTCTAAATGCCAATCCCAATGCGTCTTTTTCATTGTCTACATGGATATTAAAATCACCAACAATTAGGACTTTATCTGTAGCCAGTACTAACTCTGATAAAAAATCAGCAAATTCTCTGATAAAGTGTGTATTGTGCCCTGGTGGCCTATATACAGTAGCCAACACAAATGTTAAACAGGATTTATCAATTTCACTACATAACGTTACGTAAAGCACCAAAACTTCAAAATAATTATATTTGAAACTAGACTTCTGAGTAATACCGAAGATATTATTATAAATTACAGCAACACCTCCCCCTTTACCTTTCAGACGCGGCTCGTGTTTATAACAATAATCTTGTGGGGTGGACTCATTTAAAGTAATGTAGTCGTCAGGTTTTAGCCAGGTTTCTGTCAAACACAGCACATCTAGATTATTATCTGTAATCATATCATTAACAATAAGCGTTTTAGAGGAAAGGGATCGAATATTCAGCAGCCCGAGCTTTATCATTTGATCATCTGTATTATATCTGTTGTTTATTTGTTGGACATCAATTAAATTTTTACCGTTGAATAGTTTTGGTGTTTTTTTGTATTTACTAATTCGTGGAACAGACACAGTCTCTATGTGATAATAGCTAGGTGAAAGAGTCTCTATGTGCTGGGATTTATCTGACTTCTGTGACGCGAGACAGCTAGCAGACGGTCGGGTAAGCCAGTCCGTCTGCTTCCTGACCTGGGCCCTAGTTAGTCAAGGTTTAGCTTTAAGACTATGTGCCAAATTACTAGAGAGAAGAGCGGCACCACCCCAGGAGGGATGGATACCATCTCTTTTCAACAGGTCAGGTCTGCCCCAAAAGCTTTTCCAATTGTCTATGAACCCTATGTTATTTTGCGGACACCACTTAGACAACCAGCCATTGAGTGATGATAGTCTGCTAAGTATCTCATCACTCCTTTTAATGGGGAGGGGACCAGAGCAAAAAACCCGGTTTGCCATCGTACTTGCGAGTTCACACACCTCTTTAATGTTAATTTTGGTGATCTCCGACTGGCGAAGTCGAACATCATTTGTGCCGACATGAATAATAATCTTAGAGAATTTACGATTAGCATTAGCCAGCACTTTTAAATTTGCTTTGATGTCAGGCGCTCTGGCTCCCGGTAAACATGTGACTATGGTGGCTGGTGTCTCTATTTTCACGTTCCGTGTAATAGAATCGCCAATAACTAGGGCACTTTCAACAGGATTCTCAGTGGGTGCATCACTGAGTGGGGAGAACCTGTTTGATGTTCTAATCGGAACGGAAGAGTGTTTTTTTGATCCGCGACTATGCCGTCTCACCGTCACCCAGTTGCCCTGCTGCACGGGCTCTACAGCCGGAACCGAACAATGTACAGATTTCACTGAGCTAGTCGCATCCAAAGCAGTGTCTAAAGCTGTTTTGTTCTCACTACTCTCAAATAAAATCTGGATGCGTGTCTCTAATTCTGAAATCTTCTCCGTCAGTCTGACTATCTTCTTACATTTATCACATGTGAAGCCCTGTTCACCAACGGAGACAGATATACTAAACATGAAACATGTAGTGCAGGTGACAATAAAAGGAGAAGACATGGCTTACCGTATTTGTTGATTAATCCAACTTACCACAGTTGTTTGATGGACTAGTAAAGGCACGAGAGACAAAACAGGAAACCCGGATGCACAAATGGCAGGCTAACAGGCTAGTGAAATGCTAACGCGTTGTGAAATGCTAACACGTTGTGATAGTGTTTTAAATTAAAAGCTAACAATGTCAATTTTAACGTGATAGGAAATATTAAACAATATATGGTGATGAGTAAGTTATATTTAGCAGTATAAACAACAAGAAAAGATATCAAATAGAGATTCAAAAGCAAAGCTGTACAGAGCTGCAAACACTGTGACCGGCAGACAGGAGGCAGACAGGAGCAATCGATCAGACCAGTATAGTCAGTAGAATGTCTGTTGTGGACCATCAAAATAAAGTGTTAGCAAATATTAAGCAGAGTCTAATACTCTAATGACTGGTAGTTGACATGTAGTTACAAAGTTACTTATAGTTAGCAGAATGTCTAAAGTGGCCCATTTGTTACAAGTGTTACAAATGATATTACTAACATGATACTTCATAGGTGAAACCTGGGCTAGTTGTCAAATCTTTTACTCCAGTAAAATATATTGTCTACAATACGCTATTTAATATTTCTATCATATACAGCCTCATTGACCTCACATATAGTGTTGTGGCAAGCAGAACAAGGCAGAGGGGCCGTGAGAACGTCTCGGTTACGTATGTAACCCTCGTTCCCTGAAGGAAGGGAACGGAGACGTTACGTCAGTTACTGACGGAATGGGGGTTTCGCTTAGAAGCCAATCGCCTTTGAGCTCTACAAAACGAGCCAATGGCATGAAAATGCCATGGGTCTGCGGAATTTGCATGCCGCAACCCCGCCCCACGGCGTGGGTATAAAGGGCGTTGCGTGGCAATCTCGCATTATGTTTACCTGCTGAAGAGCCGAGGCATGAGCGCCCGGCCAGTTCCAGCGGTACAGCGGTCATGGCAGGGGGACGTAACGTCTCCGTTCCCTTCCTTCAGGGAACGAGGGTTACATACGTAACCGAGACGTTCCCTTTCAGTCAGTACACTACGAGTTACGTCAGTTACTGACGGAATGGGGGTCCAATACAATCTCGCCATGACGGCTGTCTTCCAGCGTCCTGCGCTGACCCGGGCTCCCTGCCGTGAGTGTGACACGAACGAGGGGCTAGGCACAACGCTACCAAGGTACCCTGGGAAGCATATCCCACGTGGAGAATGCAACACAATGCCAACCCAAAGGGGGGGACTTGAAGAATACACCTATGACCCGAAGGAGCTGCATAGGGAACACTCTGGGGTATCCAGCCGAAGGTGGAAAATTTCAACCCCAGGCGTGGCAAGGTGTCTTGCCAAGGCTTACTGGGAAGCTCACCTGAGAGGAATAGCGCACGCATCCAGTCCGCGGAGTGGAATGGCGCAGCAAGCGAAGACACCTGAGCCTGTCCGGTTACTGGCCAGTAGGGGCGAGTACACGAGAGGATACAGGCTCCACTCTGAGATTATAAAATCTTGCGAATGTGTTGGGTGTCGCCCAGCCTGCAGCTCTACAAACGTCTGTTAGCGAGGCGCCATGCGCTAGAGCCCAAGAGGAGGCAACACTCCTGGTGGAGTGTGCTCTTACCCCGAGGGGGCATGGCATGCCCTGGACTTGATATGCCAGGACAATGGCGTCCACTATCCAGTGGGACAACCTCTGCTTGGAGAGAGCCTTCCCTTTCTGCTGCCCTCCGTAACAGACAAAGAGCTGGTCTGAGGTCCTGAAACACTGCGTCCGGTCTACGTAAGCGCGAAGGGCGCGTACTGGACAGAGCAGTGCCAAGGCTGGGTCTGCCTCCTCCAAGGGCAGCGCTTGCAGGTTCACCACCTGGTCCCTGAAGGGAGTGGTGGGAACCTTGGGCACGTATCCAGGCCGGGGTCTCAGGATGACGTGAGAATTGGCCGGCCCGAATTCCAGGCACGCTTCGTCAACCGAAAATGCCTGCAGGTCCCCTACCCTCTTGATGGAGGCCAAAGCAGTCAGGAGCGCCACTTTCAATGAAAGGAACTTCAGCTCGACTGACTGCAATGGCTCAAAGGGGGCCTTTTGCAGGGCAGCTAAGACCACTGCTAGGTCCCAAGAGGGTACCTGAGGTGGGCGAGGAGGATTTAACCTCCTCGCACCTCTGAGGAACCTACTGACCAGGTCGTGCTGTCCAACCGTTTTAGAGTCCACCAGGTCATGATGAGCTGAAATAGCAGCCACATAGACCTTCAGGGTGGAGGGAGACAGCCTTCGCTCCAACCCTTCCTGGAGGAAGGAGAGCACGGACCCGATCGAGCATCTTCTGGGGTCCTCTCGCCGAGAGGAGCACCAGGTGACGAAGAGGTTCCACTTCAACGCATAGGCCTGTCTGGTAGACAGGGCTCTAGCGGAAGTGATGGTAGCCGCCACCTGAGGTGGCAGGGTACTCAAACCTGCCGCGTCCCGTCCAGGATCCACACGTGGAGGTTCCACAGGTCGGGACGCGGGTGCCATATGGTGCCCCGTCTCTGAGACAGGAGGTCCTGTCTCAGAGGGATCGACCAGGGAGGTGCTGTCGCAAGGAGTACAAGTTCTGAGAACCAGGTCCGGCCGGGCCAATATGGGGCGACCAAAATGACCTGCTCCCTGTCCTCCCTGATCTTGCACAGAACCTGTGCGAGAAGGCTCACTGGGGGAAACGCATATTTGCGTGGGCCCCGCGGCCAGCTGTGCGCTAGTGCATCCGTGCCGAGGGTCCCCTCGGTCAGGGAATAGTACCAGCGGCAATGGGAAGAGTCGCGGGAGGCAAACAGATCTATCTGTGCGTCGCCAAACTGCTCCCAAATCAGCTGAACCGTCTGGGGATGGAGTCTCCATTCCCCCGGGAGAGGCTGGAACCGCGACAGCTCGTCGGCTGCGCAGTTCAGGTCTCCCGGGATGTGAACGGCACGAAGCGACCTCAGATGCTTCTGACTCCATAGGAGGAGATGGCGGGCGAGTTGCGACATCCGGCGGGAGCGTAGACCACCTTGTCGGTTGATGTACGCTACTGTTGCCGTGCTGTCTGAACGGACCAGAACGTGTTTGTCCTTGAGCAGGGCTCGAAAGCGGTGCAGGGCAAGACGTACGGCCAGCAACTCGAGGCAATTGACATGCCATAGGCGCTGGGGTCCTATCCAGGAGCCCGCGGCAGCATGTCCCTTGCACATGGCGCCCCAGCCCGTGGAAGAGGCATCTGTTGTAACAACAACATGCCTGGAAACTCGTTCTAGGGGAACACCTGCCCGTAGAAAACTGAGGTCCAACCACGGGGTGAAGGTCTGACGGCAGGCTCGGGTCACTGGGACCTGGAGGGTGCCGTGTTGCCATGCCCATCTCGGGACTCGATCGCAAAGCCAGTGCTGAAGCGGTCTCATATGGAGCAGACCAAGCGGGGTCACCGCGGCTGCTGACGCCATATGCCCCAGGAGCCTCTGAAAAAGTTTCAGAGGAACCGCACTCTTGCCCTCGAACTGGCGAAGACAAGTCAGCAGAGACTGCGCGCGCTCGCTCGTAAGCTGCGCGAACATGGCGACCGAGTCGATTTCCATACCGAGAAAAGAGATCCTCTGCGCTGGGGAGAGTTTGCTCTTTTCCCAGTTGACCCGAAGGCCCAGACGGGCGAGGTGCTGAAGCACCAGATCCCTGTGTTCGCAGACCTGATCCCGAGAGTGGCCTAGAATCAGCCAGTCGTCGAGATAGTTCAGGATGCGAACCCCGTGTTGCCTGAGCGGCACAAGGGCTGCCTCGACAATCTTCGTAAAGACGCGAGGGGACAGGGCTAGCCCGAAGGGGAGAACCGTGTACTGATATGCCTGCCCCTCGAAGGCAAACCGTAGAAACGGTCTGTGTCGAGGAAGAATGGAGACATGAAAGTACGCGTCCTTCAGGTCGATCGCTGCAAACCAATCCGAGGGACGAACGCACTCGAAAATGCGTTTGGCTGTCAACATCTTGAATGGAAGCCTGTGTAGGGTTCGGTTCAAGACGCGCAGGTCCAGGATTGGCCGTAACCCACCGGTTTTCTTGGGTACAATGAAGTAAGGGCTGTAGAAGCCGGACTTCATCTCGGCTGGAGGGACGATCTCGATCGCACCCTTCGCCAGTAGGGTGTCGACCTCCGCACGCATGACAGGGGCATTGCCACCCACCACGGTGTAGCGGACTCCCCGAAAGCGGGGAGGAGGCCGAGCGAACTGAATCGCATAGCCGAGCCGGATGGTGCGAGCGAGCCAACTGGACAGGCTGGGAAGCGCTAGCCAGGCTCCCAAGAACTGAACCAGCGGGGTCATGCGAACCACCGGCGTACCCCCGATGGGGCAGCGAGGCGGAATGACCGGCCCAGACAAGGGAGGCATGGGAGCGTCCCGGGGTGTGGGCGGGGTCGAATTCCGCGCCCTGACAGAGGAGACCAGGGAAGGACCAGCGTTCCACGGGGGTCTCGTCTGCCAAGGGGCTGGCGACAGAGGGGGCCGAGAGCGGCGAGGCCATGGGGCGTCGCGCACTGCCCGCCGCGCCCTCTTGAGGCTCGGAGGTGAGAATGTCAGTTCTTTCTTTAACCATTGATAGGGTACCGCCGGCCATGAGGCCAGCGGCGGAAGGGAAAAACAAAAGATTCTCCCCCGGCCCTCCACCGGGGGAAGGAGTGGTCCTGTTACCATCTCCTGGGAAAGAACCGAGGTCACCTCCGAGCCGCCCGTCTCAGGACCGCCGCTTAGACTGCCGTTTGGCAGGCTGGCCTTTCTGCGACGTCCTCCACGCCTCGGCCCGGGTGAAGGCTGCTGCTGGGGCCGGGCAGGAGGGGCGGGAGTCGCAGGGGGGCGGCCTCGGCGGGGAGCAGACTGAGGCATCTGAGCCGGCGGCTGGGTGGAGGCAGCAGCTGGGCGCCGGGGCAGAATATGCTTAATTGCCTCAGTCTGTTTCTGAGCGGTCGAGAACTGTTGGGCGAAGTCCTCGACCGCCCCGCCGAATAGCCCATCCTGGGAAATGGGAGAATTGAGGAAACGTGTCCGCTCAGATTCTCTCATATCGGCCAGGTTGAGCCATAGATGTCGCTCCTGGACCACCGAAGTGGACATCACCTGACCAAGAGAGCGAGCGGTCACCTTCGTCGCTCGTAGAGCGAGGTCGGTGGCCGTCCGCAACTCCTGCATTAACGCAGGGTCAGCATTGCCCCCGTGCATGTCCATGAGCACCTTGGCCTGATAGACCTGTAGGGTGGCCATGGCATGCAGGGCGGACGCGGCATGGCCCGCAGCTCTGTAGGTCTTCGCCGTCAACGTGGACGTGAATCTACAGGCTTTGGACGGGTGCTTTGGGTCACCGCGCCATGTCGAAGCACTCTGAGGACACAGTTGCATCGCAACAGAGCGCTCAACAGGGGGAACCCCAGTGTACCCTTTCACCGTGCCGCCATCGAGGGCAGTGAAGGCGGAAGTGGTTGCCGAGCGATCGCGAAAAGTCAGGGGAGACTTCCACGATTTCGACACCTCTTCATGCACTTCCGGGAAGAAAGGCACTGGGGGCTGACGGGCGCCTTCGGCACGGGCCGCCCCCAGATACCAATCATCTAGCCGGGAACGCTCGGGACATGGCGGAGGGTTCCACACAAGCCCAATCGCCTCGGCCGCCCGGGCAAGCATGGCTGTGAGTTCCGGATCGGACTCGGGCAATGCTGGGACTCCCGAAGGAGGCAACACAGCCGAATCGTCATCTCCGGAGGAGTCCAGCCCACCTTGTGATGCGGCGATCGACATAGCATCCTCCGCGGGTGCGCCAAATGAAACGCAGGGCCCCGAACGGGAAGCCCCGGCGCCCTCATCAGGCAACACCACGGGTTGCAGTGTGCAGGAGGGGGGTGTGGCCCGAGGAGGATTCGTCGAGTTGTTCCACACCGTAACCCTCAGATCACCCTGACCACCAGCCAAAGTACCCCCTCCAGTGGAGGAAGTAGATTGGGGTGTGGTAGAGGGGACTCTCCCCCCATTACGGAGATCATGGAGTCTCGATCGCAACACTGAGATGGTCATGTTCCCGCAGTGAGAACATGACTCATCCATGAACGCGCGTTCAGCGTGCACGAGGCCCAAGCACGCCAAACAGCGATCATGACCATCAAACGGAGGTACCAGTCGACCGCACCCAGAAACGGAGCACGGGCGAGCCATCTTTAAAAAGACGTGCCACGTGCAGCTCTTTTAGAGAGGAGTGAAAAGCTCTGCAGAATGCCGAAGCACCCAGGGAGAACGCGCACGCTGTGCTTCGATCACTGCACAGATCAGACAGGAAATGCGGAACTCGCTGGAACGTGCCGTAACACCAACACTCTGGAGAGAAACTCGTCTTGAAGAGGAAGCGCTCAGGCAGTAAACTCGGCTCTGAAGCAAAAACATAATGCGAGATTGCCACGCAACGCCCTTTATACCCACGCCGTGGGGCGGGGTTGCGGCATGCAAATTCCGCAGACCCATGGCATTTTCATGCCATTGGCTCGTTTTGTAGAGCTCAAAGGCGATTGGCTTCTAAGCGAAACCCCCATTCCGTCAGTAACTGACGTAACTCGTAGTGTACTGACTGAAAGGGAACGGGGCAAGGCCGGTGGCGTGATTGATAATCTCCTATCTCTCACGGAGGAGGTACGGGAGCATAAAAGGAGGATCGACGACAGTGAAGGACAAGAGAGGACCAGGCCTGGACTTTACGTTGTGTTTTATTTATGTGTGTGTGGCAGCCATATGTGAGGGGCTGCCAGTTTTACTTAAATTTTGTGTTTATTGATAATTAAAGTTGTTAAACATTCCCCCCTCCTTCTTCCCATAACAACATAACGTGTTACACTGGTTTCGAAACTCGGGAGGAAGGAGGGACATGTTGTTGGAGAGCCTTCCACAAAGCGTCCAATACCATTGCATGGCACCGCCCCCAGCCTGTGAGGGGTGATGGGGGTATGTGGCAAGCAGGATAAGGCAGAGGGGTCATGAGAACGGGGCAAGGCCAGTGGCGCGATTTGATAATGAGTGTCACCTGCGTGTTGCAACGGTCTCGTATCTCTCACGGAGGAGCTACGGGAGCATAAAGGAGAAGCGACGACAGTGAAGGACGAGAGAGGACCAGGCCTGGGGGGGGTATTCCAGTTTCCAGGGTATGTTTAAGGGTAAGTAAGCAGATAACCTCAACTTTCAGTTCCAAAAACAGAGGTAACTTTCAGGGTATGTAAGTAGCCATAGCAACTCACTCTCTGAAGATAACCTGCTCCAGAGCAGGTTATGTTCCAGGGTTAGTTTGCTTAAGAGGTATTCAGATGCATGATATATAATTAATATACTTATATTAATATAACTAAATTTGTTATATAGTTCCAGTTATATAACATACAATATTATATATTAATTCTAAAGCACTATTACAACAAGATAATGTTTGAATGTTAGTTTAATTCAAATATGTTTATTATTTATGTTATTGTCATCTCACACATGGATCTGCATTTAATTAATTATCTTCAAACAAACAATATAATCCTTATTCTCAGTACTTATTAAACGAAAAGATTGAAAAAATTATTGCACAACCACCAAATAGGTGGCGATGTGCAGTAAGTAGGTTATGTAAATCACCATTAAACAAAAGAAGGAAGTAGAATGGCGCGCTCTTTCTTAGCGTCTGTTTCCATGGTGAATCATCGATTCGTTGCTCTGTTGAGAATGTCTTGTGTGTTAACTGGGAACATACTCTGAGTTGTCTGAACTTACTCACGGACACATTTTTGGAACAGGGTATATGTGACGGTAAGTTAACCTTGCTTTCTGGAATACCCCCCTGGGGCCTGTTTCAATAAGGAGGTTCAACCAAACTCTGAGTTTATACTTGAACTCTGAGTTGACTTACCCTGAGATGGGAAACTCTGAGTTTTGGGTTTCAGAACAGCTGAATTGAGGTAGTTCAATCAACTCTGAGTAGACTGACTCTGAGTTAAGCGCGTGCACCACGACTATGAAAAGCCACAATCAATGGAGCTCCAAAATTATGATTCACCATGGCAACAGCACCCAACAAAAAGACATCTGCATACTTCTGGGTAAAACGTAAGTTTAATTCTTAATCATTGTTATAATATCAGAGGTGAAAACTGGCAGAACGGCAAGTTGTTGAACTAATATTCATTTTCATGGTATCCCACGGGCAAAGAAAACGAAGAAAAAAGAATGTGGTAGCAGCTAAAAATTAAGTATAAAAACATAATTCTATCAGGTAAATCTTTAAGCATAAAAGGTTCATGGTTGTAGGATTCATGACTTTACAAACATTTGACATATTAAATAAATATCATTCAGTGTCTTTTTCAATGTGCAGCAACTTTTTCCACATAGTCTAATGCTCTTTTCACATAATGTTCTCTAATCCAACCTGTTACATTTTTTTATTAGGGTAACGTTAATGAAATTAACATTTGACCTACTCAGGCAACAGCAAGAAGGCAGAGGCTCACAAAATGATGGGAGGACCTGTACCACCACCACTGACAGAAGAAGAGGAGATGGAGGAAGAATATTAAAATCCAACAGGAAAAAAAAGAACTGTTGCTTTTGTATTTATAAAGATGACCAAATAAATTGTGAATAATTTGTGTTTATTTAACACCTGTGGTGTATGGCATATATTTCAGACTACCCTTCCATCTGGTATTCTTCCATTCCATACAGTAATCTGTTTCATTTTCGGAAGGTGCGATGATGGGAATATGCGTATCAATGCATCCAACCACATTGGAAATCCTAAAGGAAATTCTAATTATTAGGTTACTTCCAGAGGTTGCAAAAATATATCAAGTGAACATAATTTAACCTGATTGCTACAGCACTGACCTGCAATCCTGTGAAACTCCTCTTTTATGATCTCATGGGTTTGTGCCCAGGAAACAACACAAACATATTCAGAAAGAGCTCACGTGAGAATGAGGCAAACTTTCCTTACCTCTCTGCATACAGCGGCCTTACTAATATGCTCTGCATCTCTTGATATTATACATAAAACTATCATTAAAACATGGTACAAAATACCGTGTTACAAGTGTCTTTTTGTCACAACATGGAGTAATATAGTGATTTTGAGGTATGCAGTGTTAGCTTTCTTAGCTTCACACACAGCTTCTTGATAACACCTTGATAACTGTCCACAAAGTAATTTCCCACATCACAACTGGGCCACAATTGTGCCCTTCAGCAAACTCCAGATGCTCTTTGTTTCTTTTGTGACACTTCCCCATACAGACTAGTGTTGTGCTGAGTTCTTGATGTGGTTGAGTGCTGCCATGCTACTCTGTTCACAGCTACTGAGCTCTGAAGGTCCTTGAAAGAAATGTTTGGTGTCTGATTCTAGCACAAGCCTCCCTCTTGTTCGCTGAGAAGTGAGTTTTGAACCTTTTCAAGACAGCGCATGGGTGGTTAAATGAAGCGTTCACTTCATGGTATTTGATAATTGTTGAACAAGGAAATTCTAAATATTCTGTACAAATACAGTTCACTACAAAACACAACATTGCATATTTCATGCACACCTGTACCAACAACTGTTTCTGACATTAGAGTACTTTAAAGTCCTCATGAAATCAAAATTGATCTTACTTACTTTGTTAGCACACATTACAGGTCTTAGGGTGAACAATTAAATAAATAAAAAAAAGTTTGCTGTGGTAATCTTTAATCAAAATCTGAAAAGTAACTTCCGGTCTGGAATGGCGTTCCCTTTCCGATGACGGCAGTTTGACGGCTTGGGTTTAAATATCCTTAACCATTCCCCTCCAACCGTTTTGAAAGCTAAAGAGAAGATTTTAGATTTTAGAGTCTTTAGAGCAGATTTGAAGGAGGAAATAGAGGGAGCTAATCTGATGTAAAGAGGTAGACTATTCCAAAGTTTTGGACTTGCAATCGCAAAAGCATGATTGCCTGATTTTTTTTAAGCCTAGATCTAGGCACGATGAGTAGACAGTGATCTCTGGATCTCAGAGTTCTAGAAGGAGTGTATGGACATAGCAGATTAGTCAGGTACTGAGGGGCAAAATTGTTGAGGGCTTTATAAACATATAGTAGAATTTTCAAATCAATTGTAAATTTGACAGATAGCCAGTGCAGATAAAATAGGAGTTACCGGAGTTACCGGATCATACTTGCGTAACGATTGAGCGTAACGAGGCGCTGAGCGAGTATTCCACGCTCAAGCGCTGAGCGTTCGCCGTTTTTTACTGGTCGCCGAGAGTTGAAAAATGTTCAACTTTGAGTAAAACGCAGCGCTCATCACTGTCACTTTTCACCCAGCCGTCCAATCACAGTGGAGGAGGGGCGGGACAAATACAACACCGACCAACCGCCACATATATTCTGCTTGTACAACATCAACAGATGAAAACAAGCAGCATAATAACGGAACAAAATAATTTAAAACAAGAGCCAGAGCAAATATTTGTATCGGCATTTTTATATAGAATCAATACAGAAACAAACTATCTGTGCAATGAGTACTAGTAACACTTCCACGGATATTCCGTATCATAACAAGCAAAGAGTCTCAACTGAAAAAAACGCAGTGCTGCCAAAACACTCTCAAGCGCTCATAGCAAGGCGTTTTCAGCGGAGTGCCTAGCGTTTTTAGCTGGATAAAAGCGCTTTGGTGGACACACGGCCTAAGGCACTGTAGTTAAGTTAAATCTCTGAAGTATAAACTGGTAAAATATCAATGTAATGTTACACAACTAGTTTATCATTTTCTTAAAAATAATTAGTTTGATAAGAACAATGTACAAGTACACCAAATCCTTCTCTGATAAGACCTAGAAGATGCTTAATGATATCTTTCCACCTAATGGCCTAACATGTTCAATATTTCAGAAAATCTACCATGCCAAGAACCTTTTGACTAAAATGTTTATTAGTTTCAATGACATTCATTCATTCATTCTAATTCAGTTTTTATTTTATTTAATTTTACTCAACAAACTCTGTTTAGGCTGTTTTTGGGAAGGTTACAACTTTTGTGTTCAACATTTTGTTTCAGAAATGCAAACAATTAAAGATATTGAAATTTCAACTTCATTTGTTTGGTTTTATGTTGTTTAAATTAGCTTTAAAAAAAGAAATATGAATATTTGTAAAAGGAAATTTGATTATTGAAGTTTTGCTGTAACACTATTGAAAAATCATGATTGTAACATTTATATCCATACCAAAATCTCAGATGGCCAGAGTGATCTTTTATAAATCATTAAAATATTGGTGTCCATGACGCTGTGAGTACGGACACTGATAACATTCTCTTTTGAAATGGGTAGAGGCTTGAACCTAGAAACAGTATTTCTTAACATGCAGATTAGCTTAGCAACATGCTAACTTCAATTTCAATTGACTTATTGTGATCCACTGGCTTTTTGAAAAATGTGATTCTTGACTTTTTGAGACAGGAAACAACAGAAAGAAGAGGGAGAGACGATCATGAAATGACCTTAAAACTCACCTACATGCATGCACACTACCCACCAGGCCAGCGTATGCTACTTTGGTAACAGACTGGATAAGCTCTGCTGAGTCCTGTAAAGACTTTTGTACTGCCATGTCAAGGATCCCCACAAAAGCAGCTTACTATCATTCCTCTCAATTAAACATTCATTGAACACATTAGCACAAACAAGCTGGGCCAGGAGGTACAGAGCCAGCGTAAACGTGACCCAGCTAAATGCAGAGATGCTGAGTCTCTCACAGACTCGGGGAATAAAATATAGCCTATGGCCTTCTCATATGGCCTTCTTCCCTCCTGCCCTACACCAGCGTCACATACAAACGCATTTGGCATGTATCAACCCCCTTTTTTATGGGAATAACTAGACTGGAAAGCATCGATAATGACTCATAACATCCTCGAAAATTACACTACTCAGGGCTTTGTTGCAAAATTGAAAAGAAAATTAATCCCCTTTATAATTGGCAGCCAAGGGATTAAGTCAACATTTACTTATATACTACAAATCAGTAAAGCTTCAGCACGTGTCCTTGGAATCCCTGCTTTATTTTACACTTTCTTTTATCTACTACCTGTAATGTACTTGGGGGCAGAACCTTACATGAAGACCTCCACAAGGAAACGTTTGGAGCGATTACATAATCATAACTTTTTCTTGGCCTCAGTCCCCTTTCAGTTCCTCGGCTAACATAACAGATGAAGACCTCTCAGATATTTTCACTGACCGGAAGTTTCCTTTGACTGTGAATGGATTGTTCTAGACTGTTTTGACTTTGAGGGTTTAACATCATGCTTACGGCTTATTTTAGGTCTAGAAAATGGATGTTAGGGCAGACTCAATAAGCAAATGTTTAGGGTAATGTTCTGAGAATATACAGGCTTTCAGAACAGCAGGAAAAATATGGAAACATCAAATGTATGAGACTTCACAGCATATGTCCTCATGAAAAAAGAAATTATATTTTGCACCAAAGCAGCATATTAGATGATTTCTGAAGAATCATGCGGTACTGAAGACTGGAATAATGGCAGCTAAAAATTTAATTGTTATATTTAACAATATTACTGTTTTTACAGTATTTTTGATTAAAGGTGCACTATATGTAACTTTTGGGCCTCTAGCAGTCAGGGGGGAACTGTCAGGGCCCTCTAGGCCCTCAGAGAGGGCCTAAACTATTGTAAAAAATAATATTTACAAACTTTTAAATAATAGTTTAAAACGTTTTTAATAAAAACACATTAGATCTAATGTTATTTTAGTAATTTATAATTTGACAATAAACATGTCTGAACAAATCTGCCAATTCAGTTTGTGTTGTGTTGTATAGACGTCCGTTTACTCCATATTAGGATTTTTCCACCTAACGCTTTCAGCTCTGTGATTGGTGGTCCAGCTGTGAAATTACAGAGGGCCAAGCCATAACAAGTCAATGACAGGCAAGTGACAAGAAAACTGACCAATCACATCGTTCCTTTTAATGGGTGGGACTTGTTATCGCTATGATTATGACGCGTTCTGCATGCTGTGATGAACACGATCGAAGAAAAAAATGCTGATAAAATAGCTAGCGCTATTCGCTATGGAAACAGCAAGCAACAATAATGAGGAGGACAACGTTGCTAATTTATTATTTACCCCGTTTTCAAAATTAACCTTTAAAGAAAAGCTGGAGATCGGAAAAGGAAGACCTACCACAGAGCTTAATTTTGAGCAGAAAGCCAAAGCTGTTCATTTCAACCACAGCAATTATAAGCGGATAAAAATACAACTGGATGACAGCATCAATCAAGGAGCTAAGCTTTACTGCTGGAATTGTTTGCTGTTTGGGTAAGTTTTTTAAAATCGAATAGTTTACGTGACTGATTTTATTCTGGCCACCGCTGCCACTGTTTTATATTTTAAGCTATTTTGCAGAATTACTGGTCAGACTGCACATTTGCTGTAATTCTGCATAATAGTTACATTTTCCCAAATCATAAGTTTAATACGGTCTGTTACATATATTTAATCGGCTGCTGTGCCAGTCTAATGATGAGATTTATTATCAACTGGAAGTTTTTTTAATGCGGAAAGTATCTGTCGCTAATGTGTGCTTTGGTCTGAGCGCTGTCATGATGCATCGGCTTACATTAAATTTTGTTTAATTTGATGGTTTTGTGGCCAGTTCTCACTTTATTCCGTTGAAATAACACACCGATTGTGTGATGCAATTATTTGTAATGATGATTTGCATTTTTATTAGTTTTTTTTTTGTGATGTTTGCTTGTGCCATTTCTTGTCAAAGGTAACATGCAGTATTATAAAAGAGAACACTATAAGCTAGCTTTAAGGCTGATTTTAGGCTTTTTTTCCCAGAGAAAAAAGAGGGTGAGAGGGCCAAGGTCCAAGAGTCACGGTTCACTACTGCTAGCGGTTAAAAAACAAAACTGCATGCATTTTGCGGAAGAACATTGGATTCCTATATTATTTTGTAAATTTACAATAAATTTTAATAATACATTTTTGGTGAATCATTCTTAAACTCATTCGTACGCACATTTCACGCACATATTTGCGCATACGCATGCATATGCTGCATTCACATTAGGCATTGCCGTCAACGCTTGACGGAGGGCATGTCTGAAGCTTGTTGCTGACGAGATCGCCATAGTGACAACAGCCAATCATATTACTTTTCTGGTGTTGCATGAATGTAACTGGCTAGCATCTGCGCTAGGGTATTTGCATAGGCGATCTGATTGGCTGATGCCTGCGTTTCCGTAAGCAACACCAGTGACACAATGCAAGGGAACCCACAGTTCAGTTTGGCAACGCATTGGAAGCGTGTGAATGCAGCGTAAGCATATGTAGACACAAATTTGTGTTTGAAATGTGCATACAAATGATTTTAAGAACGATTCACAAAAAATTTCGTAATAAAATGTATTGTAAATTTACGAAAAAATATCGGAACAACTGAAACCACGCGTACGAAAAAAGCACATACTCTGTACGACTTTATAATCATGTTAAGAAGTTATATTTCATCCTAACATGACTATAATTACATTAAAGTATGTTGCATTAATTGTATTATATAATCCATATATAAAATTATATAATAAATGTATTAAATAATACAATTTAATAAAATCTTAAATACATTCCATCATATATAGCCTACAGTTAAAGAGTAAGAAAAGCTGCGTTACATGTTCAGCTGCGAGGTTTCTCTGAATAACACAGATATACGCGTATGTACAGCTGACTAATGAGAGGTCTAATCTGGGTCTGTATAAAAGGTGTTTATAGTGAGAACTGGTGAGAATGGCACACTTGGCAAGTTTGACGAGAGTGATGAAAGGCTGTAAGGAAAGAGTGTGCGGAAAGCCCTTATATGGGGATGGCCGTGTTTCATGCAAAGACTAACCTCGTGCACGCGGCTGCTCATTTAGAATACTCCAAATTCACTAACATCAGAACAATGTTAAGAACTAATTCATGTGTGTATGAACGTGTTATGAATTAGGCAGAGATTTTTCGTGTTTATGTGCCTACAAATGCAATTATAAATGAATGAGACCCATTGTTTTGGTTGTGCTTCGGCTCTGCGTGACTGTACTGTAACGACTGAGACAAATCAGACACATAGTTACATTTAACAAATATGCTTTAAATGCTTTATCCTTAGTAACGGACCTTCCCCCAAAAAAGCAGGAAAGGTCTCAAGTTACCAGGGCTACCATCAGATAAGACTTTGTTTATGGCTTGAAAGAATGTGAAAAGGGAGACCCATAGCCCTTAAACAGACTTTCCTGCATTAATTTATAGAAAAACTGTTCTATAAATGAACATGCACCCCAGGACATTGTGTGCATGATTATAACTGTCTTGTAAAAGTGTATCTTGTGTGGTATTTTGTTTTATGCATATCTTATGAGCAAACTACTAGTTAATGTAACCTCACCTATAACTTGTTTGGTGTCTACGAAGTTGTAATTTAAAGATCTGAATGATTATGTATATGATATGTCGATACCTGTGCAACATATTAGTATTACAAGAATCTTTAATAGTTCCTTCATCAGCAACCAATCCAGTTACATATACAAACATTCTGCTTGAGACAAATCGTAAAACTTTCCCTCCGAAAGCCTAAGTACGATTGGCTCACTGACCACTCGAAGGAGAGGTTAAAAGGCCCCCGCGCAGAGCCGCCTCCCTCTTCTCACTCTCTCGACTGACTACGGACACACATCTGCTGGCTCTCACCTGGCCAGGCTGTAAGGCCTACACACACATCAAGCCATGTGCGTGACAGGAAACCTGATCCAACCACACGGTCGCGGGCCGGCAGGCCCAACCCCTCAGGCCATGTGCAATCTCCTCGACCTCGACAGAGTCGAAATAACCTTGAAAGTTCATCATATCTTCTTCAGTCAACGCAGAAGAAATCGATTGCAACTTCAACACCATCGGACCGAACTATCAAGACTTTCTCCTGCGACGGTACACTGTACTGCTCTTCAACCGCTAAGGCAAATGCAAGTAACGTACAATATACTAAATCGCTGTTTAGTTAGTCAAAACTGTGAACCCCTTTGTTCAAACAAAGGATCTTGCAGTCATAACTGATGGTTCTCCCAGGTGTTTTCATAGCTTCATCCCTATGTTCTGACCTGGTTCTTCAACCCCTTTAACTTTACATATTACCCATGTATGTTTTTGATCTGTATGTATGCGTTTTTTGTTAGTTTAGTTGTTTGTGATTTAGTTAATAAAAATTGTGCACAATACAAATCTGGTTCTGACTCCCTGCCTGCAAACAAATTGTCTCTTAATTTTGTTACACGCTCTAAGCACTATAAATGCTAATAAGGAAGAATTATTTTTCTGTGGCCATGAAAAATACCCTTCTCTTAGAATTAATTAATAATCAATACTGAGTGTTAAGAGGATGAACTGATTGATTGATTGATTGTAATGTTAATGTAGCAAGTTAATCTCATTAACTGATTCAAATATTCATAATTAATCATAATGAATAATCATAATGAGTTATGAATAATTATTAATATTTCCCCTTTGAGCTAATTCGCTACAGTGCGGATGAATATGGTTATTATCTCTCTAAAAAGAGAGAGAGAGATTATTCTATTTTAGGCTTCTAGAGAAGATGTTACTGTAGCTATAGCCTATCCATTAATAGATACGGTACTTGCTTAAAAGTAAATTCCAGCACCAAAATGAAATGACCCTTCACAATAGATACGCTTTACAATGAACTCTGTTAGAGAGATAATTTATCTGTTAAATAAAATGCCTTACTCACCTGTAGATCAATAAAAAAAACATCTCCGCATTGCTTTTACATTTCAAATCCCTCAGTTCTTGCAATCTCAGAAAAGTCAAGCAAATGTTGATTCTCATTTTATTAAGAGCTCTGTCGCATTCTCTTTTTGCCAGCAGACTCTCCTCTGTTCTGCGTTTATTTAAAACGGGTGATTCCCTGGAGGTTGGAGATTTAGCGTGCTCCATGTCAACTTTTCTCTTTCGTTGTGACAACTAACCTATGCCACCCCCACACGTGTCAAAGTAGCCGGAGCAACTTTTCGCTATTGACGGATATGATGAGACACACACTGACGATTGACGCATGCGCGCAATTTCCTGTGAAAACCATTCGGCTCGGTCTAAAATATAAACACTTATAATAGACATACCATAGTGAATCAGAGTAAGACAATGTTTTGGAAGAAGGATTAATGATGTATTGACTGAATTTTGTTTTTGAACAAAAAAAGGTTGCATAGTTTCCCTTTAAATAAATGCAGCCTTGATGAGCATGCATAGGGTGACCAGATGTCCCGTTTTTCCCGGGACAGTCCCATATTTCAGCTCTATTGTTAGTGTCCTGACTTATTATGAAAAAAACATGTTTTGTCCCGTATTTCATCTGTACTCAAATTTCTTTATGCGGCTGGGTGACAGTCTTCTGTCATGTGAGAATAGCCTATCAAAAGTAGCCGAGCTCATTGTACAACAAAATTACCATCCAATCACAATTCGTTATCGATTAACTTGCAGTTAGTGAAGGCGGGATGTTAGAGAGCGCGGAGGAGATTAAGTCAGGCACGAAGATATCAAAGAAACACAGCGTTTAACAAGGATCTTCAAATATTGCAGTATGTTGTAAGAAATAACTAGACACACACCAGAAACGCTCTCTCAGACAGTGTGTGATCCCGAATTCAGTTCTGTTAGAGCCTAAATGATCAAATACACACTCCACAATATTTTATTTGTATCTCTATTATGTTTGCCCTATTGTTTGTAGTTTGCTTGTTCTTTTTTATATAAATTAATTATATAGAGAAATATCAAAAAACGATATATCGGTATCGCCGTGGGCTGTCCCGTATTCCACCATGAGAAATCTGGTCACCCTAAACATACAAGACTTCTTACAGATCTCAAACATTTGAACAGTACTGCATATTATTATTATTTTATTTTTTGAACATAATGAATAAAATGTATATATTGTGCTAATTGTCATTTTTTTTTAAAAACATGAAAATGATGTGATAAAAGTTGGACCCACTACAGTCCTCTGTTACCTGTGAATTTTAGCAATGACATCTGTGCAATAAGACATACTGTACTGATCTATATTTAAATTGCCTTTTTAATGCTGAAATGCCAGTGGCGGGTAGCATATTTGCGAAACAGAACCGCACTTTGGCCATTCACAGGTACAACAAGCAGCTTTTCATCTTTGTCCCCTTAATTTAATGCTCATGAATTTCATTTGTTATGTTTGCTCTGTTGAAAATAATGGACTGAATGATGATTGAGAGAATAAGGCACTTTGGCGGTGCAGGGACATCTCAATGGAGCTGTGCAGAACACTGAGCTCTCAGTCTGTTTAGCCTGCTGGAGGCTCGGTTGATTATTGGGTTGCTCTTCCAGTTTGGCTCCAAAAAGCAGATTTATGGCAATAGAGCACTGAGTGATATTGGCTGATTGTTTAAGAGGTCCTTGTGTGGGACCACCATTTCTGTCGCTCTGCCCATTTGGACCGCCGGCTGCCAAGAAAGAAATTTATTTTTTGTGCCAGTTTGCAAACACACAGGAGATGTAGCTTGGACTGCAGGGATAAAGGCTTCAGATGATTTGACTTGAGCCTGACTCTTAGTAGACAGTTTTCTGTGTGTTCTCCAACACCTCTCTCTGTTCACAAAAACACCACTTTCCAGCATCATGCCTTTAAGATTTTCGCTGTTTTGAATTAAAAATACATGAGTCTGAATATAGAGTGTTACAGCTTACTTTGTCATTCAACCATGGCGAGAGTGCAAGTGGTTGGTGTTGCTCGGTCTGCCAGGAAGAGACAAACTGATGTGGGGTCGTCAGTGGAGCGGACAGGTTCAGACTTAAAGGTTAAAAAAATAAACAAAATTCAATTCAGCCGATTTAAAACGGCATTGCATTTTTCATATTTTTTCTAATTACGTGTTCAAACCTCAGAGATTCCTCAGACAGCATTTTATCAGACCTCAGACCTGGTTTGTGTCAATATGCTTCTTCCACACTCAATTATTCTCAGGATGCACTATGGGAAGAAGGCAAGCCGGTGGAGGCAGTGTGATGCTTTGGGCAATGTTCTGCTGGGAAACCTTGGGTCCTGCCATCCATGTGGATGTTACTTTGACACGTACCACCAACCTAAGCATTGTTGCAGACCATGTACACCCTTTCATTGAAACGGTATTCCCTGCAGATGTGTCAAAAGTATCATTACTCAGGTAGAAGTATAGATAAAAAGACTTCTGTAGAAGTTAAAGTATCAACTCAAGCTTTTTACTAAAGTAAAAGTGTAAAAATACTGGTTTCAAAACTACTTAAAGTATAAAAGTAAAAGCAATGTAAGGGAAACAAATGCCATTAAGGACAAAAGCTTAGGGTGCGCCACAGGGGCTTACAGTGCAGTACCCCACCTCCTCAAAGAAACATTTTTCTAAAGGTCATAATGACTATAATGTTATATTAAAATGTTAATGTTAAAAAATGTGGGATGCACTAGGCTACCTTTTTCAGCTGCATATGCCATTGAAAATTGGAAAAAAAACGCCCAAAACTTTAACTGACAAAATAATGTGATATTATTTTATTGCCATACCAATTATGGTTGATAAGTACCATTTTAGCTCCTTAAAACATAATGTTGATGATAAAAAAAATCAATTTCCCAGGAACTTAGCACAGTCAAAACTGATTAATTGTTGATTCAAACCTCTTTCAGCTAGTTGCAAATGTCCTTGAGTGTGTATATGACGATGGACAGGAGTCATATTATATTGAGTCTTCGAGTCACTGGTGTAATCCACGTTTTGAGAGTTGGGTCACTCTCCCACTCTTTACTGTAGATACAACTTACTGTATGTATTTAGCATAGCGATCACTTTGATATACAGCTACGAGTTATCGCGCTAAAAACCTGGCTGTCAGTCATGAATGAGCACGTCTGCCTGCTGATTGCTGATTGGCTGAAAGTGCGTGCTCGTCGACCGGAACCCGCCCAATCTGGCAACACTGTGTGTGATTTCTGTCATCCAACCACAATCAAATTCACTTTTTTATTTTATTTTTTTATCGATGACAAGCCGGAATGAAAACAAGCCGAAATGAAATAGGAGTAACGAGGCTATTTTTAAAATGTAAGGAGTAGAAAGTACAGATAATTGTGTGAAAATGTAAGGAGTAGAAGTAAAAAGTCGGCTGAAAAAGAATTACTCCAGTAAAGTATAGATACCCAAAATTTCTACTTAAGTAAGGTAACAAAGTATTTGTATTTCGTTACTTGACACCTCTGATTTCCTGGTGGCTGTGGCCTCTTTCAGCAGGATAAGTGCCCTGCCACAAAGAAAAAATGTTTCAGGAATGGTTTGAGGAGCACAACAACAAGTTTGAGGTGTTGACTTGGCCTCCAAATTCCCCAGATCTCAATCCAATCGAGCATCTGTGGGATGTGCTGAACAAACAAGTCTGATCCATGGAGGCCCCACCTTGCAAGTTACAGGACTTAAAGGATCTGCTGCTAACATCTTGGTGCCAGATACTACAGCACACCTTCAGGGGTCCATGGTACCATAGTACTTTATGTTACTGAAAAGGTTTTTTAAATAAGAGGAAAATATATATTTTTTTTACTATAGATAGCTATATAGCTATTGTAGCTATATAATTATAGATATTGTAGAAGCAAAAATAAAGCTCAAATCCAAGCTCAACATTTCTTCAAACACTTCCTTTTCTCAGCAGGTTCTTTTTCCCAGCAGGTTTTCATTTCAACTACATACCGAGGCATTTAGATGCACCAAAATTTACCATAATTTAAAAGCCAGACAGACAGTGCATTGGTGTGAATCATTGAGACAGCGTTCAGCGAGAACTTGAACAAGAGGCATTAAAAATTAATCGTCCTCATTTAAAAATTTAATTGAAACAGTTTGACACAAAATGACCCCATGATAAACTCTCACATCTTATCAAAGATACTACTATAGTAAAAGAATTAAACACTGTTGTGGTAGATTGATTTTTACAAGCTTTAACTGAAAGGCACACCTTAAAGATCCCACTTTAGTTGTCTGAAAAGTGAGTAATAATCCTTTATCAAAGAGACCTTGACTAATGGGATACCTTAAGATTTAAATGTGAACAAATTGGTGAATCATTTCAGGGGGTCCTTCTCTGAGATATCCGATCATTTTCATCTCCCTGTACTGTGTTATGTAGGATGCAGAAACTACTGAGATGGGATTTTGTCTGAACAGCACCGGATTTTGAGATGTATCACCTGCACAACTGGTTTCAGATCAGGAACCACATATCGTTGGATCAAACCACTGTGCACTAAAACTGCATCTGGGCTAAATCAAGCCAAATGTTTTATTGAGCTGTGGCATACATTATTCATAATGTCATTAACGGCTTGAGCAACTCCACCATAGAGCAGCATACCAATGAACCACATGAGAGAAAGGCAGAGAGAGAGAGGAGGGAATATTAATTCTTGTCTCTCGACTGCTGTAAAAGGTAACTTAAGTCTCATTAATTCTCTTGGCTGATCATTAAGAGGGAACTTTGCTGTGTTGGTTCACAGAACAGCTGTAGCAAAAGTGCCGCCATTTTGGATTTTGAACTGGATGCCTCTATGGCAAAAGCTTGGATCAAGTCCAATAGTACCATCACTGAACTGGGATTACTTATAGTTCAGAGACATTATACACTGCAGCTCAGTCATTTCAGGATTAATGAGAGGAAATTCAATTTGGCCACTGTAGAAAGGGCAGCCTTTCAATTAAAAGAGCCAATTTTCTTATTTTCAAAGGCATTGCCTAATTTTCACAGGTTTTCAAAAATAAATTTGCATTTAAGCAAAGCACTTGACAAACAGTTCTTTCCAAAATGAAATGGATAGAAGCTTATCTGGACTTGCATGCCACTAAATTTAAAAATGCAAGTGTAATACAGTTATGTCATGCATATAAGCAAATTAGAATAAGTGCAATATAAAAAAGGATAAGTGAGTTTTTGAACTTTCTATTCATCAACAAATCCTGAAAATTTTTATTTCCACAACAAACAAACAAAAAAAAAGGATTACACAACGCAACATTATTGATAATAATAAGAAATGTTTCTTGAGCAGCAAATCAGCATATTTGAATGATTTCTGAAGGATCATGTGACACTGAAGACTGGAGTAATGATGCTGAAAATTCAGCTTTGCAATCACAAGAATAATATACATTTTAAAATATATTTAAATAGAAAACAGTCATTAAATTATAATAATATTTCACGATATTACCATTTCACTGTATTACTATATTTAAAGCCTATTATGTATTATGTACACTATTGTGTTTTTGAACATAATTATGTGTTCGCAGTGTGTGTACACAGCCACCCTATTGTGGTAAAAAATAGATCCACTCCGTTTGTTATTTTCAACAGGTACTGTATATTAAGCTGCTTTCACTTTAATGCACAGATCTAATATACACATGCAATTTCTTTCCCTGCTGTTTACATTAAAAAAAATGACTGACTGTGTTTATAACTTTGTGTGTTTTTGACATAACCTTGTGTGTATTTGACAGTTTAAGCACAATATGACGTGAAAGAGAACTTAGTTTAATACTCACAGGACGCGCCGTCTGACAGCCAGCTTTCTGCGCGCGCACTCAGAAAACCATCAGAATTTTAATCTAAAATGGCTTTAAAATTTTAATGCAAATAATAAACTTTCATGATGACAAAGAACTGCAATGTCACATGAGCGTGACCATGATAGAAATTAGAATCAAAACCGTTTTTGGCAGAGCATCCGAGGTATGAGCTGTACAGGCTCCGCCCTCTTCTGGAAAAGCGGGGCAGGAGCAGCAGCTCATTTGCATTTAAAGATACATGCACGAAAACAGCATGTTTTTGCTTCAACTCAAAAATGGGCATTTACAACATGGTATAATAAATGATCTTTGGGGTATTTTGAGCTGAAACTTCACTGACACCTGAGACTTACATTACATCTTGTAAAAAGGGTAAATAGGTTCCCTTTAAAACTTCTTTTAAAATCATTAAAAAAAAAAACGTTTTAACCCCAAACAGTACTGAACATAAAACACGTTAATCAATAAAACACGTCAGATTGTGCATATTCTCTTCTGATGAATCTCAACCAGTTTCCCCTTTGTACCACAAGGCAGGAAATGCAAGATTTGCCTCAGACTTGGCAGGTGGCTTTGCTGCCTCTCTGTCTCCTCTATCACTGCATCAGGCAGAGAGAGAGAGTCTCATAGGAAGCCAGGGCTGTCAGACGGGGTCAGAGAGCACAACAGAACAGGCACAGTGTAATCAGTGCCGGCGTGGAGTAATAACAAAAGTGTTTACAAGGAGATGCCCCACTGAGATTCCTTCTCATATCCTGGGCCGTGTGCACCTCCGCTCAACTCATAAAAACACAGAAATAAGCACATAAAGAAGAGGCGTGAACACAAATACTCTCACTCACACAAATCCACAAACACGTCAGTATATATGATATGGAAAAGTTAGCTTCCACTGTAAGCATGAAATATAGCACCTTTTGGAAACATTGGCTGCACTCATAATGTTCTCAGTAAAAAATCCAGCAGCAGGTTAGTGTGTTCCCAACGGAACCATAAATTTGCAGGTTATCTGAGAGACCTCCCTCACTGCTCCTTTTTTTAATGAACCATGAGCTTTAGAGTGATCATCCATCTTCCTCGTTGGCAGTGAGAAATGACACTGACCAGAGGAAGCTGAGGTCACCCAAGGTCAAAGCCATGTCAGCCAATGCTGTTCTTTTAAAGCGCCCCAGCCTTTTAAAGTCCCAACTGTAATTTCCCATGAAATATACCCCTTCCCCTACCATGAACAAGTCTATAAAACCCCTTTAAAAGTCAAGGTCATTTCATATCAACGGTAAATCCCGGCATAACGTAACGCCTGACTCCACAGCACCTCAATATCCAAATTCTTTATGGAAAATAACGTGGGTAAGAACTCGTGGGTGGATGGAGGAGGTTAGATTATGGCTGAGATGGATTCCTAATACTCTTTTCTTATTTTGCGGTCCATGGCCCCCTTTAACCAATCAATCTGTGCCGTGTCAGCAGGAGGTTAAAGCAGCTAATCTGACAGGATGCAAACAGATGCTCATATTTCAGCAAGCCATCTTTTACACTAAGGTGAGTGTAGACTGAATGTGAAATAGACAGAAGACGATAGGCAAATGTCTTTTCCTGTCATGACACATGTGAGTCATGTGTGGTGTCTATAAGACATGAATGAATGATGCTGATAAGAGGTGAAGGTAAGGAAACCTGAGCCTGGAGGTGAGGGTTGAAACACGCTGATAAAGAAAGGCAATACACCTACACACACACACACGTTGTGTGTGATTTATTTAGTAGCAGGAGCATTATATTATATTATATCATGAACGATTTCTGAAGGATCATGTGACACTGAAGACTGGAGTAATGGCTGATGAAAATTTAGCTTTGCATCAGAGAAATACATTTTATTTTAAAGTATATTAAAATAGAAAACGTCTCGGTTACATATGTAACCCTCGTTCCCTGAAGGAGGGAACGAAGATGTACGTCAGACATCACTGACGAATTGGGATCACTTCTGGGAGCCCCTATCAGCTTCGAGTGTAACAGGCAAATGGCCATTGGCGTGCAAGATTTGCATCTTGCGCTCCGCCCCGCAGCGCGGGTATAAACAGGAAGCAGATGCAGCGCACATTTGTTTTTCACTGAGGAGCTGAATTAGTGACTCGGTCATGTAGTGATGGTACAGCAACTGTGGCTGTTGCCACTTCCAGCACCCTGCGTGAGCCCCTTAGATCCTCACCTTTTGGGGCGGGGAAGTCACGCAAGGAGAGTCACTGCTGCTGTTCCGCAAGACCCACTCAGCAGGTATTGGATAACGCTGGGAAAGCGTGCCCGAGGGGACGCTGCGTAGTCCACATCCTACCTGTAGAGAGGTATCATGTGGAAGATACACATATGGACTGGCCGCCAGGCAGTACAACATATGGATGTCTCTGGGGTGGCTCCGGCCGACCTGGGTGGCAGACTACACTGGACAGAGACGGCAGAGCGGACTCTGCCAAGGGAAAGACACGGGGTCGCAGTAGGGAGCTGTACTGTGGAAGAATACATATATGGGACCGCCGTAGGGGTCACAACACATGGCACCTAGCCCAGCAGGGGGTGCAGCACTGGGGTGCGCTTACCGTACTGAGCCTGGTGTCAGATGCTACGCCTAGCTGGGGAACTCTACTGGAGCAAAAATGCGCACTTATCTGGTCCATGAGGAGGGGAATGGCACAGCAAGCCGACACAAGAACGGGCACTTCGGTGTTACTGGCTGGTTGAAGCGAGCACACGGAAAGATACCGGCTCCACACGAATCTAGCCAACGTGTTAGGTGTCGCCCAGCCCGCAGCTCTACATATATCTGTCAGTGAGGCGCCATGCGCCAGCACCCAGGAAGAGGCAACACTCCTAGTGGAGTGGGCCCTCAACCCGAGCAGGCAAGGCACACCTTGGGATTGGTACGCCAAGGTGATGGCATCCACTATCCAGTGGGCCATCCTCTGCTTGGAGACAGCCTTTTCCTTCTGCTGTCCTCCGTAACAGACGAAGAGCTGTTCTGAGGTCCTAAAGCTTTGCGTTCTGTCCACGTATAACCACAGAGCGCGGACGGGACAGAGAAAAGCCAGGGCTAGGTCTGCCTGGGCTCAAAGGGTGCTCTTTGCAGTGCGGTTAGCACCAAAGATAAGTCCCAAGAGGGTATAGAGTGAGAGTGAGGCGGATTTAGTCTCCTCGCTCCCCTCAGGAACCTGACGATCAGATCGTGCTTCCCTAAGGACTTTACATCAACCATTTTGTGATTTGCGGCGTTAGTGGCAACATACACTTAGAGGGTGGAGGGAGACAACCACTCGACGAACAGGTTCCACTTAAAGGCATAGAGGCGCCTCGTAGAGGGGGCTCTAGAAGAAGTGATGATGTCTACCACAGCCTGTGGTAGGCCACCTAGAACCTCCGCGTTCCGTCCAGGGACCAGACATGGAGTTTCCAGAGGTCCGGTCGCGGGTGCCATAGGGTGCCCCATCTCTGAGGTGCTTCCTTAGAGGAATGGGCCAGGGAGGGGCTGTCACAAGGAGCATTAGTTCCGGGAACCAGGTCCGGTTGACTTTGCACAGAGTCTGTGCTAGAAGGCTCACTGGGGAAACGCATACTTGGCGGCAATTTGGTGTTATTGTTACACGGAATGACCTGCTCTGCCACGCCCATCTCGAGACTCGGTCGTGTAGCCAGTGTTGCAGCGGCCTCATATGAAGCAATCCGAGCAGCGTTACTGCGGTTGCGGATGCCATATGCCCCAGGAGCCTCTGAATCCAACTCCATCTCCAAATCCACCAAGAGATCTTCTGCATGGGGCAGAATTTGCTCTTCTCCCAGTTGACCCGAAGTCCCAACAGGCTGAGGTGACTGAGCACCATGTCTCTGTGTTCGCACAACTGATCCCAAGACTGAGCCAGTATGAGCCAGTCGATGAGATAGTTGAGAATACGAACGTCGTGTTCTCTGAGCGGAACAATGGCTGCCTCCGCAACCTTCGTAAAGGCGACAGGGAGAGCCTGAAGGGAATGACCTTCAGGTTGATTGCGCAAACCAATCTTGGGGACAGATGCATTCGTTTCTGCGTCAACATCTTGAACGGGCAGCTTGTGAAGGGCCCGGTTCAGGACTCGCAGGTCCAAGATTGGTCATAACCCACCGCTTTTCTTGGGCACAATGAAGTAGGGGCTGTAGAACCCCATCTTCATATCGGCTGGAGGGACCGGCTCAAATCGCGTCCTTTGCCTGTAGGACTTCGATCTCTCTCCGCAAGACAGGGGCATCGCAGCTCCACACACAAGTGAAGTGGATGCCCATGAACTTGGGAGGATGCCGTGCAAACTGAATCACGTAGCCGAGCCTGATGGTGCAGGTGAGCCAGCAGGACGGTCTTGGAAGCGCTAGCTAGGCTTCTAGAAACCGTACCAACGAACCCACCTGACCTTGGGACCCGACCCAAGAGGAATAGCGTCCTGAATTGGGGTCTGAGTGCCTAAAGCAGCACCTACCTGCCCCCACGGTTGGACAGAAGGTACGAGAGAAGGCAGGGTAGTGTTCTCGAGACATACGCTGCTGTCCGCTTGTGACTGAAGGAGAGGCTGTCATCCTCGCACCGCTGAGAAGAGGGGAATGAGAGTGGCGAGGCTCCCCGGCATCGCACACTGTCATTCTCGCCCTCTTGTGGGGAGGGGAACGAGAGCGGCGAGGCTTCATAGCGTCACACGCTGCCATTCCTGAGCTCCCGAGACCCAGAGGTATTGGAACTGCTCTTAAGAATTTGGGTACCACTGGCTGTAACACCAGTGACAGAACAGAATTTACCAATGATTCTCCACCAGGCTCTCCTCCGGGGAAGAGCAGCTCCGACAAAGTCTGATGCCTATGGCGACAAGCAGACTGAGGGGCAGCCCACGAGTGACTCAGTTATGTCGGGAACAGCTACCTCAGCCTGCTTTGAACTGTGGAGGACTGCTGGGCACAGTCGCCGAAAGGGTCACCTTGTGAGATGGGAGCATCGAGAAAGCATACTTTGGCGACGTCTCATACCCCTTCAAGGTTAGCCCAAGAGTGTTTCTGGACCAGGGTGGACATCGTCTGGCCAAGGGCCAGCGCTGTGACTTTAAATATGATCAATCACTGTGCGCAGCTCAACCTTGGCTCAGAACTACCCTCATCTCTCTTTAAGAGTGCAGGGCAGAGGTGGCCTGCCAGTGGCACTGCCACCCCACCGATGAGGGTAGTGAGAGAGGGAAAAACTTTATACAGATTATGGCCCCTTTGGCGTTCCATATTTTGGCACCAAATAGTTCCATACTGCCAAAACTTTCCAATGCACATCCGGGGAAAAGGCAAGGGGGCGGGCAAGGCGATTTACACTGTGTTGCACTATGGATCAGCCACCCGGGAAAGCATGGCTGTCAAGTCTGAATCTGATTCAGCATGAGCACACACTATTATAGTGGTAATATCAGCATCATCTTCATTACCAGCACATAACAGCCCTCTCTCCGATGCAGCGATTGACATCTGTCCTCTGCTAGAGCCCCAAATGAAACGCTAGGTCCTTTTTTTTTTTTAAGGACCAGCAATTCCATCTGTAAGCTACCAGCAGGCATGTGAGAAAGTGAGCGTGGCCGTCAGACGGCACACAGTGCGCTGAACACTCAAGCCCTTATGAAAAAGGCAAGACGAACAACGCGCCGACGTGGTCATGCTCTCATGAGAGAACATGATCCACCCAAGAACACAGTCTCAGCATGCTTGAGATGCGATAGAGAAGTAGGGGCCCACGGAGATGTACTCAGCAGGGAAGCCCCACTGTAATCCTCAGGTCACCAAGGCTTATTAGCCGAAGTAGCCCTTTTCTGGAGCACCAGAAAATAAACTAGATTGGGGAATAGGCAAAGGGACTCAACCTCCTTTGAGGTTTCAAAGTCTCGACCGTGCATCTAGAGCGCCGAGTGACGCGCTGGGTTGCCGTGACAACCCGCGCTGTCAGCCGGCAGCTAGACGGCACACGGCGCGCTGAGCGCTCAAACCCTTACGAGGAAGGTGAGACGAACAGCACGCCGACGTGATCACGTTCTCCTGAAAGAACATGGATCACCCACGAATGCAATCACAACATGCTTATGCGAGAGAGATCGTGGCCGTCAAATAAGGACAGGAAACAACCGCATCCAGAAACACACAGGTGGAATGACATCTTGAAAAAGACGCAGTGTCACACCCGTGTACTCTTTTAGGAGAAAAGCTCTTTAATGTGCTGAAACACACAGGGAGATAGCCGTGGCGAAAACACAGGGAATAGTGCAGCCTGTGTTTTGCACTCACAGTAACGTGAACGCCCACCAAATTGACAGAGTTGCTGTAATAATAGCAGTTTTGCTCTCAGTGAGCTTGCGGTCCTCGCTGTTGTGCCTTCACACCAACACTCAGAACTTCTCCTCTCTCGTTCTGTTTCTCTCTTTGTACAATACAGGAACACTCTTCAGCAGCACACAGTCGGCTCCGAAGTGAATGACAAATGTGCGCTGCATCCGCTTCCTGTTTATACCCGCACTTGCGGGGCGGAGCGCAAGATGCAAATCTTACACGCCAATGGCCATTAGCCTATTCTGTATACACTCGAAGCTGATAGGGGCCCCCAGAAGTGATCCCAATTCAGACGTGTGTCGACCGTGACAGACTAAAAGGGAACTGTATTTTTTCTGTATTTTAGATCAAATAATTGCAGGCTTGATGAGCTTAAAAGACTTCTTTCAAAAATAGTTTTTGTTTCCAAACTTTTGACCAGTACTGTATGTCTGGAGTGACACTTATAATTGATTTTCCAATTAAATGTTTTAATTTAAGTTAGACAAGTATAAAAAAGTCATGTTATAAGTATATAGCCTAAATATAATTTAAACTGTATTTGATCAAATTGAATAGGACTCAATTACATTTCATTGCGTGAATTAGTTTTTTATGAGTTGGGGCTACACATATTTATTGGATGGAAAACCTGCCCTCAATTAAATTGAGTTTGTCCAATGCCTGACTGAATAAATATTTTTATAATTTTTTTTTGAGTGTAGGCAATATACTGTATGTATATGTAAGGGATAATCCACGGCTAGCTGAGCATTAAACGATTTTAATGCACGACAAGGAGGCAAAGAACCGCCCGACACGAAGCAGAGGGTAAAGAGTTATTTTGGCCAGTTACAGCTCCTTAGATCTAGTATTTAGAATTGAGTATTTAGACAGACCATTGTATAAATATATATAAATTCAATAGCAATCATATAATTTGTCTCATATTGTCTATAGGCTGTACATGTGCTGGCGATGCCCAATTTATGAATCACTCTTTTTAGATGTTGTTTTTTCCAACGAATTGTTCAAAGTATAAGCAAAATGGTCTGAATTGGTTCACTATTCTACATTATTTGAGTGGTTTCTCATTCAGTGAAACTGTAACGAGATGCTTTAGAATGGATGAAGTGGATATTGACCTACAATGAACTTCAAATGCATTTGCTTACGCATTTGACTGTATTGCTGGTAAAAAATGAAATAAAATACCAGGATATATATACAAACACACACACACACACACACACACACACACGTTTACTTGGTTATCTAAATGGGGCCATTCCATTGGCCTCTGTTATTTTTATTTACAGCTAGCTATAAATACTCTAACTGCATTGTGAAATATTTTCCCCATGTGATTTTTTTTACATAAAACAGCCCTAACAAAATAGAGAATGAAGGGGTAAATGTTGCAATATGATAAATCTGTGCCACAAAGGAAATTGGCTAAAAAGAGAACGATTCTAAAAGAAAAATGCTCCTAAAAGCATAAAAAATTTATAACTTGATGCTATTGATTATGCTATTTATGCATAACTATAACCGTACCCACTAATCCTAATCCTAACAGAAAACTTTGAAAAAAATAAAATAAAATAAAAATACTTATTTTAATACCATTTCATTATGGTATGTCCTCAAAAGGAGGTTTTGTCAGATTTAGCTCACTTCTGGGTACAAATGTATCCCAAAAATGTTAAGTAGGTACACACACACAAACACACAGTTTGCCTAACCTGCTCTCAACAGCGTATATTTTCAGTCCTGTTTTGAACAGCAAACATATATGATCAATGGGCATCATTCATCTTATAGCCTTCTCTTTGCATGGTCCTTCCTTTAAACCACACCAAGAGATTCCATAACTAATCACGAACCTACAAAGAAAGCAAAGGAATAAGAGAGATTGAAACATTACCATGAGCTCTTTCTAGACTTTTCCCATAGTTGTGCTACTGTAAATGCAAAAACATGACCGATGTCTGTAATAATCACAAAAAAGGCACTGAACTCAATCTCATGCACATGAAATGTTTAGCTATCAGCTCTTAAATGCAATTACAGGAAAGTGCTCTGAGTTCCTCAGAATACTTAGAACAAGTCTCCATTGTCCTGACTAATTACCGTTCCCATCTAATAATCAGTGACAAAAAACTAAAAACATATCTTATGTGAAACAGTCAAAATAGAAATTAAATTGTATACATTTGTGTCAGCTTTATGTTGAATAGCTCAAATGGAACATTGCCTCTTTTTGATGATTTAAAACAGCTAATTTTCTTCAACATTATGCAAAATGAGAGATTCTTTTCCTGTCACACTAACACAAACTGCTGAAGCATAAATACTATTACTGAAATGTTGACATTTAATAATTGCCCTCAGTATTGAATTCCAGTGCAACATTAGTTTAATTCATTCACTCAGCATTACCGTCTCATTTACTGGGCATCATTAATTATTCATCCTTGTTGTAGGATATATTATTAGGTTATTATATTATATATTTTTCCCATTGTCCTGTCTGTATGATTTCTAGAAGCTGGCAAGTTCATAAATCTTCCTCTTATTCATGGCTGCCTCCTTGCCCTTTCCCATGTGGTAAAGAAACAGACTAGTAAAGCTTCTCTTCCACTCCCTGAGCTCAGGCTGAAAGTCATGCCCACCAGACCATAGACAGCAAATGATGAGAAAGCCCCAATGCCTGTGTGGAAGTGAGCCGAGATGCAAGAGGAGAAGATGGGGAGGGGAGGTTACTGAACCTGGACCGTTCTGCCGTCCCACTGGAATAGTTGAGACTAGTGCCTATAAATGTTTTAAAGCATTTATATGGGTCATGATCCAAGTCTAAGGATAGACTGTGGGGGGAAAAATGAAGGAGGGAATAAACATAAATGCAGGTTTCTTGATGGCAGTGCATTATCATTTTTATTTTAACCCCAGGCCCCCTATTGACTTTCAGGAGGAGCACAGGGCGTCAGCTCAGAATAAGGTGCATCAGCTGACATCAGCAGTTTCATCACCACTCTTGATGTCTTCTAACCATGTCAGCACTCATATCTGAAGAAATGACTGAAGAATTACTTAGTGCAGCTTTAAGAGGAACTGAACATTTTCACTTGTAACCCTCTATGTTATGCCAGGGCCGTAGCCACCATAGGCATTAAGGGGAACAAGTCTGAGACTCAATAAGTTTGATATTGACAAGCACTGTTAGACTGCTGAGGTTATTACTGTTCACTGAAGATGAGTGTGAATTCCAACACGACATGTTTTACAGTGAAAATGTGCGTGGTAAGATTTCGGTAGCTAAACATTTCATATTTGACAACTGTTTTAGGATAGATATGTTCAATGACCAATAATATACAGTGCTATACAGTATAACAGTGATGTGATTTTATGGAATTTTGCCATTTTTAATTGAAAATATGCTATCACGTCATTCATAACTGAATGTGGCGAGACAAGAAACGTAGACATACAAAAAGGCGTGAATGTGTGCATATTTTTAAATAAAATATTATTTGCAAATAGTTTAAATGGATTGCTTCACAACTAGGCTATACAATTACACCTAGAACTTCTTTTACCATTCTTATTTCTTTTTCTTTATTTCACTTAAATCCTTTTTAATTATCTAATTATTTAATTACTTTAAATAAAAATACATGGTTAGAGCCTTATGTTATGCTTTGTCCTAACAGTGAAATATTTTTCCAATGTTATTTTATATATACTATATGTGTACTGTGTATAATTATTATGTATATTTATATATAAGAAAAATGATATACAGTATATACATGCAAATGTTTATTAAATATATACATGAATGTGTTTGTATTTATATATACATAATAATTATACACAGTACACACACATATATTATGTAAACACAAACTTTTATTTTGGATGCGATTAATCCCGATTAATCTTTTGCCCATATATATATATATATATATATATATATATATATATATATAAACAGCCCTAACAAAAAAAAAACAAATCGAGGGGTAAATGTTGCCCTTTAAATGTGCCACATTTGAAAATGGCTGAAAGTTAGCTGTTTTTTATACTTTAATTAATAATTATAATGAATATTATTTAAATTAATTGATGTTTATTATTTATACATGTGAAACTATTAATATTGTTCTTAAAAGCATAAAAAATTGTGCACTCTTCAACCTTTACATAAAACATTCCTGTGTATAATTAAATAAAATGTAATTAATATAATTAAATTTACATTTAAAAAAAATTCTATGATAATGTTATTTGTACATAAATTCAATTATCAGGGTCAATGCTTCCAAATAAATAAATGAATGAATAAATAAATATTAATCATATAAATAAAATGATCCAATTTGCAATGAGAAATTGCATTGGTGCAATTCCATTGTAGAATAGAGTACAAACACTATAAAATTTTCTCTAAAAGAATGTTAAACTTACTTAGTAAACAACCAATTATAATTAACTTATTAAAGATGCATAAAAAAGTATGATGATGCAGAAGAAACTCGGTGAAAAGTCAAAGGTCACATGCTTAAAAACAGCATATTATTTCCAACAACTAATTATGTTGAAGTTTTATTCTGAAATATGCCTACACTGTACCATACAGGATTTTAACAGTGTGAGATGAATAGCCGTAGAAACTGCATCACGCTGCAATTTACTGTAATCGGAAGTCTCTAAATGAATGCACGCATCATATTTCCACCTTTGCGTGTTATTAGTAATCAGCTTTCAAGCATTATGCGGATGCATTACAGCTCAAGTGCGTTGACAGAGTTGTTATTTTATGTGGGTACCATGCCGTGCTAATGCATTAAACATAGCTGTTATCTGCTTGACCGTAGATGCATATCCTATGGTAACAGGATGTGGCCTGTCTGCACCGCAAGCATTCAAGTGCATATAACCTTACAATCGCTGAGTGTGAATGTGTGCACACATCTATCTCTCCCTGAACCATTTATGCAAAAGCTGAGCCATGTATTAAAGTTGGCATAAGCTTGCTGCAGGCCTGCATGTTTAGATTGATGACACTGGAGTAAAGGTTGGGATTTGTTTAGCTCCGTGGCAGTCCACTCGCCGACTGATTTCTATTAATGACCTTATTATGGAACCAGAGCATTCAGACAAGCTGTTTACCTGCCCGGGGCACACGCCACTGCTAGAACTGATTGCACACATTCATCAATAAGAACTAGAATCCAATAATCCAATACTGGCTCCTGCTCGGCGTGCACCACAGACTGTTCAGCAGTCTTCTCTCCAATGAGTTTATGAGGATAAAAATGAGGCACTTAATCCAGAGCGGGCACACATCACACCAGGCAGACAGCCAGATCCTTCTGCATCATCATCCTAGTGTGGAGAGAGAAAAGAAAGAACTTCGGGGTGATGGCACAGCGAGAGCGGAGGCAGCTTTGAGTTTAGGCTGCAGGGTCAAGTTCAGTAGAATATGGAGATGGTGTTTGACTGACAGCTGATGTTGGAACCTGGTAAGACAATATCAGTGCAAGGTGCACAGTATGGCATTTACTGTTTTGCTGCCTGACAGAAGCTTTTACCCCCTTTTGCTACTGCACTGAAGTTCTGATTCTATAGCAGATGCAGAGAAGGCCAAAAAAAGATAATCGACCTGTTACAAAACCTTTTAAGGCATCATAGGCACCAGATGTAGCATTGCAACAGAGCTGTGAAAACATAAATCCATTTTGGCTGATAAATATTCTTATAAATCTTAAATCCTGAAAAATATTGATGTAGGATTTTTAAATCCTACAAAAACCTTCAATATAATTTAAAACTAATACCATTCAAAAGATTTGGTTACACTTTATTTAGGTGGTCCACTTCAGACAGTCTATTAACTATAAGTAACTTTGCAACTACATGTCTCAGAGTACTGGTAGACTGTAGAAGGCTGTTATTAGACTGTTAGGTTAAAGGGATAGTTCACCCAAAATTGCAAATTATCACATCATTTACTCACCCTCAAGCCATAGATGTATATGACATTCTTGCAAACGAATACAATCGGAGTTATATTAAAAAATGTCCAAGCTTTATAATGGCAGTGAATGGCAGAGCAGATGCTAGATGTTTTACTTTATAAGGTGTTAAATATGGATATATTTCTTACACAAACTCATCGATTCGCTTCAGAAGGCCTTTATTAACCCCCCGGAACCATGTGGATTCATTTTATAATGGATGGATGCACTTTTTTGGTCTTCAAATTCTGGCTGCCATTCACTGCCAATGCTTGGAAGAGCAAGGACATTTTTTAATATAACTCAGATTGTATTCGTCTGAAAGAAGAATGTCATATACACCTAGGATGGCTTGAGGGTGAGTAAATCATGGGCTAATTTTCATTTTTGGGTGAACTATCCCTTTAAGTTAGGTGTTAGGGTTAGTAGAATAAGTTGATATGTAGTTGCAAAGTTACTTATAGTCAGTAGAATGTATGTTGGGGGACCATCAAAATAAAGTGTTAGCAGGGGTCTTCAATGTTTTTCAGGGCAAGGACCCCTTAGGCAATAGAGACATGGAGCAGGGACAGAGCTGCATATTAAGCATAATAGCCTTCGATATTAATATATATATTATGATTAAGAATAAGTTATATTATGTAAAGACAGTAGATCAAAACTATGCACATTATTATCGCACATGCATGCGTCATATTACTTTTCAATGTTAAAATTGAGATTTATGCATCATAATAAACAACAAGAATAGCAATGTACAGCAAACAATGCATTATAGCCTTGAAAGCGTGAAAGAGTGCCCACTTTACAATCACAAGCTGTCACTCATCACAGTTTGCGATCTCACAACGTTCCATTAAAATCAATAAAGTTACAATGCATAATGATTATCTTACTTGCGTCTTTGTTTGTTAATGAGAGGATTCGCGAGAGCGAGCCGAATTCAGCACTGAACAAAAACAAAGCATTGAGCGGTGAACTTAAACACCTCTGATTGGACATTATGTCCAAGAGATCAACAAACATGTCTGTGATTGGCTACATTTCTCACCGCTGCAAAAACCCCTGTAAATAGGAACATTTCACGTTCTCCAGAGCGCACACACAAACACACAATGGAGCGTTTGCCAAATCTGTTTGCTCTAGCTTTCTTTTCAGAGTGCTTATATTTAAATTTGACTTTGTGTTGTTTTTACCCATGTTTTAATTTTTTACAGTACCGTGACGGACCCCGGATGAAGACCCTTGTGTTAGCAGATATTAAGCAGACAGTCTACTAATACTCTAATAAGAGTTAGTTGACATATAGTTGCAAAGTTACTTTAAGTGGACCATCGAAATAAAGTATTACCAAAGATTTCTCTTACACATTTTATTTATTCTGCATTTATTTGATCAAAATACGGTAAAACTGCAATATTGTGAAATATTATTTAAATTTGTAAAACAGTTTTCTATTTTAATATATTTTAAAATGTAATTATTGATGGCAAAGCTGAATTTTCAGCATCATTACTAGTCTTTAGTGTCACATGATGCTTTAGAAAGTATTCTGTTGATTTGCTGCATTTCTTAATATTATTACTATCCATGTTGAAAATGATTGTGCTGCTCAATATTTTTGTTGAAACTGTGATGCATTTTTTCAGTAAACAGTAAGGCAGGTCACTAGGTTTGGGAACGGAACCCATGAGGCATTTATATCCTGTACTAATACTCAGTGGCTCACAGTTTGTCCTTTTTTATAAAACATACGTTGACTTCACAGTTCACACCACAGGCTTCAGCAGCTCTTAGCACAACTGGAGCTATCCAGTGCTGAAACTGTGACTCATACTGTATGGCAGGGGTGTCCAATCCTGCTCCTGCAGAGTTCAGCTACTAAACACACATGAACCAGCTAATCAAGGTCTTACAAGGCATACTAAACTTCCAGGCAAGTGTGTTGAGGCAAGTTGGAGCTAAACTGGTCAGGACACCCCTGCTATATGCCATCTCAAATATCACCCTAGATTATATGCACTATATTACATTATACTCCCTTAAATGTCCCTATATTTATAGCAAGACCTGAATAGGCCCACACCGAATGTTTTTTCCATATTCTTTGCGCAGAAAATTGTGTGTATTCTGCAGAATGGATTTAAACATAGTAAAATGTGTACCTGAAAACATTATGAAACAAGCCTAAATGTTTAATATATTAAACACATAAGTGGTGGTGGATATACAAAACTTGAGTAATGTGCATTTCCGGAAATCTGTGGCCTAATTAAAGACCTAAAAGTCTTTAATTACAGTACATAAATGTATATACATACAGTATTTGATTGAAAAAACATCTAAGAATTAGACAGTATCAGAGCAAAAGTATCGAGACCTAAAACAGAAAACAAATAATTTCATGAATCAAAAGTCCTAAATTTATGAAATAATTGTGTCATAATGCCATTATTCTCACTTTTTAACCCTCCCTAGTCTGATATGCTCAGTGTGAACTTATAGTGGAGCTTTAACATATTTAACAATAGAGCTGAATGAAACGTGTATTGCTGTGTCAATGTAAATGGTCTAAAAAAAGAAGCTCTCAAGTGAGCCACAGTTGGCCTCTGTTTTGTATCGTAGCAATACTGTATAATACTGGCAGACCTACCAGGCTGAAATCAAACAACAATTGTAATATTCACTCCAAATAGTAGTAATCAAAAGATCAGAGGGAGTGGGGGTTGCATTTTAATTGCCAGCTAATTTAGCCTAAACTGCAGAGTTAGCACCCCATGAATTAAACAGTGAAAGTGGTATTTCATCAGCAAAGTGGAGGCGTGCATCTTTTTATTGTACCATAATTAATGGTCCCAGTTTTCGCAGCGTACTAAAAGACAAATGGGGGCCTTTTTGCCATGACCTAATTGGAGCCTCCTGTCTAAAATTACATGTTAGCAAGTAGAGGTTGGAAAATAACTGCAAATGGGTCATCAAGGAGCATTACTGGCCTGTGAAAGTTATCAAAAGCGAGGGGTGACTTAACCAGACTTTCACTTTCTGATTTTACTTAAAAAATGTCCTTGCTCTCTTTTTTCTCATACTTTCTAGTTCAAATATGCACAATGTCACAATCAGAAATAGCTCAATTTAGGGAGAAAAAAAAAACATAACCAACACAATTTAGTCATGATTCAACATAAACGGGGATGTGACGTCATGATTGACAGCTGTGATTGACAGTTTCTCTGAGCGAAGTTGTCACTGAGGCACCAACTGACTTTTTTCGGGATTTTCAGGAGGAGATTGAAGCTTTAGCTTTAATTTCTACATTTCCATAATTGTTTATTTCACACCGACATAATGAGTTGTTCTGCAGTAAACTGTACTAACAGATACTGAGGGAGTGTGGTCGGGGTTTTGATATTGCTGCTCTACTTCCTGCTCTCTACTGCACAGACTCAGGTCCCGAGATCACTACTGGGCAGACGCAGGTCCCAAATCAGCACAAGATATCAGTGCTATATTCAGACATTGGCTTCACTTTTCTACAATGGAAGGGGTGAAGGGTGAAGTCCATCTTTTTTTACAATATTTGGTTGATCCTGGAACAACATTCCTGTCCGAAAATATAATCTTAACCATATCCCTAACCCTAAACCTAACCCTACCCATAACTTCTCCCTAAAATCAGAGAGAAGTGATAGGTGAATAACACTGATGTAGATGCCTAAACTTGACATAAACTGTAAACTTGTCCCTCAAATCTGATTGGTTGATTGGAATCAACAAAGGTGATCCAGGAACAAAGACATTCCAAGTCATTGTACTTGGTGAAATCACGTTCACCTTTTAACAACATACAAATCTCTAACTGTGTTTACGTAAATGTTACTATAAATAGATGTTGTGGCTTTAAACATTTCTTTTGTTATAAATGCTATAAAATCAACCTATTGATTTAAGGTTCCATGAACCTCAAAGACTTTGAAAACATCTGAGGACTTCAAAAAGTGTTTTTATAGCATTAAATAACTAACTAAAACCAAACTTATTTAAAAAAAACGAACACTTGGGTTTACATCAGCGTGATAAAAACTACCTAAAATGACAGAAACCATCTTTGGAAAAAAATTATTTGAAGTGCAATTTGATTGTTTAGTTTGTCTCGCGTCCCATTAGAATACATGGAGGGGCGGGGTTTATGAGCTATACTGGGACCAACCACCTGGGGGCGTTCAAAATGTTTTGGCTTTACACTTTACGTTTCAGGACGTGTGCGGCACACTTGATGTTGACCCAGAAACACGTCAAACTTGTCAAAATCAGGACTTGCGTCCCTTAAATTATTGCATAATACTTTCATGTTTACGAGCTGTTTAATTCAATAAAATTAAAAACGAATTAAAAGAAACATTTATTATAAAACTAAATCCATAAAACGATCCCATGATGAGAATCCCTAAAAGGTTCTATATATGAAGCGCCTGACAAAACCCTTTCTATGTTTCTACATAAAAACTCTTTCTGACAAAATTTCAAAAATATTTTAGATGTTGTTAGTATTATTACTGGAATTAGATGGTTCTGTGTCCATTCAAACATTATATATATATATATATATATATATATATATATATATATATATATTAATCCATTTGTAATAATGCATCAAGCATTATTACAAATGGGATAGATTGCTAACCTAAAAGGTGATTTGATTTTCCCTCTTTCCACATTACCATGGCAGTAATGATGGAGGTTTTGTTTTCGTAAGGTGAGTGATGTATCTGTAAAGCTGAGATGAGGGTGGAATGCAGACAGATCCATTACAGAGCCATTAGACACACTTCTAATGAGCGAGTCATCAGAAATGATCAGGGCCAGGGCACGACACGTGTTCCTGTCTCAGACAATAAAGAGATATTGTTTGGTTAAATAAATGACAAATCATTTTGCTGACAAATTGCACTCAGTAGAAACTGAGAATTTTTCAATTTGTGCTGTCTCATTTCATTTAATATTGCATTCAGGTCCAGACTTGATATATGAGAAATTTAACATATGAATCTAAATTAATTGATTCTTTATTCTTGTATTTTAAAGTTAATTATTATTTCAGTCATTATTCTCATTCAGTTGTCGTTCCGTGTGATTTATTTTAGACCATGGAACGCAAAAGTAGAACTTTTGCATAGTCCACACTCTCTTAAGAAAAATGGTTCTAAACAGTGGCTTTGGCTTGTAACAATAACAGAACCCTTTTTGGTGCTATATAGAACCCTTTTTATAAGGTTCCATAAAGAACAATGCTTTAAAAAGTGCTATATAGGACCTTAATGGTGTTATAAATAACCTTTAAAATAATAGTTTATGTCATTTATATGAGTATCTTCATATTATTAATGTTAGTATTATTATTATTTATTAATATAGTTTTTTAGTCCTCTATCTGCCTAGTCTTATAATATCTTGTTGCCTTTAGTTGTATTTACATAAAATAAACCCCAGCATGTTGTGTCAATTAGGTACTTTTATTTTTTATTGACATGGCAAAATGTAGCAAAAATGGCAGTGCTCTAATAACAGTTGTTAGCTGAATACATTAATAAATAACAATTGACATTGAACATGATACAGATGTTTATATTATGAAGACCAAGTTCCAGTGAAATATCATCACAATCCTCATGGATATCTTTACGTCCATCTTTATGTATATTCTGAGTGGCAGTTTCTCTCTGCAGATGATGAGGTTATGGTACGTGACAGCATCTGAAATACACAATTGAGTTTAGAGTTACAGTTTGTCTGTACAGTTGATTATGTAAAAACAAGTATGTTTATGAAGGCCAAAATGTACAAAAATGAACAGTAGGCCTATGCTAGCCCTCTACTGTGTTAAAATGAAAAAGTGATATAAAGTCATGGGGTAGCCTTAATGTTTTTTTGTGACCGGTTATGTTTAGGCATAAAGTAATAATTAAAAAAATAGTCTCGGTTACATATGTAACCCTCGTTCCCTGAAGGAGGGAACGGAGACGTACGTCGAAACTGACCGACGAATTGGGATCATTTTCAGAGACCAATCTACTTCAAGTGTTTAAAAACGAGCCAATGACCATTGGCATGCGGTTCACGTATTCCACACTCCGCGGGTTTAAATAAGGAAGTGGAATACCGCATCCTCGCTTTTTTGCTGAGGAGCCGAACTAGTGACCGAACTTCCTTCAGCGGAAGCACAGCACCTGGCGACGGGACGTACATCTCCATTCCCTCCTTCAGGGAACGAGGGTTACATACGTAACCGAAACGTTCCCTTTCAGTCGGTCAGGATCGACGTACGTCGGAACTGACCGACGAATTGGGGATCCTACCAACACGCCAGAGATGCTGGCCCTTCCAGCGCTCTGCTTGAGCTCTCTGAACCGCCCCCCTGTTGGAGCGGGAAGTTAGGGCTCTAAGGAGAGAAGGTCAGTCACTGCTGCTCCTGCAAGACCCACTCAGTGTGACTATTGGATAACGCTGGGAATGCGTGCCATTCTCGAGAGATGGAACGCTGCGGAGCCACGTCCTTCAATGGAAGGAGGGGTGGCGGATACACACAAGGACTAACCTAGCAGGGTAGTCAAGTCAAGTCAACTTTATTTATATAGCGCTTTTTACAATGCAGATTGTTTCAAAGCAGCTTCACAGTGTTAAACAGGAAAATAATGCAACCGAATTTGATTCGGCTGTACAGCCGCTCTGGAGAAAACGGTGATGTCATCTAGCTCATTTCAATTATCATATATATTCAAGTAATGTAGTTGACATAGTTAATTCAGTTTAGAAATTCAATTTATTTGGATATTTATTTGAAAATTTTGTGTCCCCAACTGAGCAAGCCAAGCCAAAGGCGACAGTGGCAAGAAACCAAAACTCCATCATTATGGTGGCACAATGAAAAAAAAAAAAACCTTGGGAGAAACCAGGCTCAGTCGGGGTGCCAGTTCTCCTCTGGCCAATTAACAAACAGTGTATGATTATTATTTTAGCAGCCTTACAGGTCAGAAGTCATATTAGATCGGAATATTCGAAAGATCGGAGGCATCACACCGGAGATGGATCCATTGAGGATGCCATGTCGATGAGCAATTTCAGAGGGTAGACTAATTGACACGGTCTCTGCAGACACTTCAGGGATGAGTTGGTCATGTCCAGGCGCAGGTCCACCATCTGATCTGGACACGGCCCGGATCCGGCTGACTGCGGTAAACCTCGGGATAAACAGAGAGACTAACATTAGCGTAGATGCCATTCTTCTTATGATGTAACGAGTACATCAGGTGTTATGGGAAGTGTTCCCGGTTCTGGCTGACCTAGTTAATGCAGCCTAACAATCATTTAATTGATTTGCATAAAATATAAATTAAAAATGTTTTATGTGTATGCCATAGTAAAGAGATGTGTTTTTAGTCTAGATTTAAACTGTGTGTCTGTTTCCCGAACAATGCTAGGAAGGCTGTTCCAGAGTTTAGGTGCTAAATAGGAAAAGGATCGACCGCCTGCAGTTGATTTGGATATTCTAGGTATTATCAACTGGCCTGAGTTTTGAGACCGCAATAGACGTGATGGAGTATAATGCGTTAAGAGCTCGCTCAAGTACTGGGGAGCTAAACCATTTAGTGCTTTGTAAGTAATTAGCAAGATTTTAAAATGTATGCGATGTTTAATAGGGAGCCAGTGAAGTGTTGACAGAACCGGGCTAATATGGTCATACTTCTTGGTTCTAGTAAGAACTCAAGCTGCGTTTTGGACCAGCTGCAGTTTATTTATTAAGCGAGCAGTGCAACCACCCAGTAGAGCATTACAATAATCTAGCCTTGAGGTCATGAACGCATGAACTGTTCAGCATTTTGCATTTAAAGCATATGCCGTAATTTAGATATATTTTTAAGATGGTAGAATGCAGTTTTACAGATGCTAGAAACGTGGCTTTTAAATGAGAGATTGGTATTAAAGAGCACACCCAGGTTCCTAACTGACGACGAGGACTTGACAGAGCAGCCATCAAGTGTTAGACAGTATTCTAGGTTACTACATGTGGAGTTTTTTTGTCCAATAATTAAAAATTCTGTTTTTTCTGAATTAAGTTGCAGGAAATTATTAGTCATCCAATTTTTTATATCAGCTATGCATTCCATTAATCTTGTGAATTGGTAAGTTTCGTCAGAGCGTGAAGAAATATAGAGCTGAGTATCGTCAGCATAACAATGAAAACTAACGCCATGCTTCCTAATGATATCTCCCAGTGGTAGCATGTACAGGGTGAAGAGCAACGGTCCTAGCACTGAGCCCTGCGGTACTCCATACTGGACTTGTGATCGGTGTGACATCTCTTCGTTTACTACTACAAACTGATAACGGTCAGATAAGTATGATTTAAACCATGCCAATGCAATTCCACTAATGCCAACATAATTTTCGAGTCTATTCAAAAGAATGTTGTGGTCGATAGTATCGAATGCAGTGCTAAGATCAAGTAACACTAACAGAGATATACAACCACGATCGGATGATAAGAGTAAATCATTTGTAACTCTAATGAGAGCAGTCTCAGTACTATGATACGGTCTAAATCCTGACTGGAAATCCTCACAGATACCATTTCTTTCTAAAAAGGAGCATAATTGTGAGGACACTGCCTTTTCTAGTATTTTTGACAGAAAGGGTAGATTTGAGATTGGCCTGTAATTGACTAATTCTGTAGGATCAAGTTGCGTTTTTTTAATAAGTGGTTTAATAATAGCCAACTTAAATGTTTTCGGTACATATCCTAAAGTCAAGGATGAATTAATAATATTAAGAAGAGGATCTATGACCTCTGGAAGCATCTCTTTTAGTAGTTTAGTCGGTATAGGGTCGAGCATACATGTTGTTGATTTTGATGATTTAACGAGTTTAGCAAATTCTTCTTCTCCTATAGTAGTGAATGAATGTAATTTTTCCTCAGTGACACTACAATGCACTGTCTGATGTGATACAGTAGTAGACGCTGCATGGTTATAATTTTTTTCCTAATATTATCAATCTTACAAGTAAAGAAGTTCATAAAGTCATTACTGCTGTGCTGTTGGCAGACATCAGAAGTTGAAGCTTTATTTTTGGTTAATTTAGCCACTGTATCGAATAAATACCTAGGGTTGTGTTTGTTTTCTTCTAAGAGAGTCGAGAAATAAGCAGATCTAGCAGTTTTTACGGCCTTTCTGTATGAAATCATGCTCTCTTCCAGCTGCGCTCCATTTTTCTGGCTGCTGCTTTAAGGGCCCGGGTGTGCCCGGCGATGAGTGGGTCCTGATACGTGTTGCCTAACTCCAATAGAGTTTAGAATGTCTCTAAATGCCAATCCCAATGAGTCTTTTTCATTGTCTACATGGATATTAAAATCACTAACAATTAGGACTTTATCTGCAGCCAGTACTAACTCTGATAGAAAATCAGCAAATTCTCTGGTAAAGTCTGTATTGTGCCCTGGTGACCTGTATACAGTAGCCAACACAAATGTTAAACGGGATTTATCAATTTCACTACATAACATTACGCAAACACCTCCCCCTTTACCTTTCAGATGCGGCTCGTGTTTATAACAATAATCTTGTGGGGTGGACTCATTTAAAGTAATGTAGTCGTCAGATAGATTATTATCTGTAATCATATCATTAACAATAAGCGTTTTTGAGGAAAGGGATCGAATATTCAGCAGCCCGAGCTTTATCATTTGTTCATCTGTATTATATCTGTTGTTTATTTGTTGGACATCAATTAAATTTTTACTGTTGAATAGTTTTGGTGGTTTTTTGTTTTTACTAATTCGTGGAACAGACACAGTCTCTATGTGATAATATCTAGGTGAAAGAGTCTCTATGTGCTGGGATTTATCTGACTTTTGTGACGTGAGACAGCTAGCAGACGATCGGGTAAGCCAGTCTGTCTGTCTGCTTCCTGACCTGGGCCCTAGTTAGTCAAGGTTTAGCTTTAAGACTATGTGCCAAATTACTAGAGAGAAGAGTGACACCACCCCAGGAGGGATGGATACCATCTCTTTTCAACAGGTCAGGTCTGCCCCAAAAGCTTTTCCAATTGTCTATGAACCCTATGTTATTTTGCGAATACCACTTAGACAACCAGCCATTGAGTGATGATAGTCTGCTAAGTATGTCATCACTCCTTTTAACGGGGAGGGGACCAGAGCAATAAACGCTATCTGCCATCGTACTTCGAACATCATTAGTGCCGACGTGAATAATAATCTTAGAGAATTTACGATTAGCATTAGCCAGCACTTTTAAATTTGCTTTGATGTCAGGTGCTCTGGCTCCCGGTAAACATGTGACTATGGTGGCTGGTGTCTCTATTTTCATGTTCCGTCTAATAGAATCGCCAATAACTAGGGAACTTTAACAGGATTCTCAGTGGGTGCATCACTGAGTGAGGAGGACCTGTTTGATGTTCTAATCTGAACGGAAGAGTGTTTTTTTTATCCGCGACTATGCCATCTCACCATCATCCAGTTGCCCTGCTGCACAGGCTCTACAGCCGGAACCGAACAATGTACAGAGTTCACTAAGCTAGTCGCATCCAAAGCAGTGTCTAAAGCTGTTACATTCTCACTACTCTCAAATAAAGTCTGGATGCGTGTCTCTAATTCTGAAATCTTCTCCGTCAGCCTGACTATCTCCTTACATTTATCACATGTGAAGCCCTGTTCACCAAAGGAGACAGATATACTAAACATGAAACATGTAGTGCAGGTGACAATAAAAGGAGAAGACATGGCTTACCGTATTTGTTGATTAATCCAACTTACCACAGTTGTTTGATGAACTCAGAAAACAAGAGACCTGAGTGCAGAGATGGCAAGCTAACAGGCTAGCGAAATGCTAACGCGTGATAGTGATTTAGATTAAAAAGCTAGCGATGTCAGATTTAATGTGGTAGGCAATATTAGACAATATATGTTGATGGGTAAGTTATATTTAGCCAATAGTGCAACATATGGCATTCTCTGAGGTGGTTCCAGCCTGGTTCCAGGGGGGAAGAACACCCACAGAGACAATAGAGAGTTCTCTGTCAAGGGAAAGACACGGGGTTAGCCGAGTAGGGTAGCAGATACCATGGAAGAATACACATATGGGGTTGCCGTAGGAACCGCTACATATGGATACCCAGCCTATACACACGTTCCACATGCATACAGGTGTAGGCCTGGCATCACACGGCCGCAATGTCTGACACCGAGGGGTGACGGAGGAGCTCGACAGGGTTAGCCATTTCTGGCGAAGGCAGCGCTTGCAGGTTCACCACCTGGTCCCGGAAGGGAGTGGTGGGAACCTTGGGCACGTATCCAGGCCGTGGTCTCAGGATGACATGAGAGTTAGCCGGCCCGAATTCTAGGCACGATTCGCTGACCGAAAGTGCGTGCAGGTCCCCTACCCTCTTAATAGAGGCCAATGGAGTCAAGAGTACTGTCTTCATGGACAGGATTTTTAGCTCTATGGACTGCAGAGGCTCAAAGAGAGGGCTCTGAAGTGCTCTAAACACCAGAGCTAAGTCCCAAGTTTCGACGAGGAGAATTTAGCCTCGCACCTCTGAGGAACCTGATGATTAGGTCGTGCTTCCCTAAGGACTTACCTTCAACTGAGTCGTGATACGCCGCTATTGCTGCGACGTACACTTTGAGGGTGGAGGGTGACAGCCTTCGCTCCAGCCCATCTTGCAGGAAAGAAAGCACGACACCAACCGAACACCTTCGGGGGTCTTCCCGGCAGGAAGAGCACCATTCAGCGAACAGGTTCCACTTCAACGCATAGAGGCGCCTCGTAGAGGGGGCTCTAGCTGAAGAGATGGTGTCTACCACAGCTTGTGGCAGGCCACATAGAACAACCTCCGCCATAGAGTGCCCTGTCCCTGAAAAAGTAGGTCCTTCCTCAGAGGAATGGGCCAGGGAGGGGCTGTCGCGAGGAGTGTTAGTTCGGAGAACCAGGTCCGGTTGGGCCAGTAGGGCGCAACTAGCAAGACATGCTCCTCGTCCTCCCTGACCTTGCACAGAGTCTGTGCAAGAAGGCTTACTGGGGGAAACGCATACTTGCAAAGGCCCCAGGGCCAGCTGTGCACCACTGCATCCGTGCCGAGGGTGCCCCCGGTTAGGGAATAATACCACTGGCAATGGGTCAAGTCCGGAGAGGCAAACAGGTCTACCTGTGCGGCTCTGAAGAGGTCCCATATCAGCTGGACTGCCTGGGGATGGAGTCGCCACTCTCCCGGATTGAGCGCACCCAGGATGTGAATGGCATGAAGCGACCTCAGACGCTTCTGACTCCAAAAAAGGAGATGGCAGGCGAGTTGGAGCATGCGACGGAAACGTAGACCACCCTGACGGTTGATGTACAAATGCCATTGAACGTATTCAAGCAGTTTAACACTGACTGGACTCGCTCCTCTGTGAGGCGCGCAGTCTGGTTGACAGAAGGAAAGGAGTGGCAAGGCCCTGGGGCGTCGCGCACTGCCAACCTGGCCATCTTTGGGCCCAGGGAGGGAGGAAACTGCTCTTTTATTGAGAATCTGGGTACCAGGATGTTGTGAACGGAACCAGATATATTCTCCCCCCGGTCCTCCTCCGGGGGATCGGAGGGGGGAGTGCGGACACCATCTCCCCTAGAGCAGATCCTCTTTTCCCTGGGCTGCCTGTCTCAGGGCCGCTTGCCCTTGCACTTGCCGGCAGACTTCGCGGGACCCTGAGCGGGCTGGGCGCCACCCTTGCACCCGGCACCCTGCTTCCCGGGTGGAGGCTGCTGCTGGTCGTCGGGGCAGGATGTTTTTGATCCGCATCCGTCTGCTTCTGGGCCACCGAGAACTGCTGGGCGAAGCTCTCGATGGTGTCGCAGAAGAGGCCGGCCTGACAGACAGGGGCGTTGAAGAAACTGCACTTTGTCGGTCTCACACATATCTGCCAGGTTCAGTCACAGGTGGTGCTCCTGGACCACTAACGTGGACATCGCCCGACCCAGGGATTGTGCAGTGACTTTCGTCGTCCGGAGGGTGAGGTTTATCGCCGCACGCAGTTCCTGCAAAACCCCAGGGTCGGAACTACCCTCGTGCAGTTCCTTTAGCGCTTTGGCCTGGTAGATCTGCAGGAGCGCCATGGCATGCAAAGATGACGCGGCTTCTCCACAGGCTGTGTAAGCCTTGCCCGTCAGTGCGGACGAGAGCTTACATGCCTGGAAGGGGAGACGCAGATTACCCCGCCAGTCGGTAGCGGTCTTGGGACACAGTTGCATTGCCACAGACCGCTCCACTGGGAGGATATCCACGTACACCTTAGCCGTGCCGCCATTGAGGGTAGTGAGGACGGAGGAGTCAGTTGATTGGTTTCTAGCGTTGTAAGGCGCTATCCACGATTTTGTGAGCTCCTGATGCACTTCCGGGAAGAAAGGCACCGGGGCAGGGTGCTGAGAACTCGAGCCAGACACTCGCAGCGGCCCAGGAAAGCATAGCCGTGAGCTCTGGATCAGACTCGGGCAACACTGCCACACCTGAAGGGGGCACCGCAGCCGAATCTTCATCTCCAGAGGACATTAGCTTGTCCCCCAATGCAGCAATCGAAATCATATCCTCAACTGGAGCCCCGGAAGGAAACGGCTGGCCCCCCATAGGAAGGACCAGTGCGCTCTCTCGGAAGCTCTACCGGCACAGCGGAGGGGGGAGGGGCCCGAGGAACCTGTTGACCCATCGGGGATACCCTCACAGTAACCCTCAGGTCTCCACCAAAGGCATCAGCCAAAGTAGCAGCCCTCTGCTTTACAGTGGGAGGACCACTAGATCGGGGGATGCGCAATGGGACTGAGGTATTCAAGTCTAGACCGTAAGACTGCGATGGTCATGTTCCCGCAGTGGGAACATGAGGCATTCACGAAAGCCGCCTCAGCGTGCTGAACACTCAAACACGTGAGACAGTGATCATGACCGTCGACTGGGGACAGTCGAAGTAGATTGGTCTCTGAAAATGATCCCCAATTCGTCGGACAGACATTTTTAGAAAGAAATCATTTACCTGCCGGGAGTGTGTGGACAGTCTGTGTAGTTGTAAAGCTGAGCTCCAGAAAATCAGAAATGAGGTGGCTTTGGCAGTTAAAGATTTGAAAAACAAAAAGGCGGGAATAAAGAACCCTAAACTCTAATGCAAAGAACCATTTCAGCATATAAAGGGTTCTTCATGACGATACGGTTCTAAATAGAACTGTTACTACGTGTAAAGTACCTTTAAGGAACCATATTTTTTTAGAGTGCCACGTATATTCCAAGCCTTTGGTAGTCATACTACCGCTTTCTGTGAGCAACCAAACCACCAAAGTGAAAAAAGGGTTAGTTAATAATGGCACATTATTTAATGGTGAAAATGACTAACTAGTAGTAGAACATGCATTCTGTATGAAAAAAAAGCACAACCTTAAATTGAGCTATGAATACAATGGGTAAATAAATGAAGCAATTCCAAGAGCGTCCTCGCACCATCGGTGCTCTGGCCCTAAAAATGTATTCACCTAAAATAAACTTAGGAATAAATAGACTGAAGACAAAACGGATCCTTCCACATGTTGAACAGCATTTTCTGGTCCTTTGCTTTTAGTCAGTGTACATTAGTAACAGAGGTTATTTGTTCATGTCAAAGAAAAGGCCTCCATGGGTCACCTCATGTAGTGATTGAAGTTATTCGCCTGAGTGACTCTCTGGATGAAGCAAGTATACGGTCTACCACTTTTTCATTGTCCACTCATCTATTATTCCTCCATCCAGACAGTGTCCTCCTCATACTTTCCTTCAACCTAGAAAGAAATATACTGCATACACAACTTAAATGATTAAGAATTTACTTATTATAAAGAACTGAACTATTATAGAGATTGTGTCATTGTCTAACCTTTGACAACATTTTGACAGTCTTTGCAGCCAAGGAATAGGTCCATTTCAAGGTTTATACAGAAGTTTGAGACTGATTGGCTGATATCCAACTTCCAGAAGTCAAGAAAGAACTTCTGCCCATCAGAAGAAAAAACAGCTTGTATTACTTTCGCAACATATATTGTATACATTTTTGCCCTGATAAATGTACAAGTAAAACAATTTAGAATAAACATTTTGCTAGATAGAGTTGCATTTGAATGACATTATTTGTTATGGCATAACTTTACGGCATAAATTTTACTTAAAGTACATTTTAGAACTATAGTAATTAAAATGTGCTGCCATCTGTTTAATTGATTCATTTTTCAGTAAGCTTCCCTGCATGACTTCAGTTTGCACACATAAATAACTGATAAAGCCTTGCTAAGAGATAAAAAGCTTTTTCTGGAACACTATGATAATTTAGTGTTGAACCGCATTATTGTTGTTCACTTGGGTTTTAATTTTACCTGATCTGTTTTTTTTTTTTTTTTCTGCACATTTTTCAATTATCAACGGATGACTTTAGGATAGGACGTGTTTTGGCCCTTAATGTAACTGCAGTACAAAACCATCATTCGGAACATGTGCTAATTTAGGATTAAATGCTGACTTTATTACACTCATTTGTCATCCACCAGGTTGTTAGGGTTCTATCCCAAGCATCAGTTTGGTTAGAAAGAGCCTGGCCTAATGCAGATAAGTGACAAGGCATCATTACATTGGTAATGAAGGAAAAGGTAATGAATTATAAATAGCCTCTCATGGTCCAGTGGTGTCCTACATGCTGTAATTGAAACATGTACTCTCAAGAGATTCTTCCAGGGGAGGAGTGTAAAAACCAGAGGCAACTGCTCCTTTAACTGTCTACATTGAGCAAGAATTCACATTAAACTAATTTCTAAATAAGAGAGAGTGTGACAGCACACCATATGAAGAAATGCAGAGACAGCTGAATACCACTGAAATTACTTGACCCTTAGGGCCAGGTAAAACATTTTCCTGTTTGCCCAAAAGAAAAAGTTCTTATAATTATATTTAAATATACACTCACTGGCCACTTTATTAAGCACAGCTTGCTAGTACCAGGTTGGACCCCCTTTTGCCTTCAGAACTGCCTTCATTCTTCATTTTTGTCCATATTGTCATAACATCTCACAGTTGCTGCAGATTTGTTGGCTGCACATCCATGATGTGAATCTCCCGTTCCACCACATCCCAAAGGTACTGCATGTCACAACACAGAAGGGAACAGACAGGCAGGTAAGTGCAAAAGATGTTTATTAAGCAGAATGAAGGTGAATTAGCGGGAACCAGGTGATGGGAAGAGTCTGGTGACTCAGCTGGTGATGATACCGGTAGTTGTGTCTTGCAGGTGACGTAGGAGAACAATACAGGAGATCGGCAACCAGGCAGATGGACTAAGGAGACAAGACAAGACAAGACAAGACAAGACAAGACAAGACAAGACAAGACAAGACAAGACAAGACAAGACAAGACAAGACAAGACAAGACAAGACAAGACAAGACAAGACAAGACAAGACAAGACAAGACAAGACAAGACAAGACAAGACAAGACAAGACAAGACAAGACAAGACAAGACAAGACAAGACAAGACAAGACAAGACAAGACAAGACAAGACAAGACAAGACAAGACAAGACAAGACAAGACAAGACAAGACAAGACAAGACAAGACAAGACAAGACAAGACAAGACAAGACAAGACAAGACAAGACAAGACAAGACAAGACAAGACAAGACAAGACAAGACAAGACAAGACAAGACAAGACAAGACAAGACAAGACAAGACAAGACAAGACAAGACAAGACAAGACAAGACAAGACAAGACAAGACAAGACAAGACAAGACAAGACAAGACAAGACAAGACAAGACAAGACAAGACAAGACAAGACAAGACAAGACAAGACAAGACAAGACAAGACAAGACAAGACAAGACAAGACAAGACAAGACAAGACAAGACAAGACAAGACAAGACAAGACAAGACAAGACAAGACAAGACAAGACAAGACAAGACAAGACAAGACAAGACAAGACAAGACAAGACAAGACAAGACAAGACAAGACAAGACAAGACAAGACAAGACAAGACAAGACAAGACAAGACAAGACAAGACAAGACAAGACAAGACAAGACAAGACAAGACAAGACAAGACAAGACAAGACAAGACAAGACAAGACAAGACAAGACAAGACAAGACAAGACAAGACAAGACAAGACAAGACAAGACAAGACAAGACAAGACAAGACAAGACAAGACAAGACAAGACAAGACAAGACAAGACAAGACAAGACAAGACAAGACAAGACAAGACAAGACAAGACAAGACAAGACAAGACAAGACAAGACAAGACAAGACAAGACAAGACAAGACAAGACAAGACAAGACAAGACAAGACAAGACAAGACAAGACAAGACAAGACAAGACAAGACAAGACAAGACAAGACAAGACAAGACAAGACAAGACAAGACAAGACAAGACAAGACAAGACAAGACAAGACAAGACAAGACAAGACAAGACAAGACAAGACAAGACAAGACAAGACAAGACAAGACAAGACAAGACAAGACAAGACAAGACAAGACAAGACAAGACAAGACAAGACAAGACAAGACAAGACAAGACAAGACAAGACAAGACAAGACAAGACAAGACAAGACAAGACAAGACAAGACAAGACAAGACAAGACAAGACAAGACAAGACAAGACAAGACAAGACAAGACAAGACAAGACAAGACAAGACAAGACAAGACAAGACAAGACAAGACAAGACAAGACAAGACAAGACAAGACAAGACAAGACAAGACAAGACAAGACAAGACAAGACAAGACAAGACAAGACAAGACAAGACAAGACAAGACAAGACAAGACAAGACAAGACAAGACAAGACAAGACAAGACAAGACAAGACAAGACAAGACAAGACAAGACAAGACAAGACAAGACAAGACAAGACAAGACAAGACAAGACAAGACAAGACAAGACAAGACAAGACAAGACAAGACAAGACAAGACAAGACAAGACAAGACAAGACAAGACAAGACAAGACAAGACAAGACAAGACAATCACCGGTAGGTAGATTGGTAAGGAGTCTAACATGAACAATGTATGACAAGACAAGACCAGACAAGGAGTGAATGGTGCACGGTGAATATAAAGGGTGAGTCTCTGATGAGGAGCAGGTGCAGTGAGTCAGTATTCTGGTGATTGTGAACGAGTGGGCGGGTCCTGGTGATTGGGTGATGATTGGGGCTGTGACGGTGTGGCTGAATCTGTGACACTGTGTTGAATTGAGACCTGGTGACTGTGGAGGCCGTTTGAGTATAGTGAACTCATTGTCATGTTCAAGAAACCAGTTTGAGATGATTTGACATTTTGCGTTATCCTGCTGGAAGTAGCCATCAGAAGAAGGGTATACACTGTGGTCAAAAAAAGATGGACATGGTCAGCAACAATACTCAGGTTGGCTGTGGCATTTAAACGATGCTCAATTGGTACTAAGGGGCCCAAGGTGTGCCAAAAAATATCCAACACACCACACCACCAGCAGCCTGAACCGTTGAAGTCAGGATGGATCCAAGCTTTCATGTTGTTTACGCCAAATTCTGACCCTACCATCTGAATGTCGCAGCAGAAATCGAGACACATTAGACCACGCAACTTTTTTTTTCAAAATTTTTTATTTCCTGATCTTAGCTGACAGGAGTGGCACCCGGGTCTGGTCTTCTGCTGCTGTAGCCAATTTGCTTCAAGGTTTGACATGTTGTGCGTTCAGAGGTGCTCCTCTGCATACCTCGGTTGCAGTGGTGTGCGGTGGTGTTTTAAAATGAGGAGGCAAAGTTCTCACATTTTTTATATATATAAAATTTATGTTCCTGTTACACTTAATTTTTCATGGTTAAATAAACATTAGATAAAAAGAGAGAGCAAATACAATTCTATTTTGTATTTTTACACTAACTATGTAATGTTCTAATAACTAATGTTCAGCTTTTCTTTTTAATAGTCAACTTATTCAGTCAACTCATCGGTCATCAAATTTGTACACACTGGTCACAGAGATGAAGATGTACCTTTAATTTTCCCAAACTGCTTGCTCACTAAAACCCCATCATGTTTTTTTAGACCATTTCAAGTTTGATTTTGACGTGACAAAGTGGCGATATCTAAATGGCTGAATTGTTAGCGGGACGCTTGGCACTCTTTTTATTTATCGCCTTTTTTCATATAAGATATTTTAGTAAACATCATAAATTACATATAATTCGAAAGCTTACAGAATTCATCCTGTGAAAACCGTTTTGAAATTGGATGTTGCTTTACCATGGAAACGGCACTCTAAATTATTTTAGTGGGCTCCTCCCTTATTGGGTGGTGTCAGGTCTCATATTACAAAAATGTATGAAACTATATAATTAAAATAATTTCTAATCTTGACAAAACACATATTGTCGGAAAGGTCTGAGTCTCAGGGATCCATATTTGGTGATTGTTTTGTGAAAGAAGTGATATTGTAACAGATATTTATTAATTAAAAAATTTAATGGAATGTGGAATTTTGGTGCAGCACCTAAACAAAATCCCATAGAAACTTAAATTTTTGTGATATCAACTTCAAATTTGGAACACAACTTGGTTAGACATATGGCTTTGATTTTAGAGTAATTTTAGAATAAAAATTATTTTGTAAAATATATATTTTATATAAAGTAACTTTTTCATACTTTTTCATTTTTGAAGTAGCCTGACAAGCCAGACCCGCATCAAGATGTTGGGTCTGGGAACACACCATTGGCAGGGCTCAATCCGAGGGGTGGGATAAACGGTTGTCTTTCAAATTCCCTCTGCACGCAATAGGATAGCGCTTCAACCAACCAGAGCAACAAAGAAGGTGAAACGGAGCTGGTTGATAGATTAAACTTTTGCCGTATCCGGTTGGCAAAACTCCGAACACATCTTCCTTTTTTAAGAATGACTTCAGTGCCATTCTTTGTTCTTTTCTCAAAGAAAAGCTTAACTCCAAGTCTTCCAGAGTCGCGGCCAAAGCAAATTACATTTGCTGCCGCTAGGGTGCGTCAAGATTTGTAGGCTATTTTTGAAGTGCTTTCACTTCAGCAATAATCTGCTGCTTCCAATATTCCAAAAGCATTATTGAATTACAACCATTTAAGTTTGGATAGTGCATTTTCACGTCTATTCTCAAAAAGGGTAGGGGTAACTGTTAAGGGTTCTTCATTCAGGCCGATTCAAGAACACACACGAAAACAAAAGGCGGGATTTATCACGTGACTTTTCCCCATTCATTCTCAATTACCATCCACTAAACCCACCGCATGCATTAGGGGGTCTGTTTTAAGTCAATGGGATGAGAGGAGGCAAGTCTCCCGATGTAACTTCACCTTCGTGTGATGCTGCTGGACAGTGTTACTTTTTAAAACGAGCAACACTTACACTTTTTAATGTCACATTTTGTAATATTTGCCTTATCTTATTTTTGTTACATTGATTATTTTCTGTAATCATATTGTTGTAATATTGATGTAATATCGACACTGCCTTCCTTGCCTCCTCAGAGGAAACGTCCATCAATGAGTTAATGTTGCATTTCTATCAGCTCGAACTAGTCTGGCCATTCTTCTCTGATCTCTGGCATCAACATAATTTAATTCTACAATTATTTCATAATTTATTTCTTGTATCTATATCTTAGGGTGTGACTAGAAAATGTACATCCTGACTATCAATTCAGCCATCCTTGACAAATCTTAAGTATAAAACACTGAGCTCTCTTCTATTTTTCCTTAGGGGCCTTTGAAGAATTAGCTATTCCTTTATTTCTTGGCAGACTCACCTATTCAGAGTGTCCCACGGCACCAATTATTCCTCATGCTTCCAAAAGTTACACTTGCTAGACTTCTTCATAATAGCAGTATGTTCAGGTAGATCAATAGACCAATAGTGGAAAAGAAGAGGAATAGAGGAATAGGTTACAAGAGAGCAATTTGTTGACAACATAGTATGGATAATAATTGCTGAGTGAATAACATGTCAGGGCATCAGGCCAAAAATCACAATACTTAATACACATATTTCAGATGTTTCTTTAGCATTCGGTTTTATTGTGTCCAATGGCAAATCTCTTTTATTATTTAAATTAATTCATGAAATTGGATGTAATAAATTCACACAGTTCAGCAGGTTTAATCCATGAAGTCTCAGCTGACCTCCCCTGCATGTTTTATGATTGTGGGAAAAAAGCAGACAGCCATTTACTGGAGGAAAGCACACTTTATCAGAGCCACAGAGACAAGAAGAGCTTCTCTCCTGCGCGGTTTAGCATCCTCAGTGAAAGTTGTTTGCTTTGTGTTCATTTATCAAGAACAAGTTATGTGGAGGAAGTAACATAAAGCCAGGTACACTCAGAAGGTCATACTTCATTCTTTTAAACTGCACACATGCAGTCTCCATAGCAACAGACAGACTTCAGGAGTCCTTATTGTCAACACACAGCATAGTGACGAATTCAAAGCAGCGTGGTGACATGACAAACACTGGAACTAATGAACAAAAATTGCAGTTAAATGTCTAATTGTTGGTACACATACATAAACACTGCTTTTATGACAGCTGAAATAAGCATGTTCATCATGACTGTTGTTTGTTCAGTTTACCCAATTAAAGCAAGCTGAAAAAATACATGCAAAAAAATTATTCTGTGGTGACGTAAATACAGAAGTAATTTCTTCCTGAATAAGTTAGCAATTTAATATTGAAATTAATATTAATTGTTTTCTATATTAGTACTCAATTTAAGCTTGTAGAAACCATAAATAACGTTATAAAATTAAGAAAAACCTACTAAACGTTCTGATATTGGTGCGGTCTCATCATGCACTAGGGCATGAATAATGAATAAGGTTGTATTTTTCACTGTTTTCCAGTTGTATTTACACTGTATTTTATCATTGCTTTTGTTGTTGGGTTTAGTAACTTGCTGGACATCTAGAATTTATTTTCTACTCAAAATGACATTCATACTCAAAAATTATCCAAAAAATGTTACCGTTATTGTGTTTGTGTTTGTACCACATTACTTCTATAATGTAGATATGTTGTGTAGACTGTATTATTTACTTAGATGTTTTAAGTAAAGCATACACTTTAAAAGCATGGCATAATTCAGTGTTATATTGTTGTAAAATGTGTTTGAAACAGTCACATGTTCAGTCTGTTTCGCTTGTTTGATTTGTTTCTTTGTTCATTTTCCTTCCACTTGTTTCCATGGTCACCGTCATTATGAGTTCATTTAGTTCAGCTGTGTCTGTTTAATTATCTTGTTTGTATTCACTATTTAAGTTCCTCTTGTTCACTCAGTCAGGTCACTGTTATGTTAGCGTATGTTTCCCTGCCTTTCTGTTTGTTCCTGCGTGTCATTATTAAAGTTTGATTGTATTTTGATCTTCTAAGTCTTCAGCCTGTTCCTGGTTCACCCAACCGTTACAAAATTATTGCCAAGTAAACTTCAACTAAGTAGAAAAAAACCTTACTGGCCAAGTTACAGTTACTTATTTTATTTGTTAATGATACTTCACTTAGTTAAGTAGATTTTACTTAACTCCATATGTAAAATTTACGTGCAAAAAACTTACGTTACCAAAAAATTGGTAACACTTTAGAATACTGTCCCATCATTAATGAATGACTACACAGGAACAAATGAGTAATGCAATGTTAACATTCTAGAAACAATATTAACTAACTATTAACTCTGATAAACAAATTAGTAAGTAATGGCGCTCAGTCGAATGTGGTAGTTCAATACTAATGTTGCTGCCTTAAATTTTTATGTACAATCAACTTGGATGTTTAAGTCATTTCAACTTAAATGACATTAAACTGACATAAAAATAAGTTGAAAAAACTTATTTCGATGAGTGAAAACAATGTGAAAAATATGTTGCCATAACGTATTGCTCATAGAGAACTACTAAGAACTACTATATACCGGTTCATAATGAATGCGAGTATGCATAATGTATAATTCATTCTAAAGTGAAGGTAATGGTAACCCACTAGTAATCGCTCAAGTGTTACTATATCCTTCTAAAGGAATTACTATCCAAAACCTTACAAAAACCTTCACAATGAGTTCAGTCATTACTAGAGAGTTATCATGCTTTTCACCTTAGAATACTGATCCAAATAATTAGTAAATCCTTCTAAAGGATTTGTAATATTTGAGTGATTACTAGTGGGTAACCTTCAATTACCTTCAATTTCATCTGAATATGCAAATTAGCTCCGCCTCCACTCTCTCACAACAGCTCAGAGATCCACTCGGTCAACTTTTACTCAAGTTACTGTAGTAAAGGCTGCACAAAGGTATCGCTCTTTACAAGGTCTGACACAGAACGGTAATTAATATGATTAGCCTTTTGCTTGACTACATTATCAAACAGCTAATAATGTGTTGCTAATGTTACACAAACCATGTTCCCGTTCGCCGTCTCAGTCTGCCTTATAAAAATCAGCAGAAACACTATGAACAACTTAGAAAGTCAGTAAACGTCATCGTAATATACAGTACATCATATACATAATTCACCCGCTATATTGCTAAATGTCCCTGATTTTTTATATCAACAGAAAAATATACCAGGATAACCTGGCTTCATTTGAGACTCCCCTGCTTCAGTGCGGTCATAGTTAATGATATGCTAAAGCCCGCCCACACATTGACATGCTTGGTTACAAGGTCGTTTGTGACGTCAGAAACACCAGCGATTTCAAACCACGTTTTTGAGACTGTCTTTGGTTCACTGGACTTTTAAGGAGAAAATACAGCCATGGTGTTGACTTATGAATTAGCACATGGTTTGTCTTAAAGCATATTAAAAACACCACATAGACATTTTGGCTTTATTTTGAAGGCCTAAAAATGCTAACTTTTGAAATCAGTTTTTAAAGTGCACGTTTTTGAAAAGATACCGTTATTGTCTCTGTGTAAACTAAAAAAGCAATCCTGAAATAAATAGTTTTAAGATGAGATTTAAAAATATCTAAAATTCTGGAAGAGAATTCCACAATTTTGGGGCATAAGATGAAAGGACCCTGTCACTCCTAGAACGAATCCGCGTCTTAGGAACGACTACAGAACCACTCTGAGAAGTACTGAGAAGCCAGATCATTCAATGCCTTGAAACTAAACCAAAACAGAGCATAAACCTAACAACAATGTCATTGTTTAATCCATTTAAAATGGTAAACTATAACTTGCTAAGATCTCACCACACTGAATCAGATCACTGATATCCTGACAGCTGCTAAATCCACTTACTCTCACAGAAGACTGTCAGTAAGTCAAATCCATTGACAGCCTATTACCGTTCTGAAGGTAAAAAGCATTCACAACTTATTCTAGTGTGACCGTTCTTTTTTTAGATTGCCTTGTGTGACAGTTTTCATCTCATCTGTTGTTATAGGTTATATTTGAGAAATCTGAAGAAGCCATCTGTTTGTTAGAGTCCCCCTATATTTCCTCCAAATATGACGTTCCTTTATTTGTCATTTAGATGTCACTAGCACACAGAATTATTCAGAGGTTCTGCCTATAATTATGAATCCAAGAGTAAAACAACAAGAGAGGCTCATTTACATAGGACACATTCAGCGAGTGCGTATGCGTCATTCTCATTATCTCAGAAATCCACCTGTGATGAAGCCAAACAACAACACTGCAAAGGTTTTGTGAGTACATATTTTAGGCTGATGGGATCCTGCATTTTTCGAACAACAAGTCAAGGGTAACAACTTTTTGGGAGTGAGCTTCATCACTCATTTCTGTATTCATTTTACAGTTCAAACAAATCATTATTTTAATTCACTTTCACAGTGCGAACTCATCATTAAGTAAGTACCAAGACAAATGGAACTTGTTATTGTAATTAATGATATTGCCATTCAAAAGTTTGGGGTTGGTAAAATTTTTTACATGTTTTTTTAAAGAAGTCTTAAATTCACCAAGGCTGCATATTTGACCAAAAATACAGTAAAACAGTAATATTATGAAATATTTTTATAATTTAAATTTCTTGATTTCTATTTATGTTTTAAAATGTAATTTAATCCTGTTATGGCAAAGCTGAATTTCAGCAGCCATTACTCCAGTCTTTAGTGTCACATGATATTTCTGTTATGTTTTTCAGGCTTCTTTGATTAAAGGGGTCATAACACAGTTTCTGCCAATCTCATGTTAATCTTGAGTACCTATAGAGCAGTATTGCATCCTTCATATCTCTGAAGAGTCTTTAGTTTTAATCTTATTTATAAAAGACAGATACGTTGTACCGATTCTTTACAAAAACAGCCAAACTCATGAAGGCGTGCAGTGGGCAGAGCTAAAGAGTCACTCACAAGCACGCACACACCTAAGACGCACACACACACACACAATACATCATGGCATTATCCCTGGATAACTTTCGATTCACTATACGTTTGTGTTGTTTACATTATATGCACTTACATGCCGTGTATTTGGGAAGCTGAACAAGGTTATCTTTCCCTCACAACCATAAACACACTTCTTTAGTGACATTGTTGATTTAGTGGTCTAAATAACAGCGCTGCCGACGGCTTCCGTAACCCGAGCGAAGCTCGTTGATGGGTGCGCTCTTGCTCTCGCTCTGGTTGACTTGCGCATGGGCACATCCTGGAGAAGTGCCCATACAAGGAATTCCGCCCTTTATGATGTCATACAGGGCCATACTCTGAAAAAAACATTCCAAAACTTGTTTGAATCCTGAAGGAGTGTATTTGGCACAGAAATACTCTGTCATATGTCCAACTCATGTTTTGAAATTTTGGCCATGTTTAGCATGAGAATCCAACTCTTTAACAGTGTAAATAAGTCAGAATGCACATTAGACCCCCCTTTAATGGAATGTTCAAAAGATCAGCATTTATCAGCATTCACATAAAAGTCTTTACTGTCACTTTTTAAGTTCAATGCCTCATTTCTTAAAAAAAATAGTATTACTTAAAAATAAAAGTAATAATATCTAGCATTTAATCATCAGTCTTTAGAAAGCTTTTTAAAATGCATAAAAAAATAAATGGAATGACAAACACAAATTCAACCCGTGCAGACTGGCAATGTATATTATATGTGTTAAAGTCTGTAAAGTCCTATTTTATGCATTATTGTATTCATGCATAGAAATATTACAATACATGTTTAACAAATTACATTGCAAGTACTGCAATTTATCTTCTATTTTTAAGATTAGATTAGACTACACTACAATTAGAGTTCACACAAAAGGGAAAATTAGCCCATGATTTACTCACCCTCAAGCCATCCTAGGTGTATAAGACATTCTTCTTCCAGACGAATACAATCAGAGCTATATTAAAAAATGTCCTGGCTCTTCCAAGCATTATAATGGCAGTAAATGGCAGCCCAAGTAAGAAAAATATCCATAATTAACACGTTATAAAGTAAAATATCTAGCTTCCGGCAGACCACCTTCCGTGTTCAACTTACGAAAAAAGCATAACTGGCGCAACAATGACGTCGGACGTAGCGTAAGCGTTTTGAACTGCGACAGACTTCGAGTAAATAATGGGATAATTTTCATTTTTGGGTGAACTATCCCTTTAACTGATTGACTACACTTAAAGGCACAATATGTAAGATTTTTGCATTCAAATATCCAAAAACTACTAGAACAGTGTTATATATTGTGTTAACTTATGTACATTATCCCAAGTGTTTCCAAGAATGTTTAAATCCAGAGAAATAAAAAGCCTTTTTTACCAGTTCAGCTGCTCTCGAGCCGTGTGTCACAGTAACATTACTAATCTCATCCATGAACATGATTTCTGCCCGAGTCCTGTCCCGTTTCTTTTCCACCAGCTGTGAAGTGAAGACGACAACTCCCAAGATTCCGTGCTCAATCTCGGCATCATCAAGCTACGCCTTTGTTTTGAATAAGCGACCTCTAGCGGGCGAAAAACTACATAGTGGGCCTTTAACTGATTCTCAAAGATAAATGTGTTGTTTATTTAACTTGATAGACTTCACTGTATTGCAGCCTACATGTACTGTTTTTTACTACTAAACTATTATAAGATATGAAAGTACCAGCCCTGATGCTCAGTGTTAATGATGAAGTTAATTCCACTTACTGATGACTGAGATGTGTTTCAGAATGGTTAATTAAGTGGCCACCCACAAAGCTGACAATTACAAAGCATTTTAAACTTCTAACATATTCTCTCACAGTCTTTTCTGCGCTGACACATTCTTCACAGACATTCATTCACAGTACACACTCTCACAAACAGATGCTACTAAGTCCTGTTTACACAAGTCCAGACCCAAACAGCTGACCGGCTCATTTGTGGGTCATGTTGTAATCATGCGAAATTCAGTGTTGTGCAACAGCAATGTGCTCAAACAATGATCATGCAGCATACAGTATAATCATGATTTAGCATCTCAGTTTTTCTTCACAAACTAAGTGAATTAAGACACAAAGGGCCAGATTTACTAAACAGGGCAAATTAGTGTGAGAGCGCAATCCCATAAAAGCACCGATGGGAGTGGAAAGTTCTGCGGGTGATTTACTGACAATGCGCACATTAAAGAACACAGACGCAGCCGGATTTCCATAATGACCAACACAATCTACCAAGACCAGCGCAAATTAGTGTCTGGTTTAAGACATGCTTTTTTGGGCAGTAAATAATGGCACAAATACCAGTAAATTGACGAGCGTAAACCTAGTAAATCACCTTGCATCATTCATTTCAATACTCTCCTCCCATATATTTTGCGTCTGAAAGGGAAACTCCTACAAATGCATATGTAATAAGGTCAGCCGCAAAAAGTAAATGAAGTAAATGAAGAAGAATTCAAAGATTTTTTAATTTAAAAAGAGACATTAAAAATACATTTTAATTACTTTTTTTATTTAAAATGTTTTGCCAGAACTTCCAATAATGCCCAAATGAAGCGCAACAGTTGTGTTCTGGAAGTAAAAACAAATTTTCTCCATAAGGAAATTGATTTTCAATGATAACTTATAAACCTTTAAAGACAGACCTACTTTGAGCTGCGAGGTTGTTAATCCACGGTATTAGCATCTGCTGAAGCCATCAGCCTGCATTATTTCAGCTTATTTTTAAAATAATTGTGTTTAACAGTGAAATTCCTGGTGAAAAACTACATTACCCATGATGCTGTACCGGAAATTACACCAATCAGAATCAAACAAGCATCATGCTCCAAAATACCTCTTTAGCTTCGCCCACTCCTATGAGTAGATTTATATATAAATTAGTAGTTTTATATTTTTCCATCATTTTTAATTTGATTATGCTGTTCGCAATGCTTCATGGGATTGTAGTTCTTTCCCTCACTAAAACTTTTTTGCTTCAAATCAAAGTTTGTAGTGTTGTGATTCACCTCGTAGCTGATTGGCTTGGTTCATGGCTTATAACTCTTTAACAAAGAATATTTTAAAATGGGAAAAAAAAAAACTTCCGGAACCAGCGCAGCTGATAAAGTGAGAGGGCGCTGTTGCACTCTATTGAAAAAATTCTTAAAATTTAAATGAAAAAAAATTAAAATATAATACATGTACAATACAATTTCTTACCAACCGACAACTAACTATATACCCTATTTGTGTTCATTTTATTTCTTGTTTGCATTCATGTTTTAAATCAAACATTTATTCATTTGTTGCTACAAGAAAAAATAACCTTCAAATAGCATATGAATCCTCACACAATTTTCCCTTTAAAAATCTGAAGTTGAGGTAGCCTGCAGTTTATGTCTCCCTTTCTTCTTATTTCTCAATTACTCTGAACCAAAGCAATGACAGATCTCTGCCCACGCTCTCTCTGTGATCTGCTTGCTTACGTTTGTCTCTATACCACCAACCAGCTCTGATGCATGAATTATACACATTCAGGGCAAATGAAGCAGGACGGAGAGGTTGTACAGTCTAAGACACATACTAGACATTTCCCTCAGTGCCCTCTGCTCTCTCAGAGCAGAAAGGAGAGGAGGGGATGGAAGAAGATCAATGTGCAGGCATTAATTCACTAGGGCACTTATCCAATAGGTTGACTGACAGGCACTAAGCTGGTGTCGGGGAGATTGTTAGAGAACATCCATTCAGTTGTAGGGCCTGGAGAGAGCAAAAGGACAGAAAAGACCAAACAAACAGTGCCGTCAATGTCATGAGAGGGCAGACACAGCAAGGTGTGCAGAAACAGGCAGTGTTATTTCAGTATCTTTGCTATACTATATTTTAAATTAGATTTTATTTTTTACAGTTTCTGTTTTGTTGTTGTTTTTTTGTTTTTCAAATATGTCTATATTAATAAAAATGTTATTAGTTTTAGTTTTTTTAGTTATTGTAGTATTTCACTTAAACTAAAATGAAACTGAGAAATGTAGCCTTGGCAACTGATTTAATTAATATATGTTTAATATTTTATTTTATTTCAGTTAACGTTTTTTATATTTAAAGTAACACATTTTTTTATGGTTTTAGTTTTAGATTTAGAAAACAATTACAACCCTGCTATAACGTCCATAAAGATCCAGTGTTGGAGAGTAAGAGGACAGAGTCAGGAGATGGTAATTAACATTAAAATCAATCTTCTTTAAATACATCTTTAATTAGAATTGCACCAAGATATCCAAAACAAAAATCATATTTTGTCAATATTTTATTTTTATTTAATAATAGGCTATTTATTGTTTTGTTATAATATTTGTTTGAGTGTGTGCATATAATTGTCACAGGGTGTTTTGGTTATGTTTCATGTGTTTAAGTTTGCCATGTTCACTGTCATGTCTTGCCATGCACTTCCTGGTCTTGTCATGTGATCCTGCCATGTGCTCCTTTGTCTTGTGTTCTGTTGTCATGTCATTGGGTAATCAGTGTTCACAGGTGTCCCTCGTCTTGTCCTTAGTCAATGTGTATTTAACCCTCTTGTTGGCCATGTGTCCTTGTCTGATATTGTATGTGGTAACCCATTGTTGGTGAATGTTTGTGTCAAGTTTAGCCAAGCCAAGTTTATGTTTTGCCTTGTCAAGTCAAGCCAAGTTTATGTTAAGCCAAGTCAAGTCTTTGTTTCATGTTTTGCATTTTTTGATTTATATTTTGATTCTTTAAGTTTAATAAAAGCTGCACATGGGTTCTTCAACCTTGCCGCCAGTGGATTGTCGTTACAGAATAACAGACCCACAAATATGGACCCAGCAGTTGCCCTCCTTTGCCTTCGTCAAGGCCAGCGTCCTGTTGAGGATTATGTTCAGGACTTCTGTCATCTGTGCTGCAAGGTGGATTTTAATGATGTCGCCCTAAAGGACATTTTTTGTTTTGGGCTCAATGAGCCCTTACGCTCCCAGCTTCCAGGGGGTAAAATAGATAGGTCCTTGGAGGGGTATATAGACCAGGCCCTTTTATTGTGCGGCTCATTATTTACTGTGGGAATGGTGTAGGAGGAGCCCCGCCATCCCACAGTACCTTCCACCCCAGAGAGTCCGGTCCACGTCCAGAGCCAAGCCACGTCTCCTGTCCACGTCCAGAGCCAAGCCACGTCTCCTGTTCACGTCCAGAGCCAAGCCACGTCTCCTGTTCACGTCCAGAGCCAAGCCATGTCTCCTGTTCATGTCCAGAGCCAAGCCATGTCTCCTGTCCATGTCCCAAGCCAAGCTGTGTCTCCTGTTCACGTTCAGAACCAAGCCATGTCTCCTGTCCATGTCCCAAGCCAAGCCTCCTGTCCACGTCCAGAGCCAAGCCATGTTTTCTGTCCACGTCCACGTCCACGTCCAGAACCAAGCCATGTCCATGTCCAGAGCCAAGCAACATCTCCTGTCCACGCCCAGCGTCCTGAGGTGGCTCCAGCCCCAGACCAGCGTCCTGAGGTGGCTCCAGCCCCAGACCAGCGTCCTGAGGTGGCTCCAGCCCCAGACCAGCGTCCTGAGGTGGCTCCAGCCCCAGACCAGCGTCCTGAGGTGGCTCCAGCCCCAGACCAGCGTCCTGAGGTGGCTCCAGCCCCAGACCAGCGTCCTGAGGTGGCTCCAGCCCCAGACCAGCGTCCTGAGGTGGCTCCAGCCCCAGACCAGCGTCCTGAGGTGGCTCCAGCCCCAGACCAGCGTCCTGAGGTGGCTCCAGCCCCAGACCAGCGTCCTGAGGTGGCTCCAGCCCCAGACCAGCGTCCTGAGGTGGCTCCAGCCCCAGACCAGCGTCCTGAGGTGGCTCCAGCCCCAGACCAGCGTCCTGAGGTGGCTCCAGCCCCAGACCAGCGTCCTGAGGTGGCTCCAGCCCCAGACCAGCGTCCTGAGGTGGCTCCAGCCCCAGACCAGCGTCCTGAGGTGGCTCCAGCCCCAGACCAGCGTCCTGAGGTGGCTCCAGCCCCAGACCAGCGTCCTGAGGTGGCTCCAGCCCCAGACCAGCGTCCTGAGGTGGCTCCAGCCCCAGACCAGCGTCCTGAGGTGGCTCCAGCCCCAGACCAGCGTCCTGAGGTGGCTCCAGCCCCAGACCAGCGTCCTGAGGTGGCTCCAGCCCCAGACCAGCGTCCTGAGGTGGCTCCAGCCCCAGACCAGCGTCCTGAGGTGGCTCCAGCCCCAGACCAGCGTCCTGAGGTGGCTCCAGCCCCAGACCAGCGTCCTGAGGTGGCTCCAGCCCCAGACCAGCGTCCTGAGGTGGCTCCAGCCCCAGACCAGCGTCCTGAGGTGGCTCCAGCCCCAGACCAGCGTCCTGAGGTGGCTCCAGCCCCAGACCAGCGTCCTGAGGTGGCTCCAGCCCCAGACCAGCGTCCTGAGGTGGCTCCAGCCCCAGACCAGCGTCCTGAGGTGGCTCCAGCCCCAGACCAGCGTCCTGAGGTGGCTCCAGCCCCAGACCAGCGTCCTGAGGTGGCTCCAGCCCCAGACCAGCGTCCTGAGGTGGCTCCAGCCCCAGACCAGCGTCCTGAGGTGGCTCCAGCCCCAGACCAGCGTCCTGAGGTGGCTCCAGCCCCAGACCAGCGTCCTGAGGTGGCTCCAGCCCCAGACCAGCGTCCTGAGGTGGCTCCAGCCCCAGACCAGCGTCCTGAGGTGGCTCCAGCCCCAGACCAGCGTCCTGAGGTGGCTCCAGCCCCAGACCAGCGTCCTGAGGTGGCTCCAGCCCCAGACCAGCGTCCTGAGGTGGCTCCAGCCCCAGACCAGCGTCCTGAGGTGGCTCCAGCCCCAGACCAGCGTCCTGAGGTGGCTCCAGCCCCAGACCAGCGTCCTGAGGTGGCTCCAGCCCCAGACCAGCGTCCTGAGGTGGCTCCAGCCCCAGACCAGCGTCCTGAGGTGGCTCCAGCCCCAGACCAGCGTCCTGAGGTGGCTCCAGCCCCAGACCAGCGTCCTGAGGTGGCTCCAGCCCCAGACCAGCGTCCTGAGGTGGCTCCAGCCCCAGACCAGCGTCCTGAGGTGGCTCCAGCCCCAGACCAGCGTCCTGAGGTGGCTCCAGCCCCAGACCAGCGTCCTGAGGTGGCTCCAGCCCCAGACCAGCGTCCTGAGGTGGCTCCAGCCCCAGACCAGCGTCCTGAGGTGGCTCCAGCCCCAGACCAGCGTCCTGAGGTGGCTCCAGCCCCAGACCAGCGTCCTGAGGTGGCTCCAGCCCCAGACCAGCGTCCTGAGGTGGCTCCAGCCCCAGACCAGCGTCCTGAGGTGGCTCCAGCCCCAGACCAGCGTCCTGAGGTCCTGAGTCCAGAGAGGACTCCTGGCAATGACCCCATAGTCCTGCCCAAGAAAATTTTTTGGGGGGGGGCAGTGGATACCCTGAGAAGGCCTGGAAGACTGCGCCCCACGGTCCAGGTCCGCCCACGCTATGCCAGGGTCTGTGTCCGGTGCCTCTGCATGGGACTGGCCCGCCGTCCCTCCCCCATGACCACCCCCCTAGACTTCTGTTGGGGCTTTGGTTTTGTTTGGGCATCTGGGGCCGCCCATAAAGGCGGGGAACTGTCACAGGGTGTTTTGGTTATGTTTCATGTGTTTAAGTTTGCCATGTTCACTGTCATGTCTTGCCATGCACTTCCTGGTCTTGTCATGTGATCCTGCCATGTGCTCCTTTGTGTTCTGTTGTCATGTCATCGGGTAATCAGTGTTCACAGGTGTCCCTCGTCTTGTCCTTAGTCAATGTGTATTTAACCCTCTTGTTGGCCATGTGTCCTTGTCTGATATTGTATGTGGTAACCCATTGTTGGTGAGTGTTTGTGTCAAGTTTAGCCTAGCCAAGTTTATGTTTTGCCTTGTCAAGCTTTGTTCCATGTTTTGCATTTTTTTTTTTTTTTTTTTTTTTTTTTTTTTTATATATATTGATTCTTTAAGTTTAATAAAAGCTGCACATGGGTTCTTCAACCTTGCCGCCAGTGGACTAGATGTTACAATAATAAATGTTATTAAATGTGTGTGTATAATTGTCATTATAATACTAAAAATAACAATGTCAAGATGTTAATTTATTATATGCAATTATTATAACAAAATAAGTATACAAATTTGTGCTGTCAATCGATTAAAATTGTTTACGAATTAATAGCGAATTTTTTTCTGTAGTTAATCACGATTAATCACACCTAACGCCTTCAGAAATTTCAGTCAAGAGCCATAAGTATTTTTCTCTTTGTCTTTTGTTCTTTGGTTTACATTTAATGGCAGACATCACAGCAGCGGGTTTATTAGGCTGCTGTCACTTTAAGACCTGCTTCACATGACGCATATCTGGATGTGACACGAATCCGATGTCCTCACAACTCTTTGCGCTCATTTAACACTGTTTAACTAATTTAAGACTGTGCTTACGAGGATACACGACAAAGCAGCATTTTGGCATACTTTTGTGTGTTTTTGTCTGTTCAAGCGCAAAAGAGAACTCAACATGGCCACATTCTGTGCGCACGAGTCCTGTGTGTGTCACAGAGAGGAGATTCACAGACGCACGCCAATACAGATTTAAGTTATTTTTACGTCTTATCACGCTTGAATGGTTTAATAGCAATTGAATGAATGATAGCGTGATCATATACTGTAGCGCAGCTATGTCAGAAAAATGATGACAGAAAAAAAAATTTTTTTTAATTTTTGACAGCCCTAATATAAATACTATTTATGTATATCTTAGTGGACATCGGATATTCTCCTCTGCCACATGTGCTCTTATCAAAGGATCTGATGTCTCTTGTCTGCATGTTTTTTAGAGCATGTGAACAAAAGTGCTTCTGTGATCATTCTGATATTCTGTCAAACACAGGAGCTCATTGAGAAATCTCTCTGTGTGCTGTGGGGAAGGGCCAGGGGTCTTTTGAAAAAGTGGAGGAAGGGAGGACGGGATGGAGGGATAGACTGAGTGCGGGATAAAAGGCTAGAGAAAGATGAAAATCAAGAGGGCATAAGGAAAGTCGATGATCGATAGATTGGTGCGGGACTAACACAGGACATAGGACAGAGGGGCCATGGAGAATAACAGACGAGAAAGAAACAAAAGGTCAAATGCTACATATCCAGTCTGTTTACATCATACATTTGAGTCTGCTAGCACACAGACTAACCACAGACCTATTTTTTGTTGCTCGGGAACTTTAATGCTAGCCCAATGGTAGACAAGTTACAGCTGTTTGAGACAAGAAGACGTGAAATAAATAATGAAAACGATGCTTCATCACTAAATCTCTTTGTTCTTTTATGTGTCAGCTCTTGCAATTCAGAGGCTGCGGCTCATGCCACCTTGATGAACCAACAGATAAAAGAGAATTTCTGAGTGAATCAATACTGCACATCTGCTATTATCATGACCGTACCATGATAAATAAATAAGAGCCAATTAATTACCTATTTTTAACAGTCAACAGATGTCTGTTTTGTTAAAGCACAGTTTCATAAAGTAAACACAAATAAACTATAATATAAAACAAAATGACACGTGCAATGCATGTGCAAGGCTTGTCATGATTTCCGTTTATCCAACTTTCAACAAAAGTGTTAACATACTGTAACTGTACTGTTAATAGTCCTGTGCCTCAACAAGTAAAGTCATAACATAATAATACCTTTGCAAATCGTTAGCTAATGATTAATTAAAGCAGACAACTGGAAGTTGAAATGCATGGCTTTGACCCATTGTAGTAATTAACATATGAATTTAGACTATTAGTTAATATAATATGTTATTAGGGAATTAATACAATATGACACATTTAACTAATAACAATTTAATGATTACTTAATCTATTAATCATATATAATCTTCATTAGTTGCTGATGCAGTAATCATTAAAGGAACATGCCGACTTTTTGGGACTTTAGCTTATTCACCGTATCCCCCAGAGTTGCTGCGTAATATCATTGCGCCGCTGCACCCATGGTACGGCAGCAAAGTTTCAAACTTTGACTTTAACTTCACTACATTTGAAAGACAAATATCGTACTTTTTACTCCACTACATTTCTATCAAGGACCTCAAAGTCGAAAGTCATTTCTGTAGCAGCTTTGAAAGTCAGTGGATGATTTTTCTCTTCTTTAATTTTTTTTTTTTTTTTTTTTTGCGGACAGCCTATCAGTAATCACTCTTGTATGGTCATGTGAAATTTCCCAAAATTTTTTGAACACTGATCAGTTTATAGCAAAATGGAAGAAGACGGTTCCTCGGCACAGTGTGTGCACCCATGGCCATACTTAGAAAGTATGTTTCAGTTTTCTGAAAAGATTAAAGATTAGTTTAGTTGGCATACATTTGATGCATGTCTCATAAAATGTTCAAAAATGTAAACGTCTGGGAGAAAGAGAAGAGTAAACAGTTGGGAGAATATCGGATGTGTATCAGTGTATAGGGTCAGTGCATTCGGCCTTAAAGTGACAGCAGCTTTTTAAAGAGCGTTGTTTCTTTTATACAAGTATTGAAATGAGTTTAAGGTAGTCGTATGCTAGCATGTCGGATGGAGCATCACTGACTGGCTTAAACCACCATGATGGCATAATGTGCATTTGTACAACAACGCAACAATAATAAAATAATGCATTGACATAAAAAATTAAATTTACTTTTGATACTTAAGTACTTTTAAAAACAAATACTTCTGTACTTTTACTCAAGTAAAAATCATTTTTTAGAACTTTCACTTGTAACGGAGTAATATTTGACCAGTAGTACTTTTACTTTTACTCAAGTAATAGAGTTGTGTACTTTGTCCACCTCTGACGATCCCTATACTTGACATTGCACATTCTGTGATGTGACTATCGCGGATGCGCACATCACGATATCGATGATAAAATGATATATATATATATATATATATATATATATATATATATATATATATATATATATATATATATATATATAATGCAGTCCTATACATGGTAGTGTACAAAATATGGGATGGGAGAAAAAATATATTTCAATGCTTTTGCGTTCGTTCGCAAAACATTTGCATTCCCCAGAGAAACTTTGCATTTGTTCGCAAAGCTTTTGAGTTTCTATTTTTTCCTTCCATCTGACGTTTTTTCATCACCATGTTCCTTTAGGGGCTCCATAAATTAATCATAAGTGACAGTAAACACATTTACAATGTCACAAACAAGTTTTATTTTTATTTTATTTTTTTATTACACTGTTTCCAACATTGATAATAATGATAAATGTTTCTTGAGCACCAAATCAGCATATTAGAATGATTTCTGAAGGATCATGTGACACTGAAGACTGGAGTAATGATGCTGAAAATTCAGCTTTGCCATAAATTACATTTTTAAATATATTAAAACAGCTGTTAACGACATTTCACAATATTACTGTTTTTACTGTATTTTATCTTGTATACATTTTTGCTATATACAATTAATATATCATTAATGACCATGATTTCCTTTTCCCCTTAATGATTTCAAACTTTTTGAAGAGACTTTTATTAATCACACCAGCTGAAGTCAGTTCTATTTCAGAGTCTCTCCCTTCCACTGGCTCAAACTATTTCTTCATCTCCTCACTGCTTGTTAAATTCAAGACCTGCAAATAACATACACGTCTCCACCCGCTCATTCCACTGCAATGTGAAATTACCAACCAATCTCAGTATAAAATGTTTCCCCCCCTCTGCAATTCATATTCTCTGATTGCCTGAGGAAAGAGGTCATTACTTCTGATTGACAGTCATTTGGCTTTGGAACGGACTCTACCCATTCCGAGCCTGTTAGGCTGCTGGATATCATTAGGTAATGGGAGAATCAAGGAAGCACACACTTCCAGTATAGAGACCGTACAAAATTGTCTGACCAGAGAAAACTTAAAATAAATTGTATTGTGCTTTGTTTGTACTCTGGCATGCCCTCACACACGTTTCCAGCCGTCCATGCGATCAGATAGATTGTCTACTACTTTACCAAAAGACCTTGAAATTACTTATCTTATTGTCCCTGAAACTTTAAAACTTTGAACATTGGATGAGTAGACAGACTCAGTCCATCAGTGTAAGCCCCCCGGAACGCTGTGGGGTGATGAGGCTGACTAAGAGACCTGATAGATTGGAAGCTGCCAGTTTGATTAAGGCCTGTGGGTTTAGATGCCTATGATAGGACCAGCCCAGAGCCACAAAACCACATTCAACTCACTGCAGCAAGGACACAAAAGTTTAATTGCATCACCTTGGGACACATGGCATGCTCAATTTTGGATTTAGAATTTTTCTATACATATAAAATGCTAATGCACATTTGAGTGGCTCTCTTAATTTGAATTTTTTTATGACAAAAACTAAAAGCTAATCACAGTTGTTTCCTTTACAGAAGCCTACAGAGATTGAAATGTCTTTATACACCCAACCATAACAGAAGAAATGCTTATCAATGCATGTCAGATTTCACATTGTGTCCATACTGAAAGTCATTTTGGTGCGCATAATGCAATTGAACGATCTGTATAGCCAGCATATGTTTGTCTAACTATCAGCATGTGGTGAGTTCGAGAACCACAAAGTGTGCAAGACAGCCATTATTTTCATTCACATCTACTGTACACTATGAAAAAGAGGACAGCCATACATAATTCTACAGCCTGTATCTGAGGGAATCAGCATATTTCAATTTAACGAACATACGAACATCACTTTTAAAAGCAAAACCAAAAAGCAAAAATTTGATTTGTTCGAAAAAAGATGTGTTCATTTTGATGAACGAGATTCAAAGATCTGAGTCAGTAAAACGATACGAACTTCCCATTACTAGCAAGTAAGACATGCTCTGCTGTACAATAGCATACATGAATTACCCATAGAAGATCTAAAAATGTGGAGCTGGGGAAGGTAGGGGGTTTCTGAAAGCGTGCTGCAAACTGCTACAGCAAACACTGACCAAGTATTTGAAAGTTGAGCTCATTGGCTGCTGATGCAACAGGAACCAATCAGCTGTGCCCTGTAGAGAACAATGTGATTGTCAGCAAATTGAGTTAAAGACCTATCAGACTGCGCCATCTAGTATTTCATGACAGAACTTTCCATGATGCAATTCACTCATTTTTTCTTGAAAGTTGTCAAAACCTGCAAATGACACCACACAGGGGGCTTTGAGAGTTGTGTTGGTGTGAAGAGGTTGATTCAGGTGGCAGAGAACTCTAATTAATAGTTTGGGTGCTGTAAATCTTACCGTTTTATGCTACAAAATGCAATTTACTGCAGTGCCCTTCAGCCCTGGCAAACAGCAAAAAGCAATCTAGAAATGCTGCACGATCAAATGACCATGGATGCCAGCTTTGCACACATACGCACACATGCATGTCCCTACACACGCATTTGATAAGAAATAGTTCTAATTTGTCATAAAACTAATTTCTGGACATGGCAACATAGTAGATTAAATGCTCAAGGAATTTGTACTAGACAACATCAGGCTCATAAAAACTAATTTAGTATTGATGATGACTTTCCGGTCTACTGAGGACTGTGTGACATATTGAACTCTGTGGGGTTAATGACCATGTGACCAGCAGCTGTTTTGAACAGACAGGAGTCTAATGAATGCATATTAACAGCACCAGGTCAAAGAGATAGAGTTCATTGTTCAATAAATGGTAAGTCTGTCCAGCTTGAGATGCTACTTTTGGGTTAAAATAATTTTCCCTACAGCTGTGCAGAAAATTACTCTGATTCAACTTTGGTGATCCCTATGGTCAACTTTGCATTTAATTCTGCTATAGTAAGTGTTAAAAGTCAGCAGGTTTGGGGCCTGGAATTTTCCTACTCAGCATTTAATTCACATTCTGTTCTAGTCTGTTATATATGTAGTTGATATATCTATATATGTTTTATTAGCCTGACAAGCCAGACCCACATCAAGATGTTGGGTCTGGGAACACACCATTGGCAAGGCTCAGTCCGAGAGGCGGGATAAACGGTTGTCTTTCAAATTCCCTCTGCACGCAATAGGATAGCGCTACAACCAACCAGAGCAACAAAGAAGGTGAAACGGAGCTAGTTGATAGATAAAACTTTTGCCGTATCTGGTCGGCAAAACTCTGAACACATCTTCCTTTCGGCCAAAATCGAAAGGCCGCTGTTCGCCAGCTTCTTTGTTTTCAAGTAGCACGCGGAACCGTCGCAACTCTGCCGTCATTATGTTAAGCCCGCCCACCGACTCTATACACGATGTGATTGGCCTGACTAGAGTTTGGTTTTTCCAGAAAAATAAACACATTTTCAAATGTGATTTTTGTGCAGTTCAATTTCACACATGCTCCCAATGTTTCACATGTGATGACATATGCAAATGTCAATTTTTCATTATACGAGATCACCCTACACAACCACACATATTTTACATGCTCCCGTATGTGATTAACATGCGTTTGCATGTGAAAATCATTTGTGTTTGTCTGTAAAGGATTCAAAAACTCATTTTTCAATCTATATGATTATTCCTCATCATTTAGTGTGCTGCAACAGTGTGTAATAGATTGCATTAGAGTCGTCATGTCCACGGAGATTGAACAGCATCAGCGAAGAGGGGCAGCACATCGTGTATTTGTGAGTCTGACCTAAACTGGCACAGACACTGTGGGCAAAACCCTGACAAATGAGCCCATAGGGATCCTATTATTCCCCTCTCACACACTCCACATGGGAAATATTCCTATTATGTATTATTGCTGGAACGCTTATCAACGTGCATGGTACACTGATGGAGAAGCATGGACGATTTTCTGCTTGCAGCAACACTTTCGCCAACATTCATTCTCCACAAAGAGATGCCAGTTTGTTGGTCCAATTTTGGACCGTCTTATTATTAGACTGTGAAAGTTGAGGAATGTGGTCTACATAAGAAATAAAGCACAGTCTGGTCATTATCACAAAATAAATGGTAACACTTTAGAATAATGGTCCGTCATTAATAAGTAACTATGCAGGAAGTAATGCAGGACTAATGAGTAGTACTACATTAACACTTCAACTACTACTATTAACTAATATAGAAACAAGCTTAACTAATTCAGGAGATATTTCCTTGTTAAGTAATCAATAATTCGTTAAGTAATCAAGAATTTGATAGAATCTAAATCTGATAGAATCCAGCCAGTTAGTATTGGCTGCAGATAAAGTACTAGTTGTTGGTGATTTTAATATACATGTAGACAATGAAAAAGACGCATTGGGATTGGTATTTAGAGACATTCTAAACTCTATTGGAGTTAGGCAACATGTGTCAGGACCCACTCATCGCCGTAATCATACTTTAGACCTAATATTGTCACATGGAATAAATGTTAATACCATTGAAATTCTGCAGCAGAGCGATGACATCTCAGATCATTACCTAGTATCATGTATACTTAATTCAGCTAAGGCTGCAAAGCTGTCCCCTCGCTTCAAATATGGCAGGACTATCACTGCTGCGACTAAAGATTGCTTTGTAAATAATCTTCCTCATCAGTTTCATCTCCTCAGCATCCCAGAGAGCCTAGAGGAAAACGATGTTGCAACAGAAACGTTTCCAGCACTTTAGACACAGTTGCTCCTCTGCGCTTAAAGAAGATTAAAAGAAAATAGTCCAACGCCGTGGTACAACGAGCACACCCGGGCCCTTAAAACAGCAGCCAGAAAATGGAGCGTAGCTGGAAGAAAACAAAATTGGAAGTTTTTCGCATTTCGTGGAAAGAGAGCATGATTGCATAAAGAAAGGCCGTAAATACTGCTTATTTCTCGACTCTCTTAGAAGAAAACAAACACAACCCAAGGTATTTATTCGATACAGTGGCTAAATTAACCAAAGATAAAGCTTCAACTTCTGATGTCTGCCAACAGCACAGCAGTAATGACTTTATGAACTTCTTTACTTGTAAGATTGATAATATTAGGGGAAAAAAATTATAACCATGCAGCGTCTACTACTGTATCACATCAGACAGTGCATTGTAGTGTCACTGAGGAAAAATTACACTCATTCACTGCTATAGAAGAAGAAGAATTGGCTAAACTTGTTAAATCATCAAAATCAACAACATGTATGCTCGACCCTATACCAACTAAGCTACTAAAAGAGGTGCTTCCAGAGGTCATAGATCCTCTTCTTAAAATCATTATTTCATCTTTGTCATTAGGATATGTACCGAAAACTTTTAAGTTGGCTATTATTAAACCACTTATTAAAAAAACGTAACTTGATCCTACAGAATTAGTCAATTACAGGCCAATCTCAAATCTAACCTTTCTGTCAAAAATCCTAGAAAAGGCAGTATCCTCACAATTATGCTCCTTTTTAGAAAGAAATGGTATCTGTGAGGATTTTCAGTCAGGATTTAGACCAAATCATAGTACTGAGACTGCTCTCATTAAAGTTACAAATGATTTACTCTTATCATCCAATCGTGGTTGTATATCTCTATTAGTGTTCCTCGATCTTAGCGCTGCATTCGATACTATCGACCACAACATTCTCAGTGCTAGGACCTTTGCTTTTCACCCTGCACATGCTACCACTGGGAGATATCATTAGGAAGCATGGCGTTAGTTTTCATTGTTATGCTGACGATACTCAGCTCTATATTTCTTCACGCCCTGACAAACCTTACCAATTCACAAGATTAACGGAATGCATAGCTGATATAAAAAATTGGATGACTAGTAATTTCCTGCAACTTAATTCAGAAAAAACTGAATTTTTAATTATTGGACAAAAAAACCTCACAAGTAATAACCTAGAATTCTGTCTAACACTCGATGGCTGCTCTGTCAAGTCCTTGTCGTCAGTTAGGAACCTGGGTGTGCTCTTTGATACTAGTCTTTCATTTGAAAGCCACGTTTCTAGCATCTGTAAAACTGCATTCTACCATCTTAAAAATATATCTAAATTACAGCACATGCTTTCAATGCAAAATGCTGAACAGTTAGTACATGCGTTCATGACCTCAAGGCTAGATTATTGTAATGCTCTACTGGGTGGTTGCCCTGCTCGCCTAATAAATAAACTACAGCTGGTCCAAAACGCAGCAGCTCAAGTTCTTACTAGAACCAGGAAGTATGACCATATTAGCCCGGTTCTGTCAACACTGCACTGGCTGCCTATTAAACATCGCGTACATTTTAAAATCTTGCTAATTACTTACAAAGCACTAAATGGTTTAGCTCCCCAGTACTTGAGCGAGCTCTTAACGTATTATACTCCATCACATCTATTGCGGTCTCAAAACTCTGGCCAGTTGATAATACCTAGAATATCAAAATCAACTGCATTTAGCACCTAAACTCTGGAACAGCCTTCCTAGCATTGTTCGGGAAGCAGACACACTCTGTCAGTTTAAATCTAGACTAAGAACACATCTCTTTACTATGGCATACACATAAAATATTTTTAATTTATATTATTCAAATCAATTAAATGATTGTTAGGCTGCATTAACTAGGTCAGCCGGAACCAGGAACACTTCCATAACACCTGATGTACTCGTTACATCATAAAAAGAATGGCATCTACGCTAATGTTAGTCTCTTTGTTTATCCCGAGGTTTACCGCAGTCAGCCGGATCCGGGCCGTATCCAGATCAGATGGTGGACCTGCACCCAGACATGACCAACGCATCCCTGAAGTGTCTGCAGAGACCGTGCCAATTAATCTCCCCTCTGAAATTGCCTCATCGACATGGCATCCTCAATGGATCCGTCTCCGGCGTGATGACTCCGATCTTTCGAATATTCCTATTTAATAATTGTTTAATCGACACGTCATCAATAAACCCGTCTCCGGCGTGATGCCTCTGATCTTTCTAATATTCCGATCTAATATGACTTCTGACCTGTACGGTTGCCAAAATGATAATCATACACTGTTTGTTAATTGGTCAGAGGAGAACTGGCACCCCGACTGAGCCTGGTTTCTCCCAAGGTTTATTTTTCTCCATTATGCCACCTGATGGAGTTTTGGTTCCTTGCCACTGTCGCCTTTGGCTTGGTTTGCTCAGTTGGGGACACTAAATTTTCAGCTAAATATCCAAATAAATTTAATTACTAAACTAAATTAACTATATCAACTAAATTACTGATCTGCCCATATTGTCGCTATATGACAATTGAAATGAGCTAGGTGACATAACCGTTTTCTCCAGAGCGGCTGTACAGCCGATTCAAATTCTGTTGCATTATTTTCCTGTTTAACACTGTGAAGCTGCTTGAAACAATCGGCATTGTAAAAAGCGCTATATAAATAAAGTTGACTAATTACTGAATGAGATTAGCCTCATTAATAACTATTAACTAACTGACAAATTATAAAGAACATTATTGTGTGTCTGAGACGTAATCAGTCATCTTTTTTACTCTAAATATAGTCATAAAATACCTCATTAATTACTTAAGTGTTACCTAGTCACTTTGCAGGAGCTACTAGTGATCTGGACCATTCTTTTAAAGTGAAAAAAACTTGATCCAGATCACTAGTAGTCCTTGAAGAGTGACTAGGTAACACTTGAGTAATTAATGAAGCATTTTATGACCATGTTAACAGCAAAAAAAGACAATTGCTCACATCTCAGATAAGCTAATGTTGTGATTAGTAATTAATTAGTAATTCTTTATCATTTGTCATAGTTATTTATTAGTTCTTAGTGATACCAATCTCATTCAGTAATTATTGATTACCTAATAAGGAACTATCTTAGTCCTAAATTCGATATTACTTACTGATTAGTTAAGCTTGTTTCTATATTAGTTAATAGTAGTAGCTGAAGTGTTAATGTAGTACTACTCATTAGTCCTGCATTACTTCCTGCATAGTTACTTATTAATGACGGACCATTATTCTAAAGTGTTACCAAATAATCTTCAACACAAAGCAATAAAGACTGACTTTTCATTTTCAATGTACAAAACAATCAGACTAGCAACAATGAGAATACTTCAACATTATAGTTTTATCAGGTCATTTTTACTACAATTGATAACTAAGAAACAAAATGGCGCAAGTTGCGTCAAGGTTTCTTTTGAGGGAAAAAATGAGTAGCAGATAATGTTCTGCATACCTATTTACAAGACTTTCAACATACTTTAAATACCATTAGAAGGCACAAATACTCCCTGTGAGTGCAGGACATATAAAGGATAAAATTACCAAGTAATGCTGCCATCTTTGTCCCTTAAGACCTCCAATTAGTAAGAACTCAATAGAGTACAATAAGCACTTTAGCGCTGCCTCATTAAATTGTGTGTGGATCAGAGAGAGATGGATAGGGAGCAAGGGAAGGAGAATGAGAATAAGAGAGAGAAATGTGTTGGCTGCTCTGTATTTACTGTGTCCATTCTCATGGCTTGCAGTTTTGGCATGGCTAAAATGTTTGGCCTCAGGTTCCTGCTGTTGCCATAATGCAAATGCAGCTCTCTGTTTCCTAAGGTTTTTTGTGCGTCACTTTGAAAGTCGTGACTGGTTTGGATTTGTCTTTGGATTATCATGTCTCTTAGGGGCAGATTCAACCGAGCAACTAGGCTATGTGACTGCAGCCCAACATTAAAATGTGACTCTTGTTTTTAACTGATTTACTGGAGTGACATCTTGTGATCTGATGTACACTATATTGCCAAAAGTTTTGGGACGCCTGCCTTTACATGCACATAAACTTTAATGACATCCCATTCTTAATCTGTAGGGTTTAATATGGAGTTGGCCCACCCTTTGCAGCTATAACAGCTTCAACTCTTCTGAGAAGGCTTTCCGCAAGGTTTAGGAGTGTGTATATGGGAATTTTTTGGACGAGAAGGCCTGACTCGCAGTCTCCGCTCTAATTCATCCCAAAGGTGTTCTATCGGGTTGAGGTCAGGACTCTGTGCAGGTCAGTCAAGTTCCTCCACACCAAACTCGCTCATCTATGTCTTTATGGACCTTGCTTTGTGCACTGGTGCACAGTCATGTTGGAACAGGAAGGGGCCATCCCCAAACTGTTCCTACAAAGTTGGGAGCATGAAATTGTCCAAAATTTCTTGGTATGCTGAAGCATTAAGAGTTCCTTTCATTGAAAGCAAAGCCCAACCCCTGAAAAACAACCCCACCAGATTCATCCATCAGATTGCCAGAGAGAGAAGCGTGATTCGTCACTCCAGAGAACATGTCTTCACTGCTCTAGAGTCCACTTTACACCACTGCATCCGACTCTTTGCATTGCACTTGGTGATGTAAGGCTTGGATGCAGCTGCTTGGCCATGAAAACCTATTCTATGAAGCTCGCTATGCACTGTTCTTGAGCTAATCTGAAGGTCACACAATGTTTGGAGGTCAGCTATTGACTCTGCAGAAAGTTGGCGACTTCTGCGCACTGTGCACCTCAGCATGCACTGATCCCGCTCTGTGATTTTATGTGGCCTACTACTTTGTGGCTGAGTTGCTGTTGTTCCCAGTTGCTTGCACTTTGTTATAATACCACTAACAGTTGACCGTGGAATATTTTGTAATGAGGAAATTTCACGAATAGACACAGGTGGCAACCTATCACGGCACTACACTTGAATTCACTGAGCTCCTAAAATCGACCCATTCTTTCACAAATGTTTGTAGAAGCAGTCTGCATGCCTAGGTGCTTGATTTTATACACATGTGGCCATGGAAGTGATTGAAACACCTGAATTCAATGATTTGGAGGGGTGTCTCAACACTTTTGGCAATATAGTGTATATTACATTCTCAATCTGGTAAACTAATCTGAGTGGCTGGCTTTATAAACTCTTGTAAACAAATTTGGATATTATATTATATTACATTTTTCACATAATACATTCACAATTTAAAAGTAAATGCACATATAAAATAAAAATGTTTTTGCCTTGAAGTGAATCATTATAATCTTATGAATGCTAATGCTAAATAATAACCAATATAGTATGAGACTATTATAAAGGAACACATTTCTGGTTTGGTGTTGATAAAGGTGTACTTGAGATTTACTAATTGGGCTCTATAGGGGAAACAAAGACGAAAAAGGCTGGGAAACATTGATTCAGGAGTTTATTGCAGTATAAGGAGCACCTGTTATTTGAAACTATTGCATCCAATAAAGTTCTAATTCAGTTAGTTTTTTATGAGAAGGATTGTGCTGCAAGGAATTTCATTGCATTTTAAATAGATTTTACATTTTTAAAAATATGTTCTAATTTGCTTTTTCATATATTTTTAAAAAAATAATATTTTATCTACTATGTGTCTATTTTCCGACTGTTTTCCAAATGAATGTTAATACCTGAACATGGATTTTTTAAATTTTTTAAATTTGTCTCATAAATTAGCTCATTACTTCCATTCTATTAATTAGCATGCTGTTAGCACCAACAGGTCTCCAACCATGCCCATCTTTGTGTCAGTGCATGATGGAAAGGACAGAATGCCAGCATTAATTTGCCCAGTTTTAAAAGCAGCTCGACACGTGGCCAAGAAGGTGTCACACTGTGCTGATGACTGCCAATGATAGTCTGAGCCGTGAAACATGGCAGTATGGCCACCATTCCCCATTTGTGCTTTTGCAGCTTTTCCTTTAGGACAGAGGAGACATCTGTGTGCTATCAGATGTGGACTGTGGACAATTGTTATGATTTAATTGACTTTGTTCCTTCGAAGTTTCAGAGCATGTTATTATTTTAATTCAAGCCTGCCATATTTACCTCCAAAATTTGGATTCAAAGTAATTAATCAATGCAAAGAATGTCCGAATTCACAGTAGGCTACTCATGAAAGAGTAGGCAAAAAGTACCTAGACATATAGACATATAAAATACATTTTATATGATTATGGCACATACAATGGACACTTTATTATCCCATAGATTTATGAATGGCAGTGAAAAGACAACTGACACTGGTAAGTCACATGATAATAACAACATGGCAAATGTAGTACGTCCAGATTACATTCATACAACACGCATTCATACTTTTTTAGCAGCCTTTGACATATCTATGCATAGATGCATCCAAAATCGCTACCCTACTATAAAGTGTCCGAATTCACAGTTCTCATCAGCAAAAAGTACCCAGATGACCCATACTTCTTCCGGCGATATTCTGAAGTGCATTCGATGGACACTTTACTATCCCATGAGGCCACGGGAGAGGATTTATGAATGGCAGTGAATCGACGCAACTGACATTGGTAGGTCACATGATAACAATATGGCGAATGTAGTACATCCAGATTACATTCATACGACACACATTCATACTATATAGAACTTTTTAGCGGTCGTGAAGTAATTACTTATTCAAAATAAGTACATACTCAAGAGATTATGCGATTTCGGACGCAGCCATCGTCTGTTCTTCTTCTGCACCCCCTTCTGCATTGGAATGTGAATCCCCTGTGAGTCTGTGACTTTCTGTATTCGTCGTCTGACTAAATGCCATTACACCCCTAATATACATAAATGCATAAGTACATTTGTACATTTTATATTTATATGTATGTACATTTATATCTTTTTTTATCATATAAATGCAGCCTTGTTAAGGATAAGAGACTTCTTTCAAAAGCATTTAAAAAAATCACTGAACAAATTTTTAAAAATCAAAAATCTCCCTGATTGTTTCGGGAAAAGATTTGAAGCATCAGGAGTGTCAAAAACAGTGGCATCTTGTGGCAGGTCAAATTTATAGCAGCCATAAACCCGAGTGTGCAGCGCCATTGTTTTATCTATAAAGCACAAATAAAAGCCTGACAATGCTAAATGTTCAGTTTTCTGATGATATAATTAAAATATTAAAGAGTGGCAATAAATTAAATGTAACAATTATAATTATGATAATACCAACAGAGTATTGCAAGTAAATGGTGCTCTAATTATTTTATGGTTTTTATACTGTTTATGTGGCAGAATATGTGATCATGTAATACAGGCTATAGGCTTATATATATAAAAAAAATGTTAATAAATGGATTTCAACTTCCAAAAGCCTGTAGAGTAGTGGTCTGGGTTCAAACATTCCGACACGCAAAGTGAAGCATTCACGTGACTGGAAAGTAAGTGAGGCTTCATTATTCATTGATCACGTGTTTCTCTGAAAACTATACGCTCTCCGAGATGGAGCTTCATGAGAAATTGTGCTGCATACTCGATATGCACTTTGAAGCTTCAGTGTCATATGTAACATCACTACTACAGTTAGATCTGTGCCTCAGCCTGCTTTCTCCAGACGTAACAGAACAACTGACCATTTTTAATAGATCTAGCAGGTGATCGGGACCTGGTGAGCGTTCTATGCGCCATTTCTGAGAATGGCCGCCCCATTGAGGACTATGTGTGGCAGTTTTTAGCATGCTGCCACCTTGACGGCCATGGAGCTTGGACCACTGTGGACCCCAACTGTCATGGCCTCCACGCCCAAGTCTCCAACCATCATGGCCGCCACGCCAGTGACATCTCCTGTCCCCAGCCAAAGTGCCGTGACGTCTCATGTCCCCGTCTAGAGTCCCATGACGGCTCCAGCCCCCAACCAGAGTCCAATGATGGCTCCAGTCCCCGACCAGAGTCCCGAGACGGCTCCAGCCCCTGACCAGAGTCCCATGACGGCTCCAGCCCCCGACCAGAGTACCGTGACGGCTCCAGCCCCCGACCATACTTATGAATTGGACACCCATTATGTAACTTGTGAGCACCTTTAATGGATGACCATGTAATTTATTTTGTTGGGGAAAAAACGTGACTGTCTCTAAGTAAATGTTATGTAGTGTTAATGAGTTTGAAAACTGCACTGTTGCTTGTCACTGAAAACTCGGTGCATGCTGTGAAGCTTTTGCAACTACAAATTGAGATTAGCATATCTAATACAGTGTCACACAACACAAATATGCAAAAAACTAAATATCAAACTCACATAAAGGAACTAATTCAGATTTTTGGCCTGAAGCTGGCAAGAAATATTACATGTACACACACGTGCACACATCTAACCATACCTCTCCTTTAACAGACACCGCATTCATCTCCCTACATGAGGCCAAGGATAGGGCATGATTAGGAGCAATGAGCTCTCCCAACAGAGCCTGGCAATAAGCCCTCAGATCTCTGCAGGGGAACAGGGCAAGGTGAAGACAGAAATTCAACCCTCCGGTCCTCCCTCACCTGTCCCTGTCTCCTACCATCCATCCCAATGCTTCCAGTCGCAGTGAGGCTGAAGGCTGGAATAATCACTCACATCCCCCGCTGCAGTAACTCCTATTAGTATTCCACACCTATGAAGTTTCATCCACAGCGGGAGAACCCAGCATTGTCCACATAGCTATTTAAAAAAATATAAAGCCAATAACACCAAAATATGGATGTCAACAGGGTTAGTATATTGTGGCTTATTTGGCTTAATTTAGGTTAAAATAAAGATCATTAACAAATTAATTAATTTACAAATAACCAGACTAAGATAAAGGGCAACACTTTATTTCGATGATCCACTTTAGACACTCTACATTTGCAACTACATGCCAACTAACTCTCATTAGAGTATTAGTAGACTGTCTGCTTAATATCTGCTAGGTGTGACGATACATTTAGCTCACAAGGCGTGCACTATATTACATATTTATTATATTTTTACTTATATCATTAAAATATTATAACGTTGTTATTATAATAAAAAACGCATTATATTTAGTTTTAACCCCTAAAATAATAATACCAACTGACAGGGCTCTCTGTATGTTTACAGCATGAGACGATACACAATATTGGGTTCACGAGAATGAGACGAGACAATATTTTTAAGAAACACTATTTAAGAAAAATAAACTAAAAAAAAAATAACAAAAAAAGTATTTTATTCGACTGAAAGTCACAAAATGCACAACAATGCAGGTGTACTTTACTTATCATTTAACTAATCTAGGGCTGTCACTAACAATTAATTGAGTAATCGGATAATATTTTTTGTGGTAATAAAAATAGACGCTAAGTAAATACCCTTTAAAATGGCTAGAAATACATATATAATAACAATAAATTGGTTTACATAAAGTATCAAAAGCAAGTAATTGTATGGTTTTATTGAACAACACTGTTAAAATATATAATATAATATAATATAATATAATATAATATAATATAATATAATATAATAAACAATCAACTTATGCACATTATATATTATAACAAATGCCTGCAGAGGGCGCCAACGGATTGGTGATTGTTGTTGTTACACTTTACAGCATGATCAAATTTATCAGTCTATCCAAAATCCGTACTGTCTGAGTCGGTACTACATTTGAATTTGAACTTACTTTGTGACCAATAAAGTATGTTCTAAATAGTATGAATGTGTGTAGTATGAATGTAATCCGGACATACTACATCGCCATATTGTCATTATCACATGACCTACCAGCGTTAGTTGCATCGCTTCACATCCATTTACAAATCCTCTCCCGTGGCCTCACGGGATAGTAAAGTGTCCATCGTATGCACACTTGCCGTAAGTATTAAGTCATCCGAGACTCAAGACTTTTCACCTACTGTTTTTTGAATATGATGAATTCGGACATACTATGTTGGCATACTGTCTTTTGCATACTAGTAGGGAAGTATTCGATTTCGGACGCAACTATATTGGCCAAACAACATTTGATTCAAGTGTCCACTTAATATTAAATATTTGGCCACTTCTTTTTGATAGAAATACAGCTACAGCCACTGTAATAACTTGAACAAACATGTGGACGTCAAAACTTTTATTTAGTTTGCATATTTAGAAACATAATAATGTATTTTCCTGTGTTGGTTTAAAAAGGTTTATAAATGATAACACTATACTATGCTATATTAAAATTGTTTATATATTGTGCAGCCTTAGAAAATTATCATGGATTCTCATACGTGGAATGCGCCACTTCCTGTATATAATGCAAGTACTGAAAAAGGTTTTCCCCATAGGTTTTGCCACAAACTCAACTCAGTTATGCTGATATCACGAGACAGCTTTTCATCTCATCGAGAAATATTGTCACTTTTTAATATCGGGTGACACAAAATCATGTCAAACCCCTACTGCCAACACTTTATTTTGATGGTCCCCAACAGACATTCTACTGACTACTAACTTTTCAGCTACATGTCAACTTATTCTACTAACCTTAACTAACACCTAAACTAACAGTCTACTAACAGTCTACTTAAGAGTTAGCTGACATGTATTTGCAAAGTTACTTTTAGTTGGTATAATGTCTAAAATGGACCATCCAAATAAAGTGTAACCAGATAAGGTTGCATTGATACCACTTTATAATAGAGTTCAATTCATTCATGTATTTATGTATTAAATGTGTTCAGTGTCATAAACTAACAAAGAAAAATACTTTTATAGCATTTATCTAGGTACAGGTAAGTATTATTTTTTCTGCATATGCTAATACATTTTTAACTTTTCAAATTGTATAAATCAAAATAATTATTTATAATGAACCAATATGAATTAATGAAAAATAGTATAAAGTTAAGTTAACCTAGATTAATAAACAGCATTAATAAAAGTTAGTTCATGATACTTTGTCCTCAACTAGAAAACTAGGTAACACTTTACTTAAAGACTTATAATGCATTGTATGGTTTCATGAATATTTGTAACCACAGTTATTATACTTATCTATTCATTACACACGTTTAGAAAGTATCATGCATTAAAACATGACAAGCAAGCGATTTCAGATGTAACAAGCAATCTGCAAATATTATAATGCATTTTAATTATGATCATTTAAAATAATGCATTATAATGCACATTGAATACCTTCGTAACGCATTAAACATAAAGGTATAAGTCTTTAAATAACACTTTAAGTAACGTGTAGTAGAAGTATTACGATTTATAGATTTTCTTAAGATTCAAATATATTTCTGTATATATCCAAATCTACAATTCACATTATACAGGTGGAAGAGAAAGAGGAAAGAGTAGCTTTAAAAGCCGTCAGTGTGAAGTAAAGGTCAGTGCTTGAATCTGGTTTCTTTAGATTGCACTGATGTGCTCTGGCCTTCAGAGGCACGTTTTCCTCAAGCACCATCGACTGGTTGCCCTGAACTTATGTACAATCACTGTACAGCAATAATTTTCAGCTTAACTCATCAAGAGCAGAATGTTTCAGACATGCTCAGCACAACAGGACCCTAAATGGCATCCGTGTTCGATTCAGTCGAGCTACAAAGCCTCAAGGTCATGTGATTTCACAGTGAATTCCTTCTCTTACCCTTTATGAAATAAGCAGCAAAACAATCCCGCACAAAAGGCTTTTGTCAATGTGAGAACCTGAAGAATGTGTTTTATTCGCTTCCAATTTAAATGCAAGTTTTAATCAATACAAACTTAAACATTTGCGGTCAAACCGCAGGCCCACTGGTGGCAGCTAATCTTTAATTTGATACATCTGGCACATATGACAGTATCAACCGTCAGCACAGCAGGATCTGGCCTTAGAACCTCCATTATGCATTAGCATTTCCTGCACTGCATGTCAGTCAGACTCGGGGTAGATCAGCCACTGCTGGGAGAAAGTTCAGTCACTATATCAGACAAACCATCAACCCCAACGGGTATATTTCTCTCTTTCACTGCTCTGCACTGCCCCTTTCCTTGTAAGGTGGCATGCGTCTAGCATACTTCCAGCCTTCCCTTGTCTATGGTCTCTCTCTCTCTCTCTCTCTCTGCACCTGTCTTATGGGTCACCAGTCACTCTGATGGGCTCTAAAAGCAGACAGACCCATTCTCAAAGAGGTAGTGGAGCAGTGTCTGCTGTAACAAACACATACACTCACACACACACATTCAGACCAAGAACCAAAAACACCTGCTGGGACCAGCACAAGCTAAAAACATCTCACAGTGAGAGCCTGACAGATGGAAATCGACATCAGCACCGCCACCTTATTTACGGCACATAAAAAAACTGTGCTTTTCAACTGGATTTGCTTCAGAATCCTGTTTTTACATTGGGTGCCAAGTGTCGACCCATCACAGCAAAATTGTTTATTGAAACAAACACTGAAATTTGATTTTTTTTTTTTTTACCCCATACTGTAAGACACACCATGGTCGGTACAAACCGTGCCTTTGTCACAAGTGGGCCCAGATTTTATTTAGTCTGGCATGTCGCTCAAACTCTTTATATTAGAATGTGTCTAATTTGATTAGTTTCAACAATGTGAGAGAAGAATTTGCACCAAAAAAGTTCAGAACTTTCAAGTCCTGAATTTAAATTGAATTTGTATTGAGACAGCAAACAGAATTGAAAAGAACAAAAACTGAATTTGAATGCAAAGAAGTTTAATTAAATATGTAATTGAGCTGAATTGAAAATTATACAACATGACATTTAAAAAAATAGAAAAAATGTTTAGACAGACAGACAGACAGACAGGTAGATAGGTAGATAGATAGATAGATAGATAGATAGATAGATAGATAGATAGATAGATAGATAGATAGATAGATAGATAGATAGATGGACAGTGCGCCAGTCAGACAGACAGATAGATAGATGCATTACGTTATATTATGAAATGTTGCGGTCTATTGTCTCATTCGCCTCCAAAAATGACACCTCAACCTTCAATTACTGGACCCCGTATTTAAATATTTAGCTGTGCTGTTTTTCCTGGAGAGAGTGTGACTGGTTGAGGGATTCAACATGCTCCAATAACAGATTACATCACAGAGCGCCTGTCAGAGAAATTCACTGAATTTACTAGAGGTTTTGGCAAATCTCACCATGTAATTTACTGAAGTAGGAGCTCTGTTCCCCTCATCTCCTCCAGGGAGATTAATTTCATATCCAGTGTCACATTGTGTTTTGTTTTTCCAGTAAATATTAAAGTCTCCCTGTAGAATCAGATAAGACCACCAAATACACAGAGTGCACTATTTCAGAAATACTTTTCTAGATGCCAGTTGGAGGACAGCAATAAGTCTCTCACTCTCTCAAACATCATTTGAATGTGGATGGATTACTATGCTGCTTTAAATGCCAGCTTAAAGGTGAAATGTCTAATTTCTACATCAAAAACACACTTCACCTTTGAAGCAATATTAGTTTACTTTCTGGCTCAAGCTAGTTTATGTAGTTAGTTCAGTTTTCCTGTTTAGGCCTACTGAAATAATGCTCTTCACCAGCATTGATATAACCATTCGACTGATACTTTTGGTCTTCCGCAGCGTAGTGAGACTCTCTTTCTCTGCATTCTAATCTGTGGCACTTTCAAAGTACTTTATTGACATATAATATTGCCAAAGCATCAAAAAAAGTAGCAACAGGAAACAGAAGAACATAACATATGCTGTCATAATGGTAAAGAATAATATAACAATTTACAAAAATATATATAATAGAATAAAACAAACATTCAACAAGACATTGCTGAACATTAAGAATATATTTATGTACAACTGAATATGGTGATCACAGCAGTAGCTGGTTTATGATTGTGTGCAGCTCAATATTACCTTTACTGCAACACATGCATGAGTGTCCTCCACCGGTCCTCTATTTTTCAGGCTTGAATTGAATTTTGAAGAATTTCACTCTTATTAGATTTATGGCAATGAAGCAAAAACTCTGTCTCAAGCTCACCAGTATCACAAAAAGCACAGACTCTTTCTTCCTTTGGAATCCATCTCTCTCTCTCTCTCTCTCTCTCTCTCTCTCTCTCTCTCTCTCTCTTTTTCTCTCTCTTATGTTGTCCTTCATTTTCAAAGTGGGGAAGTGGCAGGTGAAAGCCAGAGTTCTTGATCTGCTGGCTTGGCCAGTGGCTTGTTTTCCAGCAGTGATATTCAGTGCCTTGGAGAGTAGTTTCTTAACTTTCACGGCTGTATGTCATTAATCAGGATTCTCACTAAACCCAGAGTCCAAATGATTCTAATTACTTTTCATTATGGTCCTGCAGGCCCAGGGATATGGTTGCTTTCTGTCACTTCATCAGAAGATGCACCAGTCAGAAACATTAAAGAGGACATATTTAGCGTTTTTATGTAATGTTGCTGTTTAAGCATGAAAAAGGCCTGCAAAGTTACAAGGCACAAAGTCCACTCCAAAGGGAATTATTCTCTATATCAGTAAGCACTGATTGTGAACTCTCTGAAATGCCTCAACTGTATTGCTGAGTTTTCTTCTGGGAATGTACATGTTACAATATACCTCATTTAAAAAAGGAGAGAGGCTGAGTTGCAATAGTGTGTTGAAACTTACGGTTATGGTAAGGGGCGTGACATTTCCAAAAACACGCTCCAAACACTGGTCCAGCCGACCAATCAGAACACATTGGGTTTTTCGGATGGAGGGGCTTTATAGAGACTGGAACAAATCAGAGGTGTGTTTCCTGTACAACAATGTACTAGCAGATTAACTGATGTATCGCTGGAGAAACTAACCAACCAGTCACGACTGTTTCCCAAAACCGTAGTAACATGGTCACACCTCTGTCGTTTGAACCACATTGGTTCAACAATATGGGACTGCCGTTAATGACGTCACATGCAATTGAAGGAGTAATAACTTGTGCAAGATTAATGTTAAGTGGGAGATTTAGTAGTGATTCATGTTTTGTTATGCTAATGTAGAATAGTTTATGTTAATGTGGGTTTTTGGAGAGTTACCATCATGGTGACAAGTAGTGCATGTGGCTTGGTTTGAGAGCAAGTATGTTAAATGCTTTATATTACTGCACTCATTCAGCAAGCGCTATGCCATGCTATTGTTAACATGTTAGCAAGTCAGCATTTTCTGACGCTTGTTATAGCTAACTAAGTTTATACTAATAAAAATGTTTAGATTGAGGTTACATGAAAATTTTAAGTTAAATGTATGAATTGGTGTACTCAAATTTAAGAACAGTCCAAAATAAGTCCAAAATAAAAATCTGCCAGTACTTAAACTTTGAATTTTTTTACTTAAAAATTAAGGCAACTGATTGCATAATTTTTTTTTGAGTTTTGCCAACTTTTGAGTTTTCTTCACTTTTTTTTTGTTCCATGTCATTTTGCTTTATTTGATGTTTGATTCATCTCGCTCATACATCATACTCTGGAGTTCCCTTTCAGTCTGTCACTTTCGATGTCATGTCTGAACATACCGACGAATTGGGAATTGAGAATTGGGAATTGAGAGTACCATTTTATTCTGTCTCTGTTTAAAACATTTCCATACTTTAGATCGAGCTCTATATTTTTGTAATAACGGCTGATTTTCAGCATGCTCCGTGAGCCGGCATCATTGGGGAACATAAACAGCGTGACGAATTGACGCATTCAACGCAAATTGACTAATTTATGTAACCAACTTAATTGATTATGCCGACGTGTCATTCCAGCCTTAGTTCCAACCACATTAGTTTGCGATGTTTGTGGGAACTATGGTTTTGGGAAACGGCAAATATTTGAACTATGTTGGTAACGATGGAACTTGCGACAATAGTTGGCTAACAATGTTTTCGGGAAACGCATTACAGACAAACTGGGAAGAGAAGCGCTGCAACAATGTAAATGATGGTAAAAACATTCATTTGAACATTCAAGCATGAAAACCTATTCTAGTAGACCCCAAAATCAAGACTTTGTAAAATGGCATAATAGGACCTCTATAAAGTAGAAAAAGCAAATGCATCATGCACTAATTTTTATTTATAAATTTTTTTGAAGGGGCATGGCAGTCCTAGTTCATTACGTGCCCTGTATTGTGGGTAGATAATGACAGAATTAGTCATTTAAAACCAATTATTTGCATAAAGTGCAACATGATTAAACTTATTAGTGTGATTGTCGCCATGGAAAAATACTCCAACACTTAACAATAATGTTATTGCATTAGTCAAGTCAAGTCAACTTTATTTATATAGCGCTTTTTACAATGCAGATTGCTTCAAAGCAGCTTCACAGTGTTAAACAGGAAAATAATAAAACCGAATTTGATGTCATCTAGCTCATTTAAATTATCATATATATTCAAGTAATGTAGTTGACATAGTTAATTTAGTTTAGTAATTACATTTATTTGGATATTTATTTGAAAATTTTGTGTCCCCAACTGAGCAAGCCAAGCCAAAGGCGACAGTGGCAAGGAACTAAAACTCCATCAGGTGGCATAATGGAGAAAAATAAACCTTGGGAGAAACCAGGCTCAGTCGGGGTGCCAGTTCTCCTCTGGCCAATTAACAAACAGTGTATGATTATTATTTTGGCAACCTTACAGGTCAGAAGTCATATTAGATCAAAATATTCGAAATATCCAGCATCATGCCGGAGACAGGTTTATTGAGGATGACGTGTCGATTACACAAATTATTGAATAGAATTATCGAAAGATTGGAGTCATCATGCCGGAGACGGGTTTATGAGGATGCCATGTCGGTGAGGCAATTTCAGGGGGAAGTCTAATTGACACGGTCTCTGCAGACACTTCAGGGATGCGTTGGTCATGTCTGGGCGCAGGTCCACCATCTGATCTGGACACGGCCCGGATCCGGCCGACTGCAGTAAACCTCGGGATAGACAGAGAGACTAACATTAGCACAGATGCCATTCTTCTTATGATGTAACGAGTACATCAGGTGTTATGGGAAGTGTTCCTGGTTCCGGCTGACCTAGTTAATGCAGCCTAACAATCATTTAATTGATTTAAATAAAATATAAATTAAAAATGTTTTATGTGTATGCCATAGTAAAGAGATTAGGTTTTTAGTTTTTAGTTAGGTATCATGAATTTTTTTCTACAGCATTTATTAATATAATTCATGTTAATTGTTATAAACATACCATTGTTCACTGTTAATGAATGTATCATGATAATACATTATGTTATACGTCAATGTGAAATGTTAAAAATGTATATATGTAGAAATTAATAGAGACAAATTAATTCACATTTACAGGGTAATCTAAACAAATGATAAAATACAAAAAATAAATAGTATAATTTAACAATTGATATTAACCTAGATAATACATTCTGTAAGTGTTCTTCATTGTTATTTCATGATACCCAATGCATTAACTAATGTTAACTAAAGTTGACCTTTAGTGTAAAATGTTACCCAAATAATGAAAAATGTAAATTTAATTCAAAATCAACTTCTGCTTCTGATCCAAAGAGTTCAGTAGTTCATATTTTAATTTCTTTGTTCTACAGTATTGTTTTTTTTTTCACATTGTGGCTTAATGTGGTTTCCTGGCGGTGTGCAGTAACCTTGGAAACCAGGTTGATGAGTACCGCAGGGTAGATGGGGTGTGGTTATCTATTTCCGCTGTGGAGAAGTCCAGAGGATGTGTCTAGAATATCCCAGCTAAGAGCCTCAGATAAGGTCCACAGGGAAACAGAGGTGGCTCTGGAATGTTCTGACAGACTGACACAGATTTCCATCACTTCCATCAGACAAGTACTGGGAGCATATGTCATACTGTATTTTGTCTTTTTTCAAATAAATGTGATATTATAAAGAACAAGTTATTCATAAAATGAACAAGTTACATATAAACAAAAAGTTGGTCTATAGTTTAGGGCAAGACACTACACCCAAAACCATTGTTTTTTATGCACCGAGATGATCAATTTTGAGATTTTGTCTTTGAACCTGGCTTTATTCAATGTTCTGTTCTGGAAATGTATGCAAATTAGTGCATATTTAATGAGATAATGGCTCATTTGCCTATTTAAAGATAACATTTCAGAAAACATATTACCCTATTTACCTGTGGTGTCTTGCTTTAAAGGGATAGATCACCCAAAATTTAAAATTACCCCATGAATTACTCACCCTCAAGTCATCCTAGGTAAATATGACATTCTTCTTTCAGAGTTATATTAAAAAATGTCCTGGCTCTTCCAAGCATTATAATGGCAATGAACGGCAGCCCATAATTTGAAGACCAAAAAAGTATCCATCCATTATAAAAGTAATCCACATGGCTCCGGGGGTTAATAAAGGTCTTCTGAAGCAAATCGATGGGTTTTTGTAAGAAAAATATCCATATTTAACACGTTATAAAGTAAAATATCTAGCTTCCGGCGGACCGTCTTCCGTATACAACTTATGGAAAAAGTGTAACTGGCACAACGTTGACGTCGGATGTAGCGTAAAAAAGCATAACTGGCATGACGATGACGTTGGACATAGCATAAAAAAGCGTAACTGGCGCAACGTTGACGTCGGATGTAGCGTAAAAAAGCATAACTGGCATGACGATGACGTTGGACATAGCATAAAAAAGCGTAACTGGCGCAACGTTGACGTCGGATGTAGCGTAAAAAAGCATAACTGGCATGACAATGACGTTGGACATAGCATAAAAAAGCGAACTGGCGCAACAATGACGTCAGACGTAGCATAAAAAGCGTAACTGGCATGACGATGACGTCGGATGTAGCGTAAAAAAGCGTAACTGGTGCAACGATGACGTCGGACGCAGCATAAAAAGCGTAACTGGCATGACGATGACGTCGGACGTAGCGTAAAAAAGCGTAACTGGCATGACGATAACGTCGGATGTAGCGTAAAAAAGCGTGACTGGTGCAACAATGACGTCGGACGCAGCATAAAAAAGCGTAACTGGCATGACGATGACGTCGGACGTAGCGTAAAAAAGCGTAACTGGCATGACGATGACGTCGGACGTATCATAGAAAAACTTAACTGGCATGACGATGACGTCGGACGTAGCTTAAAAAAGCATAACTGACATGACGATGACGTCGGACGTAGCATAAAAAAGGTCTTTATTAACCCCCCCCGGAGCCGTGTGGATTATTTTTTATAATGGATGGATACACATTTTTGGTCTTCAAATTTGGGGCTGCCATTCACTGCCATTATAATGCTTGGAAGAGCCAGGATATTTTTTAATATAACTCTGATTGTATTCGTCTGAAAGAAGAATGTCATATACACCTAGAATGGCTTGAGGGTGAGTAAATTATGGAATAATTTTCATTTTTGTGTGAACTATCCCTTTAAGACTAATGAAAGACAACACGTTATTTCCCTTTGCATGCATCATGAGGACTTTACGGATTCACTGGCAGAAGTTGAAAAATAGGATATAACTTTGCATAGAAAGGTTGGTAAATAGTTTTAATTAGGCTACACTAATCTCATGTCAAGACGTATAAAGCGTACTTCCACTTTCAAAACAATGAGTATTTTAATGTGTACTCATGGTGCAATGCTTTGGCCTCTAAACTTTCACGAATGAGTCTAAATTACTTTCTAAATTAAAAATCCTCACACATGGGCCCATCTGAAATCAATCATCTAAACTGAAAGAAGGTTACATAGTGTTTATACAGCACAACCCAACATTCCACTTCTGGGTCTGAAACTTTTCTGTCAGCTACTGTGTAACAAATCATGTCTATGTCATTGAGATATCAAAGCCACACAGAAGGAAGAATTCCACCTCATCTAAGCTCACACTAAGTTTCCAGAGCTCTGTCTGTTTATCAGCTCTCCTCAGCTTCACTTTTATACATGCTCATTGAATTATTGGCAGTAAATGGTCCACATGAAGGTGATGTGATGTTGATGATCTACTGAAGATCATAGACTTTGATCAAAGACCAAAACAATCTTTTTGTATCTAATAATTCCCATTTGAATCGCTTGTATTATGAAGAAAAATATGCTGCCGATTAAACAGACTTTAGTCCTGAAGGATATGTAAACAGATTCTCATAGTTCTTCATTGTACAACAAATTTAGACAAAGAAATACAAAACATTAGCTTAAACCTGTTAATTGCTTCAATTCCTGGGAGATTTTTGTCCTCTCTTTGTGATTCTACACAGGACACCCCGTTTTGTTCCCATTACACCGGTGATTTGTCATCGGAGCAGCTGTATTTCCTCGGGGTCAGGTTTATCCCTTTACTCTTCCCTTTGGGATGCTGCAGAGATGAGGAATTATTTGGGATTTTCATGTATCACAGCACTTTCTAGTCTTGTCGAAAGACAGAGCGAACATATGCCTACGCACACACACAACCTTGTCAAACACACACACAAATGTACACCAAATGCACACACTCACACTTTTCTTCCTCTGTTGTTCATTTGTCTGGTATGAGCTTAGAGTCCTCTCTAATTGGTACCTGAGTTTGGCTACACAACAGTCTGTCAGCTGTGAATGACAGAGAGACGAGTCCAGGGAAAAGGTATCATTATTTGCCTTACACACAAATGCCTTCTCAAAACAACAGGGTAGAAAGTCATTCTTCACACAGAAAGTGTAGTTGCTGACTGTCTGCACTGAGACATTGTTTGCTTCTGTGGAGTTAATGGCATTTAAAATAGTTTTTATATACAAAAAAATTCTGTAATGCCAGGAAAAAGATATCAGTTAGCATTAACTGTTCATCTCAAAATAGTAGAGAGAAAAAATGTTCCATTACAAATGGTTCCAAATATCAATTTCACACTTTAAATAACCCTTCAAAAATAAATGTACATAAATAAAAATAAATACGTAAGTACATGTACACTGCCGTTCAATAGTTTTTGATCGGTAAGCTTTTTAATGTTTTTAGAAGATCTCATGCTCACCAAGGCTGTATTTATTTTATTAAACATACAAAAAAACAGTAATATTGTGAAATACTATTAAAATGTCACATGTCTGTTTGTGTTTGGACTTTCTGTTTGTATTCTGATTTGTTCATGTGCTCCTTTGTTCAGTTTCCCGCTACTCCTTTATTACCATGGTTACTTTCATTATTAGTTCATTCTGTTCAGCTGTGTTTGCTCGTTACCTTGTTTGTGTTCCAATATAAGTTCTTCCTTTTCAGTCACTCCTTGTCTGTTCACTGTCTTAGTTAGAGTGTGTTGTTGCCTGATTGTCTGTTTGCTATAAATACTATTAAACCTGTTCAACTTTTGGCTTTATTCTTTTCGTCTGTGTCTGCCTTCCTGCAATCACAGTGACAATAACTGTTTTCTTTTTGAATATATTTTATGTAAATAAATGTAATTTATTTCTGTAATGCAAAGCATCACTACTCCAGTCTTCATTGTCACATGATCCTTCAGAAATCTTTTTAATATGATGATTTGCTGCTCAAGAAACATTCATGATTATCAATGTTGAAATATTTTTTTTTTAGGATTCTTTGATTAATGGAAAGTACAAAAGAACACTATCTGAAATAGAAAGCTTTTGCGACATTGTACTACTGTTCAAAAGTTTTGGGTGTTTTTTTTTTTTTTTTGTAATACATTTATTCAGCAAGGATGCATTAAATTGATCAAAAGTGAGTAAAGATATTTATAATGTTACAAAAGATTCTATTTAAAATAAATGCTGTTCATCAAAGTAAAAAAAGAAAAATTACACAACTGTTTTCAACATTGATAATCATAAATGTTTCTTGAGCACCAAATCATCATTAGAATGATTTCTGAAGGATCATGTGACGCTGAAAATTCAGCTTTGCATCACAGAAATAAATTACATTTTAAAATATATTCAAATAGAAAAGTTATTTTACATTTTAATATTTCACAATATAACAGTTTTTTTGTATTTTTAATAAAATAAATGCAACCCTGGTGAGCATAAGAGACTTCTTCTAGGAATTATTAGGAACACCTGTTCAATTTCTCATTAATGCAATTATCTAATCAACCAATCACATGGCAGTTGCTTCAATGCATTTAGGGGTGTGGTCCTGGTCAAGACAATCTCCTGAACTCCAAACTGAATGTCAGAATGGGAAAGAAAGGTGATTTAAGCAATTTTGAGCGTGGCATGGTTGTTGGTGCCAGACGGGCCGGTCTGAGTATTTCACAATCTGCTCAGTTACTGGGATTTTCACGCGCAACCATTTCTAGAGTTTACAAAGAATGGTGTGAAAAGGGAAAAACATCCAGTATGCGGCAGTCCTCTGGGCGAAAATGCCTTGTTGATGCTAGAGGTCAGAGGAGAATGGGCCGACTGATTCAAGCTGATAGAAGAGCAACTTTGACTGAAATAACCACTCGTTACAACCGAGGTATGCAGCAAAGCATTTGTGAAGCCACAACACACACAACCTTGAGGCGGATGGGCTACAACAGCAGAAGACCCCACCGGGTACCACTCATCTCCACTACAAATAGGAAAAAGAGGCTACAATTTGCATGAGCTCACCAAAATTGGACAGTTGAAGACTGGAAAAATGTTGCCTGGTCTGATGAGTCTTGATTTCTGTTGAGACATTCAGATGGTAGAGTCAGAATTTGGCGTAAACAGAATGAGAACATGGATCCATCATGCCTTGTTACCACTGTGCAGGCTGGTGGTGGTGGTGTAATGGTGTGGGGGATGTTTTCTTGGCACACTTTAGGCCCCTTAGTGCCAATTGGGCATCGTTTAAATGCCACGGCCTACCTGAGCATTGTTTCTGACCATGTCAATCCCTTTATGACCACCATGTACCCATCCTCTGATGGCTACTTCCAGCACGACAATGCACCATGTCACAAAGCTCGAATCATTTCAAATTGGTTTCTTGAACATGACAATGAGTTTACTGTACTAAAATGGCCCCCACAGTCACCAGATCTCAACCCAATAGATCAATCGGAGTTATATAAAAAAAATCCTGGCTAATCCAGCTTTATAATGGCAGTGATTGTTGCTCTGTTTTTGAAGTCCATAAAAGTGCATCTGTCCATCATATAACTGCTCCACACGGCTCTGTGTGAATGCTTACGCTACGTCTGACGAGCGTAACTGGTGTGCAATGTCGTCAGACGTAGCGTAAGCATTTCTAACTGTGAGAGGCACAACACTTTTTCCGTAAATTGAATACGGAAGGCGATCTGCCGGAAGCTAGATAATTTACTTTATAAAGTTTAAATATAGATATTTTTCTTACACAAACGCATCGATTCTCTTCAGAAGGGCTTTATTAACCCCTCGGAGCCGTGTGGAGCAGTTATATGACGGACAGATGCACTTTTATGGACTTCAAAAACAGAGCAACATTCACTGCCATTATAAAGCTGGATTAGCCAGGATTTTTTTAATATAACTCCGATTTTATTCGTCTGAAAGAAGAATGTCATATACACCTAGGACGACTTGAGGGTGAGTAAATCATGGGGTAATTTTCATTTTTGGGTGAATTAACCCTTTAATCAATACAAATGCATTACACTCCAGAATAGTGTAATTACGGTCAACAGTGGCTAAGTGAACTATGTTAACTAGTCAAACCATCAACTAACACACTCACATTTAAGACAGTAGAGCATGGCACTATCAACACCAAGGCCCTATATTTTATTTACGGGAATGTATACAAATGTATACTTTGAATGCACTGTAACTCACTCTGGATAAAAGCATCAGCCAACTGAATAAATGTAAAAGTGAGGAGACGAGTCGAGGTGAATGTCCTTCTTGTGGCCTGTAGATAAATGGATGGGGTAATGGGGCCTAGTAGTGAAGACGAGACCCTGGAGTGACAGGGCATGGGAGATTTGGGGGTGAATTGACACAGAAAAAAAATAATCGCAATGGGAGGAAAATCAATTCCTTCAATTTGTGGCAATTCTGAGGAGAGCTTTTTCAGCGGTGACGCAACAAAAGACACCCTTGCCAAGCAATTACACATTATTTAATAGAGTTCACCTGAAGTCTACTAACCACTACCTGCAGATGTGAAGCGTGCTGCTGGGAAAACAGAGAAACTCCCATTACCTTTCCAAGGTTGTATTTACCATGTGGCTGAGAGGAAAGACAATTCACAATCTATCAGAACAATCTCATCTTTGAGTTATAGACTAATACCGGGTCCAGACTACATGATATCAGCCTGATTTTGGCATGATCTGTTTGACGTAGGGTGTTGTGGTGATTCTTTAACGACAATGAGCGTTGGGAAGCAAGAATCAATTGTTTTATCTTGTATAGTGTGTTATAGTCTGCAACACTTCACGACGTTCCCACCGAAAGACTAGCACGTTCATTTTTTTCTGTCCTCCACGATGGGTTCTGTCATGTGTGACATTGACCAAGAAGACCAGAAGCTCTTCTGTGCACAGCTTTCAAACATGGCGAAACAAAAGAGAAACAATGTTATTGGTGCTGCTAGGTGGAATTATGCAGTGGAGGAAAGGTTCATGGAGCTATGGAAACAATACTCCTGCCTTTATGATGTTTCCTCAAGGGACTACCACAACAGAGTGAAAAAAAAGATAAATGCTGGCAGAGGTGCTTCAGCAACCCCGTGAGTACTGGAATTAGCATTAAGCTAACACTCCACTTCGTTCTTGTTTACGGAATTCAGTCGCTACGCTGTTGAAAAAAACAGCATATGCTGGTTAGGTATGTTTTGAAGCATGGCAGCTGGTTTGAACTGGTTTGAGCTGGTCCTTAGCTGGTCATGAACTGGTTTAAGCTGGTCAAGTGCTAAGAAGCTCCAGCTCAGGACCAGCTTAAACCAGCTCATGACCAGCTGCTTCAAAACAACAGAGTTTTTCAAAAGGGTAGTTCTGCCTTTCCAATGATATTGCACACGTCGTTAAAGACGACAAATGATGATTGGTCGGGAAGCGATGTGTGGTCTCACATGTCTCTTGTCCACGACACAAAAAGAATTTAGGAATCAAAAATCGCATAATCTGACAGTGACTATCGTAACGGACAAAAATATTGTGTAGTCTGAACACGGCATAGGCTTATGAGATCTGATTGGTGTAGCTTTGATGTTTTAAAAACAAGACATCTCATTCTGATCACATCAGTGCATTGTATTTGGACGTTTCTTTCTCGAAACCATGCAAGACACAGAGGGCCCTGAAAGGCTGAGTATCCTATACGTGAAATGTCAAACACGACCACAGCAGCTTGGAGCGGCTGCCTGCACATTTTCAGCATCACAGCAGGTTTTCGTCTCCAGTGGAAAGTTCGTGGCTGAGGTAGTTTAGACAGAGGGTCAATGTTGCCTCCATCAGGCTTAAAGCAGCAAAACATTTTTGCAGGATTATGTCAGGCATTATTCACATATCAAAAGTTAATTGTCAATACTGGTTTCTTAATTTACACTATACAGTTCAAATGTTTGAAAGATGTTGTTAAATAATATTTCTTTATAATAATAGTTTTCTACTTTAATACATTTCAAAATGTAATTTATTCCTGTGATGGTAAAGCTGAATTTTCAGCATCATTACTCCAGTCTTCAGTGTCACATGATCACAATTATTAATGTTTAAAACAGTTGTGCTACTTAATATTTCTGTAAAAACAGTTTTTTCAGGATTCTTTGATGAATAGAAAGTATCTACTGTATATAAATCCAGTCTTTACGGCTTTTTATTAATTTAATGTATCCTTGCTGAATAAAAGTCTTAATTTCTTTCAATAAATAAAAATAATACTAACTTTTGAATGGTAGTTTTCAAGCCGAATTTAGCACTGAGTAGGTTAGAAACCTCCCACCACCACATTATAAACTGACTGTAGTACAGAGATAAAAATATGATTGTTGCCCATCATTAGCTTTCAGTCCAAGTTGACACATTTAATTAATTAAATATAAAAAAATAGACTAGCAATTGACAAAAGATGCATGAGTGTGACAGTTTTTCTTTTTCTTGAGTCACATGACTCAAGAATGAAGAATATTTTAATGCATATCTAGGAATTAATTCAGTAAAAGGTTTTCTATCATGGTTTATGTGTTTCCTTACAGAATAAAAAAAATATTCACATCGAGTGAGCAAATATGATTTTTTTAACTTACATTTTGGAAATTTTAAGTGGCATCATTTGTCATGCACTATGCCAAAATTTGCTTAAAAATATGCAGATGAAAACCCAGCTGTGACTCTGCTGCAAACGCAAACATACGAATCATTTGCGGTAACATGTAAATATGGAAAGCGTGCCTACACTCATCTCTCCAAACACATGCATGAAACACAAATACTCATTTACTTGCACATAAACATCAGGCTTTATGGGTTTTCTATATGAAGGACCGATCCATCACGCCAGTCCCTGAAGAGTTATGAAATATAGCTCGCCTAGGGCAAGTTTGCTTTGCCTTTATACCAAGGAATGAAAGCGTAAGGTCAGAATGTACAAGTGCAAAGAAAAGGGCTAACATAACTGATGATTATCGTGTGCATGTGCATGCGTGTGTGTTAAATAAAAAGGATGTAAGGTTACTGGTCTGCATGAACTCTTTCTTTAAGAAACAGTGTAAATGTGTCTTGAATCTACCGTGGAATGGTCTACAGCATTCCTACATCTATCAGAGTTAAAAGGGAGAAAGACTACACGTTTATAGGTCCTTGAAAACATTACTGCCATCACAGATTTATAGAACAAATTCTGTGGTCATTAGTAGCCATATGTCAAGTTTAGCCAGCACATAATGATTTCCTCCACACCAGTTTGCTGCAAAAACAAATGTTTCAAACTCATCATCCATGAATTCTGAGAAAACGCACACCCAGCCACACACAGCCACACACAGCCACACAATATTTCTCTAATAAGCATGCTGGCAAGCAGCAAACCCGATAGCTTACAGGCATGAGAGATCACATTAGCATGCTTTAATGCAATTTCAGGATCCTGCATTGTTTGGCCCTGTAAAGAAATCTATTGCTCTCACCAGAGACAACTAGAAGCCGAGATGAAGGGTAGGATCAGGAATAGAGCACTGCGGAGGAGAAAAAAGGGGACGGCTGGTTATTATAGAGGTTTATGTAGTGCCGGTGTACAGGGACGGCCGTGCGAGGGTTGTGTTTGTCCTCTGATAAGGCCCGTGTTCCCGGTACGCCCGGACTCCCAGGTCCAATATGATTTGGAAAGACAGTGGATCAGAATGTCCAATTTCCTGCCACTGGAAAGGCAAACTGGACGGTGGATATCACTGGATCTATGGCCTGGGCGTTTGGGCAGTCCAATCAGCTTAATGGCTTAGTTGTCTATGGAGACATGGAGGACGGACACTACTGGACTGGACTATGACAGTTTATTTGGCGCTGAAGCCAAACACTAAATGAACACCAGTTATCTGAATCAAATCACTCACTCAAATACATTGTACATGAGATTAATCAGATATAAACATAACACAAATACATGGACAAAATGACACACTATACCATTCAAAAGTTTGGTTTCAGTAAGATTTTTTTATGTTTTTGAAAGAAGTCTCTTATGCTCACCAAGGCCATGTCTTTGTAAATACAGTAATATTAGAAATATTATTGCCATTTAAAATAACTTTTTGCTATTTTAATATATTTCAAAATGTAATTTTTTTCCTGTGATGGCAAAGCTGTATTTTCAGCATCATTACTCCAGTCTTTATTGTCACATGATCCTTCATAAATCATTCTAATATGCTGATTTGGTGCTCAAGAAACGTTTATTATTATTATCAATGTTGGAAACAGTTGTGCAGCTTAATATTTTTTAGGAAACTGTGATACTTTTTTAGGATTCTTTGATGAATAGAAAGAACAGCATTTATTTGAAACAGAAATCTTTTTATTATAAATGTATTTCTGACACCGCTACATCTGGTCAATTCAATGCATCCTTGTTGAATAAACATGTTTCTTTCAACAAAAAAAATCTCACAACCCAATTTTTTTAACAGTAGTAAATGCACAAGCAAACTAGTCAAGTTACATGTTAGTAAGAATGTGACTACTTTGTTTGTACTGTTTCTGTAACAATGTGCTACAATTAATAATTGCAGATAATTCTAAAAGAAAATTCCAAACCAATAACGTTCCACTCTCTTTATCTTATCACTCGTGCCAATGTTTTCCCTTCTGGGTCTATAATACCTGGAGAAAGCTATCGATTTGCATTCCCACACAGCAGTGGCTCAGCTGGCACAGGATCTTCCAGAAAAATGCAATGCCATGAGACTAATTACTGTGGGAAGATATGATGACACCATGACAGTGCTGATTGCACAACAGGAATGCACACAGTCCCAAACACTTCACTATCAACTCGATAAGTGGTATAATATATATATATATATATATATATATATATATATATATATATATATATATATATATATTGCTTGCAAAGAAAAAATTGCTCATTTTAAATGGCCTTGAATGGAAAAACAGGATTCAGATGGTGTAGTTATAGCATTTACCACCAGGGGATAATGGACAATGCTAAACTTCTGAACCAGACCCCTATTTTATGGTAAAGATGAAGCATTTAAAAACCAATTACACTAAGGCTAAAACTTTTGGGACGTCTGCCTTTACATGCACATGAACTTTGATGACATCCCATTCTTAATCCGTAGGGTTTAATATGGAGTTGGCCCACCCTTTGCAGCTATAAAAGTTTCAACTCTTCTGTGAAGGCTTTCCACAAGGTTTAGGAGTGTGTTTATGGGAATGTTTTGTGAAGTCAGGCACTGATGTTGGACAAGAAGGCCTGGCTCGCAGTCTCCACTCTAATTCATCCCAAAGGTGTTCTATCGGGTTGAGGTCAGGACTCTGTGCAGGCCAGTCAAGTTTATCCACAACAAACTTGCTCATCCATGTCTTTATGGACCTTGCTTTGTGCACTGGTGCACAGTCATGTTGGAACAGGAAGGGGCCATCCCCAAACTGTTCCCACAAAGTTGAGAGCATGAAATTGTCCAAAATGTCTTGGTATGCTGAAGCATTAAGAGTTCCTTTCACTGGAACAAAGGGGCCAGGCCCAACCCCCGAAAAACAACCCCACACCACAAAGCCCCCCTCCACCAAACTTTACACTTGGCACAATGCAGTCAGGCAAGTACCGTTCTCCTGGAAACCGGCAAACCCAGACTCATCCATCGGATTACCAGACAGAGAAGCGTGATTCGACACTCCAGAGAACACGTCTCCACTGCTCTAGAGTCCAGTGGCCTAGGTGCTGGAATAACTGAATTCAATGATTTGGAGGGGTGTCCCAATACTTTTCGCAATATAGTGTATGTCAGGGCTATGTGCTAGCCTATTGGTGATCACATGGTTACCTATTTCATCCACCAATCCTGTTCCTCCCTCGATCCCTGTCATTTCCTCACTTTCTTGATCAATAAATATTGCAAAAAGCCCTAAAAATTAAACAAATTCAACAAACCATCAGTTGATAGTGGTTCACATATGAAATGATGCATGTAATCTAAGGTCCAGCATGTTTACCAGGCCCCAGCCAAAATAAATACATATAAACTGAAATGCCCTATTCAAATGGTTAACAAAGCAAAATGAATATTCACATCTAGCTAAATTAAGTCATAACTCAAATTCAGCTGTTGCTAGAGGGAGGTTTGCAAACCCGTCAAATATCACCCTTCAAGCTATACAGGACCCGAGCAACATTAATTTACCATATTTAACATTTATGAAATTAATTACTCTACTCTGTCAAACCAGCACGCAGCAGTCATTAGAACGAGGCAATGCTAATAAGTCATTACTTGTTTGTTTATCGGTAACACAGTGTGTTCAAAACACATTTTCTTCTTGCTTTCTCATCAGTATCTGTACAGAGTTGAACGGCAGGTAATTAAGGGCATATGTCACTGCACACAGCTAGATCTTATAGAGTCCAGTATTCACTGCCATGCCCTTACTGACCAATACATCCTGCCTAGCTGCCAATAGCAATGATGTCAGCAGCACTTTCCCACTGACGGCACAGTAGTTGATCCTCACGGTTACACAGACACTTTGTCACTGTGACAGAACTCAAAGGTTTTTTCTTTTGTGATCTGTAAAATGGCACAGACCATTAGCTCTGGGTGAAAGTGAACCTCTGACTTCCTTAAGTAATGCTATACACTGACAATATACACCTGCACTGCAATCAATAAACACTTGTGCAATATATTAAAATAAAAGGGATGTGCGTGGATTCTAAAAAAACCTAATTCAACTCAGAGAATTTATATGACTTTTGAGGTTACAATTATTTTTATAGTCACTTGACAGTTTTATAGTCAGTGACTACAGTCAAAAAATCCCTAAGGTCTATAATAATATTGCATTGTAGTTAATTGCTAATGTTCCTGGCTGAATGAATGTTCTTTGTTTTAAATAGATACAATTTTGACTTCACTGCTTAAAAGCTGGGAATAAATTTCCAGCACTCATGTTAAAAACTCTTGTTTGGTGATTCACTGGTTTCACCTGAAATGTGCTGCATGTGATTAAGAACTTACTACTTGCATTTAAAAGACGTCTAATAGCCGTCCAAACACAGCCCTGACGTCTAAGCTAAAACCAGGCAAAATTTGGGCTGTCAGTAAAACAATTATAGACGTCTAGATGCTGGAATGACAGGTATTACTTGCTGGGACACTACCATTCAAAAGTTTGGGGCAAGTAAGATTTATTTTTATTTTTAAGAAATTATTTAGCAAGGGTGAATTAAATTGATCAAAAGTGGCAGTAAAGACATTTACAAAGTTACTAAAAAATCTATTTAATATAAATTAGGTTCTTGTGAACTTTTTAGTAATCAGACAATCCTGAAAAATAGTATCATGGAAACTTTTTCAACTTTGATAATAATAAAAGATGTTTCTTGAGCACCGAATCAGCATATTAGAATGATTTCTGAAGGATCATGTCACACTGAAGACTAGAGTAATGACGCTGAAAATTCACAGGCTTTGCCATCACAGGAATAAATTACATTTTAAAATATATTAAAATATTATTTTAAATGGCAATACAATTTCTAATATTACTGTATTTACAAAGACATGGCCTTGGTAAGCATAAGATATTAAAATATATTAAAATGTAATAATATTGTTTTTACCAACCCCAATCTTAACAACCCCAAACTTTTGAACAGTAGTGTAGATAATATAGTCAGGAAGTAGTATTCAGACACGGCTACTGTCAACTGTGGATTATTAGCATGTTTCAAAACCTCTGAATTTGATGGGCAACCCTTTTTTTGTCTGAAGAGGATAAGAACACAACATCCATTAGTAGTCTCAGACAGCAGATGCAAATGACATTATGGTAGGCAACCTATCAGAGTCCACCTGAAAAAAAGCTGATGTTTAACTGTGCCTGGTTAATACAACAAAAGCTTCTGAGAAAGAATTACACACTGGATTGGCCATAAATACAAGGTTATTCCTTGTAAGATACTCAGAGTTTAAATTGGGACATTTTGTAGCAGCTAAACCAAATATGTAAGATATGCGTGAGCTGAAGTTCATATTCTGCTTTGTGATAATTACATTTAATATCAAATATTTGAGATATACCTGGTCCTAAACTGCATGCAAAAACATATCAGTCAAGAAGAAGTTGGCAAGTGGACTGGACCAATACTGATAGTCAAAAGTCTGTCTACACAAGACTATTCAAGAAGTAACGCCACCTTGTGGGTGGACCACATAAAATACAATTCATCAAATGAGTTTGAAGGTGCTGTATGTAATTTTTTCACTCTACTAAAGCATAAAAATACCATAATATTTGCATATATTTAGGAAACATGTTAAGTTCACATACTCGTTTCTCAGAAAAACAATGCTACAGCCAGTTATTTTACTTTAAAATGTGCGTTCCGTGTCGGAATGTCTGTTTCTGTTTTGGTCTGTGCAATACCGCACACCACCAGTTTACCCAATAGTATTTCGACACCCCAGGTTGCAGCCATGGAAGCCAGCAAACAAACAGAATCTACTCGACATAAAAAGACTCGGTATACATCTAAAAATTTCTATGAATGGGAGTATTAAAATGCAAATAAATCAACTCATACAACAGTGTGTAAGTCTCCTCGCCTTCCATTGTCAATTGCACTCCTTCCTGTTGCGTGTCCTCAATCTGCCAACCCTCGTGAGCTTCGAGTCTAAGGAGGAGGGGGTGGGGGAAACAACTCTATCCAATATTTTGAATTTGGACTGCAGTACCCATTTCGACCACTAGCTGTCAATATTACATACTGCACCTTTAAACATCACACTATTATACATCTTTGAAATGATCTCATCATCCATATTTGAGTGTCTCTCATCATCTGAGAGATGTAATTCTCTATCTTTCAGCAATTCAAAAAGTAACGTTATATGGTATATTGACAGAGCAACACACAAAGGGAGATCTAAAAGTCCTTTGGGCTTTATTTAAGAAAAAACAAATTTAGAAATGTCACAGTGATAACAGCCAAAGCATCAGCGAGCATTTTATGGAAATGCCTTGGAAGAACTTATGCAAACGAAATCAGAGAGGAATAATGGCAGGAGATATGCAAGTAAAGAGAGGCAAAGGTGTGGCGAAGGAGGTATCTGGGTGTATATTTTTAGAGTGTAAGTACATGATGAGACCTGAAGCTTGCTGATCAGCAGGGGAGCTTCTGCTTTTGAGCAGGAGATAACACAGAAGTGCTGCTCTATTCATCTTCTCTGCCAGGAAGACATTCTCTCAGACATTAAAGCTTCACCGCAATCTCTCTGTTTCCCTCTTTTATTTCTCTCCATTTCTATTCCCTCCCTTATTCCTCTTTTTGCTCTCATACATGCACAAAAAAAGTGTGCCACACATTAAATGTACGGTTCTTTTTCCATCCTCATCTGCCTCCCATCACAATTCCATCATCCCACCTGATCCACAGGCTTAATGAGAAAGATATGAGTGCGTTTCTCCCTGACTTGTCATCTGCCTAACTTCCAAACTGTAATCCATACACTTCCAAACTGTCATCAGACACAATCTACTGTGTGTTCCAAAAAGAAAATATTTCATGAAGTGGGGTTCAAATGCAAATGCTGCAATGCAATAATACAGTGGTTCTCAATTTTTTTGTATGCGTTTTTTTGGTTTAAACTGAAAAACAAAACACAAAAAGAACAATTTTACAAAAATAACTTTTATAAAAAAAGCAAAACATTCTACAAAAGAACGTCTTTGATAATGAACGTCTATTATTAAATTGCAGACCAAGATTTTGGATAGCTAGGTTGGCTTGTATGTTTGGTGCGGAATGGGTGCAGGGGGCCCAACCTCATATTCTTTCATAGGGCCCAAAATTGTTAGCGGCGCCCCTGATTACAGCACCACATACTGGTCTGGCATGTATACTACATCGTATGTTACATACAGTCGGTTTCAGTGGTTTCGTGTGTACGCAGATATTTCTTGAGACGAGGGAAAAAAAAGATTGGATAGGGAAAGCTCTGGCTTCGTGTGGATGTGGCCTTAGTCAACCTTAGTTCGCATAACTGCATTGCACTGCATAGATATGTTAGTCCAAAGAAACTCAAAACCATGGGTAACAGGGAAAAATAAAGATGTTTGCAGAACATATTTGTTATATTCATTGCTAAACTGAAACACATAAATTGTTTTTCTATTTTGTTAGTGTGGCTGAAACGAAATCTCAGACATCCAAGTATCTCTCACTGCAGGAGAGCTAAATGAATTTCCCCAGTGGGGACCGAGCTCCTGTAAGATAATTCACTCCTGCCTTTATTGCATTTACTCCTGTCTCAGCTATCTGAAGCTTTATTAGTTTGTTTCAGTCACGCTGCACTTCTAAATTTGATATTTAAAAAAAAAAAGTCCATCGCAAGATAATTACTGTTAGAATTACCGCAACCTCAACAAATCATATACATTTTCACATGTCCGGAGGGAAATGGACCTCTGATTGATCAGATGCTCAGGAAATTGAGTCTAAATAAATAATGAAGCATGGAATCATTTTGGACTGTAAGGTAAATACAATGATCTCTCAAGAGTGCTTTAAATAAAAGAAATCTCATAGTCTCAGATGTATTCTATATATAGGCTAATGGTCGGTACGGTGTACTGATGTATGTCTAGTTTTATGCTGCGGGAGTTGAGTTGTGCGCTACTGTCACAGGGTTGCTCAGATGGGCACAACAATGCAGGGTTGCCAACTTTTAAGTTCAGGTTGGAGTGAGATTTTTGGCACAAATATCGATTTCGATCTTGATTCAGTATCAATTCATATGTATAGCCTACATATAAGGAAAAATAAGTTTGCCTTTTTAGCACTATTTTAAACTTTTCTTGGGTTAAATCATATTTGCTCGCAATTATTAATATTCACTTGTGTGTGCTTATACACTCACCTAAAGGATTATTATTACCCCCTTTCGCCTTCAGAACTGCCTTAATTCTACGTGGCATTGATTCAACAAGGTGCTGAAAGCATTCTTTAGAAATGTTGGCCCATATTGATAGGATAGCATCTTGCAGTTGATGGAGATTTGTGGGATGCACATCCAGGGCACGAAGCTCCCGTTCCACCACATCCCAAAGATGCTCTATTGGGTTGAGATCTGGTGACTGTGGGGGCCATTTTAGTACAGTGTACTCATTGTCATGTTCAAGAAACCAATTTGAAATGATTCAAGCTTTGTGACATGGTGCATTATCCTGCTGGAAGTAGCCATCAGAGGATGGGTACATGGTGGTCATAAAGGGATGGACATGGTCAGAAACAATGCTCAGGTAGGCCGTGGTATTTAAACGATGCCCAATTGGCACTAAGGGGCCTAAAGTGTGCCAAGAGAACATCCCCCACACCATTACACCACCACCACCACCACGAGCCTGCACAGTGGTAACAAGGCATGATGGATCCATGTTCTCATTCTGTTTACGCCAAATTCTGACTCTACCATCTGAATGTCTCAACAGAAATCGAGACTCATCAGACCAGGCAACATTTTTCCAGTCTTCAACTGTCCAATTTTGTTGAGCTTGTGCAAATTGTAGCCTCTTTTTCCTATTTGTAGTGGAGATGAGTGGTACCCGGTGTTGTGGCTTCACAAATGCTTTGCTGCATACCTCGGTTGTAACGAGTGGTTATTTCAGTCAAAGTTGCTCTTCTATCAGCTTGAATCAGTCGGCCCATTCTCCTCTGACCTCTAGCATCAACAAGGCATTTTCGCCCACAGGACTGCCGCATACTGGATGTTTTTCCCTTTTCACACCATTCTTTGTAAACTCTAGAAATGGTTGTGCGTGAAAATCCCAGTAACTGAGCAGATTGTGAAATACTCAGACCGGCCCGTCTGGCACCAACAACCATGCCACGCTCAAAATTGCTTAAATCACCTTTCTTTCCCATTCTGACATTCAGTTTGGAGTTCAGGAGATTGTCTTGACCAGGACCACACCCCTAAATGCATTGAAGCAACTGCCATGTGATTGGTTGATTAGATAATTGCATTAATGAGAAATTGAACAGGTGTTACTAATAATCCTTTAGGTGAGTGTATAAGTATCATTAAAGATGTTAGGATGTAAGTTATTAACGTTTTAAAATTTCACATTTAAAGAAATCTAGTGTTTGATCATGTCTAAATATTTATTTAAATGCAAAACCTAAAAATAAGTAAGCAGTTATGATCTGCAATACTTTTTTGAGCAACTAGACTAGATGTATATTTATTAAAGAGCCATACAGGCACCTAGTGGATAATGGCATTACAAATGAAAATTATTATTTTTCCAGCCACAAAATGACTCTAATTTTCCTCTTTGCATTGGAATTCTCTATTTTAACCTTAATTACTACACTAATTGTAATATAAATAAGAGTGGTCATTAATGGACCATTATTATTGCCCAAATAGTATTTATTACCAAAAGATCTCCTCAAAATATTCAATAAATATTATTGAACTAAAATATAGAACATTTATTTAATTGAAAAATAGTTAAGGTGTATAGTCACATTTGACCACCAATGAGTATGAGTGTGAACAAATAGTAAGGAATACCTGAGGGCTAAATACAAGAAAAACATTAACATTAATGTTAACAATGTTACATCTCCATCACTCTCCATAATAAAATTATACTTTAAATGTGGTTGAAGTAATAATCCGTGCACACTGTGCTGTACTGTTTACCAAAAAATTGCTGCAAATACCTGTATAGTGAAGCTGTTGTCTATCCTGCTTAAGCCTTTCAAATGTATTGACAGCCCCGGTTTGTTTGGAATTATTGAGCGCTCCATGAACAACGTGACCGCACACGCCGCCGGGAGATTAAAGCATGTCGCAACTCTGTTTTTCAACGGCTCTGACTTTTACTGTTATGCCACATGACATTAAGTGCGCCAAAACGGTATTTATTGTTTGAATTCCGTATCAAAAGCAGGTTTGGCAGTTTGCCGTGAGATTTACTTGGGCAGAGTGAGACCGTGAGACAGAGCCTGAAAGCGCGTGTCTCACGCCAAATGCGTGAGAGTTGGCAACCCTGACAATGAAGCAAAAAATAATGACAACACAACATTACTTAACATTACTCAAAACTGCTGCAATGTTAGCATACATAATATATAAAAAAAATACTACCATTTTGCAATGTTCACAGTATAATGTGTAACATACCACAAACTGAATGTGTGAAATACACAAAACTTACTGTTTACAAACAAAACATAGCAAATTTACCTTAATCTCCTGTTTTGATTTTCCCAGAGTAGCCTGATGAGCAACATGAAATGCAGGATTTTTGTTTTGATACTGTTGTGTTGTTAACATTTGTTTGCCTTGCTGATGTCATTGTGTGGTATCCAAGAATGCCTGAAGCAAGCAGGTATTTAGTTGGTGCAAGGACTTATTTTTAGTGATTTGAAATGTTCCATCTCTGCTCATGGGTGCACACTTTTTCAAACCATCACCTGATTTGTTTATGTAACTAATGCTGCATTCACGTGCTATCGGAATTTTCGTAAATATAAGTTTCCTAGTTTAATAATTCGACATGAACGACCTCTCAAGTCAAAATTTGAATGCAATGACCTCATAATCACGACTTTAGAAGTGGGAAGTAGGAAATGTCCGATAGCACATGAAGGCAGCATTACTCTGGAGCCACATGACATGACAGTCTTGACTATCTAGATAGTCAGCTTGCTGACAATTCTGGAATTTCGGTGAAATACAGGCTATTTTCACTGTGTATAAAACTGTAGCTGTTGTGGAAAAAACTAATAAAGAATACCAGTTACAGTAGCAATCGTTCTCCCCTCTGCCATGGTTATGCTACATTTTATGTCACGCCCAACTTGGGAATTTGGTTATCAGAATTATCCCCAAGCTTCCTAATGGTAAATATGACTTAAGAGGGCATTCATGTTCAATTTTTAACTGGGAAACTTTTTGTATTTACAATAATTGGTAATGGAGGCCAGCTAGTAAGAGCTGTGCGAGTAAACCTCACTTCCCTGACCTCAAGAGGCGCACTAGGGAATTATGCTAGGGGCTGCGTCCTTATTAGCGCACCCACCTCCCATGCTGAAAATACCAGTTCGAATCCCGCTTTGGTCGAAATCCCGCTTACATTGGTGCCATGACCCAGATGGGAGTGAGGTTTAGGGGGTTAAGTGTAATGGAGGACAGCTAGTAAAGAGTAAAGTCCACCTCACTCCCCGGGCCTTAAGAGGCGCACTAGTGGCTGACACTAGGGGCAGTGGCCTGTAGCGTCCTTGTTAACACGCCCGCCTCCCATGCCGTTTCGGATCCCGCTCCGGGTGCGAGTAGGCCTACAGCTGGAGAGGTTACACCTAGCAAAGTAGCTTTTTAATGTCAAGTCACCTTTATTTATATAGCACTTTATGCAATTGTGTCAAAGCAGCTTTACTGTGATAACCGGAAAATAATGCATTTCGACTGATGATCTTTTCCTAATCCACATACTAACATCTTCTGCATACTAATGTTCACTGGCTAATATTTTTAGTAAATGCACAATAGGGCAATTTGTGATTGTTTAGTTCATTTTTCTCAAGAATTATCTTTACATTAGTATTGTCACATTTTTTTTCATCCTAAGTGACTATTGCTTCTGAGAGGCCTGTAGATGACAGTGATAAGCTGACAATGTTTAAATAAAGTGGACCAATATCTTCTGGCATTTTCATAATAACATACGCTAAAATCCAAACCTAATGTGTCTTACTAATAAAAGGCTGCATGTGATTTAAAATTATGCTGCAAGTTTTCTATGTTAATGGGACCATTACACACTGACCTCAATAAGAGGGTAATTTTAGAGGAATGAATTAAAACAGCACTTTAATGAAAAATGAATGTGTAATGAAGCTTGGCGAGTCTATCATGCCAACAGTCCTAAAGCACGGAGTGAGCGGTTCTGACATCCATCATCCACTCTGCAATTTAACACATAACCTTTTCAGTTCACGCCACATCAAAACTCTCATTTTGACATGATTACATTTACGGATATGATTTTGTGTCAGTAAATGGGACTGTAGATGGGAAGGAGCTTTTTTAAATGGCTCATGGGTAAATGATATGAAGCGAGTGATGCATGATATTTGACTTTTTCTTCTTTATAAATCATCAGTGTTCATTGGTCAAAAACAATATATATATATATATATATATATATATATATACACACCGACCAGGCATAACATTATGACCACTGACAGGTGAAGTGAATAACTGATTATCTCTTCATCACAGCACCTGTTAGTGGGTGGGATATATTAGGCAGCAAGTAAACATTTTGTCCTCAAAGTTGATGTGTTAGAAGCAGGAAAAATGGTCAAGCGATGGAAGTAGATGGCCTGGTCTGATGAATCACGTTTTATTTTACATTATGGACACGGTATTCCCTGGTGACTGTGGCCTCTTTCAGCAGGATAATGTGCCCCACCACAAAGCAAAAATGGTTCAGTAATGGTTTGAGGAGCACAACAACGAGTTTGAGTTTGAGGTGTTGACTTGGCCTCCAAATACCCCAGATCTCAATCCAATCAAGCAATTGAATGCTGAACAAAAAATTCTGAACCATGGAGGCCCCAACTCGCAGCTTACAGGACTTAAAGGATCTGCTGCTAACATCTTGGTGCCAGATACCACAGCACACCTTCAGGGGTCTAGTGGAGTCCATGCCTTGACGGGTCAGGGCTGTTTTGGCAGCAAAAGGGGGACCAACACAATATTAGGAAGGTGGTCATAATGTTATGCCTGATCTGTGTATATATATATATATATATATATATATATATATATATATATATATATTGTAGTGCTGTCAAAGTGATCTAACAAACGTTTTTAAATAATATTATATTAGTGTGCGACTGTGCGTGTATATATACAGGTGCTGGTCATATAATTAGAATATCGTCAAAAAGTTGATTTATTTCACTAATTTCATTCAAAAAGTGAAACTTGTATATTATATTCATTTATTACACATAGACTGATATATTTCAGATGTTTATTTCTTTTAATTTTGATGATTATAACTGACAACTAAGGAAAATCCCAAATTCAGTATCTCAGAAAATTTAAATATTACTTAAGACCAATACAAAGAAAGGATTTTTAGAAATCTTGGCCAACTGAAAAGTATGAACATGAAAAGAATGAGCATGTACAGCACTCAATACTTAGTTGGGGCTTTTGCCTGAATTACTGCAGCAATGCGGCGTGGCATGGAGTCGATCAGGCACTGCTCAGGTGTTATGAGAGCCCAGGTTGCTCTGATAGTGGCCTTCAGCTCTTCTGCATTGTTGGGTCTGGCATATCGCATCTTCCTCTTAACAATACTCCATAGATTTTCTATGGGGTTAAGGTCAGGCGAGTTTGCTGGCCAATTAAGAACAGGGATACCATGGTCCTTAAACCAGGTACTGGTTGCTTTGGCAAATGAAATCTGCATCTCCATAAAGTTGGTCAGCAGCAGGAAGCATGAAGTGCTCTAAAATTTCCTGGTATATGGCTGCGTTGACCTTGGACCTCAGAAAACACAGTGGACCAACACCAGCAGATGACATGGAACCCCAAACCATCACTGACTGTGGAAACTTTACACTGGACCTCAAGCAACGTGGATTGTGTGCCTCTCCTCTCTTCCTCCAGACTCTGGGACCCTGATTTCCAAAGGAAATGCAAAATTTACTTTCATCAGAGAACATAACTTTGGACCACTCAGCAGCAGTCCAGTCCTTTTTGTCTTTAGCCCAGGCGAGACGCTTCTGACGCTGTCTGTTGTTCAAGAGTGGCTTGACACAAGGAATGCGACAGCTGAAACCCATGTCTTGCATACGTCTGTGCGTAGTGGTTCTTGAAGCACTGACTCCAGCTGCAGTCCACTCTTTGTGAATCTCCCCCACATTTTTTAATGGGTTTTGTTTCACAATTCTCTCCAGGGTGCGGTTATCCCTATTGCTTGTACACTTTTTTCTACCACATCTTTTCCTACACTTCGCCTCTCTATTAATGTGCTTGGACACAGAGCTCTGTGAACAGCCAGCCTCTTTTGCAATTACCTTTTGTGTCTTGCCCTCCTTGTGCAAGGTGTCAATTGTCGTCTTTTGGACAACTGTCAAGTCAGCAGTCTTCCCCATGATTGTGTAGCCTACAGAACTAGACTGAGAGACCGTTTAAAGGCCTTTGCAGGTGTTTTGAGTTAATTAGCTGATTAGAGTGTGGTACCAGGTGTCTTCAATATTGAACCTTTTCACAATATTCAAATTTTCTGAGATACTGAATTTGGGATTTTCCTTAGTTGTCAGTTATAATCATCAAAATTAAAAGAAATAAACATTTGAAATATATCAGTCTATGTGTAATGAATAAATATAATATACAAGTTTCACTTTTTGAATGGAATTAGTGAAATAAATCAACTTTTTGATGATATTCTAATTATATGACCAGCACCTGTATACACACACACACACACACACACATATACACTCACCTAAAGGATTATTAGGAACACCATACTAATACTGTGTTTGACCCCCTTTCGCCTTCAGAACTGCCTTAATTCTGCGTGGCATTGATTCAACAAGGTGCTGAAAGCATTCTTTAGAAATGTTGGCCCATATTGATAGGATAGCATCTTGCAGTTGATGGAGATTTGTGGGATGCACATCCAGGGCACGAAGCTCCCGTTCCACCACATCCCAAAGATGCTCTATTGGGTTGAGATCTGGTGACTGTGGGGGCCATTTTAGTACAGTGAACTCATTGTCATGGTCAAGAAACCAATTTGAAATGATTCGAGCTTTGTGACATGGTGCATTATCCTGCTGGAAGTAGCCATCAGAGGATGGGTACATGGTGGTCATAAAGGGATGGACATGGTCAGAAACAATGCTCAGGTAGGTCGTGGCATTTAAACGATGCCCAATTGGCACTAAGGGGCCTAAAGTGTGCCAAGAAAACATCCCCCACGCCATTACACCACCACCACCAGCCTGCACAGTGGTAACAAGGCATGATGGATCCATGTTCTCATTCTGTTTACGCCAAATTCTGACTCTACCATCTGAATGTCTCAACAGAAATCGAGACTCATCAGACCAGGCAACATTTTTCCAGTCTTCAACTGTCCAATTTTGGTGAGCTTGTGCAAATTGTAGCCTCTTTTTCCTATTTGTAGTGGAGATGAGTGGTACCCGGTGGGGTCTTCTGCTGTTGTAGCCCATCCGCCTTAAGGTTGTGCGTGTTGTGGCTTCACAAATGCTTTGCTGCATACCTCGGTTGTAACGAGTGGTTATTTCAGTCAAAGTTGCTCTTCTATCAGCTTGAATCAGTCGACCCATTCTCCTCTGACCTCTAGCATCAACAAGGCATTTTCGCCCACAGGACTGCCGCATACTGGATGTTTTTCCCTTTTCACACCATTCTTTGTAAACTCTAGAAATGGTTGTGCGTGAAAATCCCAGTAACTGAGCAGATTGTGAAATACTCAGACCGGCCCGTCTGGCACCAACAACCATGCCACGCTCAAAATTGCTTAAATCACCTTTCTTTCCCATTCTGACATTCAGTTTGGAGTTCAGGAGATTGTCTTGACCAGGACCACACCCCTAAATGCATTGAAGCAACTGCCATGCGATTGGTTGATTAGATAATTGCATTAATGAGAAATTGAACAGGTGTTCCTAATAATCCTTTAGGTGAGTGTATATAAATATATATATAAATTATTTTTATTGCAGTTAAACATAAAATGATATATACAAAATAATGTATACATAAATAAACACACATATAAATTATGGGGGGCCAAACTATCTCGACGACTGGCTGATACTAGCTCACTCTTGAGACCAGGTTTGCGAACACAGGGACCTGGTGCTCCGGCACCTCGCCCGCTTGGGCCTTCGGATCAACTGGGAGAAGTGCAAACTCTCCCCCATGCAAAAGATCTCTATTCTCTGTATGGAAATCGACTCTCTCGCCACGTTCGCGCAGCTTATGAGCGAGCGCGTGCAGTCACTGCTGACTTGTCTTCACCAATTCAAGGGAAAGAGTGCGGTTCCACTGAAGTTATTTCAGATGCTCCTGGGGCATATGGCATCCGCATCCGCGGTCACGCCGCTTGGATCCCTTTGAGCCCTTGTAGTCCATTGAGTTAAAGTTCCTTTCAATTAAAGTGGCGCTTTTGATTGCCCTGGCTACCATCAAGAGGGTAGGGGACCTGCAGGCATATTGCAAGATTCTATAATCTCTGAGTGGAGCCAGTGTCCTCCCGTGTACTCGCTCCAAGTGGCCATTAACTGGACAGGCTCAGGTGTCATTGCTTGCTGGATGGATGCGTGCACATTTTCACTCAGGTGAGTTTCTCAGTAAGCCCTGAGTTCCTTCAGCACTGTTGACGCCGACACCAGAGTGCATGCCCGATTGGTCAGCCGTCATGTTAAGCCAGGTGCCTCCATGTGCATGGTTCCCCTGTTCGGCAACCCCCACATGTGTTTTTTTTACGGTAAGTCTCTTCGAGCATGTGTCTTCCCTTGGCAAGACACCTTGCCACTCCTGGGGTTGAAACATTCCACTTGCGGCTGGATACCCCAGAGTGCTCCATATGCAGCCCATACGTGGATTATATGTGTATTCCTAAGTCTTCCCTACGGGCAGGCATTGTGTTGCATTTCTCCACATGGGATATGCTTCCCAGTGTACCTTGGTATTGGCGTTAAGCCTAGCCCCTCGTTCGTGCTAAAGACTCATGGCAGGGAGCTCAGGTCAGTGCAGGACGCTGGAAGACAGCCGCTGTGTGGCGAGATTGAATTGGGAACCCCCATTCCATCAGTAACTGACGTAACTCGAAGTGTACTGACTGAAAGGGAACGCTCAATTACGTATGTAACCCTCGTTCCCTGAAGGAAGGGAATGGAGACGTTACGTCCCCATGCCACAACCGCTGTATCGCTGGTACGGCCGGGGCGCTCAGCCTCGGCTCCTCAGCAGGTAAACATAATGCGCGATTTGATACTTTTATACCCAGGAGGGTGGACGGAGTTGTGCTATGCAAATTCCGCAGACCCATGGCATTCTCATGCCATTGGCTCGTTTTGTAGATCTCGAAGGCGATTGGCTTCTAACTGAAACCCCCATATCGTCAGTAACTAACGTTACGTCTCCGTTCCCTTCCTTCAGGGAACGAGGGTTACATAAGTAACCGAGATGTTCTTTTTACCCCAAAACAAAGTATGAACAAGAACATGAATCTTTGAACCCCTTTCAAATGGGCATAGGTCTCATTCGTTCTTAACTTTGATGTTCAGGGCATTCTGGGTTGCGCGAGCGGAGCAAAATCTTCAGAAAGGTGCTCTCTGCCCTAGAGGAGATATTAGCCGATTCGCTCCACGCTCCGATCGCGCTCCACTCCGCTCACATGCTCTGCTCTGAATATATAAATGTAAATCCCGAATATATCATTATAACTCTGAATATATAAATGTAAATTCTGAATATATAAATGTAAATCCGAGTATATAGTTATAATTCTGAATATATGATATAACTATATATTCAGGATTTACAACTATATATTCAGAATTTACATTTATATATTCAGAGCTACATTTATATATTCAGAGATAACTATATATTCAGGATTTACATGTATATATTCAGAGTTACATGTATATATTCAGAGTTATAACTATATATTCAGTATTTACATTTATATATTCAGAGTTATAACTATATATTCAGTATTTACATTTATATATTCAGAGTTATAACTATATATTCAGAATTTACATTTATATATTCAGGGTTACATTTATATATTCAGAGTTACATTTATATATTCAGAGTTTTAACTATATATTCGGATTTACATTGAATTATTTCCTGTTTGGCCCCCCATCATATATATATATATATATATATATATATATATATATATATATACATGATATATAAAATAATATAAATATTCAAAATAAATATTATGCAATATCATACTCAACAAAAATTATAATATTTTATCATATATAAAGCAGTATATAAAAAATTATATAATATCTCATAATAACATAGTATTTAATTTTTTTAATAATTTTATAATATTATACTTGGAAGTATGTCTTTTCTGTGAATTTGATTACATAAATGAGCACAATGTTTGCTCAGTGCTCAAGGCTAGACTAAAACCAGGCACCTCACAGGATGTGAGAAGCCAAGGAGAGGTCAGGAGCGCAGAAGTAGTCACGGAGAAACGGAGCAGGGTCATACAGCGGTGAATCAAGGTTTCTGCCATGATGGAGGGATTAAGTAAGTTTCAGCGGAATGGAATTATCCATTAAGAGAGACAGCAGGCAGGCAGGCAGAGCCTTCAGAAGACAGCATTGTAAATCAAACGAGTCCAGGGTTTATCTCTTCACCTGACGACCAGGGCCTCCCGAGCCCCTACAAGGTCACCTGTAACGATGGTGTGGCTGGATAGGTTGGAGGTTTACTAGGGATCTGGGCCGAGCTCAGATTGAGAATCATGCCCACAAGGTCAAAAATCCCACCGTGGCATTCTACATCGAAAGCAAACTCTACTCTCTTCATCCACACCAGCCCTGGAGGAAGGTTTGTCTAGCTGCCTGGCCAGAGCCTTATCTTCCTCCTTCAAGTATTCACTATCCTTTCAATAGATTGCACATCTATGATTTCCCCCTCTCTTTCTCTTCCTGACAAGGATTTGCTTTACAGCTGTAATCTTCTCAGGCCTGTCCTTCAAAGCCACCAGAGGCCCTATGTCAGCCCAGCGTTCTTGAGGATAGGAGCTTTTAAAGGCTAATGATGTCCATAGTGTGGGCAGAACGTTGTTTTTCATTGGTTCGCTGGTGCCCAGGGGGTGGAGGGTTTATGAAAATGTCACTGATGCGCAGAGCATTCAAAGATGATTGATTTCAATGACACAGTGAGTGACCCTAAACCTTGCACTTCTACAAGCTCCAGGGCTTCTGCCTTCGCCTAATGGGCTTAGACAGAATTCTGTCAACACATCATCAACAGCATTAAAAAAAACAGCCCTCGCTCCCAGCAGCAATCATTGCAGCAGCACTGCTGTCTAAAGGTTTCATATGAGTGTTTATTGTAGTTGACTTGAACTTTTTTTAGATTTGAACTTTAAAGGCTTAGATGACCTTTATTTGTCATGAATGTTAAACTGATGCTCTAATAAAAAAAGTTAAATTTACAATTCAACTAATAGCTGTTTTTGTGTGTGCTTCAGTATGCATTCAATAAGTTTCTTTCGTGTGCCTGCATGCAAAACATGGAGTAATATTCATGAGGTTTGAAGAATATATAAAATGCGGTACTTCCAGAATCCTTCTCATTGCTGGAGTATGTCCTCCATGCTATACATCAGTTTTATAAGCCCTCTCCTCAGGGCCCCAGAATCAGCTGTAGTGTGCTCCATCATCCAGACTTTAGTCTTTAGTCTCCCTCTGCCTGCTCAGCCTCTCAATGCTTGGCCTAAAAATCCACTGCCTTTAAAACGATATTATCTCATTTATATACTTTGTTACTGAAAATCAGAGTATATAAAATCATAATATAATAATATATTGCACTATATGAAATAATTTGTTCTGTCAATCAATAAAAAAAATTAACTAATTAATCACACATTTTTTCTGTAATTAATTGTGATTTATCGCAATTAAAAACTTAAACAATTAAAAATCGCTTTTTTTAATACCTATTTTTTTATATTGTAATAATTTATACTCTCCAAATTAATGTAGAAACAACTTAAATATTTGTTGTAATGGCATCTTTTTGTATGAATGAAGGCCAGTATCACTAATACTAATACTGGTACTGATGTCTCTATGAAATTTTTTTTTTATTTTTTTTTTTTTTAAACATTCCACATTACAGTATAATTGAAAGCTATCAATTTCACCATTTATTATGCTTTAAAAAATAACAACTTTAAGTTGTTTAACTTAAAACAATCTTCATATAAACCCATTATAATAAATGTCATATTTACCTGTTGCTTTCCTACCTATCTAACAGGTAGGAAATACAGAAATTGAATGAATAAAGTTATCAAACACTTTACAGTCTTAACTGCGTAAATTATACATTAACAATATTCTCTGTTACCTTTGTTCTGTGATTAATATCAATGACAGACAGCATTAGTCGCTGCTGTCACTTTAAAGGTGCAGTGTGTAATATTTAGGATCTATTAACAGAAATGCAATATAATATACATAACTATGTTTTCAGGGGTGTATAAAGACCTTACATAATGAACTCTAGCTTCCGGCAGACCGCCTCCCATATTCAACTTACACAGAGAGTGTAACAGTTTCGCAGTTCAAAACACTTGCGCTACATTCTAGTGATGTGTCACATCAGTTACGCTTTTTTCGTAAGTTGAATACAGAAGGCGGTCTGCCGGAAGCTAGATATTTTACTTTATAAAGTTTAAAATATGGATATTTTTCTTACAAATACCCCATCGATTCGCTTCAGAAGGCCTTTATTAACCCCCCGGAGCCATGTGGAGTATGTTTATTATGGATGTCATATTTTATGGAAAGTCATATACACCTAGGATGGCTTGAGGGTGAGTAAATCATGGGGTAATTTTCATTTTAAAGTAAACTACTCCTTTAACGTTCCAGGGTGGAGCATGCTTACGTCATTTACGATGCAACTTTTTGTTTTGAAGAAAGTACTTTCGCTAATAGAATGCCTAATAGATTTATAATTTATGCCGCACAGCAATCTTCACTTGATTGCATGTATCAGAAGGTGCCCACCTCCTATGCCGGAGACGCCGGTTCAAATCCCGCTTACATTTGGTGCCGTGACCCGGATGGGAGTGAGGTTTAGGGAGGAGACTGTAACAGAGGCAAGCTAGTAAGAGCTGTGCGTGTAAACCTCAATCCTCTGGCCTCAAACTACTGTCTTTTAGCATCCTTGTTAGTGCTCCCACCTCCCATGCCGGTTCGAATCTCGCTCAGAGCAGGTTGAGTAGTATCGTTACAAATACATAGGCCTAAACCTCAGTATTTTACAGATAGTTACATCATGCTCCTTTCTTGTCCATCCTTTTGTGTATAACGGTAACCAGGATTACTTTTTAAGCTGTTTATAAAATGTGTTGAAAGATGTCTTTGCGCTGATAACATTGGTTAGCTATTACTCTCAGTAGGCACAGTTACCTTTTACCATGCTCTGGCGCGATTGGGGGTCAAAGCGTGCTAGTGTGAGTACACCCATCCAATCTCATACTAACATGTTGGCCCAATGTATAAGTTTCATGCTTATACTTTGCAAAAGTGTTTTATACATTTATTTGCAGTGTTTGCTTATTGGCTTCTTTTGTAAGTGCGTAAGTGTCATGAACTATTTCTGTGGTATTCAGCAGCATGCCACAGATGTTCATCACAGATGTAAAGGGATAGTTCACCTGAAAATGAAAAATTTGTCACCATTTTCTCACCTTTATGTCATTTTACTTAAATTTTAGTATGTTTATTCTTCATACAAAGCTATCATATGGCTTCAGAAGACTTTAAATTTAACTCATGGGCTTATTTTATGATACTTTTATGGTGCTATTTGAAGCTTGACACAGCTGACAGCCACAGTCCTCCATTATATTGAAAAGAGTGACCAGGATATTCATCTTTTGTGCTCAACTTAAGAAAGAAAGTCAAACAGTTAAATGTTCAAATTATTCAATTTGAACATTTCAAATTGAATAATGAATAAATTGTAACTGAATTTTTGTTTTCGGATGAACTATTTCTTTAAGTTAAGTAGGCTTTGGAATATTCCTGTATCACAACATTTTGTTCTGCATTCATTCTTGTCTGCAACATTTTCTCTCTAAGCTTCCTTCTCTCCTCAAACCTATTTACCCTTTCAGCCAACCCTGATCCCGATCAACACATTTCTCCATCTCTATGTACCTCCTCCTCATCATCTCCTTTTCCTCCCCCTCTTATCTCTCTCTCTGTTCACAATCAGTGCAGCTTCATGATTGTCACCCAGCCCACGTCTGTGGAGCAGATGAGGGAGCAGTCTGCTTCCAGGTTCTCAGTCTCAGTTCCTTCTGTGTGTGATGTATGTATGATGATGCATGAAATGTGGGTTGCTGTAGATTGAGAAGAAATCCTGAGCAGACAGGAACATGATGCTCTCATCCCAAAAAATTGCAGCCCTTTTTTTAGTATTTGGAACAGGAAATACAGCCTCTAATGAGACCCGGTGTGAGATATTGTCATTTGTCTTTCCGCCTGCGCAGGTTTGTTGTGAACGGTGCAGTGTTGTCATTACTGAGGTGCATTAAACACTATCAGCAGTGACTGACAAAGCAATTATCTCTTTTGCTGCTCCGCAGTGTATTAATAAGTAAGTGCTAATAAGTAAACATAGCTTTTTTAATTTTAGCGCAGTAAGAGGAAAATGCTTATCAGTGGAATCAGTTCCCTGCATGTAAAACATGCAAAACATAATTTTCTTAATATTTTTGTATTGTTTACTAGTAAAATTTCTAAGCATCCTTGAAACAAGATAAATTTACTTGAGAAGCATATTTGCTTAGGATTTACTGTGTATCCTGAATTTATATATTTGTTTTATAATTTTTTATTTATTAATTTTTTTCTCTTTAAAAGGTGTGTTCAGGCACATTGTAGGTGCGTTGCTATTTTGAGGCAACTGAAATTGACTACGCCATTGACCAACAAAAACCTGGTCTAAAGTCAATAGCGCAGTATTTTTTGTGTTATTTAAAGGGCGCGTTAGTAATATGGACCTATAGGCAGGTGCACAACGCAGCACACGTTCAGTCTTTCTGCTCGCAAATTCTGCCATGTAAATAGCGAACTGGCTTTAAAAGGGAATGGGAAATTAGACTGATTGGTTTATTGTACGTTACGCCCAAAACACACCCATGACTCATTAAGAGACTCTTTAAGTACAACTCTTTTGGACCATACGCCTGGCGTGCCGACCGCTCAGATCATTCAAATAGGGCCCTAGGTCTGGACTCAGTGGTGCCAATTCATACCGCCACCTACGGGGCAATTGTGCAATAATTTTTTTAAATATTATCTTTTAATCTTTAATCGGTTTCTTACTGTGAACAAAAATTATATTGTTTGTTTGATGCTAATTATAGGCCTAAATCAAAAAAGCATCTGTACTTGCAAAGATAATGTGGCTGTATAAGTTTATTTTTTGTTTAGCCATTTTGCTTCCACATTTCTTGTAAGGTGAGATGTATCACATATGAATTTTTATTAGAAATACATTATTAAGAAAACGTCCTGTTGCAAAACCTTGAGTGCAGATCCACAATGTGTGAGATGAGAATAAAATAAAATATTGCTTTACGTTATAATTGTGCTTTATAATGTTATATATTTAATATTGTGAGAAATCTGTCACCCCCACTGGGGCCTTGTCAATGGGCACACATGCACTGAACACCTCTGAAACAAACTAACCCTAGATAACCTGCAGTATCTTTGTTTTGTTTTTCAGTAAACATGTCTGAAAATTCTCTAAACAGTTACACTGACCTGAGAAATAGAATAATAATATTTTTCTTGAATAAGAATAATTTTTGTCATGTGACATCGGCAGGTTTTTTTTTTTTTACTAGTTTTAATGGTCCACTTATTCATTTTGATTGTTTCACTCACTAATACAATAGAGTTCTTTGACTTTATACTGACACCTATAGGTGTGGATGCAGCATGACACAAGACCAAAAGAGGAAGCCTTTGAATGCAAAACCTCCAATTTTACATCTCTATATAAAAAAGATGACTGATTTGTTGGGGGGAAAAATACTAAGTCTGCTAGGATTCTATAGAGTCAAAAGGAGACCTCTCTGGAGAGAATCTTTGAAACTTGGCATTCTGCATTTTTCCATTAAGCTGTCAAAGTAGTTTTGTAATATCATGCTCTTACCCTACCATCTCTGAGTCCAGGAAGCTCCTGAGGTTTGATGTTCCGATTCACTTTTGCTGCTTAACCACATACTCATCTGTCTTTATTCTGCTTCTGGGATTTCACTTTACCTTTCAGCGAAGATCTGTCAGGATTCAGGGAGAGAGACAGTGCGGAATCCTGGGTAATTGTGAAATTAGAATTTCTTGAGTGTGTGCACACTAAAGCACTGGAGATATTCTTTATGGCAGCAAGAGCGGCAAAATCTGAGATGAGTTTAATTTGATTCATACCTTTATTGAAGAGGAAAAATGGCCAATTGCTAGTTGGAATCGATCATGAATTTGCTTTAAAGTGTCCGTTCCTATTTCTTTTCTGACAAGTTGATGCACTTGGCCAGAGCAATCTTTTTGATAACAGCCAAAAGGACCTGTCTGAACTGTGTTTGAAGACACTGATTCTCGGTTCTGACAGCATCTGTAAAATCAAATCCATACATCATGCCAGCTCTTGTCACTGACTTGCTTGTCTGCCACCCGTGACTGGCCGAAGGAAGATCGGAATATAAATTCCTAGCCCTCCCTGCGACACGGCTTCGTATTAAAATTGCATGATGGTAGCATGATGGAACTGCGAGGGTCTTTCCCTTTGGAGACATCTAATAATGTCACCCTGCAACATTTATCACATCATGACAAGTCTGTTCATTAAATCTGCCATGTGATGTCTTCTCGTCTCCATCTCTCCTTATCTTTGTCTCTCTCGTTGTTACCCCAGGTGGGATGCAGGATTACTAGAATAGCTAAAAACAGCCCAGGCCCAGCACAGTGTGGCCTGGATCTGTGCTCGCTCTTTGAAGGCAGAGCTGAGGGAAGCGGCCGTATCAAACATAATGAGGCCTGAGTTATGTAGGCCACTCACCGTTTTTATGTCATTTTTAATTGCTGTTGCAGCATGGCCTCTCCCCAGATTCCCTGGGCGGACGACCTCATATGGCAAAGGACAATTAGGGGCCATTTTGTCAGAATTTACGTCTTCATCGGCTATTAGACAAGCCAAAGATATGTCATGATTGTATTTTTCAAGTGGAGAATCTAATTGGTCCATTATGTTCTGACAGGAGACATTTGTAGGAGCAGATGTGCTTTTACCACTCCTGAAAAAGCTACCTTGTTAAAAGGATTTTTTTATTTCTAAATTGGCATCTTTGTCACTAATGTTATGTGTCAGAAACAATGCAATTTTTTATGTTGATATGTGGCCAAATTAACTGATATTTAATCTGGACAAATAGAAAAATTACTGTATGTGCTCTGACACAAAGACATTAAGATATTTTACTCAAAATAATGCAAATAATATATAAATTAAATAACCATGTAAAGCCTGACATATGACATATAGTCTGAAAAAAATATTTTTTTTAAATGGAAGTTTAGAGAACTTTTGGACAAAATATTTTTTTTAAATTCTAATAGCTGTAATGTAAATCAATGAGATTTTTTATAACAGTATAGCAGACTACTTAAAATGAATATAAATATCAGTTGTTTTGTCACTCTAAACTCTCTTAGTAAGATGATATTTAAACGCTTTTATTATCAAAGCTCTCTAGTTTTTATTGTGAGGGGTATTATATAATGCAATGCAATACATTGATGACTGAGAAACTAATAAACGTTCTTCAAAAGCCTGATGTATAATATTTGATACTGACTTGCTGAACTTGCTTTTGTCCAGCTTATGTTATAAAAATCATTCATTTCACAGCAAAAAAAAAACACCATGACATGAAGGTGGTCATTTTTATCAGTTTTGATCATGTTGATATTATAGAGGAATTAGAAATTTGCATATCAAATATGATACAGCAGGCTTATAGGGATATAAATCATTTGTTTTTAGAATACATTTCTCATTCTGTTTGCTGCAAATCCAATACTTATATCGAAATTTTAATACGGTATATATTTAGCTATGGTATTCTGTAAGTTTTACTCCACCCCGTCACACTTTTTAAGCCTCTGTATCTTTCTGCTCACCTGTCCTTGTTTTTGTCAATCTAATCACTAATGAGCAGTAATATCCAATGCAACAGTTTGCCGGTCGATGTCTCTCATCACAATGGTAATCAGTTTTTACAGCACTCATCGCCCGAGTGATTTCGGCGACTACCTGGAGTCTAATCAGATGTAATCAGCAATGGCGCACTGATAATGACCACGGTACGATCAATGTCCTCTTGTTGCGAGAACAAATCATTAGGAGAACATAATCGTTAACTTTGACAACATTAAAAATTGATCATTTAATTTGCACCTTGTGAAAAATTGGGTGAGCAATATCCATGTCTGCATGGCCACTTGTCATCGTAATCTCATTCGACTAAACAGGTAAGGTGAAGGCATCAGAGCGCAGATGATCACTGCCAGCACTCTCCAAAGTGTGTTAGGAGACAAAATTGTTGCGTAAAATGTGATTACGCGTTAATCTTCGGCATGTCTGCTGTATTTTTAGACCATACCGCTGAGGTTGGAGAGTACCTTTTTGCGTGCTTTAGCTGATGTTGGCCAGCATGGCAGGGACTAAATGTTCTCACTCAGCGTGTGAGATGGGCAGGAAGGATGGAGGTCCACTACCCTGCTGTTTGATGAATGGATGTGGAATCGATGTGGAAGGGCTCTGACTGAAGGGATTGATACTTTTATCAATGCCCTTTTCCTTACCAGCAGATACATCAGCTTTGGGCATTGATAGAGAGGGAGACAGAATCTTTGTGTGTGTTTGTATTTGTGACTGTCAAGCTGTGTTAGACCATATATATTTGACATTTCAGATGTAAGCGTCTCTTATCTTACAGTATATGTCTGTGTGTGTCTTCATTAGTTTTTAATATTATGTTCTTGAGATACTGAATGCACACAGCGTTCTTCTCACTTTAGGCATAAGCACTTCGCTAAACTACCGTTTACCCGACCCCATTTTCAACTTAAAACAGAAAACTTTTTATGCGTTTTGGCCGTATAATTACAACAATGCAAACTTTAATCGTTATTGTTTCCGTGTAAACTACAAAAACTTGAATTTGTGAAAACGGTGATGTTATGCACATGCATATTACGTGTTCAGTCTATAGGCTCATAGTTTTTCTTTACAAAGTGACCTCACCAACTACTGGCCTGGCATTCATAATACTGTGTTTTCGCAGATCCGTGTGAACAGGATCTTTTTGACAATGTTGTCGTCTGTAAGCAGAAAAAAGTTTCAGTTTTTAGTACATCATTGTCGTGTAATGTACCCTTAAGACAGAATGATACAGAACATGATGCTAAATGTATCTCTTGTGGAACAAAAAGTAATCTAAAGTAAAACATTATGACCACCTTCCTAAAATTGTGTTGGTCCCCCTTATGCTGCCAAAACAGCCCTGACCCGTCGAGGCATGGACTCCACTAGACCCCTGAAGGTGTGCTGTGGTATCTGGCACCAAGATGTTAGCAGCAGGTCCTTTAAGTCCTGTGAGTTGCGAGGTGGGGCCTTGTTTGGTCAGCACATCCCACAGATGCTCGATTGGATTGAGATCTGGGGAATTTGGAGGCCAAGTCAACACCTCAAACTCGTTCCTGAAACATTTTTGCTTTGTGGCAGTGCGCATTATCCTGCTGAAAGAGGCCACAGCCACCAGGGAATACTGTTTCCATGAAAGGGTGTACATGGTCTTCAACAATGCTTAGGTAGGTGGTACGTGTCAAAGTAACATCCACATGGATGGCAGGACCAAAGGTTTCCCAGCAGAACATTGCCCAATGCATCACACTGCCTCTGCCGGCTTGATTTATTCCCATAGTGCATCCTGGTGCCATGTGTTCCCCAGGTAAGCAACACACGCGCACACGGCCATCAACGTGATGTAAAAGAAAACATGATTCATCAGACCAGGCCACCTTTTTCTATTGCTCCGTGGTCCAGTTCTGATGCTCACATGCCCACTGTTGGTGCTTTTGGCGGTGGACAGGGGTCAGCATGGGCACCCTGACTGGTCTGCAGCTATGCAGCCCCATACGCAACAAACTGCGATGCACTGTGTATTCTGAAACCTTTCTATCAGAACCAGCATTAACTTCTTGAGCAATTTAAGCTACAGTAGCTCGTCTGTTTGATCGTACCACACGAGCCAGCCTTCGCTCCCCACGTGCATCAGTGAGCCTTGGCCGCCCATGACTCTGTTGCTAGTTCACCACTGTTCCTTCCTTGGACCACTCATTTTTCCTGCTTCTAACGCATCAACTTTGAGGACAAAATGTTCACTTGCTGCCTAATATATCCCACCCACTAACAGGTGCCGCGATGAAGAGATAATCAGTGTTATTAACTTCACCTGTCAGTGGTCATAATGTTATGCCTGATCGGTGTATGTCTATCTATCTGGTATAATACACCAAAAATGTTTTAGATGTATTAATATTGAAATGTTTGTTTTAATATTTATTTATTTATAAATTAAAGTTAATGTATTAATTCAAATTAAATATATTTTTATGGGTGGTATTTCATGCATTCATTATTAATATGATATGAATAAAATCTCAGTACAGTTTATTTCTGCTTACAAATCTGAATTGTGTTTGTTCAGTTAAATTCTGAATCGTGCTCTACCAATATAATCTAGTCAAAATAGCATTATTTAATCCGCATTTATATAAGCCATTAAATGTCTTAAATATCATTTATATATATTCATATTTATATACTTAATGTTTGTTTAATGATTTTAATGAATTTTAAAGTGTTATTGTGAGAAATCCAAGCAGATGTGATTAAGTTTTTTTTCTGCTGGTCTTACAATGCATGCAGCTCTGCACTTTCTTTCCCTTCTGTGCAAGTCTACGTCAACGTCCATCTCGGCTCATCTCCTCAGGAATAATGTGATTCTGCCGCACTTTGTTAGAATCAAACTCGTCTGTCTGATAAGCATCCAGCAAAATGCCAGACTCTAGAATCTCCATAAAACAAAACAATTAAGCCCATATTCATTATGAAGCTCCATCTCAATAAGTGCCTGTCTATGTGATTATGAATTTGCTATTATGAATAAAAGGCCTATGTTTTAAATGGCTGTATATTTATCAAGTGGTAAATGTCATTGCAGACATGCACAGCAACCTAGAATCTGATTATAACTGAGACATTAATGGATGGCTGAGATGTAACAAAATGCAAATGGTTTTTAAAAAACTAAATTATTTTGAAGTCAACATGAAATCAAAAATAGGTCCTATTTACTTTCTTAATGCATGTTCCTGGTCTCATTGTGAACAATTCATCAGCAAATGTATTTCCTAAATAAAAAGATTTGTCTAATGTGCACTTATTTGTATGGCCATCTGTTTTTGTACAAACATAAGGCATTCATTGGGGGTCAAAAGGGACAGGGGTATTACATCTACCACTTGACCTTCATGATAAACCTTAAAATCCATTAGCCCAATAATACTCATTAACTATTTACCATTCAAAGCCCTCTTAAAACACAGAACTTCCCCTATACGATACATAAATGTGAAGCAGATTTTCTGAGGGGTGCGATTTGAAAGAAGAAAATCTGGCAGGTGTGGGTATGTGATATATTTGGCCATTTCTGTCAGGTATTATGGAGCATTAAATACATTAAGGTCTGGTAACCTTGAGCAGAACGCTGAGTTAAGGAACTGTGCCTGAAGCCATCCCTCTTCACCAGCCCAAGTGACGGAGCAGAGGCTGCTTCATTAGCCCGCATCTCATTCCCCTGACAGCTTTACACACACACTTAGTGTGTATATCTTAGAGTATGCACATGCACATCCTCCTAAAATATATATTGCACTAAAGTGTCATTGGTGCTGAACGGAAGAGTTTACCTCCAGAAAAAATCATAGCTGCCCTATTACCACTTTAGAGTACGTAAAAATGTGTCATCTATGCTGCGAGTGACAACGCTCCCACTATAATCAACAAATCCATGAACACCCTTTCAGCTTGCATTGAAAAGCTGGTATAAAACTTCCACTGTTCAGACACATAATAGATAGAATAAAAAAAAACAAAGGGATTCCTGATATTAATAATTTACAGTAATCCTGCCCATGTGCAATGGAATACGGAGGTCTGGATTAGCCAAATCCTGGTCTGTTTTGGGGAGGATATATCCATTATTGTCTTTGCCTGCCCTGCTGGTTTTATTGTCTACCCTGCTGAAGAGAGATAACAACTACAGCTGCCATTCTGTTTGATATACAAAGAGAAATATATTTATGCGGTGGCATATGAATGGAAATATGAAAATCCCGTTGCCAAGTATGGGGTAAGCAGTTCTGTGAAATTAATGATGCGCCACAGATCTGTTGTGCGCGCGGGTTCATATTTCAGCCAGTCTGTGCTGATATTCTCTCGAGCACTTGAGCTACATTTTTCAGGACACAAAACGTTGCTAACACCACAAAGAGCTTGATGGGGAAAAAAAACAGCAACTGTAATTTTATGAAATATGATTTCATATGCCAGCAGTTGGAATGCCACTACATCTACCGGATGCTGTATTTTCAGCCTGTAGGTGGAAAGACAACAAACAGCAGCAGCAGAAACGGCAGCTTTGCCCTTCAGACTAGAGCCGCCCACTATTTATTAGAGAGCGAACACGCTCCAACAAATGGCTGTGGGGATGTTTACAATTCCTCTAACAAAACCAGAAGAAAGACTTATCCGCAGTCTGCCCCACTCTCTCCTCTCTCCATTAATGATTGCTCAGGTATAGAGGGAGGGAAAGAGTGATGGATGCCGGCTCTCCTCTCTCCTCTGTGATGGAATGGGAAAAGTCAGCGTTTGCCTGTGGATTGAGCTGCGGGTGATTAAATAGTCCAGTTAGTCCACAAAGTCGTTAAAAACATTAAGTGCTGGGTAATTAATCAGAGGCACTGGGCAAATGAGTAATTGATTTGCCATTAAAAAAAGCCTTTCTTGCTCTGGTCCACCCAGAATGCTGTTGTTTTTTTTTGGTGAGCCCAGCCTCCTTTGATACCACATTCTCATTCTGCATCAATTAAGGCATCTCTCATCAGGGAAAATATTAACTCCTTATTCAATCTGTATCTGCTGAGGGATGGTCGTCGCTGGATCATGTCTTAGTTTAGATGTCATTTTTTATTTAGTGCTGTGATGTGTAGTGAATGTTTGAACCTTTTTTAATAGTTGTGTTTGAGTCCCTCAATTATCCTCCATGTGAAAAGATGGATCTCAAAATCATACAGTCACTACTGGAGAGGGTTCAAATATGCAAAAGAAAACTGAAGAATTTGCAGGGCCTGGAGGATTTTTCTGAAGAACGTTGGCCAGTTTAACTGCTCAGGACAAACAGTGGACTCATGAACAGCCATCACAAATACAAAAAAACAGTCTTGGATCATCCAGGGAACGACACACAGTATTGAGAATCAATGGTTCATAAACTTTTGAACAGGTCATTTTAATAAATTCAGCTATTTTTTTGTCTTGTGGACTATATGTAAACATTTTTTATGTAAAATATCTTATTCAGGACAGTACTAAATAAAAAATAACATGCATTTTGTATGATCTCTCTTATTTTGTTAAAATTATTCACAGATTCTGCAAGTGGTTCACATACTTTTTCTTGCAACTGCAAATATATATGGTTAAGAAAGCATTTTTAGTTCCATACCCCACTTTTTTCAGAAAGAGTTAAATTGAGGGTAGCAAAATGATGCATTAATATTATTATTATTAAGCTTCAGTATATTACCTATAAACGTTGTCCCACAACATACTGTAGCCTATATGGTATTTACACAATTTGATAATCAAGATTTAAAATACAACCAAAACAAATGTATTTTTTATATATATATATATACATATTTGTATATATTAATTGTAAAAAAAAAATTTTTTTTAAAGATTTATTTTTGCAGTCTTTGCCTCCTATCATGACAGGACAGTAAGCAGACAGGAAGCGAAGTGGGAGACAGAGGGGGACTGGATAAGGAAAGGTCCGCAAGCCGGGATCAAATGCCCCACATGTCGACACACTGCCCACAAAGCTATCAGCGCTGACATATTAAATTACATTTTATTTTACATTTTATAGACTACTAATTTACACAGTATATTATTTAATCAATCGTTTTTCATTTTAATGCTTGTTGTTATAAAATTGTTTGGCTGAAGTATGATCATTTTGATATCTGTAATAATTGTTTTTGACAGCATAGTCAAGAATAATAGCTTTGCAAAAAAAAAAAAAAAAAAATCGTGCTGTTGTAACTGTTGTGAATTGGCAGTTCAGCCAATTCCTCTTCCTGTCATTCAAATTCCATTTCAACTTCATGTGGGTGTGGCCAATTCCATTCAAATTCACAATCATGAATTGAAAGATTTCCAAAAATATGAAAGTCTGCAATCAAAAGTCATAGATTTCAGTATGAACTAATATTTCTAATCAAATCTGTCGTATAGAGCAAAATATCTAAGCTATAATAAGCTCTGTACTCTTACTGTGTTCCTACACTTGTCTCATTTGTTTCTATTTTATTTCTTCCAAGGAATTTTAGTAGAAACATGTGAGACAAAGTTGATATTAAACATATCTGAGAAGTCAAGAACCCTCTGAGCAATAACATTGTCCTCTGGGATCGGCTCATTCACAGTTTGATCTCTCAGAATGAAGCTGCCCGTGAATAGCAAAGTAAATCAGCAGAGCGAAATACTGCAGAGCCACACTGCACGATTCTAATTGAATTAGACAGTCATTGTGGAAAAGACAGCGAGAGTACGGATCTCAACTGGAAGAGTTAGACCCCCACACAAAAGAAAGAAATCCATTATGACAATGGTCTTTATGAGGTTCAGCTTGTGAAACAACAACAGGCTTTTCCATTTTTTTTACTTCTACATGATCTTGCTTTGTTTGACGCATAATGTATCATTTTTAAACAGCATGCTTTGGCTCCCAAAGTGATATTGATTCTCTCATTTGAGCGAATGGGTTGAGTATTGATTATGCACAAAATTGTAGATTCATCATTCCATCTAACTGACCACATTTGCACACTCTCTTATACTTCGGTTCATAATAATGAATACAAAATTCAGGGTGTAACCAAGCAAAAAGCTACATGATTCACCAATATTGAAGTGTGCTTCAGTAAATGGGATGCAATGGATTGTGGGAGTTGTGTCTACCTGCCAACATGCCGGTCAGTCTACACTACCAGTCAAAAATTTGGAAGAATTAAGATTTTTGAAAGAAGTCTCAGAAACAAGGCTGGGCTTATTTGATTACTATTAAATACTATTACAATTTAAAATAACTGTTTTTTATTTTCATATTTTAAAATGTATAAATGTATTCCTATGATAAAAAAGCTGAAGAAATATTTCTCATTATTATTAATATTGAAAATCTTTTTTAATATTTGAGCAAAGTATAATACAGTACCATTCAAGTTTGGGGTAAGTACATTTCTTATAATATTTTTATTCAGCAAGGACACAACAAATTGATCAAAAGAGACAGTAAAGACATTTATATTGTTACACAAGATTTATATTTCTAATAAAGCCTGCTCTTTTGAACTTATTCAGCAAACAATACTTAAAATATGTATCGGTTTCCACAAACATGTTTTCAACACTGATAACAATAAGAACCATTATTAATACTTGAGCAGTAATAATAATTGATGATAAATGAGCACCAAATTAGGATAATTTCTGACAGATCATATGACACTGAAGACTGAAGTAATGGCTGATGAAAATTCAGCTTTGATTCAGTTCTTTTTTTGTAATAACATTTCACAATATTAGTGTTTTAACTGTATTTTTCCATCAAATAAATGCAGCCTTGGTTAGCAAAGCAACTTCTTTCAAATATCAATTCTCAATTATTCCAAACTTTTGACTAAAACAAGACCCTGAAAAGAGCTGAGGCTTAATTTATGGCCTTACAAACACACACACACACACCCTGACAGAGACAGAGATGGTAATGAGGGGGCGAGACTCAGCAAGTCATCAGTCGGGCAGTGGGAGATTGTGTTCCCCTCCACTGAGTCCTCTCTCCCCTGCCGCCCTCATTTCCTGCTGTTAGCGCACTCATCAGCGTTACTGCTCTAAATCCTTAAACACTCCTACAGACCAACATCACCGGCCAGATTTTCTTTGGCTTGACTCTGGAGTCTGTGGGCAGGCCGTGATTTCAACGATATATCAGTTTGTGCTTCCACACACACATGTCTGTTTGACATTTGTCTTATTTCCCTTAAGGATGTGGTTGGTGGCTGTTTGGTTGGGCTTCTGTGACAGTACTCAGGCGGAGGCAGATAGAATGACAGTGTGTGTTGATAAATTGTACACAGTGATACGTCTACAAATGCCCGTGACATGTAACATCATTATGGTGCTGCTGAGCTGAGCCTGGCATGTCCATCATCTGCAAAGACACAGAGCGATGAAATAACGCCACCTAGTGATTAAAGTTATTTGAAGCCTTATATTTCAACCTCTATTTTCTAAAGCCATAACAAGGATCTGTAGTTCCCTGGAAAATTTAACCGCCTAATATTTCTGGTATGCAAAGCTCACAAGCCTGATTGAGTTGTAGTCTTATGCAAATGTCATTCTAATTTGTGACATATATAATTATGTAGATGAGATGAGCATGCCGTCTCAGGGGGAGGTGAACATCTGGAGCTCTTGGCATAATAGGACGTTTTGGTGAGTGTTTGTTGTACTGCACCTGCATATAGCTTATAAATACACAGAACTGCTGTAAAGAGGCTTCATCTCCGCAAGTATCTAACTGTAAAAAATATAATGATTTAAAATAACTTTTATATTTTGATATATTTTAAAATAATTTAATAAGTAATTTATTCCTGTGATGGCAAAGCTGAATTTTCAGCGTCACATGATCCTTCAGAAAACAGTCTAATATGGTGATTTGGTGCTCAAAAAACATGTCTTGAGCAGTATTTTTGTGGAAACCGAGAATAGTTTTTTCAGGATTATTTGATGAATTGAAAGTTTAAGAGAACAGCTCTTTTTTTTTTTTACATATTTATTGTAACATTGTCAAATTCTTTACTGACACTTTTTTTTATCAATTAATGCATCCTTGCTGAATAAAAGTATATATAAATGTATCATTTTTATGCAGCGTCATGCTGCTACACAGAAGGTAACATGGTAAATACGGAAGGTAAATTATATATGTCTTTTGATCATGAGTCTCTAATTTAATTGAGATTAATTCAATAAATATGTGTGATATGACGTCTGCACCATTTGTACCTGTGGATTCATAAGAGAGGACATAAATTTAAGGGGAGAGTTACATTTTTACGAGAGGCAGATGTATCTCTAATTGGATTCAGAATCGTTTGAGTCCTGTAATGAGTGGGCTATCTAAGATCCAAGCAATTACCGTAGTGCTAATGATGAAATCAGGCAGGTGGAAAATATTGCAAATTCCAAAAGCGTCTGAAAGGGTGTGTGTGTGTCTGTTTTAAAGCAGAGAATCACACACCTTGCACATGTATGACCTGACTACAACCATGACATTTGATGGATGACTCCACTACATCATGTTGTCATGTGTCAATTTTCATCCCGCAGTAGCTGGAGGAGCTGTGTATCTGGCTTATATTCACCATGATCCTGCATCATTCATAACATACTTTAAGACTCTCTTCAATTATACTCGTATTGTGTTTCATCTCATTTTATGTCTCTGTATAGGCAAAGTGTAGCAGAAGGAGGACAAACCCAGACATAAAGTTACCATGTTCACCAGCTGTAATATAAATATGCTAACAGTGTGCTTTAATGAAAAGAATAATCTTTAAAATGACTGACATTTTTTTGTCTGAAAAATAAATAACGGTATACTACATTAGAACAACACCAGGGTGAGTAAATGATGACTTTATTTTCATTTTGGGTTAACTATCCCTTTAAAGGGATAGTTCACACAAAAACAAAAATTCTGAACTCATTCTGTCATCAAAGAAGTATTTTGAAAAATGTTGGTAATAGGGGTGTGACAAGACACTTAGCTGACGAGACGAGACGAGACACGAGATTGGGTTCACGAGAATGAGACGAGATTTTTGCACAGTATTTTTAAGAAATCCTCAATGATAAAATTCATAACTGGAAAAATAGTCTGCAGGTGCATTTTGAAATGCTTTAACTAATCATCTTATAATGAATGTCATTTCAGTTCTACTTTCTGAGAATGAATTATCATATGCATTTAAAGACAACAATATACGAGCACTGTAACTAACAAACTCAACTGGCTTCTCCCCTGTATGATTTCACACGAGTCTCGTCAGACCTTACTGTACATGAAGTATGAGCTTCCAAAACTTCTGACTGAGGCTGTGTGTGACCTCCGAATTGAACTCCTTTCCACAAATTGAACATAGAAATAAAAACAGTATACATAACAAAAATAAATAACAGTTTTTTTCTTCGTCTTATTAAATGCAAACAAAAAGTGCAATCAAATTACTCTCTCAATATTCAAAGTGCAAACAGAGAGCAAAACAGCTCACAGAGCTAAGAGGTGGTTACAACTGCACAGCCCAGCATAAGATAAGTTTGATATTTGGAGACGAATTTGCGCGAACCATGGAGCTCGCGTTTACTTTCGCTTTTGATTCGCAACCGCACTTACTCTGTGTATAGGGAGCGGTGGTGCTGAGCGCGCATTCTAGATAATAAGACATTTAGCAGACACACTATCAGGCTCTGTTGCGTACAAATCTTCCACCATGGTCCTGTCAATCATCTCACCTTACTCTCGTCACGTGACCAGTGAACTATGATTCCTGCAGCTCAGACGCAGTCGCACACAGTGCAGAGCAGACTTTTACAATAGTAAAACCGTTATCCAACTTAATTAAATGGTTTTTATTTCTATTAAAATAAGCAAAACGACAGTGGATGATGTAATGCAAACATAATTTCACCCTCACGCTCCGTCATGGCGATATCACGAGACAGCTTTTTACTCGACGAGAAATCTTGTCACATTTGAATCTTGCGAGATCTTGTGCACACCCCTAGTTGGTCAACAAACAGTTACCATTGACTTCCATTGTATAGACCCAAAAAAAGAAAAAAAAACACAGACACTTCTCAAAATATCTTCTTTTGTATTCCGCAGAAGAAAAAATCATACAGGTTTAGAACAACATAAGGGTGAGTAAATAATTAAGGAATTTTTCTATTATGGATGAACATCCCATTACGTTTTTGTAAACTTTATGCTTTTTAAGAAATGTAAGCTTAAAGTAAACTTATTATAGCCTTACAGTGATAGAATGGTCAGCACCCAAAATGTAACCAACTGCGATGACATCATTGTAATATTTGCATTCTGAACTGTGATTGGTCTGCTTTTATATAGCCGTTATCTCTACGAATAAATAAACAGCCATTTGTGAGACCTCAAATTCAACAAAAAAATATCTCTTATACACAACTATTGGCTAACACAGTACATTTTTTTTTCCATTTTAAAGTTTATGATAAACAGGGCCATCATCAAAAGAGGAATAGAGAATGCTATCCTGGGTCCTGTCAAGAGATAACCTATAGTCAATAATTTATTTATTTTTAAATAGCTCTGACCTGTGAATTTTAGCTCTGATGATACATCCACTGTCACATTTAATAAATAATAAATTCACTTGTTTAAAAAAAATTCTATATAATTATGCAATCGGAAGTATCAATATATCAAGATCGATCCGCCCTAATCGTTTCCTGTGGGCCGCCGAATGAAAACAAGACTTAGAATAGCAACGCAGCCCTGATATGGCATTTCATTCACACCAAAACCAAAGCCTGAAACCTAAGCTTACCTAAAACTTTTATACTATTCTCATACTGCATTGAAAGCACTGCTGTTTCCCTTTAGGAAATTAGATTCTGGTCCTAATTGAAAATCAATCAACCTCAATCAATCAGTCCCAATCAGCCAACGAATCAAATAGTTAATCCATTAATCAATCAAATAGCCACTCACCCCTCATCCCCTACTGTGTCATCTTAACTAAAAGCCTCAGTATAAAGGACGGAGACAGAAAGTGTGTGTGTGTGTTGCGTGTGTGTTGTGTGTGTGTGTGTGTGTGTGTGTGTGTGTGTGTGTGTTGTGTGTGTGTGTGTGTGTGTGTGTGTGTGTGTTGTGTGTGTTTGTTTGTGTGTGTGTGTGTAAGATGAGGGTCAGGTGTAGCTGGCCTGTTTGCTGTAACTGATACATTACACATCCAACAAGAGCTCTTTGATAAGCGCAGGAGCTCAGCTTACCGGATGGAGAAAATCCTGTGTCAGTCACATTCAATCGTACATGCACCCCTTATCATACCCCGCACTTCAGCTGAAATGATGTGTGACGGGGACGGAGCAGGCACGGGGTGCGGGCAGAATAATTTTAACATGCATCACTATGTAGTGTATACATATACTGTATCTGCCCGACCTGAAGCTGTAATCTCGTGGAGTTAAACCTTCTTGTGGCTCCATTTTTGGAGCCAGAGCCTGGCTGAGGTAATGGTGAGCCTGGGTACACTAGCGAGCCAGAGTTCTCTCCCACATAAGTGAGGATCACTGCACAAGGGTACCTGAAAGGTCTGTGAAGCAAAGTGCTATGGCAAGACGGCTGCCAAACGCAGGGCCTCTTTGCCATCTACTCTGCACAGATCTGGCTTTGTGCGAAAGGTACCAGCTTGCACCCTCAGGGGACTCGAGCCGATAGCCCCATGTGTGGTCTGAGGAAAACTAATGCAAGAGTGGGAATTATATGGGAATTTCAAGTTTTCTGAACAGAATGCTTGCTTTGAGCTTTGTTGTGTTAGCATAGCTCCTTTCACTTTGTCCTACCACTGAAAGTGTAAACATATGTTAGATGGTTTGTCAGCGCCTCTTTTCCTCTCCATCTCTCACTTTTCTTTCTCTGTAATTTTTCTAAAAGTCATTAACATCACATTGTCATTTCCATTACATTGACTACGCCATGAAAATGATGGTGATGGAAATTATATATATTTTTTAAAAATCCAAGTTATTTTCATAGCTAGAATTTTATGATTTACAAACCTCATGCACCAGAGAAACAAGCGTGCAGGCATATTTAGAATTTTTTGTTTGAAATTTTGTTTTTGCAGTAGATGTGTATATTTCTATGCTGTCGAAGAGTAATTAGCTGGTTAAAGGGATAGCTCACCCAAAAATTAAAATTAGCCCATGATTTACTCACCCTCAAGCTATCCTAGGTGTATATCCATATCCATTCTTCTTTCAGACAAATACAATCAGAGTTATATTAAAAAATATCCTGGCTCTTCCAAGCATTATAATGGCAGTGAATGGCCCCAAATTTGAAGCCCAAAAAATGTATCCATCCATTATAAAAGTAATCCACACAGCTCCGGGGGTTAATAAAGGCCTTCTGAAGTGAACCGATGGGTTTTTGTAAGAAAAAATATCCATATTTAACACATTATAAAGTAAAATATCTAGCTTCCGGTGGACCGGCTTCCGTATTTAACTTATGAAAAAAGCGCAACTGGCGCGACGATGACTTTTATAATGGATGGATGCATTTTTTGGGCTGCAATTATAATGCTTGGATTAGCCAGGACATTTTTAATATAACTCCGACTGTATTCATCTGAAAGAAGAATGTCATTGTGGCAAGCAGTACGAGTCGAAGAGCCATAAGAGAACGGCACGAGGCCGGTGGCGTGATTGATAATAAGCGCCAGCTGCGTGCCCATTATCAATCACGCCACCGTCCTCGTGCCGTTCTCTCACGGCCCTCGGACTCGTACTGATTGCCACAGTCATATACACCTAGGATGGCTTTTAGGATGAGTATATTATGGGATAATTTTAATTTTTGGGTGAACTATGGATTCACTTATTGTAGAGTTAACAATAGTTATCATGGGCATTGTGACGTCTGAATCAGATGTCATAACAAATGTCTGTAGACTGGGAAGATTTTAAAACAAGAGGTTCATAAATCCGTAAGATCTTACCTTCATGCTGTGGAAATACAAACCAGAAGACAGAACACAAAGAGCGCAACGGGGCTACATAAGGTCTATACATACACACAATGAAATATTTTTATACTTTATAAATAATTTAAAAGTATTATATTTACCTTGATTCTTTATTTTCTTCACACACATTTCTTTTTTATCTCAAGCATGCTCCTCTGACTGGAAATTATGCCTGAGGGACAGTCATAATAGTTTCAACAATTTATTAGAAATAATAAATAATAATAAACAATTATATTTTTATAATATTTTTTCATATTGGAATTTTTAACATTAAAATCTGGATCTGTGACTAGACTAAATCAATAAAATCTAAACATAAAAGTCGAAGGCTGCGTCCGAAAGCTGTCAGGTGACTTGTTACATTGAATATTGAATTACTACAATAGTAATTTCTCACTAAAAATGACATCAGAAGTGGAAAACATTGGTCAAAAACGTACATTAACACAAACTGACCAGCAACCGCAACTTTCAGACGGCATCTTTATTTTCTAGCTCAAATGACGCAGAATGGAAAGCACAGGATTGTGGGACATCAAAGGCAGCGAAGGATACATCTCTGCTCCCTTCAAAAATCAATCAGATGAAGGAAATGAAGCTAACATTGGATTTGGATGTGTCTTGATGCCTTCCTACCTTGGAATGCATCCTCCAAAGCATTCAATTTTCAGACGCAGACAAAAAAGGGCAAAAATTAATTAAGGTACGGTAAAAGGTTTCCAAAACAGTTTTAATATGTTAACAAAAAGTTGAAATATGTTAGTTTTCATAAAAATTACACCCTGGTACATTAAAGTGCCTGTAGAAATCTAATAATTTAAGTAATAATTTAGCGCATCAGAAAAAGAGCATATGTATGCTTTCCTTGAAGAGTACAAAAATACCTTCACTCTATTGCGTACATCTAATTTCCTGCTCTTCTTTAATATATCCACCAAACATAATAGTAGCTGTCCTGTGAATTCATCATGTGTGGGTGTTCATTTTCTTTCTCTGTAATTCACTGCAGGCTTCCTTCCCCTCTCCTGTCACTCACCAGGCTGAATCCAGTGTCCCTCTTTGAGACTGTAATCACAGCTGCCATCATCATGACTTCATAGCCGTCTCGCTTTCTCTCCCTTCAATCCAAATATAACCCGCGTTTATAATTATAACATACAATGTCTGTATACGGTGGCAGTTTGTGTTTTCAGTGGCTAGTATGTTCACATTTTGTGTTTTCAATGCTCACACAGCAGAAGAATACGGGTGTCACTCCGGTTTTAACAGGTAGGCAAAGTTTAAAAAAAAAACGTTAAAAAAAACGACAAAATAAGTACTGCAACAATGTTACTCTACATTCGACGACAGCAGAGACACAAGATTGCGCTAGTTCCGTCTCTATAAAACAAGTGCGCGCGAGTCTGAGGTTTTCCTGAGAGATGCTATAATATAGCTATCCGTATAAATAACACTGTAGTATCAGTTGTAAAATGAGCTTTTGGATAGTTATTGTGGACAGTAGAGCGGAACTAGCTGGAAGCTGGTCTCTACTAGCCATTAGGTGAGTGAGTCATTTCCGCTGGAATCCAAGAAGCCATACGATTTCAAGATTCAGACAGATTCAACCGATTCATTAAAAAAGAATTGATTCAAAAGAGTCATTTATTCTCGAATCAGACTTCGCTTGTTGATTGTAAACAGACGACTAAATGTTCAGTCTTTGTTTCTAGCGCTACCTTCAAACTAAAATATCTATGTTGGGTTTGGTTTTTTTTTTTTTTTTTAATAATAATGACGCTACCACCTTGCTATATGTCAAATAATTACTCATTACATATATATACACCGATCAGGCATAACATGGTGAAGTGAATAACACTGATTATCTCTTCATCACGGCACCTGTTAGTGGGTGGGATATATTAGGCAGCAAGTGAACATTTTGTCTTCAAAGTTTATGTGTTAGAAGCAGGAAAAATGGGCAAGCGTAAGGATTTGAGCAAGTTTGACAAGGGCCAAATTGTGATGGCTAGACGACTGGGTCAGAGCATCTCCAAAACTGCCGTTTTTGTCGGGGTGTTCCCAGTCTGCAGTGGTCAGTGTCTATCAAAAGTGGTCCAAGGAAGGAACAGTGGTGAACTGGCGACAGCGTCATGGGCGGCCAAGGCTCATTGATTTTTGGCTTACCTATGGAACACATGGCACCAGGATGCACTATGGGAAGAAGGCAAGCCGGCAAAGGCAGTGTGATGCTTTGGGCAATGTTTGCTGGGAAACCTTGGGTCCTGCCATCCATGTGGATGTTACTTTGACATGTACCACCTACCTAAGCATTGTTGCAGACCATGTACACCCTTTCATGGAAACGGTATTGCCTGGTGGAATGCGCACTGCCACAAAGCACAAATGGTTCAGGAATGGTTTGAAGAGCACAACAACGAGTTTGAGTTTGAGGTGTTGACTTGGCCTCCAAATTCCCCAGATCTCAATCCAATCGAGCATCTGTGGGATGTGCTGAACAAACAAGTCTGATCCATGGAGGCCCCACCTCACAACTTACAGGACTTAAAGGATCTGCTGCTAACATCTTGGTGCCAGATACCACAGCACACCTTCAGGGGTCTAGTGGAGTCCATGCCTCGATGGATCAGGGCTGTTTTGGCAGCAAAAGGAGGACCAACACAATATTAGGAAGGTGGTCATAATGTTATACCTGATGCCTGATCGGTGTGTATATATATATATATAATGTCTAATGTGTTTATATTTTGTGTTTCTTTTTATGTTTTCTTTTCATTGTCTTACTGTACAGCACTTTGATGCAACTCTGTTGCTTTTAAATGTGCTATAGAAATAAATTTTGACTTGACTTGACAAAATAAATTAATCAAACAGTGATAGTCCACTAGAGGTTCAGCTATTTTAGTTTTGGACTTTGGCCTCTCAGTTTGAGTGTGAAAGTGAATGACTGATCACAACCACTCTCTGTATCCAGATTGTGTCCATTTGACCCTGTCAGACCCCCTCTCTCCCAGAAGTGCCCCCAGCCACCAGGATAAGCCTGAAACGTGATCGAAGAGATTGTGAGGAGATGTGAGGTGTACCTGAGGCCCCATCATGCTCATGTAGGGAAAGATTATCCTGAAAGAATGAGTGAAGCTGCCCACAGCCCAATCCTTTACCTACAGGTGCCAGATTATTCTCTGGACAGAGTCTGCTATGCAATCATTAAAGTCTATGTGTATTGTGTTTAATTATGTCGGCCTATTAGAGAGGAACAAACTGTTTTAACGAAAGACATATGGATATGAAACAATAATACGTCTCTGTTTTTTGCTCTTCCACGCTTTAAAAGGTTACTGTGCCTTTAAGAATTGTAAACAGGGATTGTAAATTAAATATTTTTCATTTTGTTTCATAAACTTTTATGTCATGAAAAATTATCTTACATTTTTTAGGTCACCATTAAATCAAAGTTGACAGTTCTTATTTTTATGGAATAAAAGGATTTCCCCCTGCCACAAACCCAAGTCTATAATCAAATCTCATCCAAAAAATGTTCTTGTTCAAGCTGTTTTATACATGACAACAGGCAAGAAAATATGATTGCTTTAAAAATTATGCTTCCCATTTTCTATCATGTTAAAAAAAATCCTTGAACCATTTCTAATCCCTTCTTGTAAATGACCTCTATTATGATTGGCTAACCTCTTTGCATTTAAAATGAGTAACATGATAGGCAATCTTGATACATGATCAGTACAGTCTAAGTCATCAGTACAATGCACTTTTCTATAAATATAAACTACTAAAGTAACATCTATGTAGTAGCCAAATACTCTCATATTTCAAAAGAGCAGATCCTGTTATTATAGTAATACCTTTGCTCTGCCAGTTTAAGACCTGTTCACACTGACAGTGATTAAAGCGATTAAATATACCCACTGTTGGCTGTAATAGGCATCGACTTAACTGTATCATGCAGCAGATCACAGTCTGTGCTCTCATAGTTGCACTGTTGCGTAGCTGCTCATTTGCATTGTAAAATTGACAACTCTTTTCTGAATCAGCAACTCTCTTTGAAAACAAAAGACTTTGCAATCGCAACAGAATTGTTGTCAGTGTAAACTCCCCTTTAGGCTTTACTGAGTCATTGTCAATAAGCAAACTAAGTTTTGACACTTGATATTAAGTATTAAATGTCTGTAGTGATTTATAGAGGATGTATACTTGCAGAAAGCAGCATACAAATGGATAAAAAGGCTTCAGACTTCATTAACTTGTGTCTGTTTTAATGACATACGGTGCAGTCACAGCAGTAGTGATGACTGGCTCATCTTGCACTGCTGCTGGTGAGTGTCATCTACATCTCAGATTAATGAAGCCCGTGTTCATAAACAGACCCACTTAATGTGTGAGCTGTAGGACCATCTGGTACCATCAAAACTTTCTTCTTAAACCAAAAATATTTTACCTCTGTCTACATTTTCATTGGTCGATAATTGTTATTCTTTGTGTGACGCAGTGTGGCAACTGAAACAGTTCAAGTCTGCATTCCACTTGGACATTTTCATTTATGCACTAATGACTTAATAATCATAGGCTCTGTAAAGCAGCAGGACGTGCTGCAAAGCCTAAGAGAGAGACAAGATAATTAAACTTGTATTTAAGATAAATAAATGATGAAACATCTACCGAAAACACAGAGAAAGACAATAATTAGATGTGATGCAAACTTCCGACAAAATTTTCAAGGACATTGGCACAAAATCTTCAATTAACCTGCAATCAAATTTACAAATGTTCATTAGCGATGTCAGAATACCATAAAAAAGCTCATAATGAATTCACGAGACGCTACTGTCATTAATAATACATTAGCATTCACACACTAGTGTGTACACATCAGCATTTATGCAGCCTATTGGATGAGTTCATTTGAGTCATGGAGTTGATGTTGGATATGAATGCAAAAATGAGAATTGCAAATGTTTGACAACATGGATTTTTATTAATAAGAGAAGGCTCTATAAATCTAAGAGTGACATGACTATTTACACATTAGTTCAAGTTGGTATTTTGTAACCTTGAAGGGTCAGGAAACAGCACCGTTAAAGCACCTGTTATGTAACAACCAACCATAAATCTGTCCGTCTTTTAAAGTTTAATGTCCTATTATGTGCTACTTTGATTATCTATAATAAACTTACTTTTATCCTCTCATTTTTAATTCCTTGTTATCTGCACACTGCTAGTTTTAGATTTTCAAAGAATATGAATATTCAAGTTAAAAGTCATTATCAAACAGTCAGAAACATATTATGCGCAAGTACGCAAACTCAGACATGACTGAACACTGCAAAAAATGATTTTCTTACTTAGTATTTTTGTCGTGTTTTCCAGTCCATATATCTAAACATTGCTAAATCAAGATACATCAAATTACATAAGATATTTAGACTTATTTTCTGGAATTAAGTGAGTTTATGCTTAAAAGAAGAACAAATATCTGCCAATGGTGTAAGAAAAATAAACCTTTTTCTCCTTGGAATTTAGATTATTTTACTTAGCCCGGCAGATAATGTCCTGGTTTCACAAACAGGGCTTAGATTAAGCCAGGATTAGGCCTTAGTTCAATTAGGACATTTAAGTGCCTTATAGACTTGCCTTAAAAAAAACATTACTGCTGTGCATCTTGAGACAAAACATATTTTGTAAGATATGTCAGTGCAAGTTGCTTTCAGTTAAAACAGCTCAAACATGCATTTTAGTCTGCGACTAGCTTAAGCCTCGTCTGTGAAACCACGGGATTTTGTCTTGTTTTAAAGGGACAGTTCACCCAAAAATGAAAATTCTACTTTTTTTTTATTTTTATTTTTTTATTGAATTTTACTCACCCTCAAGTTGTTCCAACCCTGTATGAATTTCTTCCTTCTGCTGAACACAAAAGAAGATATTTGGAAGAATGTATGTAACCAAGCAGATCTCGGCAGTCTTTGACTATTTTTTTCCCACTATAGTAGTCAATGGCTGCCGAGATCTGCTTGGTTACAAACATTCTTCCAAATATCTTCCTTTGTGTGCAGAACAAAGAAATGTATACAGGTTTGGAACAACTTGAGTGTGACTACATGACAGAATTTTCATTTTTGGGTGAACTATCCCTTTAAGCTTGAACTCACCTAATTTTGATACATTTTTTCAGACTTAATAGCTTAAGTCATTTTCCTTGATTTATTTGTCATTTTTCAGAAAATCACTTATTTTGTAGTGTACTTACTGAATGTTTTCTTGCATTGTGTATTCAAAGGTGCACTTAACTTCTATAGTCTGTGCCATTAAAATGACATTATTCAGGTATATGACAGTAGTTGATCTGATATAGAAAACTTGCTGTAAAAGACACGAATTCCTGCTACAGCAACAGTGAATACATACTTTTGCATTTAAAAAAAAAACAATAACATGTGAAATCAAACTTGTTGAACTAAAATCATTTGTGTTCATGTACTTGCGTAGAGTATGATTTGGCCCCGAATGCAGATGTGTATTTAGTGCTCAGATAACTTTGCATCCCTCGGCTGGACTGTAAAGAATGGCAAGGATTAACTTACAACGGTCAAGGCAAAATACCCTTCATGGTTTGTGGTGTGTTCTCCAGTGCTTTTCTGCATAGAAGTTTAGGTCTTTTCGTGCTTATTTTTGTATTTTTCACATGGCAGGAACTTAGCTTTAGCGTGAAGATGAAGTAAATGTGATATATGAAGCCATACAAAGACTGTGAGAACAGAACAGTAATAACAGTACTACAAAACACAGACAAGAGCTGGCTGGCATTCAGGCCATATACGAGAGTAGCACATTTTACACAGAGTGCTTTAGGGTTAGTGTGAGAGCGATGGAGGCTATAGTTTCCTCTTTCCTCATCAGATCAACACAAACCTGTAGTGAGAGAGAGAGAGAGAGAGAGAGAGAGAGAGAGTGAGAGAATTCATGTGTACAGTGCAAGGCATCTTTACACATTATCTGCTATGTGGACAGCTTAAATCACATTATCAAAATGCAGTTTTGCAGTTTTTTTTAACAGTAAACTAATATATTATGCAAACATTAGGGGTAGGACAGTGGCATTGTTCACCATTTTGAATAATTGCACAACACGTGACACACTACCCCTTAAAAGTTTGGAGTCTGTGAGATTTTTTAATGCTTTTGATTGAAAAGACAATAAAACAGTAATATTGTGAAATATTATTACAATGTAATATAACTGTTTTAATATATTTTAAAATGTAATTTATCCCTGTGATGGCAAAGATGAATCATTCTAATATGCTTATTTGCTGCTCAAGAAACATTTCTTATTATTATCAATGTTGAAAACAGTTGTGCTGCTTAACATTTTTGTGAAAACCATGATCATTTTTTTTCAGGAATGTTTGATGAATAGAAAGATCAAAAGAACAATGTTTTTAAATAGAAATCTTTGTAACATCATAAATGTCTTTACTGTCACTTTTGATCAATCTGATGTGTCCTTGTTGAATAAAAAAGTATTCATTTATTCCAAAAAATAAAGCATCTTACTGACCCCCAAATTGTATCTGTTTCTGTAATCTTTTCCCTGTTTATGTTTTTTCAAAAAAGGCATTTTGAAATAGGCAGAATAATTTAAAATTCCAGTTTTTGTGGATACATCCAAAATAATTTGAGAAAGAATCATGATGCATTGGTCAATAACATACCTCGTAAACATGCTTTCAGAACTCAAAACCTCAGTCCAAAAGTATACTTAGATCTTCAGAAGGTATTTATGTTAGTCTTAAAGGTATAGCACTAACGAAAAAAAATGATACTGTGCCTTTAATGGTTATGTAAATTATGATTCTGATGCACTGTCCTTCACTAACAATATAAGAATTCCCTTAAAATCGGTATGAAACGGAAGTTGTGATAGTCTTTTCTTCCCTATTGTGACGTATATCCAAGCGAAATGGCTTCTCAAACAAGAAAAAATGTAGGGCAGGACTTGATTGTTGGATGGTTGTGGTTTGCTATGGAATCTTTTCACAGATTTTTTTCACTTTTATTATTTATAATGCAAATTTCACATCATTCTCTCTTCTTACTGCTTTATTCAATCTCTCAATATGTTTTCCCTCTTTCGGAGAGTGAAAAATGCTATAATGGATTTTTTCTTTTGCTATTGGAACAAATGGGAATTCAAAAATTATCCCTGTTCACCATTATAAACATTTACCCAACGATGACGACTTCTAAGAACCCTGGAAATGTGAAAAGTGTCCATTGCTGTGATCTTATGTGAGTGACAGTTTGTCCTGCCCTCTCGCCAGTAAACGCATCATCAGAGAAGAGAAGAGATGTTGTTGTAAGAGGGAGGGGAAGGTACAGATTATGAGGGCACTTGCAATATTCCCCAAAAAATAAGAATTGTCAATTCTGATTTAATGCTGAATTTAAGGAAATAATTTAATTACACTATGACCCTAACGAAACATTTACAATATTGATGTTTGCATAATACAATAACTGCTCCAGTCACTGTACCTTCACACTCAAACGCCTTCAGAATAGTGGTGTAACTGGGCCCCAACCAGGAAGTGTAGGTCCCCATAACACGAAGCAGCTTTTTGGTGGAATCGCTGAACAGCACATCAGGTTGCCCATAATTCACCGAGCTGAACAAAGAGAATCCTTCAGTGGCATTAGCAAATGCATTCTAGAAGACAAAAACACGTAAAATAAAATAAGAAAAAGAGAAAATGCAATCAAATGGAATTTCTGGAATACTAGGAGGAAAGCAAATAAAAGACAGGAGTGGGTGTTAGTTTGAAATATGTATATGCATAATTTGTTTCATTTTCAAATATTGGATGTTCTCTTTGCTCATATCTTACAAGGTGCTTTGCTCAGTATGTGTGTGTGTGCTAGTCCTGCTCTGGGCTTTATAACAGAGCTCAATGTAGTGTCATCCTCCCCTAATGACACACTGTAATGTAAGACGGTGTCTTGTGAAAATCAATGATCACCACAGGGCTCAGGCTGGATGTATTGAATGCATAAGTCAGCCTGATGTAATCTGTGTAATACTCGAGACGTTCAGAGATACCATTGTTAATATAGGTTTTGGCAGGGTTCGTTTAATCATATGTTGACCGCTAATGTGCAGGAACAACACTTCAACACAGAGATTTTCATGCTCTGTATTGTCCAAAAGGGATTTTTCTTTTACTTTTTAACTGTTTTATATTATTTCATGGATAATGTAATAAAAAGTGAATCAAACCTGATATCCACAGACTGTGTATATAATCCATGGCATTTCTACTTTTCGGAACACGAAGGAAGATATTTTTTATGAAATCTGAGAGATTTCTGTCCCTCCATTGACAGCTAGCGCTTCTTTAATGCTTCAAAAGGTTTATAAAGAGATCGTAAAAATAATCCATGTGAATCGAGCAGTTTTGAAGAGACAGAAATTAAGAGACAGAAATGAAGAACCGATTGAATTGAGGCTTTTATTCACATATAAATATTGATCAGCGAACATAAACAGAAGCTCAACCGAACCTGCTTGACGCGCGAGAAACTTCTTGCGGAAACTCAAATGTGATGCATAACACGAGAATGAACCTCATTGGTTCTCGCACGTCAAGCAAACATGCTTGAGCTTCCGTTAACCACAACTGATGTGTGCGTTGATGAATGTTTAAAATCTTAAATTCAATCTGTTTAGCATATAAAGTGATTGTGTCTCTTCAGAAAATGTGGACTAAACCACTCAAATCATATGAATTAGTTTTATAATCTCTTTATGAACTTTTTTAAGCGTCAAAGTTGTAGTTGTGTAGTTGTCAGTGGAGGGACAGAAATCGCTCAGATTTCATTTAAAATATCTTCATTTGTGTTCTGAAGATAAACGACATGTGGGTGAGTAAATGATTACAGAATTTTCATTTTTGGGTGAACTATCCCTTTAAGTGCAAAAAAAATCCTGGATTTTCTAACTGTTCTCAGACTTTTGGACTCCAATGTGTGACTGTGTGGCCGTCTCTTCTGACCTGCACACGTTCCAAGAACTTGTAAACGCGGCATTTGTCCTCCAAACGTACTACCACAGCATTAGTTGGCACTTCAGCCAGGTGGCAGTGCTCATGTTGGAACAAGTTAGCTTCACTCCCGTCAGGACACAAGAGCTTCAAGTCTTCCAGCTCCAGGTCCAGCGCCCAGGACTCCTGGTTCTTACCTTACATGAATAATAAGCCAAAGGTTTTTTTTTAAAGACAGTGATATTTCTAAAACAGGAGGCATTATGATTAAACTTTCAAATATAAAGTAAGAAAGCTTGCATGTCACGCTGGCTTTTTTTTTTTTTACCATATATTTCTCTTAAACTAGCAACTATAATCCCTGAACTTGGCTAACAGGGTTTATTGAAACTAAACAAGGGTTTCACAGATCCCAGCAGGCACACAAAGTGATGCATTGTTATGAAATACTGCCCCCCTGTGTCTGTCAGCCAGTGAAACATGATACAGATCATGAAGTGAAGGCTACAATTGTCCTCCTTCAGTCCCTTAAAAAAATCCATTTAATAAGAAACCAACTTGAAATCCTTACTGCATCTAGACATTTTTGACCTCCTGTTTAATTAGCTCTTCTTACATTCTGCATTACTTACCCTGCATGTTGTCGAAGACTGTAGTGTGCTTAACAAAAGCAACATCCCCAAGATTCTCTGCCACACACCTGCATGTTTTAAATAATAATAATATATAATGACACATAAAAAATGTATACACTACTGTTCAAAAGTTCTGGTTCTTTTAAAGAAATTAATATTTTTGCAGCAAGGCTGCATTAAACTGATAAAAGTGGCAGTAAAGACATTTACAATGTTTTCTGTACAACTTTTCTGTTCATCATTTAGCAACCCAACCATTTTCAACTGATAATAAGAAAAAAGGTTTCATGAGCCCTAAATCAGCATATTAGAATGATTTCTTAAGGATCTTTTAACACAGAAGACTGAAATAATGTCTTTTGAAAATGGAGCTTTGCCATTACAGAAAAAAAGTAAAATATATTAAAATAGAAATGTTATTTTAAGTTATAAACAATTATGGTCAAATTTTGATTAGGGTCCAATTTTTACTATTAACTATGACTTTTGCCTCAATAAACTCCTAATTACTGCTTATTAATAGTTTATAAGGTAGTTGTTAAGTTTAGGAATTGGGTAGGATTAGGGATGTAGAATATGGTCATGCAGAATATGGCATTAATATGTGCTTTATAAGTACTAATAAAAAGCCAATATCCAAGTAATATGCATGCTAATAAGCAACTAGTTAACCGTGAGAATTGGACTCTAAAGTGTTACCAAAATTATTTTCTTTCAAAAACATAAAAAAAAATCTTACTAACCCAAAACTTTTGATCGGTAGTGTATAGACATATACATACTGTAGCGTTTTGTTCTCAAGAAACCATTAAGCAATGCAATATTCTGGCTTTACAAAGCATATTCATATTTTAAATAATGGTTCCACTGGGACATATTCTCTCACATCTCTGATTATACAGCACCTAAGAGCTCCAGCCTCCCCGAAGTGCCGTTCCCGAGGGTTGTTAGCGCAGATGTGACGGTCGTTCTCGTCACCAATGCAGGCCTCACACAGGTTCCTTGGGTTGTTTCCTTTGGGATCATGTTCTGGGTCCTTCACTCCTGGGACACAGCTGTAGCCAAAAAAATCCCCTACCGCTGTGAACCACAGGGAGAAGGATTTGCCTTTTTAAATTGCTGACAAAAATTGCAATTAAAATCTCAATTTGCATTTGAACCATACATAAACACTTTTATTCCAAACATTAAAACATTACTTTGTATGTATGTGTAGCTCACTAATAGTTAAACCAGATATTAAGTACTTTGTAAAACAACAGCTGTGTAGTTAAAGCATGGTAACATCTCACCATGGGGAAAGTTGCACTGCTCATCCACACTGATCTGTGATGTATTGACCAGAAAGCCGATTGGGACAGTCCAGCCCACTGTAGTCCGCATCCCTGGGTGACAGGAGCTGCGCTCATGCATCTCCAGCAGTGACAAATCACTCGATGATGTCCGAGCCAGAGCAACCACGTAATAATTAATGCCATCTGTGTCAGACACAAAACATCAGAGACATCAGACGAAAAAAATTTATTCAGTGTTGGCCTATTACAAGTAACGCGAGTTACATAATCAAATTACTTTTTTCAAGTAACTAGTAAAGTAATGCATTACAGTAAATTTACAACAAAATATCTGAGTTGCCTTTTTAAATAAGTATCGCAAGATACTTTGTTTTCCCATTTATTGACTGACAGCTAGAAATCGGGCGCAAGGTGCAGAGGCATTGTGTGCACTGTGTAAACATGATGGTTATTGTACTTCTACTGTACAGGCATGAATTTCCATTTCCTTCAACCTGATGCTTATTCATTTCACTTTTGGTGCCTTTACATTTAGAACTTCGTTTTTTCTTATTAAAAAACAAACAAGCAAGCCCAGCCCAGCTGTGAGAAAAAGTAACGCACAAGTAACTTAGCACATAAAAAGTAACTAAGTAACGCAATTAGTTACTTTTTATGGAGTAACGCAATATTGTATGGAAGCTTGTTTCCGCCACAGAGTAAAAAATTACAAAGGTAATTGCGACTATTTATCTTTCAATTCTGACTTTTTTTCAGTATCAGAATTGCATGATATAAAGTCGCGTGATATAGTCAGAATTGCGAGTTATAAAGTCTGAATTGTGAATTTCTAATTCTGACTTTTTTCTCAGAACTGTGAGTTTATATCTCTCAATTCTGACTTTATAACATGCAATTGCTAGATATAAAGTCAGAATTGTGAGATATAAACTCGCAATTCTGAGAAAAAAGAATTGAATTTTCCCCCTCAGAATTGGACTTTATATCTCACAATTCTGAAAAAAAAGTCTGAATTGCGAGATGTAAACTCACAATTGTGAGATAAAAAGTCGCAATTATCTTTTAAAATGTTTTATTCTGTGGTGGAAACAAGCTTCCATAATATTGTAACACATTACTTTTAAAAGTAACTTTCCCCAACAATGATTTTATCACATTTTTGACTGCTGTTTAAATACTCACCCACACCGTTATAAGACTCTCCCACAGCTACATCTAAGCCATAGCAAAATCCAGCCGTGTAGATCTCATCAGCATACATAGTCGAGGCATCTGCAGTGCCATTCTGTTTGAATCACAGACAAATTATCCTAAACCATTTATGGACCAGTTTCCATCAAACATGTAAAACATTTTGTAAGATTGAATTATCAGTTGAGAAGGTAAGTGAGTAAATCAAAAAGGAGGGGTAAAAATTTGCACAATTTTAAGGTTCAATCTGAAATCTATGAGCCTTGTAATATTACAGTCATTTTCTTGCACCATTTCTAATTTGATTTGCTTCTTGGGAAACAATTTCCTACAACCTTAATTTGCTTCATGCAGTCAGTGGGACTTTGGCCCCTCACACACAGTAGTTGTCCACGGATGTTCCTGGCTGTAGCATTCCCAGCTAGATCCAAACACTTCTGCTCTTCGGCATCAGAAACTGTGCACCATCTGACTGCAAAGGAAAAAACTATTTAATTCAAAATGTATACTTTTCCAAATGAGTAAAAAACATCAAATATATTTCAGGATAATTATTTGTTCATTGATCACACTACCAGTCAAGACATTGCATACATTGTTTTTTACACATTGAAGATTAAAAGTACAGTCAATCAAAATTGTATTGAAATGAGTAACAATGTATGCTGGACCATTTGCTTACATTTATCCTTCTTTTCCATGAATAAATAATAATTGTTATTATTATTATTATTATTATTATTTTGATATAAATTATTATTTAAAATTCATAGGTAGGCACAATTTATATTTCCTACAAAAATACTATCAAGCATTTAAGCATCATTTTTTAGATTAATAGGTGTGAAACATAAATTAAGTTACGCTTGGCCAAACCTTTTCATAATCATTGCTATATGAAGTTCCCTAAACAATATGTCTCCTGTGTTCATTCTGAACCAGTGCAGAAAGCCAATCCAAAACAAGATGTTACATCCAGCCAATGTCATAACAAGATCAGAAAGATGAGAATATATAAATATAATACTTACTAATGTTGTTTTCAGTGGACATAGAAACCAGAACAAGTAGGAACAGAACGACTGCAAGGTGTCCTCCAGGATGATCCATGCTGACTTTGAACAGTAACCTTCCAAATGGGCTCAGACTCACAGGGTGCTGTGGGAAGTAAAATTAAAGAAAGGGAAAAGACAGGAAAAAAAGGCTTGGGGCTCATATTGCTCCTTTTTAGGGTACCCAGAAGTCTCAGAAACCAAGAGGGGAGGGAAAACTTTCCATTAGTTCTTTACTGAAGTTTCTCTGCTTTTTTTTCCTCTTTAGATCTAACATTGTTAGGTTAGTTTCCACTTATCAGATCACGATGGGCATCTAGTGTTTCTTTCTTTAACCAATGGGACCTCATGGCATGCAAGCTTTTGCACACTTCACTGCACCTGGCACCATGCAGGTCAGATCATTTCTGAGGTTATAATTAAGTAAGATACAATAGCTTTTTGTGGACAACTTCTAAAGCCCCTCAAGATTAAACCAAAGGTCCTAAACTAGCCAAGTTTGATTAGAGATATGGATGGAAGGGCAACAGGAGATTCTTTTGTGCCACTATGCAGTTGAGGAAGCATAAAGGCCACTTGATACCTTCTCTGCATCCTAATTCTCATGTCACCTTCCCCATAATCAATGCTTTATTGAAGGAGACACGAGTCATCTAAGAGATAGGACACAACATTTCAGAGCCAAAAACAAACCTATAAAGGTACACATACATTGATGTCCACGTGGCCAAAACATTACAAAATCTTGTTAATAAAAACACAAAAAAATGAATAATAACCAAATATAAAAATATTTAATAAAAAAAAAACAATCATATGCAAAAATCTTAAATATTTTTCTTTTTTTCACAGCAGTATAATTGCTCAAAAATGGCAACTGGTACAGTATTTTATCAAGTAAAGTCAGACTTTAAAGTGTTTACTAACTTGGCCAGAATGATATATACAGTAATAATCTATTATTCATGTTGTTGCATGTAAAGGAAAAAAAAGTGCATTTTCCCAAGAGGTGCAATTGCATTCCACACAACATTGACCCCCATGCCATAAATGCCCTAAAAAGTACACTGCATTGTATGAACAATGAATCAATAATTATATTATACAAAAATCTATGATATTGAGTGGAACGGAATTGGCCACTTGAGGGCCATCAGACGGCTTATCTCCCTGCCCTTCGGTGGCCCTGACTCCATATCCTTTTTTCCCCTATATAGAAAATGACATGGCCATTAATCAACAAGCTATTTTAGAACAAAAAAAAAAACCCATCAGGCAACTAGCTCCTTGACTCTTATCATGGCAAGGACATTTTCGTTCTTTAAGTATATATGTCTGTCTCTCTAACAGTTTGTAAATAGTAACATAAATGATTGTACACTTTTAGGTAAACCGATACATTGAATTGATGGGCAGTATAGCCTATACAACTATAAATGTATAGGTGATGTAAGAACAGGCTATACTATATGTGACCCTGAACCACAAAACCAGTCATAAGTCGCACAGGTATATTTGTGGCAATAGCCAACAATACATCGAATGGGTTAAAATTATCGATGCCAAAAATCATTAGGATATTAAGTAAAGACCATGTCCATGAAGATATTTTGTACATTTCCTACTATAAATATATAAAAAATGTATTATTATTATTAGTAATATGCATTGCTATGGACTTCATTTGGACAATTTTAAAGGCGCTTTTCTCAATATTTCGATTTTTTTGCACCCTCAGATTGCAGATTTTCAAATATTGTCCTATCCTAACAAAAGCTTATTTATTCAGCTTTCAGGTTATGTATACATCTTAATTTCAAAAAAATTACCTGTATGACAGTTTTTTTTTTTTGGACCAGAGTCACATATGTAAGTTTTCTAAAAGTTGATGCAGTAGGGACTATGTTATGTGTTTTTTGTAACAGATTTATAATAATCAACATTTGTATTTTGGGTGGGGATTTGCCTAAATATGCTACTATCCTGATGTTCGTCTTGGAAAGAAGCATCAAGATGTAAATGCAATAAAATCGATTGCATTCACCACTATGGCAATCACAGACAATCGACGACATTAGTTTAATAAATAAGTCTTTTTTTATTCATTAAAAACTCTATCCGTAAACACTAAAAAATTGTGTAGACGAACAAAATTTCTAGCTTCATGAGCCTGAGCCAAGTGGTTGTGTTTAAGTCGTGTGGTATAGAAATGTGTCGTTACAAAATAATCAAAGGCTGTTTATGCTTCCTGATACTCGCATTCGGCGGACTGTGGTATCCCACAATGCTCTCGCTCGTCAGTTGTTTATGGTGACGTCACAGCGCAGTCTTTTCAGTCTCTCTGGGTGGCGGCAGACAGTCTGTCTGCGCGTAAAACACGACTTCGAATAAAACAGTAAAACACGGAACATTAACACAAACATGAATCTGCATTGCAGCTAAAGGTAAAAGCGATCTTCAATGTCACTTTGAATTGTTGGAAATAAATGCAGCGAGTAAATAATGGTCGTTGTTAGCACAGTTAGCACAGTTGCTGCAAACAGGCCGATTGTTAGATATAGTAATAATACAGACGTTGTCATGATATGCGAATAGCCTCGGTTTTTGCGAGTTATTGTATATTTTTGTTGACGTTTTGCGTTGTTTGTGCTTGGGTCGTTCCTGTAGGAGCTCTGATAATAATGTAGCGTCTTGTATCTGTTAAAGCAGATCTGTAGTGTTATTGTCGCTAACCTTAGTGAACACAGAAGTCTCATGTAAATAATCTGCTTGTTTAAAACAATTAACAATTATGGGTGTAACCATTATATGTCGATTGTTTTGTTGCCTCTAAGACTCTTTTAGATCGTGACAATAAAGGCTTGCTCCGAATATAATTGAAAGCTTCAAATTATATTTGTCATGTGAACTACTTCGTACAGAGTCGGATGTTTTTTTCTTCCATTGAAGAACAATGTACTGCTGTCATTAAAGCGAAATATCTAAAATTCATATGAATTAATTAATTAGAATTTTCACTCAAATTGTTATGCTGATAATATAATTTTTAATGGAAAAAACAATCCCATTACATCAGAAAAATGCAAAACGGAAGCATTTTTGGATCTTATGTCTTTCTAAAACCGTAACCTTGTTAATATGGGTAGCAGCAGAAGGGAATCAGCTCTTTTACTATCAGTGTGCAGAGAGACTCCTAGGCACCCTCTTATCCTGTCACTCCCTCCATCCTGAAGAAATGAGAAACCATGAGAAATGCACTGCTGTGTTTAACATACTGCTTTGGTTTCCATCTTCTTTTTAGGATCCAATGGGAAGACAGAGTCTGGCTGTGCGCATACTGAAAGGCAGTGCCGAGAGTCACCTGAGTTGTAGTACAAGTAAGCCTGTCCTTGTCACTTTGAAGTCATTTTGAATATTGAGTTTTTTTAGTTGTATTAAAGAGGCATTAGATAAAATGATGCTACAAGGACTCAAAGTCGAATTAGTCATAGTCATTATGACTCCATGAATTGTGTCCTTGAATATTACACTGTAACGGTGAGTCCTACACCCCCAAAATGCTTGTTCCTTTCTGCCTCTCCTAAAGTGCTCCTCCACTGTTTTTGATGTCGCTCCATAATGGGTATCTCTCTCTCACTCTCTCCTCGGTTGGCATGGAGACAGCCCCCTTGTCTGTACACACACACACATAAACACTGTGTGCAGAAGTGAGAGAGGCAGAGCACAGCTGCACTCTTTAAAAAATGTAATTAAGTCGTCATTTTTTTAAATTGGTGATTGATTCTGGCCCACTGTTTATCAGAACTTTTATTTAAACTAGACAGGTGATGTATGTGTTGTATATTGGTTTAAATGTGTATTTGTAAAACCTCACTTTCCTTTCAGTGCAGTGAACCAAATGGGGCATTGCAGTACCCGAATCATCGTCCTTTTCCTCCTTCAATTCTTACGGACATCTGCTAAAGGTAAAGACTTGGCAAACATAAATCCTGAGCTTGTTTTTCTTTCTTTTTTTAATAATAATAATAATAATAATAAATATTATCAATAATATAATAATAATTACAATTATCTTTAAAAATATTAATAATTATTATTTATTTATTTTATTTGATGTTTAGTAGTTGGGTAAATCTTAATTGCTAACTCTGTGAACAAACCTAAACATGCAGATGTGTTCAGGTACACTACCATTCAAAATGTTGGGATTTTTTTTTCCCGCTGCAAGGAAACATGAAATTGATCCAATGTGTCAGTAAAGACATTTGTAATGTTACAAAATGTTTCTCTTTCAAATAAATGCTGTTCTTTTGAACTTTTCACAAATATATGAAGCAGCACAACTGTTTTCAACTGTGATAATAAGCTGTTGAATAATAAGCTGTTGAAAATTCAGCTTTGCCACAGGAATAAATGTTAAAAAATCTTTCGGACCTCAAACTAGTTTATATTATCATGTCATTATGTTAAGTGCTACTAAATATTTGAAACTAATCTGTTATCTTTGTTTGTAGTACTAAGATTTAGTACTTACTATTTAGTAGTTTTAGTACACAGTTTTTAGTACATTTTACATTTAGAAATGTCTTGTTCTGCATCCAAAATCGCCTACTTATACTACACCTTAAAAGTGTGTACTCTTTTTGTGAAGAAGAGACTTCTGTGTACCATATTAGGCAAGCTTTGGGACATACTGCTGCGCCATAACTGTCTTTAACGGACAGCTCTGTTGCTTAGTTACGTGCGTCCTGTCACCATTTAAACTGCCGTCAATCACAGTTAAAATCCTCCACATTCAGTTTCATTTAATTTCCTACCGTTTCGGAGAGAAATATAGTAGCATGTTGATCTGCCAGTCGTGTGGGTCTTTCATGTGGAGACTGTAACGTGTTTGCAATTTGCAAAATTGCATTCAAAAGTTCTAAACGTATCATTACAAAAGTTCACAATGCTGTGCAGATGAAATATAATGTGGATAACACTGAGTAAATATCTTTTCATCAGGTTAGATACTGATAATGAATCACTCAAACCCCTTTATCTGAACCTCTCTACTTAACCATCAGACTTGCACACCCAGCATGTTTGTAGTTTTTTTTTTAGTTTTTTTTACACTTTTTATTTGTGTTTGTAGTTTTAATCATATCCTTGTTCAATGCGCAATGGGTTGTGGGCAATATTAGTCGTTAGAGTGTGCACGGATCTTAACTTCGGATTCTAACCGGAAAAAGCAGACCATCCAGGTATCTTTGGAATACTCATTTCAACGTACTACGATTTGGGACACACTTATTCTGATTTTGAATACTATTTAGGAAGGATAGTATGCGAATTAGGATGCAGCATTAGTGTTTAGTTACCACCATTCTTCACACAAAAAATTGTGTTCTGCAAAAGAATAAGTCATAAAGGTTTGGAGCAAGATGAGGGTGAGTAAATGATGATGGAAATTTTATTTTGGGTGAACTATCCCTTTAAAGGAAGGAGCTGGCAATGTCAACCAACTTTTACCATTCATGTGCACAAATGTGAATTAACCACCAATAATTCACAGTGAAGCTTTCAGCCACAACACTGTAGGAATTGTGTACCTAGTAATAATACTTTCATTAGGTGTCAGTGTCCTCTCTTCTCAGGCTCCACTAGCGTGTCTCATGAAGGGCATAAAACATGAATGCTGGGTTAATTGATCTGTGTCACTGATGCTCTCTGGCCTTTATCCTGTGTAGTCAATTTGTAAAGTCGACAGTTCAGTGTCACAGGAAATGAAGGCAGGGAAAAGAGAAGAAAACAGTCTCAGTTATCAGGCGGAGAGAGTCTCGTCTGTGAGGACTGGCGTCATGCTGCTCTCCCTTAATTAATTTCATTGTTCCCAGAGTTTTTGCAGCTGGTGACAACTGACAGATGGCTAGAGACTGGGTCCATTTTTCCTTCATTTGATTTAACTACCTCACTTTCTGTTTTCTGTCTCTTTCCAGATGTCTCCATTGACTGCATGTGTGTCGGCAGTGACTGTAATGAACAGCAGTGTACCGGAGACCAGTGTTACACTTCTGTTATCATTAGCAACGATGTGACGACGTTCAAACGGGGCTGCCTGATTGGGCCAGAGAGCAAGCGCATGACCTGCTCTGCAACACCCTCTGCTAGTCACGTCGTAGAATGCTGCTCCCAACACATGTGCAATGCCAACGTCTCGAAAGAGACACTTCTTCGACTACTGCTGACAAGTAAGTCAATTAATTCATTCAAATTTTAGAGAAACAAGATTTGTAATCTACAACCTGTAAGAAAAGAGTAAGGATTTTACTGGCAAAAGTTCAGATTTGTACCTGCCCTGTAAACAATTTCACTACCATGAAATTAAATAATAAATACAATTATTTGTTAATTTTATTTTTACATTTATTTATTTGTTAGAAATAATATTATTTGCAACTTATCATAGAATAAATTATAATTAGGCTCAGAGATTGGTGCATATATACCAATCTTGGAGCCCAGTTATTATTTATCCTATGATTGTTATATATTTATTATTTTTAATTGAATACATTTTTATATATATATATATATATATATATATATATATATATATATATATATATATATATATATATATATATATATATATATATATATATATATATATATATATATATATATATATATATGGTGAATATATTTGTTTGTTTCTGAAAAGGTCCAGAATCAGAAAAGGCTGTGCAGTACCGTGTGGAGATGTTGGTTCTCTTTGTGTTGGGGCCGTTTGTGGTTCTGGGTTTGCTGTCTGTACTGGCTTTGCTAGTGTGCCGTAGACTCCATCATGGGCGTCTGGAAAGACTGCATGAGTTTGACACTGAGCAGGGGGCCATAGACGGGCTTATTGCGTCTAATGTCGGAGACAGCACGCTTGCGGTACTATAATATTATACACTACAACTGTTTCTGAAATATATATTGTATATTACAAATATCAGGTCTTGTATGGAAGTTGTGAATAATTGTAATGGGGAAACTTCACTCATAAATCCCTTGATATTCACTCATTCAAAAGTTTGTGGTTGGATTTGTATGCTCTCCAAGGCTGCATTTATTTGATTAAACCAGTCAAAACAGTAATATTGTTAAATATTATTACAATTTAAACTGTTTTCTATTTTAATATAATTTATTCCTGCGATGGCAAGGCTGAATTTTTAGCATCATTACAGTTTTCATTAGCTAAGTTTCCATCCAAAGTTGCGAATTTAACTTCTGAGAAAAAATATATAATAAATTTCTTGCATCTCAGAGTGCACAGACGAAAAGCAATAAACGTGTTATCTTGCTTTCGGAGGCAGATGCCTGATGTTTGGGAACGTAGTCGCGTAAGGGAGTTCTGGGAGGTAATTATACCAAAGCACTTTGACAGACTTTGCTCAGGCATTTCAGAACAACTAAAACAGCAATTCAGATGCTTTGCATCAAGTTCGGCCCGCTGGTTGGTTCAGTTATATGGTCCCAATGCGCAGTCACATGATTTTTTTTAATGCACATTGGAGAATTGATTCCATCGTAGTTTATGTGTATGTTTTCTTATCAGACAAATTTATTCGACTCAAACGAGTGCACAAGTTTATGCTCATTTTTAGAATTTATTATGCGTATCCATCCAGCGTTTTTTGATGCTAACCCATAATGTGCATAAAAAATAGGTGGATGGAAACATAGCTAATGTCATATGATCCTTCAAAAATCATTCTAATATGCTGATTTGATACTCAAGAAACATTTCTTCTTATTAGCAATGTTAAAAAGTTTTGTTGTTTTGTCTTTGATGAATAAAGTTCAAAAGAACTGCATTTGAAATATAAATGTTTTTGTAACAATGCAAAAGTCTACAGTCACTTTTGATCAATTTAATGGGGCATTGCTAATAAAAGTATACTTTTCTTTCATAAACAAAAAATCTTACTGACCCCAAGCATTTGAATATTAGCGTATGTTGCAGTGGTTTAGCTTAAGTTGTTCTGTATTCATTCTTTAATGGTTAGATATTGACTCATCAGTCTTGTGTTGTTTTCTAGGACCTTATGGATCATTCTTGCACATCAGGCAGTGGTTCAGGACTGCCCTTCCTGGTGCAGAGGACAGTTGCACGGCAGATCAGCCTGGTAGAATGTGTTGGTAAGGGCCTTTACAATAGATTACACAATTATGTAATCTCTGTCTAGAAAAATGTGCCCTAAATTGGGGGCAGTGATGAATGAGATATGATTTCTATGTGTTCTATGTTCTCAGGCAAGGGACGGTATGGTGAAGTGTGGAGAGGTCAGTGGCAAGGGGAGAATGTAGCTGTGAAAATCTTCTCCTCCAGAGATGAGAAGTCATGGTTTAGAGAGACAGAAATATACAACACTGTTCTACTACGACATGAAAATATATTAGGTGAGTCAGACATATTTTTTCTGACTCAAAGAGAGAATAGCATCTTTTCTTAAGTAGTTCAAAACATTGTGGCTAATGTTATTTTAAACTCTTTTCTTTTGCAGGATTCATGGCTTCTGACATGACCTCCCGAAACTCTAGCACTCAGCTGTGGCTCATCACACACTATCACGAGAATGGCTCTCTCTATGACTACCTGCAGCGTGTTGCCGTGGAGATGGCAGATGGACTGCACATGGCGGCGTCGGTAGCCAGCGGGCTGGTGCACCTGCACACGGAGATCTTTGGCACTGAAGGCAAACCGGCCATCGCTCACAGAGACCTGAAGAGCAAGAACATCCTGGTGAAGAAAGATCTGCAGTGCTGCATCGCTGACCTGGGTAAATTTTGGCGTGCTCTGAAATTTTTTTTTTTTTTTTTTACATCAAATTTGACCCTGTCTGAGTTATAAATATTGTTAATGATTTTTTTTTATTTTTATAATTATTCTGCATAATGTAATGACTTTCAATACATCAATCCTTCCAAAAGTTGTTTTGTCTTACCCTGATTCACTATGGTGAGCCTATTATGTGTTTATATATGGTTTTCATGGGAAATTGTGTACTTCCGTCACTTGTCTGTGCACGTCTCGTCATATCTGTAAATAGAGAAAAGGCTGCTCCGGCTACTTTGACGTGTGTGGGAGTGGCATAGGTTAGTAGTCACAATGAGCAAGAAAGGTTGAAATGGAGCATGCTAAATCTTGAACTTCCGGAGAATCACCAGTCGACCACATGAGCGTCTGCACTATGAAAGCTATCTGGTCATATGCGTTTTCGACTACCCCTGAAAGTGGTCGAAAGTAGACAAGCTCAAAACGTTTTAGACCCCGTTTACACCTGTATTTAGCGTTGTCCACTTGTGATTGGATTGACGAAAATGCATCTTAATACCAGGTGTAAACGGGGCCTAATATGAAGGGTTTTTCAGGTGTTTGAGTTGATTCCTGAATATGTTTGCATTCTTACAAGCAAAAAGTAAACGTACACTTCAGTTTAAAAGTTTGGGGTCGATTTTTATAATGTTTTTGAAATGTCTCTTATGGTCACCAAGGTTGTATGTATTTGATCAGAAATACAACAGAAGTATTATAAATTGTACTGAATGTATTAATATATTAAAAAATATATATATATATAATATATATATATATATATATATATATATATATATATATATATATATATATATATATATATATATATATATATATATATATATATAATTATTATTATTTAAAAAAAAATTTTTTAACTGAACACAAACTTTTGAACTTTAATGTATAATAGAAATAGAAATCTGGTGATTTTACAAATGTACTTCTCTCTTTTCTCTACTCTTCATCTCCTTCCTTGTCCTTTCTATAGGTCTGGCAGTAACACACACGCAGTCTGATAATCAGCTGGATGTGGGAAATAATCCCAAAGTGGGAACCAAGCGCTACATGGCACCCGAGGTTCTAGATGAGACCATTCAGACAGACTGTTTTGATGCCTATAAGAGGGTGGACATCTGGGCCTTTGGTTTGGTGCTGTGGGAGATCGCTCGCAGAACCATCAGTAATGGTCAGCTCACTAGACGTTTAGAAATATCTCATTGTATTTTGTCCTTATTTAAAGGTAATATAGTTCAGACAGTTGTCCGAACTATGCTTAGCGACTTTTTTTCATTGTCTGTGATCCTGTAGGAATCGTAGAGGAATACAAGCCACCTTTCTATGACCTGGTGCCTAATGACCCCAGCTTTGATGACATGAGGAAAGTGGTTTGTGTGGAGCAGCAAAGGCCGTTCATTCCCAACCGCTGGTTTTCAGATCCTGTAAGTACTGATGAGACATCTCTGTGTCCCTGGAAACCTTTCCAGTGGATGTGTTAATAGTCCACTCATATGGAGATAATTTACTCAACCTCATGTTGTTCCAAACCTGTATGAGTTTCTTTCTTCTGCTCTGAACTAGGGATGTGCGCAGCGACTAATTTCATTAGTTTAAACGGAAATTTTGTAACCAACTAGTCTACCCGCCCCCCTGAGACAGTCTGTATGCGATCCATTTGAAAGAACACTTAATCTATGAATAGTCAAATCCCACACTGAATGCTGCTAAAAAATAGATCATATACATGCGACGTGCTTGCCTTGCATTATGATCATTTTATTAAACTTGAGCGTTCACTTAAGCATGCAAAACCTGAGGTCAAATTAAATGATTTTTTGCTGCAGATACACTTTTCAAAAAATACATTAGTTTCAAGTTGTAACATTACCATGACGGTCATTTAAACATAGCCTTTGTAAAAATATAAAGCAAAACTTAAAAAATTAAATGTGCAAAAAAAAAGAAAAGGTGTAAACGACTAGTATTTTCAACTACCAGCAGCAGTATCATTTAATCGACTAGTCGGCTAGTCTCGCACATCCCTACTCTGAACACAAAAGATTATATTTTAAAGAATGTCGATAACCAGACAATTGACGGTAGCCATTGACTTTGGTAATTTTTTTTCCTACTATGGAACTCAGTGGCTACCGTCAACTGTCTGGTCATTTTTGGGTGAACTATCCCTTTAAACATCACACCTTAGAGGAAAACTAATCTACTTACTAGTCTGCTTTTACAGCCTCATTGTGTTTACACTATTGCAAACTATTCTAACTAGAACTTTCCAACATTTTAAATAAAGATTGAAAGAGTTGTCGAAAGCTTGGTGGTGATGTTGAAGCCATAGCAATTTGTATTTAGGCTTCAAAATCCATAAAAGTTATTAATTTGTGAATGCGTAATCATCATAAACTTTTGTTGGTCAGAGCTTATTTTCGGTAATAATCTAAAAGCCAACTGAAAAATCCTATTGGCTTTTTGTCGAGGGAATCAGGGTCCTGCTAACTTCCGGGTTGACCTACTCTCCAACACTCTATTGAGAATGAGGAGTTACGTCACAATGTTTTCACTCCACATTGCATTTCGGAAGGGTGCCACCATATTGGGAGGATACGCTATCCGTTGCTATGGTTATTTTGATAGTGAGACCGAAACAGCAGCTTGAGATTTGTTTGCATTTTTGAGATACAGTGCAGTTTCTTGGGGAGAAATGGAGGAGGAAGTAAAAGGAAAGCACTGCCAAGCAGCGTTATATAGAGAAACTGCTTGACATCAACAACATCGACCCGTACGACCTGCCAGCTACAGAATGACGCTACCACCTCTCACACACCCTAACATCGTCAGTTACCTGGTTTATAGTATCAGTGCCTACACAATGCAAGCGTTCTGAAGCTTAAGTCATTAGAAGTCATAACATGACCTGTTACACAACAAAAGTACATACATTTCATTCCATGCTACATTTCCAATTTCCCTTTGTCTGCAGCAATTGCCCATCTGCTTGCCATTCATTCAGCCTAATCACACCTGATCTGCATGTCTACAGCTCCCATTACCAAACACATTAACTAGTCTATGACAGCAGGCGAAAATAATTTCATTTTTACAAGTGCAACCTTACTTTGGCAAGTATGACTGAGCTCTCGCAGTTCACAGGTTTGTAAGCCTTGCACCCAACCGCAGCAGAATTGTTCATAAGCTTCTAATGACTTAAAGCTTCTGAACGCTTGCATTGTGTAGGCACTGATACCATAAACCAGATAATTGACGATGTCAGGGTGTGTGAGAGGTGTTAGTGCTTCTGTGTCTTTCGTCCATTCTGTAGCTGGCAGGTTGTACGGGTCGATGTTGTTGGTGTCAAGCAGTTTAACGCTGTTTGGCAGTGTATTTTAGTCTCTCCCAATGGAGCCCCTTTCCTTTCGCTTCCCCCTTCTCCATTTCTCCCCAAGAATCTGCGCCGTATTGCAAATATTCAAACAAATCTCAAGCTGCTCTCTTGGTCTCACTATCAAAATAACCATGGCAACGGATAGCGTATCCTCCCAATATGGTGGCGCATTCCCGAAATGCACCTTCTCATTATTAATAGCAGACTACAAATAATTCGTAGTTGTGATCCCTGTAAGACAAACATTCAAACATAAACTAAATGTCAGATTTTCCTAATTTGTTTTCAGATTATGGTAAGGATTAGGGCTGCAACAACTAGTCGATAAAATCAATAATAATAGTAATAATAATTAGTCGATCTGCTCTCTGTACGCAAAGCTTCCACCAGTCGCACCAAATTACAGCACTGAATAACGCATTGCTATGGACAAAATGCATCTAGAAACAGTAGAGTGGAAGCAGACTGAGCTGATGCAGGAAATGTACATGATCCAAGTGCCAAAAACATCCAAATTCTTTATTTTAAGCTTCAAGCGAATGCATTAGCGTTGCACATACCCTGTCATGCACTTTAACAGATGCGTGTGCGTCCTCAGCGCAAAACGTTAATTTTACAGGTTATGTCCACTGATCTATATAGAGAACAAACCGTAAAATGATCATCTGTAAATGCTACTAATTCACGTGAGTATTTCCATTTTGCATGAAACAGACAGAGCGCGATAGAGAGGGAGACCATTAATATTCAGCGCAAAAACATATATTTAGCTGAAATATCTGCTGTTGGATGCTAAATTTAGTTTTAAAAGTCAACATGTAATTCAATTATTTTTTAAGAGTAGTAACTGTAAAGGAATAACAGCATGTAATTTAATAAATTTAAGACGTTTCTTATGTTATAGCCTATTTACAGGATGAAGAAATGACAGTAACAGGTTACGTTGTGTGTGTGTGTTCCTGCAGAACATTCCTCTTATTTGGTAACACTGAGTTTGTGTTTTTGTTTTTCTTCAATATTTTAATGCAGCGATTTAAACTGTCCTTTTACATAGTAACTTATTTTGCACATAATGTATAACACAGATATGCCCATGGTTCTATTTGATAGTAAAACCATGTTTTTTGTTGTATTGATTACCATTTGTATAACCACACAAATACCATATAAACTATGGATTGAGGCAAAACTATGGTTAATTTGTGTTACCAATAACTACAATAACCCTGTTATTTATTTATTTTTAATAATAATGTATTCGTTGTAAAACCATGGTTAATTTTTGTAAGGTATATTCACTATGTATGTTTTCATAGCACTGAGCTGACACATTTTTTTTTTTAAGGACAGCATAGGGCAGGATGTGGAATAGTGTGTTTTGTCAGTACATTTTTTTTCTTTTTTTATCCGATTAATCAGCCAACTAATCGATTATCAAAATAATCGTTAGTTGCAGCCCTAGTGAGGATCTAATGTTTTATGTCTGCGTTTTTGTGTGTGATCACAGACCCTGTCTGCTCTGGTGAAGCTGATGAAAGAGTGCTGGTACCAGAACCCATCGGCTCGACTCACTGCCCTGCGCATCAAAAAGACTCTGGATAAAATCCACAGCTCACTGGAGAAGGGCAAAACCGACTGCTGAGGAGAGAGAGCCGCAGAACTACTGACCGCTCACTCATTATACAGACACTGCGTGTATCCAGACCATTGGATTCGAGCGCTGGCATCTGTCCCAACCCTAACATGCTGTTTATTCGCTTTGTTCTTCCTGTCCATTGGCCTAAACTTTTTATAGAGAATTCTGCTCTTTTATGGATAATTTGTTTTCCCACTGAACCCGGTGGGACTCCTGTTTCCCCTCCAGAAGCAACATAAAGGAGAGATACACAGTCAAAATATGGACACGGTCTGACAGGCCTTGAATTGAACCCTCTATTATGGATTTTTTTTTTTTAACAACTTCACATTGTCTATTTAACCATTGGCAAACTTTTAAGATTTGTACTTTTCGGAAAAACGAAGAGGACAGATACACTCACTGAAATGCAATCAGTACCCATAAGTGTGTGTGTGTGTGTGTGTGTATGTGTGCGCATGATTCTTATTACAACCAGAAGAACTTTTATAGCTGTAACTTCACTTGCTTTTAGAAATCTGATGGTTTTTGAGCTTTTAAAAGATCCCAATAATTCTTGTAGATAAGTTAGGCAAAAGTCAGTCAGTTTTTGAATTTGCTACAGTAGACTTGTGTTCTAAAGCTCTCTGGTTACAAAATGCCGCTATGTACAGTAGAGAACTACAGACTGTCTTTAATTAGGCTTGTATAGTAATCAGACTTGGATTTTGAAGCAGTGGTTAAAGGCATAGTTCACATAAAAATTAAAAGTATGTCATCATTCATGTCATTTCAAAGCCGAATTACTTTGTGACCAGCAGGAACTGTCAGGATCCCTGAAATTGACAGATAAACATCATTATAGATTTGTAATGACATAAGGGTGGGTAAATGATGACAGAATTAAGAAATTAAGAACTATCCCTTTAATTCCCGGTCTGGTCATGCTCATAGCACCCCATGAGGGCTTCCTTTAACACAAGGCCTTTCTGACCTGTTGCCTCTATGCCTGCCTGACAAAAAGCCATTGTAGCACATCATAGTGCTTTTTTTTGTAGCTGTTTGTCTTTCGCTTTGCCCTCACCGGCATGCGTACTTGATGTTTCTTCACTGACAATCAGCCGCTGTCCAGTAGGCCTGAATTATTTGCTACTGTTGTGTACAAAACCCTACTTATAAGTGTTCAAGCTGATGTGTCGTCACACTAACAGAGCTAGTCATAGTCATAAACGGACTCTGATTTTTGCGGATTTGCATATCTGTTTATCCTCACGCTTTTTGACACTTTTGTATCACAGTTTTCAACATGCGCCATAAACCGAGAGAATGCGAATGATTTTTAAATTTGAAACGTTTTTGACTATTTAAAAGTACAGCGTCACTCGAATATAGGATTTATGAGGTTTACAAAGGAAAACACTATTGTTACATCCCAAGTCGAAATGGTTTGTGTACGTTGCTTTTGGATTGGATTGAGTTGTGAAGTTGTGTGACGTTTTTGAAGAATTTGTCAATGCTGTCATGACACACTACATGAGACGGCTGTGTACCGCTCAACACTGGTCACTTTTGCGCTCCCAAAAATGGCTGAACGTTTACATATTTGTGTTCTACAGGGGAATGATGTTAGGAATTAGATTACAGGAATTGTTGCATTATGAACTGTGAATGTTATAATGAAGAACCCATATGTATGATGTTAATGGAATATAAAATGCAAGACAGTTATGAATTAAAAAAAATCTGCTCTTTTCATTGGTTACAACAGAGGAATGTTTTTTCTTTGTCATGTCCTTGTGCTTAACAAAAGGTTGTCAGTGTTGTGATGATGCTTTTCTTTTTAAGCGTAAATTTCAAGAAATCGTGTTGCACATTATCATGCATCTGTCTCGAGTTTTCCTGTACAGGAAGATGAGCTAAATGAAGCCTTAGTAAAGTTTCCCTATTGTCTGACTCTGCTGGGAAATGACCTGCTTATCTGTGCCGATGTTTACAGGAGGTCTGGAGCCTCTCTTTGATAAACCAGTGCTTTTATAGCTGGTAGTAAACCAGCTGAAGCTAATGAGAATGTACATGCCAACTCTGCCACAGATGCAAGCTCAGTTCCCCCCTTTAGTAGCCGTCTTTTAAAAAATTGGCTCTGAAAATAAGCTTAGATGTAGTTAAATTGCTTTCTTCCAGATATACCATTTTCCTGTTTAACTGGAAAGGAATGACTTTGTTTTCCATTTAGCACAATGGAAAGATGCTTTATGAATTTATTTGTGTTTGATGGGGGGAAATGCTCAGTTGTATTGCTAGTAAAAAGGCATCACACATTGTTAACCAAAATATTCTTTTGTCTAAATGGATTTAAAATTTTTTTGTTGGTGAGGAACATTAGATAAAATCTGGTGTATTTACATATGAAATAAAATCTCATGTTGGGCTTTTATTTAAAGAATTCAGTGCTGAGTTCATTCTTGTCTCCAGCTACGTTTTTATAGAAGGTCATGCGGTCCAATAGCTTTGAAGTCTAAAAACGGTTAAGGGGATCATTTTTGCACCATCAATCAAAACAGCAAAAAAATCCTAACTGTATGCCAGTCAACAAACACTTTTGGTTAAGCCATTGTTTTGAGTGCTCAAAGCAATTCCGTTGGTACCACTAGTAGATCAGATATAACACAACTAAAGCTACACTTTTAAACTTTTTTTTTTTACAAAATGAACAAGATTTAAATGAGTACATCATAAAACCATGTTGCAAAGCATCATTACAGTGCACGTAATAAAACACAAATCAACATAGTTTGCATTACTTTGGTCTATTTTCCTAAAAATAGCCTTGCAAAGTTATAGTTTCCACCGTTATTTGATATGAATCCCAATTGTTATGTCCAATGTCAGCATTGCCAAATTTTTGTAACTATTTTAAATGTTTAGTTCACCCTCATGTCGTTCTAAACCCTTAAGACCAAATTCTGAGCTCGGAGCCTTCCCCTCAGACAGCACGCTAAATACGCATAACCTTTACTCTATTTAATTATATCCAAGTGTGAACTCGTGAAAGGTAGTAAAGCCATTGTTAAAATAGTCCATGTGGTTTAACCCTCATATTATGAAGCAACGAGAATACTTTTCGTGCACAAAACAAAAATAACGACTTTATTCAACAATTTCTTCTCTTTTGTGTCAGTCTCTGACGCTGATCACATTGTAAACCGTGCAGCACTTCCGGGTTCTCCGTCAGAACACCTACGTTATGAAGCGACTATAAAAATGGGGGTGTGACGTCATGATTGACAGCTTCTCTGAGCGAAGTTGTCACTGAAGCACCAACGGACTTTTTTCGGGAGGAGATTGGAGCTTTAGTAAACTGTACTAACAGATATTGCGGAAGTGTGGACAGGGTTTTGATATCATGGTTCTACTTCCTGCTCTCTACTGCGCAGACTCAGGTCCTGAGATCACTACTGCGCAGACGCAGGTCTCAAATCAGCGCAAGATGTCAGCGCCATATTCAGACATTGGCAGCTTTTCTACAATGTAAGATAGTGAAGGGGCGTCGTCCATCTTTTTTTTTTTTTTACAGTCTATGGGCACACTTGATCAGACATCTAAACATCTAGAGGGCCAAAAGTTATAAAGTGTAGTTTTAAAGCATCACTTCTAAAACACAACACTGAACAAATTAAATACTTTGATTTTAATCTATTATAGTCCTTTCAGCATTAAACGGTATTACAATAACACTGTGGTAAAATAAAAACAGTAATTTTTCATAGAAATCATGAACACCATGAAACTATTAGTGTATGTTGTCTGGCAGTGTTTTGTACGGGTTAAGAATGCCTTTAGGATCCAGCATGGCTTTAATGCTGCCCATGAGGGCGACTGTCTCTGAGGGTTTACTGTAGTAAATGTAGTTTCTCTTCTTCAGACCCAAGCCATGCTCTGCACTGATGCTGCCTTTCCATTTGGCTGTCCACTCGTACACATACGGCTCAATGGCAGCCAGTAGAGCGGGGTCTTTAGAGGGGGATGTGATGTTTAGATGGAGATTTCCATCACCTGAAACAAAACAAGAAGAAATACTAAAAACTAAGATGTGAATTATGGTCAGGGTTTGAGGGGGTCTAAACCCACTGTTTAAAGCTTTGTGGGCATAAGTACACTATCGTTTAAGTTTGGGGTTGTCTTTGAAAGAACTCTCTTATGCTCACCAAGGCTTGATCAAGATCAAATAAATATGACAAATGAAAAAAAAATATGTCGGCTTAAAATATCAAACATGTTTGATGACTGGATGGAAATCAGAGTCTGTGCACGATTTTCATTCATTACACAATTTTCTGTGACTGCAGACTGGCTCTGACTTTTGGTAACTACCACCAACTCCTGCAAATCATAGCTAAAAAAAAGTAAAGTAGTGTATTCCAGACACAGTCCAGCAATTATTGGAAGAAAAAGTAAGGTAACCATACCAACATGTCCATAACCGACAACATTCTTGGCCATGTCTCCAAGGTGCCCCCTCATGTCTTGAACTAAATCGTAGATCTTTTCCACAGGGAGGGAGATGTCATATTTGTAGGTGTAGCCTTCATGTGTCAGAGCTTCTGTGACTCTCTCCCTCAAAGACCACAATGCCTGTAAATAATATAAGACATTCAGTGCTAGACAGAACAGTCGTTGTTGAATTCTGTCAATCGATCCACACTACATAAGTGAGCAGAGTGCCTTGATTTTTGTCGCCTCTGTCGCAACTGTCCCGTCAGTCACCAGAGACGATGTCATGACCTCCTCAAGGAAGTTGTGTAGTTTTTCTTCATCATGGGTTGCGTTGGATCCAGCGGTTTCGATGACAATGTAAAAGGGACATTCTGCAACACATATCATATCAAGTCCAATAAAAACAAATGACAAATCTTTATTCATAATTTTAAATTCTGCACGAAATGAAAATCCACTCTATTTGTTCTAAATGAATGTTATTGACAACTTATTTCCGGTGATGTATGTCAGACTTCTCCAATCATTAAGTCCACTTAAACCCGTCCCCTTTTTACAAACAGCCACAAACTTGCATTCAGATATGTCTCCATCCAATCAACAACCAATGGATAGAACCAAGTCCCTGTCCTATATTTTTTTTCCTTCTTCGATAATCCACTTAACTTGGAAGTATATCACAATACAGAAGAAAAGATCCGCTACTTCCGTAATTGCAGACCCAGCGCCAGCGGAGCACTGAAGAGGGGAGTCTGAAGTAACGAAAGGGGGCGATGACGTAACACAAAGTGTCCCCAGCTAGAAAAACATACGTGGCCCATTCACGTATTTGTTACTACCACAATTAAACTAAAATCTACTGAGCAAATACAGATGGCAGAGCATTGAATAAGATTACATGAAACAAAAAAGGGAAATTGGCTAGGCAATTTTGACAAAAACTATTTGACAACGATATCCATGAAATAAACCACTTTAGTTGTTGGTGGTTTTTAACCACCAGATATAAATAAGTCTGATACCCAATTTCAGCAGTACCACCACAATTTCAGACAAGCACCACCACGACCAAAAGTACAGTAATTAATTGTGTCTGCTTTACTGTAACACACTCATTGCGACCCATTTAACAGATGCATCATTTTATGGTAAGTTAGAACAGCCTGGACTGCAACTGATGACAATACAGTGAAATAATTAACTAACTACATCCAATTATCTAGCATGAAAACATGAAAAAACATGAAAACATGAAAAACGCCTAATCAGTATAGCTGCATTCTTATTGCCTTGGCACATTCATCTTGACTAAGGGGGTCGGCCCTGCATAATCGCGACTTTAAAAACAATGGTACCTAAAGCTCTAAGGCCAAAGTATACTTCACTTTTTACGCATAGGCGAGGATCAGCATGACGCGAATTTCGGCATCAGTAGAGTATGCATGTGGTTACAAAATATGCATTTTGTAACCACGGTTACTTTGTACGCACAGGTCGCACAAGCACATTACATTTTTTTTGCAGTATTTACATGGGTTGTAATTCATGGCGAGACATTGCTCAAAATTGTGCATGCGTCGAACGCCTGTGTAGAAGTATACTTTGCAAGGCTGTGCGTTCGACTGTGCACGTACGAGTAAAAAAAGTATACTTTGGGCTTTAGAGTGATAATTCACCCAAAAATGAAAATTCTGTCATAAATTACTCACCCTCATGTCGTTCCAAACCCGTAAGACTTTTGTTCATCTTCGGAACACAAGTGAAGATATTTTTGATGAAATCTGAGAGCTTTCTGTTCCTCCATTAACAGCTACGCAACTACCACTTTGACGCTTCATAAAGCGATCATAAAACGAATCCATATGAATTGAGCGGTTTAGTCCAAATCTTCTGAGCAGACACGATCGCTTTATATGATGAACAGATTGAATTTAGGCTTTTATTCACATTTAAACATTCATCAAATCACACATCAGTTGTGGTAAACGGAGGCTCAAGCATGTTCATGTTATGCATCACATGTGAGTTTCCGCAAGAACCAGTGAGGTTTGTTCTTGTGCGTCAAGCAGGTTCAGTTGAGCTTCTGTTTATATTCGCTGATCAATGTTTATATGTGAATAAAAGCCTAAATTCAATCTGTTCATCATATAAAGCAATCGAGTCTTTTCAGAAAATTTGGACTAAACCACTCAATTCATATGGATTCGTTTTACAATCTCTTTATGAACTTTTTGAAGCATCAAAGTGTCAGTTGCATAGCTGTCAATGGAGAGTACGGAAAGTTCTCAGATTTCATCGAAAAGATCTTCATTTGTGTTCCGAAGATGAACGAAAGTCTTATGGGTTTGGAACAAAATGAGGGTGAGTAAGTAATGACAGAATTTTCATTTTTGGGTGAACTAACCCTTTAAATTGTCTTGTAATGCCACTAGTGTTTACCTGTGATGGGGTTGGCGAGTTTCAGATGCTTCACCAGAAGGTTCATACAGGAAGCATCTAAAAACTCAAAAGCAGACAGGATCTCTCCCAGCATCCCTCTACAACACTGAAATGTTTCCAGCAGCTGCTGAAAGCTGGAGCACCCTGCAGAACACACGAGGAACAGCAATAAGTTGATGTAGCCACACAGTAAAGGCCAGTTTACACCAAGCATGATAACTATAAAGATAACTGAAACATTAACTACATCGGCATCCACACCAATGTACGATAGCATTTTGTTTATTATACGTGTGTTATGTCATCTGCTGCTTTAAATGCTCAAGCTCTTTAAAGTCAGTTGGATTCTGATTGGCTCTCAATGTTTTTATTGTTCATCAACTGGGAAAAAAAATTATTCCAATGATATGGTTACTCTGTGTTGTTATCGGTATAGTTGTGGTGTGGACTTCCCTATTCTCATGGAATTAGAATGATTATAAAACTTTATAGTTATATTTATCCTCCTTGGTGTGAATGGCCTGTAATATCTTTAGCATATTTAAAATGTGCTTTACATTTGACGTGTCATTTTACCTAAAAATGCCACATTGACAGCTTTAGGCTTGCGGGGGCACAGGATGGAAACAGCAGTGATGACCCCTAATGTCCCTTCTGAGCCTATAAAAAGCTGCTTGAGGTCATAACCAGTGTTGTCCTTGCGAAGTGTGGCCAGGCAGTTCAAAACCCGCCCATCTGCCAAAACCTACACATGAAAGATAGGTAAGAATACAACTTAAAGGAATAGTTCACCCTAAAATGAAAATTCTATAATTTACTCTCCCTCAACTTGTTCAAAACCTGTATGAATTTCTTTCCTCTGCTTAACACAAAAGAAGATATTTTAAAGAATGTCAGTAACCAAACAGTTGATGGTCCCCATTGACTTCCATAGTCCATTTTTTTCCTACTATGGAGGTCAATGGGGACTATCATCTGTCTGGTTACCAACATTCTTTAAAATATCTTCTTCTGTGTTCAGCAGAAGAAAAAACAGGTTTTGAACAAGTTGAGGGAGAGTAAATTATGGTAGAATTTTAGGGTGAACTATTCCTTTAAAGCCATTTAGGGACTTTATATAAAAAGAGCCTGAATTCTAACTCAAATGCATACCACCACAAATGCATGAATGCATTCTTCTCAAACAGTCTCTAGAATAATTATATGAGCAAAAAAATATTTTTTATATGACGCCCTTATTGTCTTTGTTATGTCAGTTCTGTTTTTAAATGGAACATCATCTGTTAGAGTGGCAGGGACCCACTAGGGGGCCTCATCAGACTTTCAAGGGTGCATCAAAGATGGCTTCAAATTATTTAAATGCAAAACAAGCAACAAAATAAGCTAAAACAACAGAAAAATCAAGATGCTTCTTATTCAAATTTTATTAAGAAGAAGAACCAGGATTGCCACTGTCTTCAAAAACCTTAGAAAGTCTTAGGCACGTTAGTATTTTCACAATGAACAAAATGTTTTTAAGCCAGTCATTTATATCTTCTGCTGTAATGTGTCAGTAGGAAATATCAGTTTGCATTTCCAAACATTCCTTTTGCCATTAATTGTAATGATCCAGTAAGATTTTTGTATGCACAAGGAGTCTGACAACAGCCGGTATGATCTGATCTCACCATCATCGAGTCCATCTGGGATTACATGAAGAAACAGAAAAAAACAGGACTGAAAAACGCTACCTGAAAAACGATGTACAAGTGTACCTAGGACAAAAGCTGTTTTAAAAAGGGTGGTCACACCAAATATTGATTTGATTTAGTTAATAGAAGTTAGTTAATAAAATCTATGTATGACATTATTTTTGAAAGCATCCTCACTTTACAGCATTTTTACAAAACTTTTCACAGTACTGTAGCTTTGCAGGAAGATTTCTTCTTTGAGACATTACCGCAGTTCTTCTGGATTTAGTCCATCTTAGTTTTTTCTGTTTCTTTATGTAATCACAGACAGACTCGATGATGGTGAGATCAGATCATACTGGCTGTTGTCAGACTCCTTGAGCATACAAAAATCTCACTGGATTATTACAATTAATGGCAAAAGGAATGTTTGGAAATGTAAACTGATATTTCCTACTGACACACTACAGCAAAAGATATAAATAACCTACCTAAACCCATTTTTTCTTTGGGAAATACTAATGTGCCAAAGACTTTTGCACAGTACTATACATTGTAAATGAAAACAATTTTTAATAATCCTTATAAAGTAAAAATCGAACAACTGGACAAGTTATGGAACCTTTAAATATTGTTGTGGACAATGGAGGGCCTTGGGAGTTAAAAAGATCGAGATCTACTGATCTATTTCACCTTCAGAGTTGGGAAACATCTCAAGTTGGTGTTCATTTCTGTAAAGATGGAGGTGCTCACCACTTCCAGGCCCAGAACTGTCCCTCTAAGTGACCCGTAGCGCAGCAATCTGAGACCACCAGCATTAGTGGACACATTCCCTCCGATATGGCAGCTTCCCTTTGCCCCTAGATCCAGTGGCATGATAAAGTCTCTGTTCTCTAGATAGTGAGACAGGTTCTCTAACACACAGCCTGCCTGACAAGTGAGGACACCTAAAAAAGCCAAATAAATCTCTTTCTAAGTAATGTATTAAGGTATACTGATTTTTTATTTATTTACATTTAACTTTTGTCACTGTACCTAATGACAGATACTACATGTATATAGATAACAAGGTGATCTAGCAAGCACACATATATGCACACCTGAGATGTTGTCAAACGTCATGACTTGGTTCATTAGAGAAGTGGAGAGGATGATCTCATCAAACACAGGGACACTTCCACCCACCAGACCTGTGTTCCCTCCCTGCGGACACACTGCCAGATTCCGCTCATTACAGTACCTGTGAAGAAACAGAGGATGATTTTTAGAAAACAAGTCTTGTAACCAAACACACAATATAAAATTCTATGTGATCGGACCTAATAATCTGAGAGACCTCCTCTGTTGTTTTGGGTCTCAGGAGTACTTCACTATTACCTGCCAGAAAAAAAAAACTTTTATTAAAATATAGCCACTCTTTAATATTTAATATTACAATCCTCAAGCATTATGCTTAGGGTTTTCTTTTCTAAATACTAATTATTAGTATTAAACTTCTGCAGATTGTTCTTGAATAATTTACATTAGGGCTGGGCAGTAAATCGAATTTTATATAACGATATAGAATGAGGCAATACCAGAGAACACAAGAGTGAGCTTCTGCGCAGGCAGTGCATAATCCAAATTGTCCTAAACATGAGACAAGCTTTATATTAAGGGCTTCAAAAAATTGTTTAGAGTGGCTTGCCCTGTCAGATGCTCTGACAGATAATTGTGCTGGTTTAATGTGTTTGAGAAGTGGTGTTTTCCTCAGTGCATAACTTACATTTCACATGTATATTCTCCATCTGTAAATGTTAGAAAATCATGCAAATATTTGGAGTGGATGAACCTTATGCAAGCGAGTCTCCACTAAACTTCACAGACTTCATTGAATGAGTGGCAAATATACAGAGAGTATACAATAATTCTGACTAAAATGTACATTTTGCTGCAATATTTGTTGTTGGACATTAAATGTGCAATTTTAAACCTACCAGTAAGTGTTTTTTTTTAAGATCGCAGTAACTGTAAAGTGACTATTGTAATGGGGTAATCAAATGTAGCCTAATATAATCACTAAGTTTACACAAGTGAATGTGTGTTTCTCATACCATTTAACATTTAGTCTGTGCTTTTGTTTTTATTTATTTTCATGTACAGTTTAGTGAAGGTATCTTCTGCTTTACAAAGCAATTTTTTTTTTTTGATTGTAATGTAGTTATGTTATTTTAACCCTTTTTGCACATAATATATAGCATAGCCTACATTACATTCATTTGTTTTCATAGCTTTAATGTGAACATTGTAGGACAACATTGGTCAGAATGTAAAAAAATATATTTTTTAAAATAATATACATAATATATACATATATTGTATTTTATCAATTTAAACCCCAATAGAAAAAACTAGATATATACCATATATTGCCATTCAGACAAAAAATAGCTAGGATTTTTTGGGCCATATCTCCCAGCCCTAATATATAAATATATATTCTCGTGTTGGATATAATCAACATGTTGGACGCAGTAGAAATGTGCAGGAATAAAGATCTTAGCGACTTTGACAAGGGCCAAATTGTTATGGCAAGGCAACTGGGTCAGAGTATCTCTGAAACGCCAAGGCCTGTGGGTTGCTCCTTATCAGCAGTGGTGAGAATTTATCAACAGTGGTCTGAGAAGGAACAAACCACAAACAGGCGACAGGGTGTTGGGAGCCTAAGGCTCATCAATGCACAAAGGCAACAAAGGCTATCCCATCTGGTCCAAGCCAACAGAAGGTCTACTGTGGCACAAGTCCCACAGAATTTTAATGATGGTTATGGGAGGAATGTGTCACAACAGACTGCTGTGTTTGGGGCTGTGTAGCTACAGACCAATCAGAGTGCCTATGATGACCCCTGTCCACATTCCACCTACAATGGGCACACGAGCATCGGGAGCAGTGGAAGAAGGTCGCCGGGTCCGATAAGTCCCTGTTTTCTTTTACATCATGTGGACAAACATTTAAAAAATCTTACTGGCCCCAAACTTTTGAATTAAAGTGTGACGAACACTCACTTAAATACATAGACAGAACATACCTAAAACTTTTAAACTATTCTTTAGGATATGCAAATAGTTCACCTTCCACTGTCTTAAGCCAGTCTATATTGCTGGACTTCAGCAGGTCTGGATCAGTGATGGTTCTTCCAGGCAGCAGTGTTCTAAAGAAGGCAAGGTCTTTCTCTGTGACCCTGGAGAAGGGTAACCGTGGAGGAGCAGCACCCGGGTTGGCTGGGCTCGCTCCCAACCCTCTGCTGTGCACATAGCGATGCTGAATCAGCTGGCTCGAGGACACTATCAGAGCTCTGTCAGAGGTCTCTCGGACAACTGCTGTGAGAAGAGCAGTGCTGTACTGTGGGCATAGTGACAAAATAAATGTGGACTTCAGAGGAAGTCTTGTGAACCACTGAAAGATCCCCATATCTGTAGTGGAGAGAGCATGACACAGAGTAATTACTTTTTAAATTGAAAATATTGTAAGTTTTGTACAACGTTTATATGGACATATAATGAGATACATATTAACTTCAGTCTTATTGCACAGGGATGTGATGGCACAGGGAATAAATGATGGTTGAAATGATGAACCAACAAATCAATTATAGTGATCACAGTGCACAATCATATTGTAAAACACAAAATATTAATTTAATCTGGGAATCCATTACATGTTGCAGAAAATTATATAAATCATATAACTTGTTATATAACATAATTACTATATTTGTGTGCGTGTATATATATATATATATATATATATATATATACACACACACACACACACACACATTTTTCCATGTCATTGTTTATTTTACGTCAAAGCAGAATGATTGCATACTACAACAGTTAATTTGGTACAAGCTCTAACGAAAAAATATTGACCAAAAAAACTACAACTACAAATTGCAAAGAAATACATATCCCATGGTTTCTACCTGCATGAGTTACATTAAATAGTTAACAGCTTTAATACACCGGATTTAGATATATGCTGGTGCCTTGATCATTTAGTTCATTAACATGCACTATATTCACAATCCTACAGACCATATCGGGAAGGAAACTTACTGTGTTAGAGGTGAAGGAGTTGCAACTGATTTCACATTATATCACAAAGGTACTGAATCTTCAAACATTTTGCCTAAAACTAAAAGGTCTGTTCAACCGTTATCAACTTCCTCGCGACCTTTCTTTGAGTTTGCAGCAAGATTATAATGTGAAACAGCGCTGTCTATCGGCCAGGAGTACACTGGCCCTCAATTAATAAGTGATGAGCGTTTGGTTGCTGTATTGTTTGTACCTTTTTATTATTTATACTGTACACCATATTATAAAACAATGATTTCATGTAAGTTTTAACAGACAATACTCATCTTCATTTTCTGAAAGAAATACCAAACATCAAGACAGACATGGCTGATTTTATTGATAATTTATACAGTATTATAATTCAGAAGTTGTCCATATAGTCTTTTATAAGCAATCAGATAATAAACAATAGTAAAGTTCATTATGAATACTTTACAAAACCAAAAGTAGCAATCTCACGTTGATGCTGGAGCAGCACATGATTTGGATCTCCAAATATCTAAAGCACTTTTCCTCATATACTCAATCATGTTTGTATAACATTCTACATTTGTTTTATGTTTCCAAGTCATTCTGATGTAATATTAGCAGCAGTTAACATCTCAGCTGAATCATTATACACAGATGATCCTCATTTTAGACTCTAGTACTGTTATTAACTCCGAAAAGTTGATGTCTACTGATGTTTGTTTAATGTCGACTGATTTAGAACATGACTTGAGCTCTGAAATGGGTCTGTTTGGTGGTGTTATTGTTCATGCCCATCTTCAGCATCCACTTGGACTTCATCCTCCGTACGTACTGCATGTCCTTTTGCTGCTGGCTCACAAAGCCCTTGCCTGTAAGAGAAAGCACAGTTTAAACAGCTCGTGATGCAGAAATAAAGTTAACCACCAGTGAAAGACCATCCACAGTTGCGTGTAACTTACCGAAGTCTCCTGCCCAGCCAAGAGCTCTGTACTGTTTAAGGACTCGACCAACAGCCTTCTGGTTATGTGCCGGAACCAGTGCCCTCTGAACACCAAACTTCTGCTTATAGTACCTCATTAGGGAGCGATGGCCAATCTTAGCACCTGTAACACAAAGCAAAAACAGAGTTTGATCCTATATGCATTTTAAAGGATTTAAATAAAAAAATTTAGAATTTTTTTCAGAATTTAAATGTTTATTTTCAAGAGTGAAAGCCTGATGTGCAATCAATTATGTGTACATCTTCAAAACGGAAGATTTTATAGCATGCTTAATAGAATAATAACATTTTACATGCAACAATTAAATGTCATAATTAAAAGGTACACTATAGCCGCGTTTCCACCGCAGGAACTTTCCCCAGGAACTAGGGACTTTGGGGTGTTACTCGGTGTGTTTCGACCGCAGGAACCGGGCTCTAAATAAAGTTCCAGGTAAAGATTTCCCCCTCAAAATGGCCCTGCTCGTGAGGTAGTACTTTTTCAAAGTTCAGGAACTTTCAGGGGCGGGACTTGGGCGCTGAACATGCTGATTGGTTGAGTTCATGCAGCATTTTGATTGGTCGACTCGACACAGCATTTTATTTCAATCAGTATAAGTCTGTTGCGGACACGGTGTGCTGCAGTAAGAGTTGATTGCTATTCAAATCAACAATAGAGTTTAAAAAAATACGACCAATGGGCTGACGACGAGGTTCAGGCTTTATTCAATTCATTTGCAAAGGACGAAGTCCAGTGGGAACTGTAAAGTCGACACGCGCAGTCCTACGTCACCGGACTAAACTTCACGGTACTTTAGACTGCGATGGAAACACAGACAGCAGCAGGTTTGGGGGAAAAAAAGAGTTCCTGGGACAAATTGTTCCGTGTAATTTCGGTGGAAACAAAACAGCATGCATTTTGTGGAAGAACATTGTTTTGGTTGTGCTTCGGCTATGCTGACTGTGCGGAAGAATACGTTTATCCTACTGCTCATAAAACATTCACTACTAGAGTTGAGAGATATAACCAGTTTAGATGGAAAGGATTTCAAGCCGACTATCTGAAGATGTTAGTGTAGCTATACCCATTAATAGATTGTTTGTTTATTACATTTTTAAAGCCATGTTAGCATCGAGGCTATTTACATGACAAACACAAGGTGAATATCACAATCCATAACATTTTAATTACTATATAAAACATTTCTACCCATTAATTGAGACAGAACTTCCTTGAAAATAAATTTCAGCACAGCGCTACAACCACCCATAATGAAATGACCCTTCACAATAGATTCATAACAGTGAACTTTGTAGAGATCTACATATGGCAATTTATCTGTTCAATAAAAATACCTTTTGAGTAATAAAAACGCCATCTGCACTTCGCTTTTACAACATTTCAAATCCCTCAGTTCTTGCAATCTTAGAAGTCAAGCCAATGTTGATTCTCATTTTATTACGAGCTCTGTCGCATTCTCTTTTTGCCAGCGGACTCTCCTCTGTTCTGCGATTTTTTAAAACAGGCAATTCCCCAGAGATTGGAGATTTAGCATGCTCCATGTCAACCTTTCTCTCTTGTTGAAACAACTAACCTATGCCACTCCCACGTGTCAAAGTAGCCGGACCTACTTTTCGGATATGACCGCTAACATATAAACACTTATAAAAGACTTACCATAGTGAATATGGGTAACACAAAAACACATTTTGTAAGAAGGATTGATGATGTATTGACTTATTTAAAGGAACACTCCACTCCACTTAAAAAAAAAATAAAAAAAGGCTCATTTTCCAACTCCCATAGAGTTAAACAGTTGAGTTTTACCGTTTACCGATCTCCGGGTCTGGTGGTAGAACTTTTAGCATAGCTTAGCATAGATCATTTAATCTGATTAGACCATTTGTATCTCGCTCAAAAATGACCAAAGATATTTTTCCTATTTAAAAGTTGACTCTTCTGTAGTTACATCGTTTACTAAGACTGAAGGAAAATGAAATGTTGCGATTTTCTAGAATGATATGGCTAGGAACTATACTCTCATTCCTGCGTAATAATCAAGGAACTTTGCTGCCGTACCATGGGTGCAGCAGGCGCAATGATATTACACAGCACCTGAAAATAGTCCCCAGCACGCTCCCTGTGCAAGCAGGTTGTCACGTTGGTTATGTTGACAGAAGTTAGCCTATTTTCAGGCGCTGCGTAATATCATTGCGCCTGCTGCACCCATGGCTTGGCAGCAAAGTTCCTTGAATATTACGCAGGAATGCGAGTATAGTTCCTAGCCATATCGGCCTAGAAAATCACAACTTTTCATTTTCCGTCGGTCTTAGTACATGATGTAACTACAGAAGAGTCAAGTTTTAAATAGAAAAAAAATTAAATCGAAGTTGGTATGATTCTTAAGGGTCTTCATATAAAGTCTGTAACATACTTTGGTTAAAATTCCTCAATGTTTGTGTAAAACAACACCTTTTCTACCTCCTCTAAAACAGCTCTGTTCACAGCGACCGCAGCGTTTCGGTGCATGTCTCTTTAAATGATAATGAGCTACTGCTCATCCCACCCCTCTCTTCCATGGGGCATGTAGATACAAGACATGTGAAGTGAAGTGTACAACTGGCTGTGGGCGGAATATGCTAATATGGGACAGTCCATCAGCGGTTGTGGGCGGAGCATGAGCAATATGACATCATATTGCTCAGAAAATTAAAAACGGCTTGAGAGTGTTTTTGAGGATAAAATAAAAGGAGTGAATGGATTATCATCATTGTAGGGTGGTTGTGTCCACACACTACAAAGACATTTATATGCAAACACCATATAGAAGTGAATTTTGAAAATGATGACCCCTTTAAATGTTAATTTGGAACAAAAAAAAGTTACATAGTGTACCTTTAAATGTCAATGCTTTGCCTTGTTGTAAATACAGCTGTCAATCAGTACCTGAGGGCAAAGTGAGCTCCAGCGTCTCATCATCAAACTCTACAGTCTTTTCATCAGGCAGTTCACCATCCTTCATCTCCACATCATCTCCATCTTTAGCATCAGGATAACTGCTCCTGTATATTTAGAAGGACAACAATTATTGCTCACATTAAAAATACAATATTCTTTTGTATAGAAGTCTTTTTTATTACTCCTAATGGGTCTGATGATGTTTGTACTTGAACCCAGTAATGGCGGGAAACACTATTTCTATCTATACTTAAGTAAAACTTTTCCTAATTCAAATGAGAAGTATTTTTTTTACATATAAAAGCCACAAAAAATGTAATTCATTTCATACTTGTTGATACACCAAAATGTTTTTTCAGTAACACTTTGATAAAGTTGGCAACCTCCCGCGGTCTCTCTTGAAGCCAACACGGAAGTGACTTAAACTGCAGTTCATCAACTGGCCACGAGAGACAGGCTCCAAAAGGGGGTCAAATCTGTATCTCCCCCATGTTAAAATGCCCAACTTTACAGCAGAAAAAAATATGTCTACAGCCTGGTACAAAATGTGGTTTTGGTCTATACAACAATTTTGCCCTTCATGACAACTGTGAGGGGGTGAATTTTTTCATAACTAATCCGTTTAAATTATAATAAGTCTTAAAGTTCTGTATAATTAAGGGCATGGCCACTTGAGTGACAGGTGGATTGCCACTATGGTCGAGCTAGGCGGGCATGGTTTCAGCAACCAGGCACCTCAGCTCCACCTACGTCCCGCCTCTTTGCCCATTTTCAGTTATCCAGAAGTGACGCTCTGTCAAGATGGCGACAGCCGGCTCCACCCACTTTAGGCTTCAAAAATGCTCTTCAGAAACTTACGGGTGACGTTATGGACACTACATCCATGTTCTTTTTACAGTCTATGAACGTAACAGAGGTAGCAACATATATTTTATTTTGTAATGGATTATCAAAAAAGAGAAATAATGTATTGCGGGGACTTTTGATTAAAAATTAAAATAACACTGGTACCTAAAGTAAATTTATACAACTTGAAATGTTAAAAATGCATTAGAATACATATAATTTAACACTAAGGAAGATGAATATATACAGTTGTCCACTGTCATTTCTCATTTATTATTGCATTAACAAAGGTTCATGTTTAGAACTTTGTTACCATACTTTGTTTATTTTTACCCCTTATCCCCATTAAAGGGATAGGTTCACCAAAAAATGAAAAACTTATACAGGCAAAACAAAATTAATACCAGTGGCTCCTGACGATTCATTGAGGTCTTATTAGGCGAAATTATCAAAAACTGAACATTATTTACAACATTATTACCTGTAATCCACAGCCTCGGCAAACGGTCCTGAGTTCGTTCAAGGCAGTCTGGAGCACAAGCTTCCTGTCGCATAAGGACGTATACGCAGGAGCTCAAACATTGGGAATCTGTGAAAAGTCAATCTTCCCGATTGAGATTGCGCAAGCGAACGCAATCTTAATTTTTTATATAGGTTGTGGCATCCAGGATAAGCACAAGTAAGTACCACTTTAATGAACAATACAACAAATGCATCTTCCCTCTCTGTTGTAAACAAACAGCGCCAGCTCACGTGTGAATTTGTAATCATGTTCAGTTTCTTGCACAGACCGATCGGTTTGCTTCATAAGACCTCAATGGTCATCAGGAGCCAAGGGTATTTATTTAGTTTTGACTCTCAAAGTGACAGTAGCCATTGATTTGCATTATATGAATCACCAAAGACCATGGTTTCAGCCTAAACATCTTTACATTTGTTCTACTGAAGAAAAAAGTCACCTACATCTTGGATGGCCTGAGGGTAAATTTTTTATATTAATTTTTGGGAGAAATATCCCTTTAATTATTAGAAATCCCGTAATGTGTAATCATCTGGTCAGAGGATATTAACAAATGTCTGCGTACCTGAAGTCGTAGAAGTCTGCAAACTCAAGTGCTGCGTCTCCATCTGTGAGGAGTTTGCAGTGACTCTTGTCAGTCATGTGTGCCTGAACCGCTTCTGTAGTGTAGAATGACTTGCCTTTTTCATTACACCATAAGCACACCTTACCAACACCAACCTTCTCTCCTACAGAAAAACAAATGGAGAAACACTCAGAAACATTTTCAAAGACCAACTTATAAAAACAAAAAAACATGCCTGTTCATAACTTCAGTTCTCTCTCTGGCTTACCCAGGTATGAAATAAGCCCTCTCAGGTCCACCAGATACTCAATATCTGGAAGGAAGAAGCTGTGTGTTCTGGTCATGTGTGCCATGTTTCGGGCAAGTGAGCGTGAATGATGTCCACAGAATAGACAGTCTGTCGCTGGGATTGTACCGGGGGCCAGAGCTGCCCCAGATGTGGAGTCCTCCTCCATCTCTTCCTCTTCATCATCATCATCATCATCATCATCATCACCACCACCATCCATATCCGCATCAACATCCTCCCATTCTTCAAAGAAAAACAAAGACTCTTAATGAGCAGTTGCAAAGGAAAGCCATGTCACATTTATTTATATAGCGATTTATAGGGCTGGGCGATATGGTCAAAAATATCTCTGTATTTTTTGGTTGAATGGCGATACACGGTATATATCCCGGTATTTTCTACGCTTTTCTATTTGGATTTTTAAAAAAAACAGTGAATGTAATGTAGGCTATGCAATATATTGTGAGCAAAAAGGGGGTTTACAATCTAAAAACAAAATTAATCATTTTGTTTTTAAATTCACAAAACTAAAAATGAAAATATAAAAACAATAGCATATTAGACTATATTTGATTACACCATTAATATGGTCACACACATAAAAATATACTTACTTGTAGGTTTAAAATTCCACATATTGCAAAATGTTTGGCCGAAAATGGCATTATCCGTTTCGGGCCGAAAAAAAAAAAAACGCTGAAAACGTAAACTGAAAATAAATGTCACCGGCCCCTCCGATCTGTGCGCAAGCGCTTAAGTTTCACTCACGGTCGAGCTGTTATCACGTGTCTGCCTATCAAAGATTAAGCATGTCAGCGGTATGGAAGTATTTTAAAGTTTCAGATGAGGACACCAGGATTGCACACAGGTATTTATCTGCCCCAAGCACCAGCACAGACAGAGAGAGACTATTCAGTGCAGCATCTCATGTTCTTAATGAGAAGAGGAACCGTCTTTCCTGTCAAAAAGCTGAGCAACTTTTGTTCTTAAAGAGAAACCTGCCACATTTGCTTAAATAAACAGCAGTCCAATTTTCGGTGTGTATAGCAGTTACATTAAAATTTGCGTAGCACTGCACAACTGTGTTTCCTAAGGCTACATAGGCTTAAATGTTGTTTACAGTTTGAGTTTGGATTAAGTTCTATTGCTGTTTTTGCACTGTTGTTTTGCACAGCAATTTAAAATGCAAGTAAAAAATTGTTTACATGCAGCAGCAGAATAGAAGCCCACTGCCATTCTGTGATTTTGTGCAGTTATTCAGATAATTGTGGATCTTTTTATTTTGGACAACTGTTAAAAAACAATTTTATTTGATGGAACATAAAACTTGAAGAATAATATTATTTAGTATTATTATTTATATTTATTGTTAAAATATTTTAGGTTTTGTTAAGTTTGATTATTCTATTGGTTTGTGATTTTTCATTTCAGATCCATTAAATTCATGCAATTTATTATATATATATATATATATATATATATATATATATATATATATATATATATATATATATATATATATGGTGTTCCTAATAATCCTTTAGGTGAGTGTGTGTATATGTATATATATATATATATATATATATATATATATATATATATATATATATATATATATATATATATATATATATATATATATATATATATATATATATATATATATATATATATACACACACTCACCTAAAGGATTATTAGGAACACCATACTAATACTGTGTTTGACCCCCTTTCGCCTTCAGAACTGCCTTAATTCTACGTGGCATTGATTCAACAAGTTGCTGAAAGCATTCTTTAGAAATGTTGGCCCATATTGATAGGATAGCATCTTGCAGTTGATGGAGATTTGTGGGATGCACATTCAGGGCACGAAGCTCCCGTTCCACCACATCCCAAAGATGCTCTATTGGGTTGAGATCTGGTGACTGTGGGGGCCATTTTAGTACAGTGAACTCATTGTCATGTTCAAGAAACCAATTTGAAATGATTCGAGCTTTGTGACATGGTGCATTATCCTGCTGGAAGTAGCCATCAGAGGATGGGTACATGGTGGTCATAAAGGGATGGACATGGTCAGAAACAATGCTCAGGTAGGCCGTGGCATTTAAACGATGCCCAATTGGCACTAAGGGGCCTAAAGTGTGCCAAGAAAACATCCCCCACACCATTACACCACCACCACCAGCCTGCACAGTGGTAACAAGGCATGATGGATCCATGTTCTCATTCCGTTTACGCCAAATTCTGACTCTACCATCTGAATGTCTCAACAGAAATCGAGACTCATCAGACCAGGCAACATTTTTCCAGTCTTCAACTGTCCAATTTTGGTGAGCTCGTGCAAATTGTAGCATCTTTTTTCTATTTGTAGTGGAGATGAGTGGTATGGGGTCTTCTGCTGTTGTAGCCCATCCGCCTCAAGGTTGTGCGTGTTGTGGCTTCACAAATGCTTTGCTGCATACCTCGGTTGTAACGAGTGGTAAAGTTGCTCTTCTATCAGCTTGAATCAGTCGGCCCATTCTCCTCTGACCTCTAGCATCAACAAGGCATTTTCACCCACAGGACTGCCGCATACTGAATGTTTTTCCCTTTTCACACCATTCTTTGTAAACTCTAGAAATGGTTGTGCGTGAAAATCCCAGTAACTGAGCAGATTGTGAAATACTCAGACCGGCCCGTCTGGCACCAACAACCATGCCACGCTCAAAATTGCTTAAATCACCTTTTTTTCCCATTCTGACATTCAGTTTGGAGTTCAGGAGATTGTCTTGACCAGGACCACACCCCTAAATGCATTGAAGCAACTGCCATGTGATTGGTTGATTAGATAATTGCATTAATGAGAAATTGAACAGGTGTTCCTAATAATCCTTTAGGTGAGTGTATGTATATATATATATATATATATATATATATATATATATATATATATATATATATATATATATATATATATATATATATGTTTTTAAAACAAGACATTTTCGGCTTCAGTTTCGGTTTTCGGCCAAGTGCATCCTAAATTTTCGGTTTCGGCCCAGAATTTTCATTTCGGTGCATCACTAGAAATATGTATACTTCAGAATTATCAGCTCCGTCTGAATTAACAGCTCCGTCTGTTTGGCTCGAATGCGCGTGACGGCGCTCTTTCACGGAAGCCTGAATTTTAGCGGAGATTAACTTGCAAAAGGCTCGTCCTCTCCGGACAGTAAAATGGACATATTTGCATGACTTTCTAACATTTACAGATGGAGAATATACCTGTGAAATGTAAGTTATGCACTGAGGAAAGCACCACATTTCAACCACATTAAACACCGCAAGTATTTATCTGTGTGTCAGCACAAGTAGCCTATCTCTCAGAGCATCTGACAGGGCAAGCTGCTTTAAACTATACATGTTAACTATAGCTTACCAGTTATTTTGAAGCCCTTAATATAAAGCATGTGTCATGTTTAGGACAAACTGTATCGTGCACTTTGCATCAGCTCATTCTGCGTCCTCCGAAATTTTTCAGATGCGTTCGTCTCAATTTACTATATATCGATATAAACGGCATTGCCTCATTCCATATCGTTTCTAAAAATATATCGATATATTGTACAAAATCGATAACTACCCAGCCTTAGCCCTTTATACAGATTGTTTCAAAGCAGCTCACAGTATTAAACAGAACAATTACAGTGTTACTGTTGTAAAACTATTCTTGATTCAATTCAGTGTCAATGTTGCAGTTCATCAATTAAGAAACAAATTCCATTCAGCTATAAGCAGATCTACAAAAAAACAGTGTCACTATTTAGCTCAATTCAATTCAATATTGATTCAATTCAGCTCAATAACAGTGTCAATATTGCAGAGTTCATCAATTATGAAACATTTCAGCTATAAAGCAGCTCATCATAAAACAGTCACTACTATCAGTTTTGTTCGTTGTTTCAGTTCAATAACAGTGTCAATGTTGCAAAGTGAATTTCATTATCCAGCTCAATTCGGTCCAAATTTTGTTCTCATCTGATAGTGTCAGTGCACTTAAATTGGTAATATTACTGAATATGAACGGTCTTTAAAACTTCAACTGTGCCATCAATGACATCAATTTATGTATCTGTGTATTTTCTTTTAAATCATTCTTACCTTCCTCCTCCTCCTCTTCTTCACCCTCCTCTTCTGTGATCTTCTTGGCCTGCTGTTCGAACCACTGCAGCCGAGGGGGTTTACCCGGCCGCTGTCTGACCCGTTTCTCTGTGGGTGTAGCTTTAGAGGGGGTGTGTCTCTGCTGCTCCATCAGTGCTTTCTGAAGCGCTTCATTCTGTGCTTCTTTGTCTAGCTCCGCCCCCTTCTCTAGATTCTTCTCGTTCATTCGCTGGACAGTCGCCTGGGCAGCGGCCAGGGCTTTCCTCTCAGCCTGCTGGTGCTTGTTGGACTGAATATGATTGGTGTAGGCGTTGTCAGTGGAGAACTTTTTGTTGCAGGTGGCGCAGTAGGCTGAGCCGTGTCCGCCACCCTGCTCCTGCTGTTCAGCAGCTGCCCGCTGTGCTAGCACTCGCTCCTGGAAGTTTTCTGCAGTGACCGGTGGCATGTCTGCAACCTTTCTCTTCAGATTGTAGCGGTGCCAGTCTGTTTTATAATGTGCCCGCTGGACCTCGCCATCAGAGAACTGCACACGGCAGCTGATGCAAGTGTACGACATGACTGCAGAAAAATATTCAATTCTTATCAAATTCATTCTTTAAACCCTCTGGTATTCTTAAAGTTGCAATGTGTAATATTTATGAGGATCTACTGACAGAAATGCAAAATAATATACATAACTATGTTTTCAGTGGTGTATAAAGACCTTACATAATGAACCATTATGTTTTTATTACCTTAGAATGAGCTATTTCTATCTACATACACCGTGGGTCCCCTTACAATAAAAAAAAAGCCATTTTGCGCCACCATGTTTCTACAGTAGCCCTAAATGGACAAACTGCTCTACAGAGAACTAGCTACTCTCTGCTGTCTCAGATGACAACATCTTTGTCCTGTGTCAGCCACCGTAGCTCCTGTATGTGCTTCAAGAGGGAGGGGTGAGCGGTGGACGGTTGCAATACGCAATCTCACCACTAAAATTTACACAGTGCACCTTTAAATTTACTGTCACTGACTGAGTGAAGACAATAAGCATAACATTTTTTTAGAGAAACTAATGTACAATATTTTAGTTAAATTATATATTTTGTATTATGTATTTTGAGGGAATTTTAGTTAAGTGTCTGTGTTTATGCATGAGTGTTTATTTTGCACTCTCGATAAGTATTTGTGTACAGGGAAACGTCAAAAATATCAAAATATATTTTTGTCCAGCAAAAAATCATGCAATTAATAAACTGTGTGGAATCAATAGATCAAAGTAGCTGTTGTTTACCCATCATCTACAGCAAAAAACGGTGATGTTGGAATATTTTAAACAATTACTATAATTCAGCACAGTAATTCGGTGTTTGCCATATACAAACCAAACCACTGCTACACAAAAACAAAGAAAAAAGGGAATTTTTAGAGTTAAAATCTTGACATATAGACATACGGTCTGTTCGCAAAACTAAATTAAATAAAGCGTATACAACATCACACACTCACACGACACATAAAGCACGACGTTTTAACACATAAAGGAATGTAAAATTACAATTAAGTCCAGTAGTGTCATTTCACATCATGCGACACACGTTCATAAGTCACATTTTGCTCTAGTTTAGAGCAACAAGAATATTATGTGGTAAATCCCCATAGAATATATTTATTATAATTCATTTTCACTGCTCAGAAAATGTGGTCTTACTTGGTTTATTTGATCCTCTCTAGTAGAAGTTCACAGCGTCACAGCACTGACAACACGAGGATGCTGCAACAAAACAACCTTTGACCCCGATCACAAGTGATCTCACAGACACAGCGCCACCCTGCGGTTTGGAGGATATTTATTTTTATTATGATTTATTCTGCAGCAGTGTGATGCTACCCAAATCTACTCACTTATCAGTTAATAGCTGATATACGAATTTCTAACTTTCTGTGACAGATTCATTGCAGTTCAGGTTTAAGATTGGAGGTACTATTTAAAGAACTGACTCTTGAAAAACCACGTATTTGTTGACCACTAAATTAAATATATCAGAAGGAACATCCCTTTTGTTGTCTTTTAATGATTACAGCCCTGGTAATATGATTAATTGAGACTTAAGTGGTAACGTAATGTAATTACAAATTTCAGCCACCAATGTGTAATATTTTGGTTTCAATTTTGATTAACTTTTACGCTGCATCCAAAATCGAATACTTTCCTACTATATAGTATGCGAAAAACAGTACAGCAAAAAAGTAGTATGTCCGAATACATAGGCTGAATCCGAAATCGCCCCCATACCCTCAAATAGAGCATTATTTGAGGGCACAGCCAAAGTAGTGGTGTCTGAAACCATAGGCCCTGTCCCAAATGGCACCCTAAACCCTCACGGTCTTCCTCCGAGTTCGCACTTTCACAACGTAATGCCACTTTGACTGCCGGGTAGAAGTCCTCTGTGTAGCTCACAGTCTTGCGGGCTCAGCAGAAGTCCGCATCAAGGGCGCATAGCAGCCGCAAAGAGTGCGCTCACGAGCACCCTTCTTTAAACTTAAATGATGAATGGGACACCCTATGGTCTTGTGGTCTTAAAGGACACGAGGACACGCGCACACAGTGCCCATTGTAAGTCCACAAGACCGAAAGTGCACATGAAGTGTGCCATTTGGAACAGTTGGACGTTATCGAGTGCACTCATTCTATCCCACATTGCACTGCAATAACGAGTGTACAGCCAATGTACACTGAACGGCTGTCCGAATAAGCTCACTCGTTTTCATTCACTCCTTCAAGTGAACTGTATTAGTGGAATAACGTAGGGAATAGTGATTGAGGGTTTAGGGGGCTATTTCAGATTCAGCCATAGTATTCGAAAAAACAGTAGGCGAAAAGTCCCCGGATGACCTACAACTTCCGGCAAGATTCTGAATTGTGCGTTTGATGGAGACTTTACTATCCCATGAGGCCACGGGAGACGATTTATAAATGGCAGTGAAGCGAGGCAACTTATGTTTGTAGGTCACATGACAGCAACAACATGGCTGATGTAGTATCTGAATTTCATTTATACTACCCATATTCATAAGCTAAGACCACTCATTTTTAAGCAGTCGCAAAGTAAATTCAGATTCAAATGTGGGTCCTACTCAGACAGTACGCGATTTTGGGCTCAGTGTCAGTTTGTTTCTCATTATTTCCTGTTTCCTTGGTTGTTACTAAGTATGTTTTCATTGGTTGTTATAGTTATTCATGGTTTCAGTCAACGGTCTTATTTTTGATCATTAGTTTGCTTAGTATATACAGTATATATATTATATAGTATAGTATGAATGTAATCCGGACATGCTTTGCCATGCATCACGTGACCTACCAGTGTCAGTTGTGTCACTTCACTGTCATTTATAAATCCTCTCCCGTCCATTGAATGCACACTTCAGAATCTCACTAGAGGTAGTAGGTCATCCAGGTACTTTTTGCCTACTCTTTTATGAGTACTGTGAATTTGGACATACTTCTTTTGTCACACACTGTTTTGCGCCTACTATACATTGCCTACATTCATTTCTTGTGTTGGATATGGCTCTTTTGTTTTGCTTAATAAAGCTATTAGATCTGCTTTGCCTCATCTCATCTTCTTACACAATGGCACCTTTTTCTGTGAATAAGCCAATATCACCAAGAATGTGCAATAAAAAGATCAAAGACATGGTCCATAATATCAATGCTACTTGTATTTAATTAATGCAGGTGAACCGTATACGTTTTAGAATAGGCCTATAAGTGTAATTTAAAAAGAAAATCCAAACTAATCCACTAATAATACTATAGGTAACTGAAGTAAGTGTTCTTTTTAAGTAACTGCGCAGTGTCACAGCCTTTCATGTTTCCTGAAAGCTGAAGCTTTTAATACAAAAGGTAATTTAGCAGATAATGATGATAATTCATTTAAAATTGTTGTGAATATTGTGACCTTGTGTAGCCTGCTTTAAACATGATTCAGAGCTCATGGACATCTGAGGAATGAATTCAAAGCCTTTTTAATAATGAACTGTAAGCCATTGCAGTGTTACCCATATGTCTTGACTGCATAGAGGTGACGTTTCAATCAGCACTTTCTTTTTCATCACGAGAATCATGTATAAGCTGGCAGTTGAAATGTTTCTATACCTCAGGGACGTCACAACCTTGGAGACTTAATAACATGAATGCTGTTTGTATGACTTCTCGCTGGCACCGCTCAATTGAAATTAATTGCAGCCCAAGGGTCGCTGTTTCACCGTATTAATTAATATTCACACACTTCCCTAAGAGAAAAGCAGTGGCGATTTATAACGGCTGCACCCTCCTCCTCAACCACACAAAAGAGGGGAACTTCCTTCAGGGAGATTGATGTTGCTGCCGTACACTCAGTTCTCAGGGGAGGAGAGAGAGAATGAAACTAGAAACCTGTGACAAAAGAGAGTGCTAAATGTCAACATAACACACACCATGACCATGTCTCTGCCCATAGAAGTATGGCTAAAATAATCTGAAATAATATAATATATATAAAAAAACACTGTGAATAACACTGATTATCTCTTCATCACAGCACCTGTTAGTTGTTGGGATATATTAGGCAGAAAGTGAACATTTGTCCTCAAAGTTTATGTATTAGAAGCAGGAAAAATGGGCAAGCATAAGGATTTGAGCGAGCTTGACAAGGGACAAATTGTGATGGCTAGACGACTGGGTCAGAGCATCTCCAAAACTGCAGCTCTTGTGGGGTGTTCCCGGTCTGCAGTGGTCAGTATCTATCAAAAGTGGTCCAAGGAAGGAACAGTGGTGAACCGGTGACAGGGTCATGGGCGGCCAAGGCTCATTGATGCACGTGGGGAGCGAAGGCTGGCCTGTGTGGTCCGATCAAACAGATGAGCTACTGTAGCTCAAATTGCTCAAGAAGTTAATGCTGGTTCTGATAGAAAGGTGTCAGAAGGTGGCCTTTTACATCATGTCTATGGCCGGGTGTGTGCGCGTTGCTTACCTGGCGAACATATGGCACCAGGAGGCAGTGTGATGCTTTGGGCAATGTTCTGCTGGGAAACCTTGGGTCCTGCCATCCATGTGGATGTTACTTTGACACGTACTACGTACCACCTACCCAAGCACTGTTGCAGACCATGTACACCCTTTCATGGAAACAGTATTCCCTGGTGGCTGTGGCCTCTTTCAGCAGGATAACAAAGCAAAAATGGTTCAAGAATGGTTTGAGGAGCACAATGAGTTTGAGGTGTTGACTTGGCCAACAAATTCCCCAGATCTCAATCCAATCGAGCATCTGTGGGATGTGCTGAACAAACAAGTCTGATCCATGGAGGCCCCACCTCACAACTTACAGGATCTGCTGCTAACATTTTGGTGCCAGACATCACAGCACACCTTCAGGGGTCTAGTGGAGTCCATGCCTCAACAGTCAGGGCTGTTTTGGCAGCAAAAGGAGGACCAACACAATATTAGGAAGGTGGTCATAATGTTATGCCTGATCAGTGTATATATGTATATATATTCAAAAGTCAGTAACATTTTATTTATATTTTTGAAATAAGTTGGCTGCAAAAATACAGTAAAAGTACAGTACTGACCCCAAACATGTCTCTAATGTACTTTAATGTACACTACCATTAAAAAGTTTAAGGTCACGTTTTTAAGGAAGCAAGGATGCATTAAATTGATCAAAATTGACAGTAAATATATTTATACTGTTGTAAAGATTTCTTTATCAAATAAAGGCTGTTGAACTTTCTATTCATCAGAGTCCTGGCAAACAAAAAACACAATTTCCACAAAAAATTAAGCAGCACGACGGTTTTTAACATTGATATAAATGTTTCTTGAGCTGCAAATCAGTATATTTGAATAATTTCTGAAGGATCATGTGACTCTAAAGACTGGAGTAATGCTGCTGAAAATTCAGCTTTACCAACACATGAATACATTCTAAAATATAGTCAAATAGAAAGTTCTTTTAAATTGTAATATTTCACAATGTTACTGTTTTACTGTATAATTTGATCAATTAAATGCAGCTTTGAGCATAAGAGACCTTTGAACTGGAGTGTATGCAAGCAGATGCAGTGAACAGAACACATAAAAAGAACACGCATTTCAAAATAAATGGTTTTAATAAATTAAGAGCTGGGAGAGCAGGAAGTCTTGGTAAAAGGGGTTATGTTATTTTATTAGTTTTAAATTTGTATCTACAACGAAGGGACAAGCAAAAAATAAAGCAACAACTCCATGAAAAAAAGAAATCAGAGAGAGAGAAAAAATACATTATTGAAGCACTTTTTCCATCCTTTTTTTTAATAAGCAACTTTTAAATCTAAAAGTAACTTTACAATATAAAGAAACATACAAAGAACATCTTAATTTACTACACAAGACAGAAAGAGTCCCTAAGACAAGGATCCAAACTACCCTAAACATGAAATACAAAGCAAACCCAGGAGACAGACTGCTTTATACTCAATACTGCTTTTCGTTTGCCAGAAAGAACAACGGTGGAGGATTTTTTCCTCCCTTTCCCACATCTGAAGCCCCTCAGCACCTCGTCTCCTCGCTAATGTTACAGTATCGTACAGCGTCACAATAGAATTACAGAGATGGCCAACGACGTGAGTGGTTTACATACAGAGGACTGGCCGAGGAGAAGAGAGACTGCAACCTAGAAAACACTATCTCAAGAGAACGGGAAGGACACTTCCCTCCATTTTATTATTATTATTTTTTAAATCCTCACTCTTTTTTTTTGTTCGTTTTTTAAAATTTAAATAGATAAAAATCCTTCATAGTAAAGTTTGCAATGCGTGGTCCCTTTTGCACATAAAGAGACGACTTCCTGTGTTCATGTATGTCCATATAGGCAATGTGTTAAAAGGTGGGCTGCTGTCTGGAAAGTGCAAAGTGAGGACACGTCCGAGAGAGAACGGATGCATCGTGAGGCTTTCGCCCTCCGCAAGCGCCCTCCCGTTTGTCTGTTCTACGAGGAGCGAGCGGTACTGGTTACTTTCCTGTTCTCCTAAAACATGAGCGCTCAGACGTCGTTTACTAAGTAGAGGCTGACAAAATCTTTACATTTGCATGATTTAGTACATCTGTACAGTGGAACAGAGTCAAGGACAGAGAATGGCGACTCTTTACATTTTTTTTTTCTACCCCCAAGATCTCGTAGTATTCATTGGTAGTGACTGAAATATCAAAACATGTCAATGATATCAAAATGCATTTTACAGTATTTACAAAGAAAGAAAGTAATAAAATAAGATAAACACTGTATAAATGTGTGTTTCTTGGTGTACATCGTGTCGTTGAGCTGTGGAGAACTTAAAAACAGGTGCTGTGTGATTAAAGTGTGTGTATGTAATCAGCAGGAGGATTTTAGCATTTAGCTCTGATATTTACCGGTTCCTTCTGACCCCTAATAAGCATTTCACTGAGAATTCCAAAAACACATTTTGTTTAAAGGACACAACAGATATACCCAATGCAGAAGACAAAAAAAAAAAAAAAAGGAAAAACAAACAGGCTGTCGGGCACATTTAGCTCATATATCCCTCATTCAGTAGTCCCTGGACGTCATATTATGGACCCTTCATTTCATAAGCTCAGAAAAGGTCTGGATGTGGCTGACATCTCATGTTTTTGCACATTATATTAGGTGTAATCATAGACTGTAAAAAAAGATGGACGACGTGTCTCCACTTTCTTCCACTGTAGAAAAATGAAGCCAAAATAGCCCAGAAATGAACGTTGACATCATGCCCCAATTGGAGTCTGAGTCTGCGCAGTAGTGATCCTGAGGAGGAGCCGCGGTATCAAGGTCCCGCCCAAGCTCAATCGCAAGCACAGCTATCAATCATGTCGTTACACCCGTTTTAATAGCAACAAATAATGAACTAAAACCAAACTTATTGGGAAAACGAACACTTGAACATGCGTCAGCGTGATGAGAACTACCTAAAATGACAGAAACCATCTTTGGAAAACTTGAAGTGTAATTGGATGTTTAATTTGGCTAGCTCGCGTCCCATTCGATTGCATGGAGAGGGCGGGGTTTATTACCTATACTGCAGCCAACCACCAGGGGGCGATCAAAATGTTTTGGCTTCACTTTTCAGGACGTGATATAGTTAACAAAATGTGTTTGAGGAGGAGGATTTTGTTCGACGCCTGAAAAAGTATCCAGTATGATGAGCACCGAGCCAATGGGAACCTCATTTGTAGTGAAATGTCATGTGACCTGTTCAGATTCATGCAAAAAAGGAAAGCGTGTGGGTCTCTGGCGAGGGACAGAACGATACAGATCTTCAGGAGGTATCTTAGACTGGCATATTTACATGTGTACAATATGTCCTGACGGGTCGCATGCGAGACGTGTGCGCGATAAATCAATTCATGAACAAAAACAACAAATAAATAAGATGTGAATCACGGTGTCGTGTGTTTAAGTCAAGTTTAGCACTGGTTGCTAGAATAACTGCATGGTTTCGGCTCTGGTAATGACATCACTTCCTCTCTATAGATAGTTTGAGACTCCAAAACGTGTTGTCAGACACACAGGCTGGTCTGAGAGGTTAAAGTCGCTGCTGGTTTGGGCCTCGGTTGTTCACTCAACAGGGACAATGAAACCTGTATACTAGAGACGTAGAATAAAAGGTACGGCTACCTTTTTAATCTGCAGGAGGTAAGATTTCACAGCAAACACAAAACGTAGTGTAGACCTACTGCAAAAGTCATGACACGTTGTTGTGCATTATGGATGTGTGCTTTTTTTTTTGTCAAATTCATGGTTTACATAACAATGTGCCCCTTTCCAAAAAAAGATTAAAACCTAATAACCATCATTACAATATTAATAAAAATAAAATCAACAATTGATAATAATACAATACATACACAGAAGAATGAAAACGTTCATTGCCAAACCCATCGTAATGAGTTTCCTCTTGCATTTACACAATAAAATGGAGGAAAAAGGTGCAGATATTTTCCACTGTAAAAACGACTGCATCCATTCAAGATTAAAAAAAATGAATCAAAAAAGTGGAGTGAGTTCATAAAGATCATAAAGTGAGCAGCCCGGTGAAGCTGCTCACTCACACACACACACACACACACACACACACACACACACACACACCTGCCTTCATATGTGTGTTGAGCCCCGTTTAGTGTCCTGAACCAGAGAGAAAGTCCGGGAGGCAGGGAGATTCAGTCAACAAGCTCTTTCTGTGGCTCTGGGGCTGTTTCCTGTTGCCGCTGGCCATTTTGCACAAGCTGGGATGGGCCACTTTCATGTGAGTCCTCTGCTCGTGGGGCATCCCAGAAGGCTGTGCAGAAAAAGCCAGAGTTCCGTGGGCAGAGGGTGCCGGGGGTTGATCGACGTGAAGAGGGGACGGGGTAAAAAAAGGACCGGGGCAGTCGGAGGGGGTTTGAAAACGAAACAAAAAAGAAAACCCCAAATAAAATGATAAAACAAGAAGAAGAAAAAAAAAAAAAATCACACACTCATCGTCATGTTGGGTGAATACTGGAAAGAGAGAAGGGGGGAGGGGGGGTATAGAGGAGGTGAGATCATGAGAACTCCACACAGAGCAAATACAAGATGGTTATGACATAACTGTCCCAAAATACAGCAAGAAAATGCATGATTTTGTTGACAAAGCAGTAACCAAAGGACAGCAAACTTGGAAATAAACTGTCCAGGAAACTGCTGGTCTTTTCAAATTTCCAGCACTCACTCTTGGACTGAATCAGGAACACTTACAAATCAAATCATTTTGTATCTCTCTCTCTCTTTTTTTTAAATTTGCCTTTGATTTGATATTCTGTTCTGTTCTGAGTAACATGGTGGGGCCTTCTGAGTGCCTGCTGGGCGGAGCTACACTAACATTCCAAAGCTTGGGGTCAGTACGATTTTTTTATGTTTTTGAAAGAAGTCTCTTATGCTCACCAACACTGCATTTATTTGATCAAAAATATAGTAAAACAGTAATATTGTGATATTTTATTACAATTTAAAATAACTGTTTTCTACTTTAATACATTTTAAATGTAATTTATTCATGTTATGCAAAGCTGAATTTTCAGCGTCATTACTCCAGTCTTCAGTATCACATGATCCTTCAGAAATCATTCTAATATTATAATTTAGTGCTTTAGAAACATTTCTTATTATCATCAAGGTTGAAAACAGTTGTTCCGCTTAATATTAAAGGGATAGTTCACCCAAAAATTAAAATTATCCCATAATTTACTCACTCTCAAGCCATCATAGGTGTATATGACTTGCTTCTTACAGCCAAATACTATCGGAGTTATATTAAAAAATATCCTGGCTCTTCCAAGCTTTATAATGGGAGTGAATAGTAACTTAGATTTTAAAGCCCAAATAAGAGCATCTTGTAAGAGAAATATCCATATTTATAACTTTATCACTGGCTTCCAGTAACATCGGCATTAACGTTGCGTTCTGGCGGAAAAGTGACCCGATGTATGACGTAGGAGACGCGTAAGCTTAGGTGAGAGTAGACGTCTCTTGCGGTTCAAACAACTAGGGCAGGGAAACAAACTCAAGCTCCTCTTCTCTTATATCAAAATCCTCCGACATTTCTCTTTAAAAATTTGCGTTTTAGACTTCTAATTTGTGACCGGTGTTTTATTTTGCTCCATCCTCTTTGCTTCTGCGTTCGTCAATACATGTGTCACTCTTCAGCGGAACTCGACCCGCGTACGGCCATTAGCGGAAGCCAGTGATTATGGTTTATAAAGTTATAAATATCAATATTTTTCTTACAAAAACGCATCGCTTCCTTTCAGAAGGCCTTTATTAACCCCCTGGAGCCATATGGATTACTTTTATGATGGATGGATGTGCTTTTTTGGGCTTCACTCCCATTATAATGCTTGGAAGAGCCAGGATATTTTAATATAATATAATTAATTAATAGAACTCTGATTGTGTTTGGCTGAAAGAAGAAAGTCATATACACCTAGGATGGCTTAAAGGTGAGTAAATTATGAGATATGAACTATCCCTTTAATGTGGAAACCGTGATACTTTTTTTGAGGATTTGTTGAGGAAAAGGTCATAAGAACAGCATATATTTGAAATATTTTTTGTAACAATGTGTCTTTACTATCACTTTTGATCACTTTAATATGTTTTTGCTAAATAAAAGTATTAATTTCTTTCAAAAAATCTTACTGACCCCAAATGTTTGAACAGTAGTGTATATGACTGGCAGGTGAGGGGAGTGGCAGGTCTTTGGGTCTGGGTCAGAATCTACTCACACTTTCACTTTGGAATGGGTTGAGGAAGTTGCCTCCCATTTCTCCGTCATCCCGCGGTGTGCCCGGTGGGTTGTTCATGCCTGCCATGTTGTTGGGGGAGTTCTGCAGCAAAAGAGATGTTTGACAAAGACAGTTGAGAATGAGATGTGAAAACATTGGGGGAAAAATACTGACTGGCAAACTAAAACCTTCCTTACCTTTGGCAACCCATCCATGTCACCAGAGCCTGAAATAAATAAACATAGTAAATGTTTATATTATTAAAAGGCCTTTTGTAACTTATTAATCGCATGAAATCAGATTTAGATATTATTTTGATGCAGTGCAAATGCTTACCTAATGATCCGTTCATATGATGGGGTTCCATGCCACCCATGCCGCCCATTGGGCCATCTGGACCAGGACCCATGGGGAACTGAGAAACACAGAGAAACAATCACATTCAACCAACCATCCACATCCACTGCCCTGAGTACAATAAGACTGTGTGAATTATTGAATGCGAGAGATAAACATAGATAAGCATGCCCCCTTTGTTTTCTCTGAAAGCATGCATGCATTTTTATGAAAACAAAGATCATAATGTGACATTTAGGATTAATATGAGTAAAGCATAATGTACAGTCAGGAGCTCATTATTACAAATAAATCCAGACAGGTCTTAAATCACACTGAAGGGATTTATTTTGAGATAGCGACCGACTGGCATTATCAAGATTATTACATGACTATTTAAGCAAATAAATAAATAATTGTACATTAAAGATTGATTTGAGTTCAAATTATACTATTATATAAGAAGAAAGAGACCATGGAGTGTTATGAGCACTAGCACTTAATATTCAACAGTATTATGGATCTGACTGTACTGACACTGTTTTCTGAGAACTGAACTGAGCTGGACGATGACATCATTTTTTTGCAGAACTGCTTTATATAGATGAAATGAACTAATTTAATAACTGATGATCTTTACAACGGCTCTGAATCAACACTGAAATCTTCAGCTGAACAACAGCCGCAAATGCATCATTTTCCTGTTATCACTGTAAAGCTGCTTTGAAACGATCTGGTTTGTATAAATGCTATATAAATAAAGGTGACTTGACTCGACTAGCATACTAGCACAGCTACAATATGAAGGTAATCAAATAACAGCCAATTATACAGCTTAGCAGTCATGATACATAAATATTTGACTGCTGAGTGCCAAAACTCACCAATCAGAGCCAAGTATTCCCAATTGCCAAATGTTGAGAATCAAAATATGTAGCAGTGGCTTTGAAAATACACCACAAATGTCAAAAAGTAATTAAGTGGAGAGATATTACACTACAGTTTATAAGTTTGGGGTCAATAAGATTTATTTTTTGAAAGAAATGAATGCTTTAACTGGCAAGGATGCATTCAATTAATCTAAAGTGACTGTAAAGACACTTGTGATGTTACAAAAGATTTTTATATATCAACCAGCACAACTTTTTTTCAACACTGATAATAACAATAATAAGTAGCATTTCTTGAGCACCGAATCAGCATGTTAGAATGATTTCTGAAAGAACGTGACGCTGAAGACTGGAGTAAATCGCTGAACATTCAGCTTTACCATCACAGGAATAAATTACATTTGAAAATATATTAGCGTAGAAAACAGTTGTTTTAAATAGCCATATTTCACAATATTACTGTTTTACTGTATTTTTGATCAATTCAATTTAGCTTTGGTGAACATAAGAGACTTCTTTCAAAAACATTGAAACAATCTTATAATTGCTCTGGAAAATACATATCAAGAGTAATGCATACGTTAGGTCTGTTTCCTCCTGGTCCAATAGGGTTCATCATTGTGTAGATATTTTCACTGGAGTTTGTGGAGTCTAGTAGAGAAGAGAGCAGAAAGCAATTTAAGTTTGTTTCTAAGACCAACACAACTTCCAAGCATATTCAGATAGCCAATGCTTTAGCAGCACACCAGATCAATACAGAACATGGTTGGACTGGATTAATCAACATTATAAATGTGTTCCTTTAATGATTTATGGCTTGTGTGCGAGAAAGAGTGTGAGAGAAAGAGGGAGGGAGACTCAGCTCACACCCATAATCTGTGGTTCAACATCACAAACAGAAGCGTTTGGAGTGGAATTACATTAACGTAGTGGGAGGGGTGGAGCTGATGTCACAAGTTTTGTTTTCCTGCCAGGGGAAGTGCAGGTAACCTTGCAGTGATATTGGCTGCTGGGTAGGGAGGGAGGGAGAGGGTGTTAAATAGGGTGTTTGTGAAGTGCTGAGCATCTTCCTTCCTGGAGAGACATGAACCGTTTCCGGCTGTGCCGATTATAGAGACGAGGTGAGAGCAAGTGTGTTGTGTGTGAATGACATGCATAAGGGGGAGCGACAGAACAGATCTACTGTACCTCCTGGGCTTGGCATTATGGGAGTTCCTGGTGGACCACCTCCTCCTGGAGGACCCTGAGGGAGGAAACACGCACACAAACATGAGCTTAGCTTTTTAGTGTGTAACAGTATCAGAACTACCAGAGGAGCAGTTTTAAACAAAGAAACACTAGGCACAGGGGAGCCATTAAGCCGCTTTGACTAATGTGCAGATATTTTACTTTTAAGAGAGGCAATGCTAGGAGCAAAACTAAGCAGGATAGTAATTGCTCAAGTAAAATCAATACATTTAGAAACTTTAATATGTGCTTAGTTATGCTTTTAGTTTCCAAAGGGAAGCACTACATTTTGCAGTTTTCCTTTGAGCTAAAGACAGAGAGGGGAAAAGCAAAAGATCTCTGCAACATGCTCTCTGAATGGTCAATATGGACATACATTCATAACCAATTTTAGTTCTATAAGACTATTTTCCTCCTGAAACATTGCTGACACACACTTTTGAGATGCTGTCAAATCAATGAATCACGATTAAATCGCATATAACATAAAAGTTTGTAATATATATATATATATATATATATATATATATATATATATATATATATATATATATATATATATATATATATATAGTATAGTATATACTACAAAACATTTATTTAGATTTCTTGTTGACTAAAGTTTGGTACTCACCACGTAGTTGCCTGGAGACGAGGAGGAGTATGCTATCTGTCAACCCAAGCAAAAGAATATGCATACAGTTTATTTTGATGAGAATAAAACATTAAACTACACCACTTAATGGTAATACTATGATATATAAATAATATAATAATCTTTGGTATATAATAAAGTACCAGGTCTGTGCAGCAATAATGCATGTCACGTGTTTGTCTGCAGCTACAAAGTTGCATGCAGACAACAGCGCAAGTATGAAACTTACCGAGTTAGCATTGGGGTTTGGCCAGGGGCCACGTCCTCCAGGTCCCCTGTAAAAAGGATAAAAAAACAGAGCAGAGACAGATGAAGGTTAACAAACATGATTTAATGGGATTAAATAAATGGTGACAGGGAGTGATATCATGTTGAAGAACTCACATGTTCATTCCGGGCATGCCTGGACCACCGAGAGAGTTTGGAGGAGGCCTCATACCACCATAGTTCTACAATGGGCAGGGCATAGAAAACCAAAACACACACATTTCAACAATCATTTTACATAAATACATACATAAATATTTTATATCATTCTAATTGTATATATAAACAAAATAGATCATTTTGAAAATTAAATATATATATACACACACACACACACACACACACACACACAATTATAATACTTAATACTTGAATTATACCTAATTTTAATTTTAAAAATAAATACATTAAATAAATGTATTTATTTTAAAAATTAAATACAAAATTATAATACTTAAATTATACCTCTTTTTTTAAATGAATACATGTATTTATCTACTTAGATTGAATTAGATTTATACCCAAATAAGTATTATTTTTATTAATGATTTTAAAAATTGTATTTAAGTTGATTAAATTAAAATATAAAAAAATATTTTAATAGATTTTTTGTATGTAATTCTTATATATACACAATTATAATTGATTTATTAGATTATAAAATTATAAGAAATATATACAAATATATTTTGTTAAATTAAATAACATTTTTATACAATTTTAAATTAATTATAACTGTATGCATAAATAAGAATAATTACATACAAACAAATAAATTAATAAATGCACACTGAGTTGAAAATCTGTGTTGTCTTGGCATTATTTTGGTACACTATCTGTTTCAATTCAGAGTACAAGCTCACTATTTTTTGGGGGGGGGGGATGGGGGCTGAAGATGCAGCAATGGTGCAGTATAGGAATTAGTGCCCTTCATCCACTGTCGGCCGTAGTGGTGGGGATCCAACCAAACAGGTTGGGATGCGATTGACACTATGCTAACGAAGTTCTGCTCAGGCAGACGGAGGCCCACCTGTCTGGCTGCCCGTGGGTGGAGGGCAAAGTGTGACAGAGCCTTTCAGGCCTGAGGCTGCTTCTTTCTAACCCGAGCCTTTGTTCTGCGCTCTACCCAATTTGTCGAACAGATGCTGCACCAGCTGCCGATTTGTGCAGCACCTCGCTTGCCAAAAACGAGAAGGACAGAGAGAGAGAGCAGCAAGGAGAACTCTGCTTTCAGCACAGGTGTGTTAAGAGGAGTAACGGGGTTCAGACTGTCTTAGTCCTGTGGCGTTTGACTTGGGGCGACTACCAGAGGATAAATGAGCAAAATTATATGCCTACCTGAGGGCCCATGCCACCCATCCCTCTGGGAGGATTCATTCTCATCGGGCCGCCCATGTTAGGATGTCCTGGAAAATATTAGATTTATTTAGATTGAGATAATAGACAGGTGATAATATATCATTCTTCAGTCTGCATGTAAATGGCTCTGTAGTTATGAAGTGTTGGAGTGGGGGAGAATGGACCAAGATGCTACCTTGTGGTCTGGTTGGGTCCAAACTGTTTGGCAGGAGTGGTTGTGATCCTGGAACCCCTACAGGAGGCTGAGGAGGACATAAATGAGCGAAGGTCAATGAAAGACATGGAAAGTTTTACAGAAAACGTATATCATGTTTACACTGTATGCGACTTCCAACATCTACATTGGAACAGTGTAAATGGGAGAATTTCTTTCCACCTTTACTTTAAAATGGAAGTACATAAAAATGTAACTTCAATAGCCTTTTAAACAATTGGCCTCTGAAAATTGTGCCCACAGTTAGAAAGATTAAAACACCAGAGACCAGAAACATCACAAACTGGCTTTGATGTATCAGTCACAAGTCATTAAAATGTATAATGAATCAAATTAATGTAAATAGAATCCCAAAAAATCTATTTACACGTAAAATCACACGATTTGTAAAAAAATAATTATAATAATAATTATTATTATTTATCATTTTGGAGTGTCACTGGCATGTATGAACATCAATCACATGGCTCTGTAGGCAAAGTTTGTTTGGAAACGGTTTGTTGTTAAGATTCCTAAGTTCAGACCAATACATTTCGGTGACATTTGTGTCATTTTAGTATATTTATAAACATTTTAATGTCTATAGACTATTATAGTAATTATTGATATTTTTAATTAGCTATTAGCTAAGTATTCCAGTTTTAAGTAATAGTGTTACTTTTTATATTTATATTTAATTTTATTAATGTTATTTATTTTTACTTACACTATTTCAATTAGTTGCCAAGGTTTTAGTTCTCTTCTATTATTTAGATTTTATTTTATAATAAAATTATTTAAATTAAACAAACATTTTTTTTATAGTTTTAGTCGTAGTTAACAATAGCAACACTGGATAACACTTTTAGCCAATAAAATATTAAAGAGCCATGCAAAACTTTCCTGTAGCTCAAACAATAGAGTGTGGCGCTAGCAACGCCAAGGTCATGGGTTTGATTCCCAGGGAAAGCAAAATGTTCCCATTTTTGTCAGTTCCCAGGGAACTGACAAAAATGTAAAATGTGTACCTTGAATGCAATGTAAGTCGCTTTGGATAAAAGCGTCTGCCAAATGCATAAATGTAAATGTAAATGCAAAACAACAAAAAAAAGATTCAGAATAGAAATTCCCATGACTTTAAAATGATCCCTGATTGTGGTGACCCTGAAGATGTGTGTAAAAATGGAAGAACTATTGGCAGTGTGAGGATGTTTTCTGTACCTGATTTGGCATGCGAAGAGACGGCCGTGGTCCACCAGGGTACCGTGGAGACATAAAAGGCTAGAAGAAGAAGAAGAAGAGAAAAAAGGCGTCATTATCAACATGTTGCCCTATTTAAGAGGAAAGCGAGAGCATTGTATAGACCAGAATGAATGAGTGCAGCAGGCCAGGCTATAGCAGATGGAATGGACAGACAGATGCACGGAGAGCAGAAGCCAACGCAAGATGACATCAAATAAGTACATTTGACATCTCTCCTTCTGTCCCTCAACACAGACTGCTCCCATTCTGCCTTTTAAACGTGCACACACATACACTCTTTTGGTGTTTCGACAAACGCATAGGAGAGCATCGGGAAAGTCAGACCTCGAGCGGCTGCACTTAGACGCTTCTCAAGTGAAAGTCTGGTCAGGAAGGAAAGTGACCACAACAACCCAAACGAGGGCAGAATCGTGCCTGTGTCCTGACATACAAACCATTAGAGTCGTGTGGCTGCGCGTCTAGAGACGAAACCCGATGCCACTTCTGTGGTCAAGGCCTGTGGGAAGCTCCCCGAGAGACTCTCGCCAACTTTTAGGGCTCTGTTGAAACATGTCGGCGCTGAACGGACGAGGGATAGGCTGCAAGGGTGTGTGTGTGTGTGTGTATGTGCATGTGTTTTTACAGCTAATTGGAGTGATTCTACCATTGTAGGAAGATGTTGTACAACTGTAGTGCTCTAATATGCAGCGTGTGTGTTTTTTCCAGGAGAAAGGAAGTGTCTGATAAGTGTAGGTTTCGCTGTGTTGTGTGGGTATGCGCATGTGAGTGCACATTCACACGCAGTCGTTCTGGTTTCTGCGCAGTCAGTGTGCTTGTGTGTGTGTTTGTGAGTGCGCTGTGTGGCGGGAGCCTCTACAATATTAATGTGCTATTGATGGGGGTTGGGGTGAGGCCCAGGAGTGGAGGCCCATCTCCAAGAACAAGGAGGAGACTGAATTATTTATCCTGATCGCAGGGAGTCGACTCTATGGAGGGGGTGGGAGGTATACAGGATACTTCACACTCCCAATATAGAGAAACAGAGGGAGGAAGAAAGAAATAAGAAAGACAAAAGAGGAATGGACTTTAGGGTGTATGCCCAATGAAAATGGGATGTGTTGTTTTCACTACATGTTTACCAGATTTTTATCTCTGTCCACTTTTATTGTACCCAACAGTAAAACCTATTGAACTGTACTTCTATTCCTCACAGCCTTGCTTTCAGTTGTAAAAAAAATCTATCAAAATATTTAATCCACAATTCTGTCATCTATGCACTCTTATGTTGTTCCAAACCTGTATGACTTTCTTTTTCTATGTAACACAAAAAAGATATTCTGAATACTGTGCAAGCTGCTCCTTTCCATCCACTTTTTAATGAATGGGGACTGAAGCTTTTAAGCTTCAAAAAGGATATAAAAGCACCATAAAACATACACTAGCATACAAAAATGTTGGGGTCAGTAAGATTTTATTTAGCAAGGATGCATTACATTGACCAAAAATGACAGTAAAGACATTTATAATGTTACAAAAGATTTCAAATAAATACTGTTCTTTTGAACTTCCTATTAAATTTTCCAGTCCAATTCATGAATGAATCATTCAGACCAGATTTGTGAACTAGATCAACCGATACTTTGAAGAGATCAGATAAAAAAAAAAAAAGATTTGTTCACAAATCAGACATTGGTTCTTCTCTCATGAACAACACTATGGTGGATATCAAGACTTTCAGTGAACTTAATTGCCTTTTTCTTAAACAAATCTAACTTCAGAAGACTTAAAATATAGCACAAGATTCAAATGGATCACTTTTGTCATACTTTTATGGTGTTTGTTTGTTCTTTCTTTCTTAAAGGGTTAGTTCATCATTTACTCACCCTAATGTCGTTCCAAACCCAAAAGACCTTAGTTCATCTTCGGAACACAAATGAAGATCTTTTGATGAAATCCGAGAGCTTTCTGTACTTTCCATTGACAGCTACACAACTACACCTTTGACGCTTCAAAAAGTTCATAAAGATTTCATTTAGGTTTTTATTCACATTTAAACACTGATCAGCAAGCTTGATCTTCTGTTTACCACAACTGATGTGTGAGATGATGAATGTTTATATGCGAATAAATGTCTAAATTCAATCTGTTCATCATATGAAGCGATCAAGTCTCTTCAGAAAATTTGGACTAAACCGCTCAATTCATATGGATTAGTTTTACAATCTCTTTATGAACTTTTTAAGGCGTCAAAGTATCAGGTGCATAGCTGTCAGAGGGGGGACTGAAAGCTCTCAGATTTCTTCAAAAAGATTAATTTGTGTTCCGAAGATGAACGAAAGTCTTACGGGTTTGAAGCGACATGAGGGTGTGTAATTAATGACAGAATTTTTGGGTGAACTATCCCTTTAAAAGCTTCAGTCTCCATTTATTGTAGTTGTATGAAAATAAACAGAAAGAAAGTCATACTGGTTTAGAACAACATGAAGGTGTGTAAATGAACTATCCCTTTAAAAATGGCATCAACCCTGACTACAGTCCATACACAGGACAGTTGAGTAAAATTCTGCAACTTTGGTTCGAAGAATGTGTTTACAAAAAGAGGGCTTGAAAAAAACCTGAAAATTAAAAATAACCATGTAATTTACACCGTTCATCTTGTCCAAGTGAGTTGATGCCAGCGTCGCCATCAGTTCTCATGTGTGCAAGTGTGACCCGTGTGTATATCGAGGGTGCAAGCAAGGACACGGTGTGTATGTATGTGTGAGGGTTGCTGTGTGTCTTACCTGGCCGTGTGGTCCCATCATGGGGTTGCTGGTATTGTGTGGGGGAGGCTGTGCGTGTGGTGACGGCTGCGAGCCGGGAGGCCCCTTTAAGAGAGAAGAGGGAGATGAGAGATGCACAGACGGCCTTCCAGTGAGGCCTGCTGCTGCCGAAGCCCTTACACAAACACACACAAAACAAACTCGCTCACACTCATTCACTAGGTACTAAATACTGGTGGAAAACCCAAAGCTAGTGTGTAGAGTTCAATGAAAAATGGCAGTTTATGAGAATCAAACAACTAGCTGTTATTTCAAGCAGAAAGTTCTCAATAAAACATGACAGGGTTTTATAGACCCACTTCATCATTTTGAAGAAAAATGTGTTTCAGATACATCAGTGATGAGCGAGTCTTTGAATTCATACTTCAACACCAACCATACAAGCTCAACAACACATCAAGGCATTGTGGGACGTTGAATATTAAGCTCATGTTGACTTAATGTAACATAAGATCCAAATCACTACAAATATGGATATCCCAATATCAAAACATTGGATAAGTGGATAAATATTTTCACATGATGGCCGATAACTGATAAATAGTTTACTTAAAATATATTCACATAGATATTAAAATTCTGTCAAAATTAAAAATTAAATGTTAAAAATAAACATAATAAAAAAATAAAATTGACAACATTATAATATGAAATATAAAAATGGATATTCATTTTGAGATTTGCTAAAGGTCACATTTAACAGTGATACTAAATTTAGGGGAAATTAGCATGCACAATTACATACAATATTAACCAATACCAATAAATAAACAAAATATTAAATTAAATGAAAACCGCATCGCAACGCCTTTGTACCATGATGAAGAGTTTTGCACAAGCAAACACCACATGCATATATTCTTCAGAAAATGTGAAATTAGTTTGTAGAGCAGCATCGTTTATGTACTGTATGTACAGTAGAAACATTTCCGCGAAATGTGTCACATAAAACCCATTAAACCCCTCATTCTATATAACTCTTGCACAGAGCATCCATTAGTGTTCATTAATGATCAACAGGCCATTGAGCTCCAGTCCAAAATGGTTCTGTAAGGAATATGAGACTTTGTGACTAATAACTAACACACAGCAAAGGAGCTTAGCTTCTATTCCTCTCTCCCCCCGAACAACAAGCCCGAATGAGAAACATATGGCATTATGGGTCCTGTGCACCTACATTAAGAGCGTTCAGCCAATCACGGTGCGCCGCAGTTCTGCCTCATTGGGGAAGGATCTCAAAACAGCGATATATAAAAATCACTTCCGACACCTTTGAGAAGATGATAACCTGCCACTTACTGGCATGGCTATCAACAGAGAGCCCTTCAATCTCCATTCTCAGGCCCTAAAGGGGCAGTTAGTTTGACAGTATTCATACACTGAATGACGGCCGCAGGACAGCTGCAATAGCTCTTCTCGACCACTCGGGGGCAGTGTTAACAAAGCAAACCTCTCAGTGGTGTTCATTTATCTCACAGAAGTACAATATTTATTCTGAGCACTGAACTCTTCACTAATCGACTTAAAAATATACAGTAATCAGGTGCACACATTTCTATGCTAATCATGTCAAGGAATACTGATGTCAACAGAAGTTTCACGTTAAAACGAAAGAATACTTTAAGGGAGGCAGCGGTTTCATTCGTAGAGTCTGTGTATGTGGTTGTGACCCATACTCATTACCGCCTCTTGACCTTTGGCCAGTGCTCAAACCTCAGACAAGCCCTCCTGCTGGTTTCAGAGGGGCTGAGGAAACCATCCATCCAGCACAACCGGAAATCTCCACGCTGGTGACCAGAGCTGCCACACACACCACAGCCACAGAACAACACATCTGCCCAGGGTACAACACTGACCCACCCCCGTCAACAAAAATAACACCACTGAATGAAACCGCACATTCAGAGTCGGAGCTGTGGCTTAGCGGTTAGTATATACATGCAATCATACACTCTTAAAAGTAAAAGGTTCTTTATTGGCATCAATGGTTCCATGAAGAACCTTTAACATCCATGGAACCTTTTCCTTGCTCAAAAGGTTCTTTATAATGGGAAAAGGTTCTTTAGATTATTAAAATGTTATTCTCATTAAGAAAAATCAAATGTTCACTGAAAGGTTCTTTTTGGGAACCCAAATTGGTTCTTATATGGCATTGCTGCAAAAACCTTCTTTTGGAACCTTTATTTTTAAGTGTACACAAATGCAGCTGGTCACATTTCAGTTCCACACTCATTTCTTCATAAATTATATCCTTTCTCTGCTGTTTGTATGAATAAGAGAGGCCAAAAGGCCCAAAACATACAAGAAGTACGACAACATTCTTCTGCAACCAATGAATTTAGTGATACAAGCACTCGGTTTTATAAAAGCATGCATGAGGTAAGGTGGTTTTTGTGAGATTTTGTTTCTGATTTAGCTGTGACCCGTCTCTGACCTCCCAGTGAGAGCGGATCGCTGCAGGGTCTGGCATGAGAGCTGCTCTACTGACTGTCCCAGAAACCATGCACCAATACAACAGGAATACATGAGCATATGTGTGTTTTCCCTGGCCACCTGCCTTTTTCAGAGTGGGTCTGAGGGAAGGATTAGAGGGGTCTAGGGATGCTCAAGGCCTCTTTAACTCATAGTAGCACTGAGGTCACAACTGTTCATTACACCTCATCACACACAGCAGTGGCTAGTAGCGCTCTCTCTGCCGCTCACTGCCTCTGCCTTTCTCTGCTAAATAAGCTTGGTCCTTGAGTAACACACCGTTCACTTCTCTTTCTCTCCACCTGACTTCCTAAATAATAAAAGCAGGGGTGTGCAGTATATCTGTGATCACACTGGCAAATATGTGGCAAATATTTGATTAGAACGATATCGTAAGTAGTCTATATCAGGGCTTGCTACCAAATTTTCTATGCCACGTTTTAAAGTCCTAAGAAAAGGAAAATCTAAATTACACCTGGAAACAAAAAGCTTTATTAAGCAGAATTGACAAGAATGTTTATTTTAATATACAACTTTATTTAAATTGTTGTGCTAATAGCTAATAATAAAAAATCCATTCCATACCATTCAAAAGTTTAGAGTCTGTAAGAATTTTTATATTTTTGAATGAAGACTTAAGCTCAGCAAGGCTGTATTTATTTGATTAAAAATACAGAAATATTGTAAAATATTATTTAAATTTAAAATAATGATTCAAGTATTTGGCATTTACAAGGTATTCCAATGTACTAACTATATGGTACATAACTAAAAAAAACATGGTATTATTACTATGGTAAACGTCCCAAAAAACAAATTCAAGGTAGTACCCTGGTACTTTTTGGTAAAAGTGATTTCAATTGTATTTATATTATTTTAATGCGTAAATTGACTAGAAACATATAAAATCATAAATTGTAGCACTATTTTTATTTAATCAACACACACCATAGTATAGATAATATTTTTTTCCTTTTGTATCTGCCATTACAAAAAAATAATGAGTAAAATGTCTATATTGTGCATCCCTAGTAAACAGATGAATGAACCCAAACCCACACAGTCCTGTTCTCTCAATGATGCTTTAGAAACGGATCTCAGGAGCAGCACACACACACACACACACACACACACACACACACCTCTTCTCTCACTCCCTCAGCACTAATCTGATATAAATAGCACTCCTCTGCTTCTCCAAAAATCTCCTCCACACCTCTCCGTTCCCTCCTTCTCCTCAAATCCTTCCCCTGTATTGCTCTCCCAACCCTTCCATTCCCTCCCCATACAGCGGAGATTCCAGACAGCGGTAGAAAGCGTCTCCTCCCTCGACTCTGCCTTATCACAAACACTGCCAAATGCCAGGCCTGTCCATCACTGAGCAAACGCTCCACCACCCCCGCTGCATCATGGGAAGGTGTGGATGTGTACAAGCATGTTTGATTATGAGGCTACGTGTGTCCATACTTGTATGTGTGTTATGTGAACCTTATGTTCCATGTAAACACATGGGAATAAACAGAAAAAATCTCTTTGACAAAATAGATCCACATCTCCACCTCAGGACAAGTAGAGGAAATTTTAATGCAAACAGGATTTTCAGTATATTTTAGTATTTAAACAAACCACGAACTATTCTGGATGCACCGATATTCAAACACTAGTCATTACAAATAAGTCACTAATTATTTTATCTTATGGCCGATAAATGGCCAATATTAAAATTCTATACAAATATAAAAAATATTTTGTCTAAAAAATTACAAATAAAACACAAAAAAAAAAAAAAATCAAGTTTTAAATGCTACAGGTGAATTTAACATTATAATGTACAGTGTGAAAATGGATATTCATTTTGAGATTTGCTACAAAAAATTACATTTAAGTGTTATTAAATTATTATTATTATTATTATTAGTGTTTTTAAAGATTACTTTTAGGTAAGCGTCAGATGATGCCAAAAGTAATCTAAAATGTAAAAATAAAGGAAATGAGCATGCATAATTAAATATCCAAAATGTCATGGAATCTCATGGTAATTATTTCAATTTAATCTGATGGTTCAATAAAATTAATGTGACAAAAAAAATATGTATATACAAAATCAGCCAATCAGTTAAATATTAGGTTTATTATATCTATATCTAGTTTAACATCAAAGTTGTTGTACGTGATGTGCAGTCTTCAATAGATAGATAGATAGATCTCAACCGAGAATGAAGGAGAGAATATATCTAGGGAACATAATATCATAAACACTTGGGTTTTTTTGACCTGTGCCAGCAAGTAACCACCTAGCAACCGTTTAAAACACTGAACTCCTTAGCAACTGCAAAGAAACGCCATAGCATCATGGCAGCTATGTTTCATAGATCAAAGAGCCTTTTTTTCATAGATGAACCACTCACAGATCTAGTTTATCCTCAAAGTTGCAGTCTTCTTAATCAGTAATGCCTGTACAACACCTTCATGAACACAACACGGCCTGCAGAATTGAATGAATAAAGCTGCAAGCATATAGATGGAGGGATGATGAAGAAAGAGAAGGAAAGATCTTATCAGGGAAGAAAGGAACACAATAAAATATGTTGAAGAAGGAAAAAGCACATGAAGAGTTGGCATCCTATTCAGTCTCTCTCTCACACTCACAGTTAAATGTTTTCTAACACAGTTAATAGATCATCAGCCAGCAACTGTTTCCATTGATTCATTATCGGAGCCGTATTACAGAAACATCCTAACTCCAGATCTTAGCCGTTCAGTAACCATGGCGATTTCCATTTGGGATCTGAAAGACTTGAGATAGGAAGAGTAATACAGCTCCAGAAATGAAACTACAGCTAATTTCCACTAACATTTAATGCTCTAAACCTTCATCTTACCATTGGACCATTGGTTTTTTTCCAGTGTGGAAAAAAGCAAAGTTGGGAATGATCTCATACTGATAGCAGAGCTCCAGGCTGCTGCCAAGCCGCCCACAGCTAGACAGACCCACCAGCAGCCCACGTGCACAGACAGAGAGAGAATGAATGAATGAATAAATGAATGGATGAAAGAATGGAGCGCAGGTGTGACAGGGTGATGAATGGAGAAGTAGGCAAAGAAGAATAAAACCAGCTGTTCTTACCTGAAAGAAACCAGGGGGCATGGGTCCGCCTGGCATGCCGTCGTTGGGGGGCATGTTGCCCATTACGGGGCTGGGGGCTGCTGCTGCACTCTGGGAAACAGAAATAGGGAACAAGTTAGTATAGAGATAGAGAATTAGTCAACCCTCAAGGACCAACCCTACCAACCCTAATACTACTTCGACTTGACATTATTTTGTCCTAGAGCTGCACGATTATGGATAAATCAGGAATCATGATTTTTTGTTTCAAATAGAGATCACAATTCTGCCACGATTCTGAAAAGACAACTAAACAATTCATTGGTTTGAATGTATGATTCAATGACTCGCTCATAAATACTTCACTTATTTCATTACTGGATGAATCTGCATTTTGAACGAATCTCTTGAATGAATGAATTATTCAATGACATACATTTTTAAGTAATTTGTCGCCACCTAGCGTAACAATGTAATTGATAAAATTGTTATTTGAAGCACCAAGTACTTTCAGAAGGATTTGCTCTATTTTGATCGTTTCCGTAGCCATCAGTGTTTATATCCTAGATATAAACTTTTATCCCAGTTTTACTGTGATATTTATAACTCCGAACTAACATTGCTGTTCAGCTGAAGACTGCTTGTGAAGCTGTTTTGTACATGACATCTGCTCTCTCTGGCTCAGATTTAAATGTTCCGGTGTGACTATGTCAAAGGTTTAATAGATACAGGCGTTGTCATTTAGGAATAAGATCATGTGGGTGTTTGAATCAAGAAGTTACTTAAAATTAGACAAAAAATTATATGTTTTCTCAACAGGCATTTATTAAGAAACATCTCTCCCCATTTTCCATTCAAAATTTGGGTAATATTGTTTTAATTGGTAAATAACATTACATACATTAATATCTTTTTTATAACAAAATTGATAATATAAAAATATCCTATTATATATCCAATTATAATCTAAATATAAATTGGCTGCAGAAAATTCAGCTTTGCATCACAGAAATAAATTACATTGTAAAATATATTTATTAAATACACAAATTTAAAATAGTTATTTCACAACATAACTGTATTGTTTTTTTTTTTTTTATCATATTCACCCATGACAATAATATCAAAACAACCAAACGTGGTAGGAGATGAAATTAAATGTCTCTTAGGCCACCTCGATCTATGTCTTACAAAACAAACGCTTTAACACCAGGTTGAGCAGACACACAATACAATACAGACCACAAACAAACATTATAGGCAGAATTTGCTGTGTTGGAGTTTGTCTAATTACCGCAAACAAAGCTTTTAGCTGTACAACCTCACTACATGGCTCTTAAACAGAGCATAATGTAAGTATCAGTGTGTAGTTTATATACAAGTAAGATCACTCTCGGTAAACCCGTACATTCAACAGAGAGTGTTAACACAAGAGGTTTATTTACATCAGAAAAACGCCTGCACTACAGCATGGCTCTTGTGTATCTGTGTACATACTTCCCCTCATAAAAGGGGCATAAAACAAGCAAACAGAGCGAGAGGAGCCTCAAGTGGAATCTCCTGAGCTAGTGGAACACTTAGAAACTGGGGCCCCTTTCCTCCGCTGGCCCCGTTCCCCCTCTCGCTCTCTCTCTCTCGGTTTGCCAGTCTGCCAGAGAAGATGGGAGACGAGGCACATTGTGTGTGTGTCTGTGTATGTGCGGGTGAAAACGAGAAAAAGAGACTAAACAAGGAGTGAAAGGGGGAAGATAAAGGAGAAAGTAGGAAAAGAGAAAGAAAGGGAGGATAAAAGAGCGAGAGCTGGCAGTCGGCTCACACACTCCCTCCCCCTGCTGTAACTCAAACCTCTCTACAGTCGTCGTACAAACAGCCACGCCACCCCTGACCTCACACACATAATACTCTAACACACACATACACAAAGTCACACAGCCTCTCTCTCATACACGCAGAACCCTTGGGGTCAGTGGGCGGGGCTTAATCGAGCATGATTCCTCCCATATACTCCAGAAACACACACACACACACACACACACACACACACACACACACACTAGGACTGGAGGATATATTATTATATTAGGATGACGTTAACATGCTTTTTTATTTGTCAATTAAGTTTCCTTAGACTACTTTCACAATCCGTTGTGCATTTCGCAAATATAACAATGCCAAGTCTGTGATGATGTCATATACCATAAACTTCAGTAGCAAAAACGTTTTTCAAGTTGGTGAGTATGATTCATTTCTATGAAGCATTTTTAAATAATATTGAATTGAATTATATTGAATAATATAATTATAAAGAAAGTGTCATTGGTTTCACAGTTCCTTCTTGTCTTGTTTCTAAAAAGCATGACAGCATTAATTAAAAATTCAGTAGAAAAAGTGCCAATAGATTTAGCAAGTTGATTAATTTCTGTAAATTAGTTCAAACTGTCCTTTTCAATGAATTATTTTCAACTGAATGAAATAATTCACTGATTTGTTTGCATAATCACTGTTAAAGTGGCATGAAATGAAAATTCACTTATTTTCTAAATAAATGTTATGTTATTGATCTTATTGTGAACAATTCATCCATGGATAAGTTTAATTTCTTACAATATTTGTTGACCTCGTTATTTTTAAATCAGAATGTCATAACTTGATCTTGATCTACCGGTGAAAATGCCCGACTTCTCATAGGTGACCACGTATGCTAATTTTTTCAACTATTTAGTCTGCTTAAACCCCGTCTCCTGCTTACAATAAACTGCAAGTTCGCATTAAACTTCAATCGCAAATTAGATTTGACACAATGTATATTTTTTAATTACATTCAAAAAATGGAAATTATTAAAGGGTACATAATACACAGTTTCTGCCAATTTCATGTTAATCTTGAGTACTTCTAGAGTAGTATTGCATCCTTCATATCTCTGAAGAGTCTTTAGTTTTATCAGATTTATCAGATAAAAGACAGATACGCTGTATCGATTCTTTCCGAAAACAGCCGAGCTCGTGGAGGCATGCAGTGGGTGGGGCTAAAGAGTCACGAGCACACACACACACATGAACACACTGTGTTCTTGCTCTCGCTCTGGTTGATGTGCGCACATGATCATCTGGGAGAAGTGCCCATAAAAAGGAATTCCGCCCTTTATGACATCATACAGGGCCATACTCAAAAAACTTTCAGAAGCTTGTTTGAATCCTGAAGGAGTGTATTTGGCACAGAAATACTCTGTCATATGCCGTACTCGTTTTTTGAAATGTTGTCAATGTTTAGCATGAGAATCCAGCTCTTTAACAGTGTAAATAAGTCAGAATACATGAAATAGCATTAGACGCCCCCTATAAATATTCTTCCTTGTGCTTGATTTGTAAAATAAAAAAAACACTAGGCTATGGGTAACAAGTCTTGATTATTTTTTAACTTCTTGCAATAAAAATTTAAAACCAACTTGGCAACAATAAATGTAACATACGCAAACCAGGTGTTACAGAAGGAATGCATGAACAGAAACGTTAAAATACTGATTCTGCTCGGAGTGAACAGATTGATTTTTTCCCCCTGTTTTTAAGCCCTGACACAAACACACTCATGAGGCAGGAAGAAGGACTGAGATTGAGTTTGCTTAACCCTGCAAACAAGCACACACACACACACACACACACACACACATACACATTGTGATACTGGCGGCTGGTACCGATCCAATACTCAAGGGACGTGAGTGTCTGTGAACAGGGTCTGGTTCCCTGTTCCGCCTGAGATCTGTGGCTCTTATAGAGCTGTTATACAGCATCACCCCCTGTGCCATACACTCACACACACACGCCAACCCAACCAATCCCAGCTAACACAGCAGTGCAGGGGGCGTGTGGTGAACCGTAACCCGGGGCGACCAGAGAGTATTAGTGCTCAGGCTCCAGCTCTTTTACGAGGAGAGAGAGAGACTGCGGTGGCTAGATATGGCTTCACACACACGCTTAAACACACAGAAAGCACTGTGTATACTGCGGACAGAGGGGAGGGACACCAGAACTGCAGTGTGTGTGTGTGTCCGTGTGTGTGCGTGTGCATGTGTGTGTGTGTGTAAACCCAGTCCTGCTAGTAAGATGCGGCTCTGTTCAGGTGCATAAAGAGAGAGTAAGGAAGAGGGGGAGAAAGAGGCCTCCTTCGTCTTGTTGCCATGACAACTCCGACCTCAGCTCTCCCTCTACAGTGCCATTAAAACCCTCAGGCCGTCAATCATCTGCCAGTAGGGAGAGTGTGTGCATGTGTATGTGTATGTGTGTGTGTATATGTGTGTGTGTATGCATGTGAGAAGGGAGGGACCAAGCTTTTCAGCGCTCGTCTCGTTGCTCACTGATTACTGCCATCATCTCATCAACCCATTAAACAGCAGCTCATTTCAGTATACACACCTCTACACCAGCCACTAAATAACAGTACTCATGTAAACATAAACACACACACACACACACACACGCTCTCTCTCGGGTATTACGCTTCAGCACGGTACTCAATACCCGCTGCACAAGTAAACAAACACTCGAGCATGCTTGCATAAACACTTGGGGTTTACATCTCAACACCAGTTGCAAAACTAATATTCAACACCAGTTTACAGAGCTTGAGAAAATAGACACACGTGGCTCTTACTAAAAATTACTGAGAGTGTACCATAGTATACTAAGAGTACCACATTGGAATTGTGTGACTGCTATATTCATATACCTTACCTTAGCAGGGTAAGAAGAATAAAAAAATACTACGCATTTGTTCAAATAAATGAAATATATATATATATATATATATAATATATAATATATATATATATATATAATATATATTATATATATATATATATATATATATTATATATTATATATTATATATATATTATATATATATATATATATATATATATATATATATATATATTATATATATATATATATATATATATATATATATATATATATATATATATATATATATATATATATATATATATATATATATATATATATATATATATATATATATATATATATATATATATATATATATATATATATTAGGGCTGTCAAAATTAACGCGTTAATAACGCATTAACGCAAATTCATTTTAACGGCACTAATTTTATTAACGCGTGATTAACGCAGCACGCATTTTCAGTTTGATCCGTGGCCTAGCCTGTAGTTGGAGAAATCGACGTAAAGGATGCAGCAGCAAACAGAAATAGGGAAAGAAAAGGGCTAACATTAACATTATTCTGAAACAAGTGATGTTATATAGCCTACATAAGCTACCATTTTTTCTGTTTAACTTTTATTAGACTCCAGATCGAAATAAAAGAAAAGGGCGTTTTTACACTGAGCACGTTTGCTGCAGTCCATGTCCGAGCGCGATAGTTCTCGGTTTCCCCCGCAGCGCTTGTCAAATTGATTCTATTGAACCCTGGTGCATTTGCGTGCATCTTACATAATCACAAACATGCACAGCGCATGATAGAAAACAGACAGCTTTCACATTACCAATTTTTCATGCGAACCGTGCCGTTCTGAACTAAACTGCCAGTGTAAAAACGTCTATTTCTATTTTTAAAATAAGAGAAAGTACTGCTTATTCTGAATTTTTAAGTTTAGGCTTAAGAGACATGAGCAAGTTCTTTAAAGAAAACATGTATGACCTTTGATACATGTCTAGTCTTCATGCTCTTTTGAGTATGGTTTCACTAATAATAAATCATGCATATTTGTCCATACCCATGTCGATTAGAGTATTAAAAACGTGAACCGTATTCATTTAAGGTACATTTAGAATAAAAATGTGCGATTAAATATTTTATATATATATACACATACACTCACCTAAAGGATTATTAGGAACACCTGTTCAATTTCTCATTAATGCAATTATCTAATCAACCAATCACATGGCAGTTGCTTCAATGCATTTAGGGGTGTGGTCCTGGTCAAGACAATCTCCTGAACTCCAAACTGAATGTCAAAATGGGAAAGAAAGGTGATTTAAACAATTTTGAGCGTGGCATGGTTGTTGGTGCCAGACGGGCCGGTCTGAGTATTTCACAATCTGCTCAGTTACTGGGATTTTCACGCACAACCATTTCTAGAGTTTACAAAGAATGGTGTGAAAAGGGAAAAACATCCAGTATGCGGCAGTCCTCTGGGCGAAAATGCCTTGTTGATGCTAGAGGTCAGAGGAGAATGGGCCGACTGATTCAAGCTGATAGAAGAGCAACTTTGACTGAAATAACCACTCGTTACAACCGAGGTATGCAGCAAAGCATTTGTGAAGCCACAACACGCACAACCTTGAGGCGGATGGGCTACAACAGCAGAAGACCCCACCGGGTACCACTCATCTCCACTACAAATAGGAAAAAGAGACTACAATTTGCACGAGCTCACCAAAATTGGACAGTTGAAGACTGGAAAAATGTTGCCTGGTCTGATGAGTCTCGATTTCTGTTGAGACATTCAGATGGTAGAGTCAGAATTTGGCGTAAACAGAATGAGAACATGGATCCATCATGCCTTGTTACCACTGTGCAGGCTGGTGGTGATGGTGTAATGGTGTGGGGGATGTTTTCTTGGCACACTTTAGGCCCCTTAGTGCCAATTGGGCATCGTTTAAATGCCACGGCCTACCTGAGCATTGTTTTTGACCATGTCCATCCCTTTATGACCACCATGTACCCATCCTCTGATGGCTACTTCCAGCAGGATAATGCACCATGTCACAAAGCTCGAATCATTTCAAATTGGTTTCTTGAACATGACAATGAGTTCACTGCACTAAAATGGCCCCCACAGTCACCAGATCTCAACCCAATAGAGCATCTTTGGGATGTGGTGGAACGGGAGCTTCGTGCCCTGGATGTGCATCCCACAAATCTCCATCAACTGCAAGATGCTATCCTATCAATATGGGCCAACATTTCTAAAGAATGCTTTCAGCACCTTGTTGAATCAATGCCACGTAGAATTAAGGCAGTTCTGAAGGCGAAAGGGGGTCAAACACAGTATTAGTATGGTGTTCCTAATAATCCTTTAGGTGAGTGTATATATATATATATCTTCATGGTACGGTCCAGAAATTATGTTGTTGCTGTTGTATCATACCAGTTTTTAACTGATTTATTTATTTAATTTATTTGGTCTCTGTTTTTTTTTTGTATTGTTTCTTTGCAAAACAGTTCCTACACACAAAAACTCCCACTCAAAAACATACAGCTCTTAAGAAACTATTCTTGATAAAAACATCACCAAGGCTGCTTCTCTCATTCATTTACATTTCAAGCTGAAGTTAAGTCAATTAAAACTTTACATTTCTAAACGTTATCGGGCCGAGTAGTGAGACCTGTGGCATCCCTGAATGCCTGGCTCCTGTAAATAGTCTCTTCTTTGAGGACGGACCTCGAAGCAGCTGTGCAGGTTATTGAAAATGATTCAGCAGGCAAAGTGCAAAGTGGGAGGCGAGAATCAGACCCTTCAGCTCAGTCCAGCATCCTTAACCTTTGCACATCTCCTCCTCTTCAACTCTCTCCTGATGGCATTCTCTCTGGTGGCTTCCATATCCTTGCTTTTCTCTCATTCCTTTCGCACCGTTCCCATCTCTCTTGTACTCTACTGTGCAGCTGGAGTTGAGTCTATAAAGATTAGCTGGAAAGACCTGCATGCATAATCAAGCTGAGGACAGATGTGTCATTAAGCGAATGGGAGATGTGCGTGTGTAAGAAGCTGTGAAGGAAAGTGAAGTGAAAGTCGGTCGTGAGGTTAGGCTAGTCCACTAACTAAAGCTGCTCCGAGCACAGAGGTACCAGAACCTCAAAATCCTGTATCTGAACTTTATGGGCCTAAAAACCAGTTTCTATAGGTTATCTGTGCCAAAGAACAGCTTCCATCCTAAAATGTAGCCTGCTTAATGTTTGTTTTTAGTTAAAAGTCATATATGTAGCGCCATGGCAAGAAGAAGAAAAACAGCCAAATAAAGACAAATAGCCTATAGAAGAATATAAGAGGATGTGTGTAATTAATAAGAGGCACTAAACAGAATTAAACTCATGTTTGAAATAACAGTAGAGAATGTCCATATATAATTTTACATCATTTTTTACCAACAACAGCTAGCCACCAAATTCCCACAGCTTTTGGACATCCTTTGAAATATCTTAAAGCTGAGAGAGACATCATTCTCATCCACTTTTACTCTCGTGTTTCGTCAATACAAATACAATCCTCATCCTTTATCGGATGGAAGCACATGCATCCCAAACTGATAATCTTCTGCAAAACAGTTGCTAACATGTAACTATAAAATGTGATAATCGGACTAGTGTCAGCAGGTTAACTAAAGCTGAAGCCAAAGCACGTTCTTCTGGGCATTATGTTTAGTTCAGACCTGTGGCCTGAAAACGGTTTTAACACAAACACACCGATGCCCCCGAGCAAGTCTGTTCACATGAGCCTCACTTGCCAGTCGCTATCACCTTCCACAGATAAGACACAGAGATAAACACCTGTATGGGAAAACACATAGCAGATTCCGTCTCTGCAAACTTAACTCCGCCGCTGTGAACTACTGCTAATGAGGCTAACGTGATGAAGTACTCTAACAGAACAAGAGAGAGAGAGAGAGAGGTGAAAGCCAGGCCTTGTAGCCTTTCATTAGGCCGGTGACAGCCCCACAGGGAGAATACTATGTCACAGACCTCTGTGAAACAAAAGAAATGAGGGGACAGAAACGGCTGCCAAGACCACACTGCTAATTGGAGATAATTAATGCCATTAATTAGGCACTGAGAGGGAGGGAGGGTTGGGGAGGGAAGCAGTTATGCAGAAGAGAAACAGGAGAGGGATGGAGAACAGTACCGGGAGCGCACCGAAGAGTTTCTGGTGTCTAATTCCTCTGTGACCCGGGTAAGAGGGGGGGGGGTGATGACACCTCAGAGCGCACCTTTTGGCCCACGGAAAATCCGCAATGCAAAATAAGGCAGTGCACTTTTAAACTTGTAGTTGCGGGGAGTGTTACAGGCAATGAGCCAGCTAAAAGATACAAGGCAGGACTGAAGGCATATGATGTACAGTAACACTGGTTGCTCCCTCAGTCCACATACATTCCAGTGAACACATGAGTTTATGTAAGGGATAATCCTCCGCTTTGCAGCAGGTGGTTCTTTACCTTCACATCGTGCATTAAAATTATTTAATGCACACTGCACAACTAGCTGTGGATTATCCCGCTTATACCACGGTCATTTGCCAGCATTGACAACTAAAAGCTATTATTGATGTTTGCAGCGCAATATTTGACCGGAAGGGTAAAAATGATGGTTATTTTCGTCAGTTACGGCTTGTTAGATCTAGCATTCTGCCTGCTTTAAATTAGATGCATAAAAGTTGTGTGTAAGATTACATTTATTTGAATTAATGAACTATAGGATTTAAATGAAATAATTATCGAGTAATACTAATACTACTTGTGTCTGTGCATCATCTCTCTCTCTCTATTAAAGGAGTAGTTCACTTTAAAATCAAAATTACCCCATGATTTACTCACCCTCAAGCCATCCTAGGTGTATATGACTTTCTTCTTTCTGATGAACGCAATCTGAGTTATATTAATAAATATCCAGACGCTTCCAAGCTTTATAAATGCCAGTGACGGGGTCCAAAGCACATCCATCCACAATAAATGTACTCCATATGGCTCCGGGGGGTTAATAAAGGCCTTCTGAAGCGAATCGATGGGGTTTTGTAAGAAAAATATCCATATTTAAAACTTTATAAAGTAAAATATCTAGCTTCCGCCAGACCGCCTTCAGTATTCAACTTATGCAGAATTCAACTTATGCAGAATATTTTACTTTATACATTTTTTCTTACAAAACTTTTAAAGTGAACTATTCCTTAAACAACGAAGCTGTGAGTTTAATTACTTGAAACCCAGTGATGTTACCCTCGTTGCTGAGAATTATAATGTAGCAATTCAGTAGCAAAGCTATTTTATTTTTATTTTATTTATTTTATAGTCACAGGGCAGCATTACGTTTCTGTGCTCCTGAATGCTTCTGTGTGTACGCAGCGTGATCTCCGAGCCCTGTGTGCCAGTGACGTACAGTACCTGTCAAAAGTTTGGAAACATTACAACATTACAATTGACACTTAAGACTGAAGTAATGATGCTAAAAATCAGCTTTGCCCTCACAGGAATAAATTACATTTTAAAATATATTCAAATAGAAGACAGTTCTTTTAATTTATAATAATATTTCACAGTATTACTGTTTTTACTGTATTTTTGATTAAATGAATACAGTCTTTGTGAGCATAAGAGACTTCTTTCAAAAAAAAAAAGTAATGTTTCCAAACTTTTGACAGGTACTGTACGTGTATGTGTGCTTCAATGAAAACAGCACATTAATATAGAACAGTGATTGAACTGACTTGGAAATTTCTGAGCATTTAACGGTTTTAATGCACAACTTCCAGCCAATCAAAATTGAGTATTCAGACAGATCATGGTATAAACATGTAAAACATATAATGTGAATTCCACTAACTGACACAGGTGTGACAAGATGTTTTAATGTTTTTGAAAGAAGTCTATATAGCTCTATTTTGCTCTATATAGCAAAATCATTAATAATCATCATTTAAAATAACTATTAATAACTTTTATAAATAAGAGCCATTCAGTGTACAAATTTACCATAGCGATTTTAAAACTTCTGATGCTTTGTTACAAAGCAGATAATAAAATTTAACTGTTTTTCTTTAATTAAAAGTTAAATGGAAAGCAATCTGTACAAAATTTACATAAACATAAGTTTTATCTTATTTATTGGATTTGTGCATTTTGTTGTTTAATAGATCTGCTTGTGCAATTTAGGATGACAACCAACATTACCAACCAAAAAAAAAAAAAAAAAAAAACTACTCAACTGCTCATAATATTTTTACTTGACTAATTGAAAAACCTGAAGAAATATCGAATTAACTGAAAAAATACGTGAAGGCTACATGTCACAGTTTTGACTAAATCTTTTAATATTTATCTTTCATAATGAAATAAATAAGTGTTTTCAATTGTATCATTCAATTTCACAGGTATTTGAATTGACTACTGAATGTTTGGTATGGTGACACCCTATGCCATACTAAATCAAGGTGAGAGGCAGAGCCAGAGGGACAGAAAGAAAAATATATGACGTTCATAAAACCGACACATTAGGATGAGCCTGCTAAACTCAGTTGTCACCTAATTTCTAGTAACTCAAACCCTACAAACCCTGCACATTGAGGAAAGTCTTTGGCAGGCACTCCTCCTTACACACTGACCTGAGCCCAAACATGCAACAAATCCTCTTCATGCTTTTGAAGTGACACACCGAGCCACTATTGTAAATGAATATGGGTGAACACTGTGAACCTTTGGGATACTGCAATGCTTGGGCTAAAATACAGAACAACTTTAAAGGGTACAAAACACACACGGTTTCTGCCAAACCCATGTAAATCTTGAGTACCTATAGAGTAGTATTGCATCCATCATATGATCTCCGAAGAGTCTTTAGTTTTATCATATTTATAAAAGACAGGTACACTATACAAATTCTTTCCAAAAACACCCGAGCTCGTGGAGGCATGCAGTGGGCGGAGCTAAATAGACAACCGCACGCACGCACGCACACGCACACACTCACGCACACACGCACACACGCACACCTTGGCATTATCCCTGGATAACTTTCTATTCACAATACGTTCGTGTTGTTTACATGATATTCACTTATGCGCCAATTGGCAGCAAATCACAGGAATTTGATGCAGTTTCACTCACCGCCTGCGGTTTCGACTCGTGCCCAGGAACAAACACACTTGCAGAACTCCGTTGCTGCTCCAGGAAAACAAACTGCATCCACTGTTTCCTTAACGCTAGGTTATTTGGGAAGCTGAACAAGGTGATCTTTCCCTCACACTTCTTTAGTGACACTGTTGATTTTGTGGTCTAAAAACAAAATGACAGCACTGCCGATGGCTTTCGTAACCCAAACAAAGCTTGTTGATGGCTGTGCTCTTGCTCTCGCTCGGGTTGACGTGCGTATGTGCTCATCCGGGAGAAGTGCCCATACAAGCAATTCAGCCCTTTATGACTTCATACAGGGCCATATTCCGAAACTTGTTTGAATCCTGAAGGAGTGTATTTGACACTGAAATACTTCGTCATACGTCCAACTCGTTTTTTGAAATTTTGTCCATGTTTAGCATGAGAATCCAAATTACTTATTGGCAGAAAGATTGATTACATTTGGGAGCAGATTTAAAACCGTCTTCTCACTCATTTGCTTCTTAATAAAAGTTTTTGGTTGTGGTAAAAGTTACTAACTATATCACATAATAATACAAGACTGTACATGTCACTTCAAGAAACTTCTCAACTAAGCAGACAGGCAAAACAAGCTGTAGGAGAGATCAGGAACCTCTTCAATAGGTTCACAATCTAGCAAAGACAAGAAAACAAACAAACAAAAGTAAACTACTTTTTTGGCTTTCAATGAGATATCCATCACACATTCAGTTCCCACTGGTACAGTTGGGCATTATTCGCGGTCAACTGGTAGAGATTTTGCTACACTTGCGTTTCGCAAGTCTTGCTTGAACTTCAGTGACCTCTCTATGACCAAAATCATTTGGACAAGCACACGTTTTGAGCGACCGGATTTGGTGTGGAACCTCCTGTGTGCTCCGAGCAAGCTCTCCACTAATGTCCTCAGCAGGGTGCGAGCACACAGGTCAGATAAACAACCGGTCACAACACCCCTTAATCCAGTGTAAAGCCAGAGCTCACCCTGTAAAGAGTGCAAGAGCTCAGAGGATGGGCTTACTGATCATACTGGTGGTCTATGAAACTGCCTGCATGTAATATAGTGCTAATAGCAACAGGGGGCGATCTGTGCAGCAAAAACTTCCCTGCCTTATTGAGATTTTGATTTCATGTTGTATGGTTTATCTGTAAATAAATGAAATTACCATGTTACTTGACATTATCCAATTATATTGCTAAATAAACAATTAATCATCAGTTCATCCAACAATCTTTCTTCTGTGGAACTCAAAAGTATATATCTTGAAAAGTTTTTTTTATTATTGTTTGTTAATACAGTTGTTTTGGACCCCATTGACTTTCACTGTATAGACAACAAAAAAGTATATTATATAAAAAAATTATAATTATAATTATATATATATATATATATATATATATATATATATATATATATATATATATAGCATTTCACAGAAGAAAAAACGCCATACTGGTTTGGAACAACAAAATGATTTCCAGTCTTCATGTTTAGGGTGAGCAATTCCATCATTTTTTTTTTTTTTTTTTACAAAAATCTAGCACTAATACTTTAAGAACAAGCGTCTGGCATTTAAATCTTCTTTGGCCCTGATGAGATACTGCAGATAAAGAGCGTGGAGTCCAATAAAGTTGTCAGGGCTTCCTCTCGGCAGCTGGCAGCCTGCGAACAGGCACTTGCATGTCATTGGGGCAACCTGCACCAGCGTCTCCATGAATAAATAACAACACACCTCAAAATATCCCAGCAGGCCATGCCAAACACACAGCACATGCAGCTTTATCACTCCCTCAATGTCATGGAATTTCATCCCTCGCTCCCTCACTCTCCTCCGCTGTGTTGGTGCGTGCGAGACAGAGTTACGCAACGAGAGGCAAAAATGTGTCTGAGTGTGTTCTAGGGTGTGTTAGGCATTAACTATACATTTAGAGTGATCTTTGTTTTCCTTTAGATGTTTAACCCCTCCCCTCCCATCAATGCTCCTTTTCCTGTCCAACTTCTGGATCTGATTTGGTAAAGCTCATGCATGCACACATGGTGAATGTTTAAAAGAACTTCCATGTCATTTGCAATCATGTCTACGCTGACATACTGCTGTTAGAGTACGGTTGCTAGATGCCCAAAGCTACAAATCTTTTTAACAGCATATTTTTTTACACAACATACAAAAACATTTCCCATTTTGTGAAACATTTAAATGGCATTATAAAAGCATGTTCTTGAGAATCATCATGGAAAACCAGTAGCCTCAAAGTATACTGGGAAACTTTGCCTTTCTAAATTTGACCATTGTAACCATAGTTACTGCCACAACACCCCTGTTAGTTTTTTTCACCTGTAAAATCATAATAAATTTGTATGAGATATTTAGGAATCTTTTGTTAATATTGATATTTTATTAATTGTTATTAAATTTCAGTGGTGAATAGAGATCGACCAAAAGGAGACCTTTGAACAGTATACTAAATTTATATTATATTATATTATTGATATAAGTCATAATAGTAGCGATAACATTTGGCAGAAACAATAATTACCATGGTATATTTTTCAAAGGGTCACGGCGACTTAAAAATAATAAACACAATATAATACGAACAATGACAGTGCAAACCTTCAGGCAACAGTCTGACCTAGAACCAGAGACTTTAAGACCCTGGGGAGAGTTGTACCCCCTAAAACAAGCTTACACACACACACACACACCTAAGAAAATTCCAAGCTCTCCCTCCCCCTTCCTCCTCTATGCTAATTCTGTGAGTGAACGCACAGGCCGCTGAGTCCCAAGAGAAGGAATAGTGTTGCTTGCTTTCACCCTTCCCTGTCTTCCTCCCTCTATGGTTTCTCCCTCCCCCCTTTTGAACACAACCCCCCCCCCTCGCCAAGAGGGGATGGGTGTCAGCAGCTTGCAGAAGCTGTTGCCATGGAGACGGGTCCTGTCTGCTCTCCGTCCCCCAGGCATCCCAGATCAAGAAGGCAGAGGGGGGAAATAAAGGGATAAAAGAGGGAGAGAAAATAGAAAGAGTGTATGAAAAAAAAAAGTGAAAAAAAAACAGTGCACGATAGAGAACTCCAAATGAGAAAACTATATTGGTATGGTCGATATTTGGCTAATTTGAGCTTATCTACTTTGGCCGAAAACAGTGTCCGCTTGGCCAGTTAAGTGTTACTCCCTACTTGGTCAATGCATAATGTATATTTTCTGTTGATATTTTAGTAAACTAGAGTAAATATTGAGTAAAATAAGTTTTTAATAATACTATATATTAATATATAAATAAGTGTTGTAAGAAAAAGTATACAACTAAAATAAGCATTATATAAAATAAGCATATATATATTAACTATAATATTCAGTAATATAATAAACGAGTGAGTATTGTGCAAATTAAGTGTTACAGTCAAACCAAATTTCATTCAGACACCTTCAGCATTTTCTCACATTATCACAGTTTATTCGCTATAGTTTAGAAAATGGTAATAACATATGACAAGAACTCAGAGTTAAACTGTGACAGAACAAATTCATCTTGATAATGTCAGATAACTTTGATAGAAAGGTATGTAATGGATTACAATCAACCAATCAGCTGTCAGCTGTTAAATTTAAGTACACAATTAGATAATACCAATTTATGTCAACCAATGACCAAGCAATGCTTCATTTTGTTCAGTCTATGGTGTAAAAGGTCGCATTAGCAATTAAAGAAAAACACTTAAGCAAAACATGGTCAGGTCAAAGTGCCTGAATAATTTTAGTCCCAAATTTATCAATTTTACTGGTAGTCCACTGTATGAAGAATTTTTGGATATATGTCGTCACAGTTTACTTTATTTTGCTATCCTCACTTACATAAATTAACTATAGTGTCCTGCACCCACTAGTAAAAAATTATATCTGGTGTCTGAATAATTTTTGGTTTGACTGTATGTGTGCAAATTGGGATTATTTTAAGATAATGATCTGCTGACTGAACATTATCCTGCTTATATCACACCTACTTATCAAATAAATAAATAAATAAAAGCTCATTAAATATTAACATACAGCTTTTATTGTCTAAGAATAAAAAGACTGTGGAGTGATACAAGAGACCAGCATAGCAATTTAGTAAATCGGCTGGTCAATTAGCGTCAACCATTAGTGAGAAAATCCTACTTTGCTATGGATGACGGATGAGAAATGAGACAGCAAAACATGCTAGTGAAGGAAGAGTGTCATCGTAAAAGTATCATCGGTTCTCCAATCCAGCCAGATCACATATCAAATGCTGTCATGCTGTCAAATGGCACTGTTTAATTGGCTTGCACCCCCATTACGCCTGTAAACTTGCGCACTCTTGCTCCAGAAGTTCAATGCGTCTGTTTCCAGTAGCTAACAGAAGTCAGTCGCAAGAACAAAAGGGGGTTTCCTGCTCTGGCTTAAGGGGGCGATATGTCATAACAGGACATGAGAGATGTCACTTTAAACTCTGAAACACACGGAACGAGAACAGAGGAGGAGGAGGAGGAGGAGGAGGAGGAGGCGGTCTGGCCTGAGGTAAAATAACAGATGTCTTTGTCCGCTGACTCCAGACTATCATTTAGACTTCCATTACATAAACTGTGATACCTCAAATAGTCACTTGCGCCCCTCAGGTGTTCAGTGCTGAGGTAAAGCAGCTCTGCGAAGTCACTCCATTTGCCTTTCGCAAGTCCGAAGCAATAACTCCTGTGTGAATATGAAGTGAGCGCATTAATGGCTGATAATGCAGGGGCTGGGAGGTCTGGTGCGAGATAACGGATGACTTTTGCCTGTGTATGGCCAGCTCATCTGTTCCGTAATTGAACCAATCAGAGCCTCTGCTCCTCAGTCACCTTCTCTGTCACCATCAGAGGAGAAAGAGGGAAAGAGAGAGAGAGAGAGAGAGAGAGAGAGAGATGGAAGGGGGGGACAGCAAAAGAGAGAGAAAATTCCCTCTGTGCCTTAGCCAGATTAAACTGGCTTTGTAATCCGCTTGGTTTTCACCCCCTCATCCTCAGATCCGTGTGTGCATGCGCACGTAAAAGATAGCGAAAAAAACACTGCCTAAGTCGAGGAGAGGGGGAGTGAAATTTCCGTTATAAACAAACCACACGTGTTCCAGACACTCCAACATAAATATAAATGAGGAAAAAGATTTTAAAAAAAAGGGGTTGAGAGAGAGTGTGTGTGCGCGCGTGCGTGTGTGTAAGAGAAAAGGCTGGATTGGGAGCACGGGAAGCAGTGAAAAAAAATTGTGTGAGTGTGTGGGCTCCTATCGTAACAGGAACGAGGTGGGATAACGCTGTTTGCACACACACTCTCTTGCTGTCAGTCTGATGGTGTTGATGACAGCAGGACCGAACGGAAGATGCCAGGAGGTGACTGCTTCACGCTGCTGCCAGATAAAGAGAGAAGAACACGTCACATCATACAGCTAGTGTGTGTAAGTGTGCGTGTGTACAATCAGCCCACACTCACTGGTGGGGAAGACCAAACATGCAAACGTACGAAAGCGACATATGTTACGCCAATGATGGATTCTTTTGAATTTGCTCTTCGTTACTGCATCGCTGCTTTGGAGAAGACATGAATGAAGCGTCAAATAACTAGGAACTACCACCAATACATCCGTGCTTCGTGGGTCTCCTTTCAGGCAACTATTAGTGTTAGTTATAGTTTGTTAAATGGAGAAAACACAGTTCATGAGAAACATTTTTGGAACTTTTCTACTACAACGCAATGTCCGAATGAAAACGGATGAATTTAACGTTTAAGAAATTCAGAAAGAAAGAAAATTATATTCAGCAAGAAATCGTGGTATGCTGAAATGAGTAATCAGAAAAACAGAAAAGATCTAGATAAATTAGTTGCCCTCACCAAACAAACCATCACAAAAACATCAAACAAAGTGACTGAAAAACTTAAGATTGGATCAAACTTCTGGTTGAATGTAAACAACAACAACAGTGACAGCCAAAAAATGTTAAATCAAACAGCCACTGTTTGCAAATACAAATATGCAAAACCATTTACGATAAGTCTAATTTAAGTGTTCTGTCTTAATATACTTTGGATTTAACAATCTACGACAGCGACATTGTTAAACAATTACTGTTTGCAAACATAATTCAACATGTGGCACATAATTAGGCGAAAAAGACATTGGTGGCAACATAACCCTAGCTTACCAAAACACACTGAACCGGAGACCTCAAAATATTTAAAGTCCCCCTGTAGTCAATAATTTTATCCCTTAAAACCCATTAAAACTTTGATCACCAAAATTACATTTAAATGTGTTTTTTTCTCTGTGAAAATAATTTATTCATACCTTAAAATAACTTGAAAATGTAAAGCTTGGTTTATACTTATACGCGTCAGTGTGCACGGCAAAAATAACGCCATTGCGGAGTGGGCGGTCGTGCGCGTTGAGAGCACAAGACCCCATTTCGCTTGGTGGTGTGCACGGCAAATTTTGTAACTTCGAGGCGAATCTAGCCGAGCAGTACAGCTCACCATACTGGCACCCAGTTTGCGCGTTTAAATTAGTTGCTTATGTTTACAAAATGAGACTAAAAAAAAGCAGAAATAAGCCCATTTATTGAAAATAAAGATCCATGTTTAAATGAAAATGTTCACGAAACTAAATGAAATTGTTTAGTGACATTAGAAAATATTTAAGAAATCGTTAATTTAGTTGTATACATGTTCTCCTATCCATATTTTGTTCTAATGTCACAAGTAATAATCTCAAGGTTTACTGGGTTTTACACGATTCTTTTGCAGTGTTTTTGGAAGTGTATACTAAAATAAACATCGTCACGTGTGTACCTTAATTCTTCTCGCCGGTGTTTCATAATGGTTTATAGAACAATTACTCCGAGTCGCCCTATGTTGTTTCAAAGATTAGTACAACGGCGAGCGTGTCAAGTATAAATGCCTATTTCCTCCTTTGCGGAGGAGCGTGCGGAGCCAGGCTAAAGTATAAACACGCTGAACCATTCATATGCAAATTATCCCCGCCTCCACTCACTCACACCAGCTCAGAATACCTGATCCATTCGCTCAACTTTACTGAAGTAATCAAACACCTAATAATGTGTTGCTAATGTTACACAAACTATGTTCCCATTAGCCATCTCAGTCTGCCTTCTAAAATCCTGACAAACGCTTTGAACAACTTAGAGCGCCAGTTGAGAAAAGGCATATAGTTCATCGTAACATCGTAATATACATCATATACATAATTCACCCGCTGTATTGCTAAATGTACCCAATTTTTCATATTAACAGAATAATATACCAGGATAACCTGGATCCTCTTAAGACTCCCCTGCTTCAGAGCATAGTTAATGATATGCTAAAGCCCGCCCCCCTCGTGATGTGATTGGTTACAAGGTAGTTTGTGACGTAAGAAACAACAGCCATTTCAAACAGTGTTTTTGAGCATTAAAAACCCCACATAGACATACAAACAACATTAAAAACGTGATTTTCACCACAGGGGGACTTTAAATAAGAAATTGGCCTCCTGAACTTAAAACTAAAGAAACAGTTTACATATTTTATGAACGAAACTAACTGAGAGCACAGTGCAAGCGTGTTTGTGTCAGGTTAAGTGCCTGTTCATCATGTTAGTGGTGGCCCTGTGGTGTTCCTGTGACCTCTCTGACACACACCTGAAGCCATGAGTAATTAACGATACGATGAAGATAAATGGTTTTATTGGCCAGTCTACTCAGTCTTCTTAAAGTGACTATTCAACTCCACTGATCAGCATTATAACCACAGTAGTCATTCGGGGAGAGATTATTATAATAGTAAAACAGATGTTTAACTGGACATCATTAATCGACCCGGTGTTTTTTTCATTAGTAAGTTAGTTGACCAACATGACCCATCTATTGTGTCAATATAGAAAATGAAATAAAACATTTTTACCACTGTAACCGTGTCATAATATGACCTGAGTGCGTGAGGAAAAGAATTCCAGACAACAATGCCTTCGGATGACAGAGGACAGCGAAGAGCCATGGATGGTCTAGAGCACTAAAAACAGCAGTATTTTTCACATTAACGTTGCCATGGACACCATGTCAAACGTGTGCATGCTGTATGCAAGGACATGGTTAATTTGAGCCCGTCTTGATGTGCTAGATCTGTTTATACCAACACAAGAAAAGGCCACATAAAAAACAACTCCAGAGGCCACACAATGACTAAGAACACATCTAAAAAATCAGATTCCTTCCTTCAGTCTTCACAGCGAAGACCCTCATTAATTCAGGGAGGTGAAGCTCAGATATCAGTGAGCAGAGCAGAAACACATTCCTCCATAAAAGTAATGACTTGGATTAAAAATTGGAAATAAATCTATTTGCTGAATGAAATGTTAATCTTGCAGCTTTTACAAAATAAAATCCTTGGTCTAGTCATTACTGCATTATTCTCAGCCAAGTCTCAATGCTGATGAAGTCATGAGGAACTATACCAACTGTCTTAAAGATCCTGGACAGATTTAAAGGAGTCATGACATGAGAAATCAAATTTGCCTTGCTCTTTTGACATATAAGAGGTCTTTGTACGATTAAAACATCCTGCAAGTTTCATAGTTTAAAACATCCTCCTCGTTATAACCATGCATTTTTTAACCAAGCTCCAAAAACAGCTCGTTTGGATATTGTGGGATTTGTGACATCACACCGGCAAATACATTTGCATATTTGCGAGACATCGACGAAACGTTGTACATCATCACACCATAGGCCAAGCCCACTGGCACTCAGTCTCTTAACCATATTATTATATATATATATATATATATATATATATATATATATATATATTTATTTATTATAATTAAATAATCGTTACATACATACCATACATACAAAAACTTTATTAACATTATAAGTGAACCTCAAGGGACATATTTAAATACATTTCAAAGACTCTTAGTAGTCTTTTTGTGACTTTAAACAGAAAAGGGTCAGAAAATATTGCGAGCTACACTCGAACTTGTGTCTCCCACATGACCATTGCAGCTCAACCTGAAGAAAAAGAAAGAAAAAAGAAATAATATGAAAAAGTTATGAGACTGAAAAAAGAAAAGGAAGAAAAAAGAAAAGGAAATAAAAAGAAATTAGGATAAAGAAAAGAAGAAAATAAAAGAAAAAAAGAGCAAGAATAAAAATGGAGGAAAAAAAAAAGAAAGAAATGCTGGTTCAACTGAACTCATCTGAACTGAAAATCATTAACGCACTAGTAATTATCTCCAAAATAATAAGCGTGCACAAACAGGTAGTGACGTGCCCTTACTGGTTGTTTTATACAGCAGTGACAGATTTGTGACACATTCTGTCAGAGATTGTGTGTCAGGTCACTGATCTGATCACTGTAACTTTCTACGGCCTTTATTAACATGACTCGAGCCCTCTGACAACTGAAATTACAATCAAACACTTCATTTGCGCTAATACAAAATCCATAAGAATTTAGACATGTGCTTTAACTAATTAATGGGTCAACACCATGAGTGTGAGTGCAACAGTCACACAACTAAGCTTCCAGGAACGTGTGGAAGCAGAGCTGCTTGGAGCATCACATGCATCTAATTGTCCGCGGCGTACTGCTCTACATTACAGCGGATTCACTTTATCGATTTAAAATTGGCAGACAGCACCAGTGGACTGAACTCAGAGGAAGCACAATCAACATAAAAGTGGGAACAGCTGATTGGCTGTGATAAACCAAGTGGTGAAAATATTATCTAAGTAAATATTTATAATAATAGAATAAGTAAATTAACATAAGTAAATATTCTAAAATTTCAATTCTAATATAAAAAATGTAAAAACAATAACAATAATAATAATAATAATAATAATTTAAAAAAAAGTCCCAACAAGTTTCACACCAAACCTAAAACCACTGATTGCTGACGTGATGCAGTCAACAATCAATCAAGACATATTTGATGTTTAATACAATACATTTTAAAAGTTTGTGGTCAGTAATATATTTTTGAAAGAAATTCATACTTTTATTCAGCAAAGATTGATCAAAAGTGACATTTACAGTGTTACAAATGATTTCCATTTCAAATTAACTGCTCTTTTGAACTTTCTATTCATCAAAGAATACTTGTATCACAGTTGCCACAAAAATATTAAGCAGCACAACTGTTTTCAACATTGTTAATAAGAAATATTTCTTGAGCAGCAACTCAGCATATTAGAATGATTTCTGAAGGATCATGTGACACTGAAGACTGGAGTAAGACGACTCGTGAAAATTCAGCTTTGCCATCACAGGAATAAATTACATTTTAAAATATAGTTACAGTTATTGTAAATTGTAAATATTTCACAATATTACTGTTTTACTGTATTTTTGATCAAATAAATGCAGCATTGGTGAGCACAATATACATTTTTTTTTTAAAAACAATACAAATCTTTCCGACCCTTTTGAAAGATGGTGTATACTGTTATGTAGAAATGGGATTTTGGACCCATCCAGTGCAATGCCAGAAACCAAGCAATTGGCGAAAATGTCCAGTTGCTCTTTGTGGCTGGTTAGGACAGAAAGAGATTTTTATCGCGTTGTGCGTGGTAACACAAAGCAGGCTGTGGTGCTCATGCAGCAAGAAAAAAAAATTGAAATCTGTGTTTTTCCCTTCATTCTTTCCTTCCCTTTCTCCTTTATTTCTTTTTTTCTTGTTCGTTTCACACTCTCTTCACTTTTCTCACGCTGCAAGGACAGTAGGTCAAGGAAAGAGCGAGCTATGTGCTGGGGTTTCAGTGTGGTATAGAATGTAAATGAGGTGTGTAGCGAGACTTACTGCGGGCCTCCGCCTGAGGTTTAACCGTACCACAGCTGTGACAAACCACCGCCACGCTTCAGCCCTATTTCAACCCAGTATCGACGGATGGTGCAGGAATATTATTGTAAATTAAGCCTAGTGTGTTTTGAAATATTTCAAATGTAATGGTGCTTTTAGCATCTAAATTTCTGATTGATAAATGAGAAATTTAAGTCATAAAGAGGGGAGGCAGCTCCACAGGCTTATTAAAAACATTACATCACTGTCTGCCTGCTAAATTGGTCTGGGCAGGTACTGATAAAGCTCTTTTTTTCTTCTGCAGCACTCTTTACACAAAAACACTGCAAAGTTCAAATGTTGGTTCAGAGTGAGACTGAAGGCTTTGACAAGAGGGACTGCGTGCTTTTGCTCAGTTTCACACACATGGGTAAAGGTGCAGGTGTATTCATAAGGGAGACATGAGATGCTGCTGGAATGACAATGGTAATCAGAGAGCATTACCTTCACTGGCTGCAAATTTATGCAAGACCCTATATATGATATACCAGATACAAAAAAATCCCCCGGATTTCCAGATGTCTCTGGATCATTATCATCATTTTGCAGCAAAACTGCCACCATGCACAATATTTCAGCATCCTCACTGCGAAGACAAAATTCAAGACATTTGGACTCAATTTGCACTTAAGACGTAATTTATTATTATTATTTATCGGGGGGGTATTTGACTATCATGTACAATCTCTATGTACAAATTCGCTAACACGAACGTATAGTGAATTTAAAGTTATCCAGGGATAATGGCATGATGTATTGTGAGTGTGTGTGTGTGTGTGTGTGTGTGCTCATGACTCTTTAGCTCCACCCACTACATGCCTGCACGAGCTCGGGTGTTTTCGGAAAGAATCAGTACAGTGTATCTGTCTTTTATAAATATAAAACTAAAGACTCTTGGGAGATATGAAGGATCCAATACTACTCTATAGGTACTCAAGATTAACATGAGATTGGCAGAAACAGTGTGTGTTATGTACCCTTTAATAATAATAATAATAATAATAATAATAATTTAGCAATTTTATGAATCACTTTGTTGTCATGGAGTAGAATGATAAAAATCTCTGCATTATACTGGCCATTGCTCATTCTGATAACTTCATCAGCAATTGTCAAATATCGGGTGACCACTAACCTGAGCCCTGGTGGTTTGATTGAAATCACGTGGCTGGATTAAAAAAAACAGAAACAACAGCCATAGCAGCTGAGCTTCTGATTCTCAATCATGAACATTTCCTCTCACTGTGTGTCCCATTAATTAGTGCCTTGTTGAGCGTTAACGAACGCAACTTGTGTCAACAGCTATAATGTAACAGCGTAACTGGAAAGCAATAATCTGTTGTGTTGATACTCCCATTTGTTACCATTAGCTGAGGCGGAGCAGTGGTTCTAAGATAAAAGGGGGTACGTAAAACATGCGTGTGCCATCTGAATAAGCATTGAGTGTGTCGTACACAGATGTAGAGCGGTTGCGCCCCTCGAGAAAACAGCCTGCTGTAGGCAGTGTGTCCAAACACACATAAACACACGGCATATGCAAACATGCTTGAGTGTGTACATGTACAGGCTCTCGTACCCACACAAACACACAAAGGAAAAATAAGCGATCCAAGGAAGCCTCTTTTGGTTCAGGGATGGGTTTGGATGCCCAGCTGGTACTTGAGTCTGGTGTACTGGCGCCACCCCTCACAAGCTGCTACCAGCCAACGCGATACAACAGCACCAGACGCACGCCGCGCCAAGAGTGTCCTGCCAGCACTGCCTGCCAACCCTACCGGAGAGAGAGAACATTTGTCTGAAGAACGAGAGAGGCTAAGAGGGAAGAGTGTAGAGGAGCAATCATGGGTTTCAGGCTGACTGAGGAAGAGTAGGAGGAGACAGGAGAAAAAAAAAAAAGTGTAGATCTGGGCTGGTATCTAAAAGGTTGTAGGTTTGAACCCTCATCAGTTATGAACGAAGAATGTTTAAACGGATATACGCTTTTAAAATCTTTATGTCTTCTAGGAAAACAGTTGAGGTCTCATGCTGCATTACACTGATTTTTATCCAATCAAATGCACCTTTTTTCAGCCTAATACCACCTGCAATGAAAAAATTTAAAAATAAATGATTTGTTTAATGAAATAAAAAAAACATTATACATTTTCATGACAAAAATGTAATAAAATTAACACTAGACTGTGCTGAGAAATGTAGGTTATTTTGGTTTTAAATTATATCAGTTAAAATTATTTAACTAAAATTAAATTATTAAAACTAAATAAATTGAAATTACAAACTAAAATAAAACAATATACAAACTAATTTAAAAATTCAAAACTACATTAACCCTGAACCAACTACCAAGTACCAAATAATGGGTTATGAGTGTAAATTATGAAAAAAGGGACCACTCACTCTGTATAGGGTTGAGGAGGCAGACACTTATAATTGTTTCTGCATATCAAGCTGAGATAGGATTCAAACGTCAAAAAATTGGACACTTCACCTTTAAGTCTTAATACAGTGAGGCAGAACTTGTAAACTGTGTGAGGGTCATTCTCAGCATTGTTTGGACATGACACACATAGCATTAATAAGCTGATACAGCACCAGTCTTAAGTGTGCGTGGTGAAGAAACCTGTGCCATCTCGTCCAATCAGAACGGACCTGTTGGGCCTGTAGACCATATGCACAAAGAATCAGAGATTCCTGACACATCCTGAAGCATCAAGCGATATCATCTCTTCCATGTTAATTTGAGGTTTTGTCCCTGCTGGAAGTGTGGCATTTTTTAACCACAAAGATACCTCAGTCAAAGCTGAAAATCCAGCTCCATATAGCTCTATAATAAACATTAAATGTGTTCCGAAATTAGCAAGTTGGCAAGATAACAACAAGAGCTGAACACATTTTTAATCGTGAGGACAAGGATTAGGAAACATAAGGATTCCTTCGTTTTTGTACCATTCCAAATACCCTTCCCACTCCTTACTCTCTTGATACTCTCAACTCTAGTCCTCCTCCAGTGAGTCTGGATCAAATATTAACTATAACTGGGCATGCTCAGTGTAGCCCTGTGCGCCTCACTGGATAGCAATCATAAACAGCCAGTGGCTTTAACTTTTTACTCAAGGCAGAGTGCCAACATGTTCGTGCAAACAATAAAAAACTGTTGTTTAGAAACTTTTCATTTTTGCTGACAAAATTCTCCCATAATGAAGAAAGCTGTTTTGAGTACAATATCCATATAATAATAAAAGACAGGTGAGAGTGTGTGAGAGAAAATAATTTAGAGTACATGTCTGTTTGTTCTTCTCAAGATATTCTTAGGGATTCTCTTATCAAATAGCCTCACTTCTCCTTCGTTTCCCATTGTGCATATGTGCGTGCTCCTTCATTATTATTATTCCTGTGTGTCGTCATACTGCCCGCACAGCCTCTCCTTCCCCCAAGCCAGCTAGCGAACAGCATCATGGGGGAAACAGCAAGATTACCCAATCAATCTTCCCCAGAGAGAGAGAGAGAATGAGGGGGATGGGAAGGAGAGAAAGGCAGACATGCATATACGCACACAATATCTATATACAGTACGCAATTTCCATATTTTACTACACTAATCTTCCTGATGACATCATACCAGCCGGCAACCATCAGAATGATTAATTGGAGACCTAATACTCCAGACACAGAGGATACTTCGAAAAATCTCTATATCAGGGAGAAAGACCGTGATTGCAATCGGGATATGTTGCAGGCAGGACTCGAACCTCAAAATGTCTAGTGCACTAAAATGGCCTTTTTCAGACTAAAAATGTAAGACTGAAACAGTCTCTTCTTCACTCTAATTTATGTCACCATTTGACATTTTCCCCATTAAACACTGAAATTACAGGCAGTGTTTCCGTGACTGCCCAAAGCATGTAAATAGGAGTCACGTGATTGGCTGTCTGTTGCTAAGCACCTATTGTAACATTCTAACATCGCAATGTAAAGAGTTTAGCCAAGATTAAAAGCGGGAATGGCGATAACCTAGGGTTAAGCGAAGTGTGAAAAGCCCTAATGCCTGGTTCCAGATGTTGTCTACAAGCATTAAACTGAGGAATAAATAATCCATGTTGCTGGAAATATTAAGGGGAAACTGAAAAATATGGGCAACAGGTTTTAAAAACTGGAAAAGAGATACTTGCAGTATTTTAAATATAGAAACGTTGTAGATGAAGCAGGAACAGATTTTAGCATTTTTGCATTAAATGACAAAACACACCAAGAAAACTTTTTTCGCCAAGTCTTATTTCTCTGGAAAACACTTTGAGGTAAATTTGTCTGAAGTCTGTTTATTAACCCAACTGAAATCTTATGTGAGTGTACATGATTTTAGACATTTATCTAAAGTTGTAATTTTTTTCAATCAAGCAAATCAAAAACTGATTTAAATATTTGAATTATTTTTCCAATTTCATTCTATTCCCTGTAAAAGTTTTGGATGCTGATAAAAAAAAAACCCATCTTGAGCAGGACTAACATAAGGTGTATTTGGATAATCAACCAGATCTGAGGTGTTAGCATGTTGTGAGTTGTCTGCGGCAGTGATAATCAATGCTCATTACGAAGCTTTGTGACTCAAGCCCAGCAGAAAGTGAAGAGCACACAGGCAACTCTGGCATTCAGAGGTGTTGCATCCCAAAATTCCATCCCCATTGCCAAGACACCAATCCCACAAGATCCCTGGATTAGCCCTCAACCATTCCCAGGATTAGAGGATTAGACAGTTATATTCCATTATCTTACACCAAGAGGATTCCTGACTGTTTTGATTTCAGCACAGAAGCAGCCTGGAAGGTGTAGGCAATGCAGACCTGAAGACCCAACACACACACACACACACACACACACACACACACACACACACACACACACACACACACAGCACAGGCCTCTACAGAGCTGTGACCCAACAAGGGAGCAAAGGGATCAGAATAAGAACATGATAAATCACTGAACTCAAGGACACCTTAGTAGCAGAAAAGACCTTGCCAAGACAGGCACACATGATACTGCAGCTCTACAACACACATGGGCTCATTTACACACACACACACACACCCTGGCAAAAGACCATTTTCAGTGGAACACAAAAATAAATCTACACATACATTGCTCATAAACATCAGTTTATAAGTACCAAAAAGGACAAATAAGCATTGTAAACACAATAAGAATAGTCCTTATGACTCATGATTCGTGAGTGTTCTGAAGTAATATGATAACTTATATATGATGTATGATAACTGTGATAAAGCACTGAATTTTAAGCTTTCAAATAAAAAAATGGGGCATATGGCACAGGTTTTTAGCTGTAGAAAAAAATAAAGATAATCTATAAATAATGACAAATTCAGGTCTGTTGATCATATAAAGCTATTGTGTCGCTTCAGAAGACTTGGAATATTGTGCACTATATTATACTAATACATATATACGTATGGGTAACCATTATTTTGTTTTTGTTTTGTTTTGACAACCAATGGTCCCTTACAAACTTTTGTTATATTAAAAAGATATATGTAATAAAAAAATTATTCCACAGCAGTGCTGTTATTGTTAACTAAAACGGTTAAAAATAATTTTCATTTATTTAAATAAAGCTATAAATAAGATAAAATATAAATATTAGGTGAAAAACTGAAATTAGAAAGTTCTAAAATTACTAAAAATAGAAATATTTAAAAAAATTATAAAAATGACAAAAGCACATAAAATACTAAAACTAAAATTAAAAGTGAAAATATAAAAAAAAAAAAGCTAACAAAATATTAATAAATACTATAATAGTATACAAATAATACTAAAATACACTGTTCCACTGAAAACATAACAGCATACAGGGTTAAAATGACATGAGGATTTTATATTTTTTGGGTGAACTATTCCTTTAAGCAGATGAAGGGAATGTTCGGAAATGCAGAATGGGAAAAAAATCCCCATGTTCTGAGAAAAAAAAAAGTACTGTCTGTTTGTAAAAAAAAAAAAAAAGGGAATATTTGCACAGCTAATGAAAAGGATGTGCATATTTAATCACGTTTAACGAAGTCATTTAAACAAGTATTACATTTAAGATCAATGAGCAACGACATGCATGAGGCGTTTGCGATTAGCTATTAGTAAAATACTGCAAATCACATCCCAGAGTGCGGAAACATTTCCTCTAGAAACATTTTAGTCAAATATTTGGTTTGGTTTTTTATACAAGCCAGTGCAATGTTGGTCGGTGGAATGAAATCGGTTCTATTTCCTTCCAGATGTTGACATAACTCTTGACACTGTGCAGGCTCCTTCTGAGCTTGTCATCTCCATAAACGCCACCAGTCAAGTTCAGCAGATAGACTAGAGGTCAGGCTCTCTGAACTAACCCTGATACTATTAACCACTAAATCGCATTCCTTTGTATCTCTCTCGTTCCGTCTTAGCTTATGCACATGGTGTTTCTGAAGCGACTTCACCAGATGTTAGAACATAGGTCTTGTAGAACTGACCTCTGTAAGCACAAACACTAGAAAAATTGGTATATTTACAACTATTTGTATCATATTAGTGACAGGATTATGAATTAGCCAGTATTTGTCTATTTAGACTATTAGCTTTCGCTAATAACCTGATTAACAGAAATGACAGTTCAAAACTCTACCAACAGCTTTTTCAGTTAATTTTGAACAAATATTGTGTAACATACAGTGCATCCAGACAGTATTCACAGCTTTTCACTTTTTCCACATTTTGTTATGTTACAGCCTTATTCCAAAATGGACTAAATTCATTATTTTCCTAAAAATTCTACAAACAATACCTTGTTATGACAATGTGAAAGAAATTCGTTTAAAATCTTTGCAAATTTATAAAAAAAAAAATTTGTTTTTAAATTGTATTCACAGCCTTTGCCATGACACTCTAAATTGAGCTCAGGTGCATCCTGTTTCCACTGATCATCCTTGAGATGCTTGACTTGATTGGAGTCCAAGTGTGGTAAATTCAGTTGATTGGATAGGATTTGGAAAGGCACACACCTGTCTATATAAGGTCCCACAGTTAACAGTGCATGTCAGAGCACAAACCAAGCCATGAAGGTCCCAATGAGCACAGTGGCCTCTATCATCCATAAATGGAACCACCAGGACTCTTCCTAGAGCTGGCCGCCATTTCTCTGTGGAGAGAGGAGAACCTTCCAAAAGAACAACCATCTCAGCAGCACTCCACCAATCAGGCCTGTATGGTAGAGTGGCCAAACGGAAGCCAAAGGCACATGACAGCCCGCCTAGAGTTTGCCAAAAGGCACCTGAAGGACTCTCAGACCATGAGAAACAAAATTCTCTGGATTGATGAATCAAAGATTGAACTCTTTGGACTGAATGGCAAGCGTCATGTCTGGAGGAAACCAGGCACCGTTCATCACCTGGCCAATACCAACCCTACAGTGAAGCATGGTGGTGGCAGCATCATGCTGTGGGGATGTTTTTTTTTTAGCGGCAGGAACTGGGAGACTAGTCAGGGTCAAGGGAAAGATGAATGCAGCAATGTACAGAGCCTTCGTTGATGAAAATCTGCTCCAGAGCGCTCTGGACCTCAGACTGGGGCAAAGGTTCATCTTCCAACAGGACAACAACCCTAAGCACACAGCCAAGATAACAAAGGAGTGGCTACGGGACAACTCTGTGAATGTCCTTGAGTGGCCCAACCAGAGCCCAGACTTGAACCCAATTGAACATCTCTGGAGAGACCTGAAAATGGCTGTGCACCGACGCTCCCCATCCAACCTGATGGAGCTGGAGAGGTCCTGCAAAGAAGAATGGGAGAAACTACCAAAAAATAGGTGTGCCAAGCTTGTAGCATCTTACTCAAAAAGACTGTAATTGGTGCCAAAGGTGCTTCAACAAAGTATTGAGCAAAGGCTGTGAATACTTATGTACATGTGAATTTTTGTTTTGTTTTTTATTTTTAATAAATTTGCAAAGATTTCAACCAAACTTCTTTCACATTGTCATTATAGGGTATTGTTTGTAGAATTTTAAGGAAAATAAATGTGGAAAAAGTGAAGCGATGTGAATACTTTCCGGATGCACTGTAAGTATTTGTTTGCATCATTAAACTGTATTCATGTATACTATCAATTTAATATAGGCCACAAGCTGCATTTAACCCAATAAATTCCTTAAATTTAGTTAACTTGTTTGAGACTCCTTTTTTAAGACTAAGACAATTGTCACTTGCATTAAAAACTGCATTGCAACACAGATTCAACAACCCTTATATGACCTTAATTTTAACAAACATATGCATAAACCAAACGTTTAGAATCAACCTGTTCTGAGCCGTCCATCTATCTTTCTCGCTCTGACTCATGCCCGCGGGCATCCCAGGAACAACAACAACAACAACTGACATTTCATTATGCCTTTCACTGTTACTGAAATATTACATCTGTGAATGCAGAGCATTCAGTATGTTAATCAGATTACATGTCTGTCTGTGCGAATTAAAAAAGGCGCACAATTCTGTGTTCGCAGGGATGCCGTGTGGCTACTTTATGAAGGCCGTTGCCGGAAAAATAAACGGAAATAAACATCCCATGCTTGTCTTTCGAACACACACAATTACATACCGTGAGCATTTTTAAATAGCACAAGCAGGGAGAAACATGATCTGGAGCAAAACACTATGTACACACACACATAACGCATCTAACACACAATAATTCACGCGAGAACCCTCTATTCAGCTCACTTAACCTTTATGTGCTTATGGAGCGCTTGCATCATGTGACGCTTTAGTAAGCAAATCTGCCATGTGTCATTCACTAAACACCATCCCATCAATAAACATGAACATAGATTGAGGCCCCATCTTAAGACCCAGCCCCAACGCACATCGCCACTGGACGAGAGATTGAGGCTCGGCACCGCCCACGCCACCTAGAAGACTAAAAGACTGTCAAGTCTGCCTCTCACTCACATAGTCGTGGAAGGCCTTGGCCTCGCTGGAGTGCTCACAGGTCTCACGGCGGTCTGGAGCGGCACAGTACAAATCCCAGAATACACTGCAACAGGAAACAGAATGAGAGTTAAATACAACATATATGTCAAACAAGTTGAAATACACATACTATAAGCATCCTACCACAAACAAAACTTGTAAAAGCAGCCAATAAATTGCTTTGACTTCATCTGTGCTTGATTAATGATTAGGAAAGCTATTTCACAGCAAAGCCAGCCCAGCATGGTAAAAAATAAAGTCCAGTCAAACTTGAGCTGCATTCATGAGATTCAAACACTCTTTCACTGCTCCCACCTGCTTGTCAAAAGCAGCAGGTTACAGATCAATTAAGCCAGGGATTTCCTCAATTAAGAGCCTTTGGGTCCTGCAGGGCTATTTGGAGGGGGAACAAGGTTTGTGTCCAAATGGTATTTTAATTACTGCACTGAAACTAAGTACCTGTTTAACTGGCCCAAATTAGATCGCTCCAGGTCTTCAGATATCGATTTAATGGATAACCTATAAAATCTCCTGGAAGAAAAGGCCAACGGCAGTAAGGCTAAAGACTAACCACTGCCACACGACACGCGCCTGCTGTTGCTCTCACCAAGAAAGGGTAAATAAACATTGTTTATCAAGTATATAGCATCTCAAATATATATATAATATACTTAGGTATGTGTACTGGTCAAAAGTTTGGACACATTACTATTTATTATGTTTTTTAAAAGAAGTCTCTTCTACTCATTAAGCCTGCATTTATTTGATCACAAATACAGAAAAAAACTGCAATATTGTTAAATATTATTACAATTTAATATTTAAAAAAAAAATCTTAATATACTGTGATGCAAAGCTGAGTTTCTCCATCATCATTAATCCAGTCTTTAGTGTCACATGATCCATCAGAAATCATTCTAATATGCTGATTTATTATCAATGTTGGAAATTTGTTTTTGTTTTTTATAACCTGTGATTCTTTGATGAATAAAAAGTTAAAAAAAAGAACAGCATTTATTTAAAATAGAAATATTTTGTAACAATATACACTACTACCATTCAATAGTTTTATTCAGCAAGGATGTGTTAAATTGATAAAAAGTTATAAAGATCTTTACTATTTTGAATAAATGCTAAAATACTATATTACTTATTCATCAATGAATCCTGAAAATAAAGTATAACAGGTTCCAAAAATATATTAAGCAGCACAGCTGTTTCAAACATTGATAATAAATCAGCTTTTTAGAATGATTTCTGAAGGATCATGGCCGATGAAAATTCAGCTTTGCATCACAGAAATAAAATATATTTTAAAAGCTTATTAATATAGAAAACCATTATTTTAAAAACATAGTTTTTTTCTGTATTTTTGATCAAATAAATGCAGGCTTGATGAGCATAAGAGACTTCAAAAACATAAAAAATAATAATGTTTCCAAACTTTTGACCAGTACTGTGTGTGTCTATATATGGGACACCTAGTGATATGACCGCCTTTGTGCTAATGCAGGAAACTATCTGCTTTTTTCCTGCAAATATTTACCAGGATAAAGAACATTCCTGAACACTTGTAGAGCAAGTGAAATAGTTACACAGGAAAAGGGGGGAGAGAGAGGAAGAGAGAGGAAGAGAGAGAGAGAGAGAGAGAGAGAGAGAGAGAGAGAGAGAGAGAGAGAGAGAGAGAGAGAGAGAGAGAGAGAGAGAGAGAGAGAGAGAGAGAGAGAGAGAGAGAGAGAGAGAGAGAGAGAGAGAGAGAGAGAGAGAGAGAGAGAGAGAGAGAGAGAGAGAATAAAAATGAGGGACCCTTTGTATGTGGGGGTGGGGAACATTAAATGGGAAGAGGAAACTAGAAACAGACATGGAAAGAGAGAGGGGAAAAATGGAGGGAGAGAAAGAGAGGAGATAAACCTCAAGTTCTAGATAAATTGCTAGATAACAACATTTCAACAAACATATTTTTGATGTATTTTTACATAAATTACTAAAAAAATCTTGAAAATATAAAAGGTTAAATGTTTGCTATACATTATGCTAAAGCTTTAAATATAAATGGCTTAAATCATTTTTAAAAAACTGAATTATTAAACAGGCATGTGTCAGCTTTATTTGAAGTTTAAGGTGACTAGCTTGCTAGATGTGAAATGTAACCGTTTACTGGACTCTGAAATTATAACAGTTACAGATAATATGAGTTCAGAGAAAAACTTCTCTCCACCATTTTAAACAGCTCAAGCATTCTAATGATATGCAAAATGATATGCATTTGGCAAGGCTGAATTTTCAGCATCATTACTCCAATCTTCAGTGTCACATAAATCAGAAATCATTCAAATATGCCGATTTGGTGCTCACAAAACATTTGGTGCTTATAATTGTCATTGAATGTCGAAAATGGTTGTGCTGCTTAATATTTTTGTGAAAACTAAATGTCTTTCATGTCACGTTTGATCAATTTAATGCAATTTAATGCAAATATTTCTTCTTTTTTTAAAAAGAAACCCTTACTGACCCAAAACTTTTGAACGGTACTGTAATTTTCTATTAGGAAGATGGAAGAACCTTAAAACCTAATAGCCTATCAAACCCCACAAGCAGGTTTGCCTGACTGACGTCATGGCACTTCCCTGCGAGCCAAACAATGCAATTACAATAAGTCGGGCTTTACGCGTGCCTCTGATGCTAATCGAAGGGAACTACATTCTCATGTTAATAAATTCTCTTAAACACTAAGCTCTTCTCTGGGGGCAATTAAGCAAATCCTAATGGTGAAAACATTACGAGACAAAAGCTTGGGTAATACGACCACATCCATACGTATATGGACTTTACAGTAAGGAGCTCTTTCGCATGTGTATGACTAGGAGTACAGTGGTTTTGTCATTTGCATTTGAGAAAAGATAATCCCGACCCTCGGCCAGCCACTGACTTCAGGTACCGGAACATCCGTGTGGCTTACGGCTAATAACGGAATCATGACAAATGGGAAATCCTCGCCGACTGAACACGTGCAATATGAGAGATGCAATTAAGTTGGTGAGCCGTCACAAAGAGTTACAATGCTCTGACACACAGGAGGTGAAGTTTAACAACTTGAGTTCCTTCCTCAAATCTGCACTTATCTCTCTTTATCCTATACGACTACTACCGACCGGTGAGCTGTTTTGACCCCCTGGCCCCCTACTGGCCTTCAGTTTGTCACTGGGCCACCCCCAATGGAGGAGAATATATCCAAATTGGGCTAGCGGGGGATTCTGACACTTCCCCACAAAGGAGAACGGTATGCAAAGAGTTAATCTGTGTTTGGGGTCTTTACCAGGAACAAAGGACAGCAGCAGAGACAAAGGTTGATGGAAGGGGTTTAGAGGAGGGATGGGACACGTCTTTGCCCCACCATCTGGGCCTTTTGTCTGAAGGAGCGGGGTGGGAGAGCCAGACCCGGGAAGACGTGCCCTCCATAAAGGCTGCCTGACCCAATAATACACCCAATGCCACGGGTCAAACCGCAGCAGGTTAAACATACAGTTTGATGGCTGGTGTCACAGCCAACCTTAGATTAGTATAAATCAATAACAGAGCAAGTGGATGCAAACAATATTGAAGTTGCTCTTGTAATAGATATACTTTCTCTCTATGATGGGGTTGCTTTTGAGTTAACAGTGAGGATATTTTCGATTCAACTGTATCTTTCACATTGTTGGTTAACCAGGTCAGGGTTCAAGAATAAGGATTTTTTTCTGCTTACTAGAAATAGTTCAGATTTCAACATGCCCTGTCCACATTTTTGTTGACCACAAATCACAAAAAATGCTTTTAAAAATGTTTAATGTATAATTGTAAATGTATCATTTTTTATTTAAAGGTGAACTGTGTAAATTTTAGCGGCATCTAGTGCTGAGGCTGCGAATTGCAACTGCCCACCGCTCACCCCTCCCTTTCGAAGCGCACAGAGAGAGAAGCTACGGTGGCCGACACAGGACAAAGATGTCGTCGTCTGAGACAGCAGAGAGTAGCTAGTGCTCTGTAGAGCAGTTTGTCCATTTAGGGCTACTGTAGAAACATGGTGGTGCAAAATAGTGACTTCACTGTAAGGGGACCCATGGTGTATGTAGATAGAAATGGCTCATTCTAAGGTAATAAAAACATAACTATGTTTTCAGTGGTGTAGAAAGCCGTTATGTATATTATATTGCATTTCTGTCAGTAGATCCTCATAAATATTAAACACTGCACCTTTAATATTTAAATTTGAAATATGTTTTAATATATATATATATTAAAATACATTTTTCACACATACATGCATTTTTTTTCCTTTCATTAAATGAAAAGTTTTTTTAAAAAGAAAATATGCAATAGTAGTTGTGAAAACAGTTCTTATAAATCACACAGGAATCTCCAAGACAGCAATAAGTTTATAAACACTTTTGCTGAAAAACAATAACACACATTGCAAAACATTACTATTTGATTTGTAATTTTCAACACATTCTTACTGACACCACCAAGATTAACACGAGTCATTCTTTCAATTTCGACAAAATCTGGTCTGTCAACCAGCTACAGTAGATAATTGTACCTAGCTGACAAGTTTAAAAAGTTGACGGGCAGAATCCTCCATCCTTACTGTTGGTGCAATGTGATACAGTGACAAACAATATATCCTAGCTCTTGAGTTTTTGCTTAAACCAGACATAACAAGAGGCACATTGCAAAACATTTGTGGTTTGGTCTAACTATCTCTGAGTAATAGTAATAGTGATGCTTGTCTTAGTAAATATTACTAAATATGTTCAGATGAGCTGTGATTTTGTATCTTAAAGGGTTAGTTTACCCAAAAAAGAAAATGATCCCATAATTTACTCACGCTCAAACCATCCTAGGTGTATATGACATTTTTCTTTCAGACAAATACAATCAGAGTTATCTTAAAATATGTCCAGGCTCTTCCAAGCATTATAATGGCAGTAAATGGCAGCACAAAATTTGAAGACCAAAAAAGTGCATACATCCATTTTAAAAGTAATGTAATAGTAAAAGTATACACCTAGGATGGCTTGAGGGTGAGTAAATCATGAGGTACTTTTCATTTTTGGGTGAACTATCCCTTTAACTCAACATTTGTGCATTCAGCAAGTACTATATAAAAAAAATTAAAAAATAAATTAAAAAAAACGTACATACGATGTGCCTAATTAATGCCGCGTTCCAGGCAACCTGTAACCCATGTTTTTCCAACATTCTACCCGTGAAACTGCACTGGAATAGCAGTCAAACCCATGACTTCCCACCCGTGAACTCGTACTAGATCAAAGTACTTCCAGTAACGCGCTCTGACGTCATATAGCCCGCGAAACAACAATGGCAGCCCCTACGGATGCAGTGTTTATTAAAGTCGTACATAGTTATTTATCTAACGTTATTTATCTGCAAATGTTATGCATTATCAGCAGCTTTTTTTAGCGTTAGATAGTTTTCAGTCCATTAAGTGCAAGAATAAATTAATACCAAATACACAAATAAAGTAAAATAAAAGGTATAACAGCTTCTCTTGCCTTATGCGCCGTTTTTTTCTCCTCTGTTTCCCTCAAATAAGCAAGGAGTAAGCACCTTTGGCGATAGAAATTATTATAAATGAGCATAAGCCCCGTACGGTCCGCCATGCTTTGTTTACATCTAGCTACCGCTCAGGCAGTTTGGCGTGACTTTGCCTGGAACGCTACAAAGTTGCGAGTGGTGGTTTGAAGCCGTGACTTACGGGCTCAAAAACCTGCCTGGAATGCAGCATAAGACAACTTGTCAGAGCATTGATAATAAAAGGAAATTATCTGTCCATATTGAAATACTCATTAGTACTAGTTTGCCTTGTACACAAACAGATAGACAGCTCTTCAAGAAAAATAAAGAAAGCATATGGTACTTACCACCACCATGAATGGAGGAATCCAGGGGGCTCCCCTAGCGTAATGTTCTTCTCCCATCGGATCTACAACAGGCAGTAAGAGGAATGAAAGGAGAAAGAGAAAGAGAGGGGTTTTGAGATTGTAGATAATATGCAAAACATTTTCCTGTCAGACGTTCTGTAGACTAGTCCCTGACCCAATCCAGATCCCATATATCATCCTGCTTTTTTCCACCACAGCATCACACTGTTCCTCACTCCATCCTTCTACAACACCACAGCTCCTAATGTAGGCAGAGAGGAGAAAGTACTGCTTGGAAGCCCCTACATACGAGTCATATATTTCTGATGGGACGTGCGTTGAAGTGATTTTGGTCTGAATAAAAAGGATTCAGTGGGCAAATTAATTTTTTTCAATGAAAGTCAATAATCTCCAATTGTTGTTTTGGACCCCAATGACTTTTGTTAAAAGGATTTTTCTAAATATCATCTTTTGTGTTCCACAGTGTTCCACAGAAGAGAATGTTTTGAAACATAAGGATGATACGCATGATAACATGAGGGTGATATGCATACACAATGCAAACATAATTATGACCAATACTAACTGGCTCCCACCATGACTGTTTAATTAAGACACTCCCAACTCAGAAAGTCAGAGCTCAAACTGATAGTTACAATGTTGATACATGACTTGAAGGCAACGTCATTACTCAGCTTTATCCTGGTCAATCTACCATTGTGGAGACCTACAGCAGGCTTTAGCATTCTAGAACTATGATCCTAAAAATTAATCATGGCTTCTGTTTTTCCAACACTTCATTCAGTCCTTGGGGCTCACTTTCACTCTCCATCCTTTCTGCTTGTGTGGAAATGACCAGGGCGACTCTCATTAAGGCCATAATCTCAGTGTATTTAAGAAACGTTCCCCTTTGTAATAGGTGAGTAGAGGGACCTGAACTGACCGTGGAAAGTGTGAGGAAAGAATTAGCCTATTATAACAATTATATATGGATGATTACACAGGAAAATGTAGTGAGGGGGGGAAAAAAGAAAATCTAAGAGGATAGAGAGGATAGGTTTGTTCACTGCAGCCGAAAGTGGATTACTGAAGCAGGTCTGAAGGTTAAGAACACATTATCAGTCAATTTCACCTCGCCGGGCTGCCAAACGGCACGATAAACATCTGACCAACTTGCGATGCTTTTGAGAAGTGCTGCAGAAAGTCAGGGAAACAATGCTGCAACGCAGCAGAGATGCCGCCAAGTCAACAGGGTGGAAAAAAACAGCCTGGGGTAACAGAGCAAATGGGCGGAAATGGCTGTTCACAAACACACTGCAACTAAAAGTCCTGCCGGTCGGCGCAACATAAACAGCTATTACCAGATAATTAATGACGGGTAATTAATAATTTTGCACATGGCTGGTGCACACATACTGGTTCATAGATTCTGAGACCGTAGAAATATGGGGAAAAGCAATTATGTGAATATTTTGTGTGTTTTAAGCTCTTTATACAAACAACCAAATTAAATGTATTCTAAAGCTATCATTTAAATGTGAATGAACAAAATCCTGAAAAATGTTACTGTGGCAGTACAGCGCAGACTCACAACATCCTGACCAGTTCAAATTAAACAAGTGGATTCAATTTAGATTTTATAGCATTACAGAAAAGAACAAGCTTTATAGAAAACATGCTTTTGTAAGTGATGCCATATCACCACATTGGGGGGGGGGGGGGGGGGGGGTGTATTGCAATGCTTGACACATTGCGAAATATAAATATACACTACCAGTCAAAAGTTTGGAAATTGTACTATTTTGATTGTTTTTGAAAGAAGTCTCTTCTGCTCACCAATGCTGCATTTATTTGATCCAAAATACAGCAGAAACAGTATTATTGTGAAATATTTTTACAATTTAAAATAACTTTTTTCTATTTGAATAGATTTTAAAATGCAATTTATTTCTGTGATTCAAAGCTGAATTTTCAGCATCATTACTCCAGTCTTTAGAGTCACATGATCCTTCAGAAATCATTCTAACATGATGATTTGCTGCTCAAGAAACATTTATTATTATTATCAATGTTGAAAACAGTTGTGTACATTTTTTTTTCAGGATTATTTAATGAATAGAAAGTTCAAAAGAACAGCATTTATCTGAATTATAAAGCTTTTGCAACATTATAAATGTCTATACTGTCACTTGATCTAATTAATGCATCCTTGCTGAATAAATGTATTAATTTCTTTAAGTTCTTTCCCAAAAAAAATGTTTAAAAAAACTCTTCCCGACCTAAAACTTTTGAACGATAGTACAACGTTACAAAAGCTTTATATTTCAGATAAATACTGTTCTTTTGAACTTTCTATTCATCAAAGAATCCTAAAAAAAAAATTCACACACAACTGCTTTCAATACTGATAATAATCATAATGTTTCTTGAGCAGCAAATCATCATATTAGAATGATTTCTGAAGGATCATGTGACACTGAAGACTGGAGTAGTGATGCTCAAAATTCAGCTTTGCATCTCAGGAATAAATTACATTTTAAAATATATTCAAATAGAAAACAGTTATTTTACATTTTAGTAATATTTCACAATATTACAGCTTTTTTTTTTTTTTTTTACATAAATGCAGCCTTGGTGAGCAGAAGAGAATTCTTTCAAAAACAATCAAAATAGCACAGTTTCCAAACTTTTGACTGGTAGTGTATATTGCATATTGTATGCCTTTACACACACACACACACACACACACACACACACACACATTTATTTTATAATAACAAAAGTATGCATATTATATACACTATTGGGCACAAAAAATAAGAAATAAAAAGGCCTAACATGGCTAAAATCTAAGCTTTTAATTGTCTGTGTTAACCACAAATTATTGGTCAGGAATTTAGCAAAATCTATGCAAATGCATTACTTTAAAAAGCCATTGCTGTCTCAAAAAAACATCAAAGACGTATTACGTATGGGAAGTTGTATGTGGAGTGATGAATTAAAATGAAATATGAGTTGAATGGTGATTCTCCAGAGCAGTGTCTTCGAAAATCTGCTGAGAAATATAATAATACATGCATCTCTACCACAGTGAAGTCATTGTGTGGGGAGCCTTTTTAGCTGCTGGTATTGGTGAGCTACTTCACTGTAAAAAGTAATTTAATGGTTTGGAGTACAGGAGAATATTGCAGAATGGTTGGCTTCCCACAAATGAAAAGTTGTTATCTAAAGAGGAATGATGAGAGGTTATTTTTCAACAAGACAATGCTCCTGCCCAAAATGCAAAGACAACCAGGAAGTGGCTTGAGAACAAGTCCATCAAGCTCATGTTTTGGCCTTGATCAGAGTCCAGATTTGAACCCTATCGTGAATATTTGGTCTCACATTAAACTCAAACGAACTGGGAGACTTTTGTATAACTACTCATGAACAGTTTGAAGCCATTAACATTGAGTGGAACAACACTGACTCTTCTTCCTGTAAAAAGTTGTCTGCAAGTTGGGGAAGGCTATTATGTGCTATGTTAAGCTATTATGCGCTAAGAACTTTATCTGCAGTATTTGTGCAATTCTTGCTAATTTTTGGACCAGTGATTTGTGATTAAAATGGTTAAGACCCTAAATAAGACACTAAATATTTTGCCATTTTTGGCTTGGCCCCTTTTTTTTGACCAGGAGTGTGTATACATATAACTAAAAATTGTATCAGAGTCACACTAAAGAATATAAACTCATGTGAAGTCTATATCACATCATAAAATGTGTGTGCTAGCGTGTACACAAGTTTCACTATACTTGTGAGGTCTATAACGTCACTAATATAGTTAAACCAGAACACAGACTAGTTAGATGGCTAAAAAGGCTTATAAATTGATCGTGCTTCTATATAAATGTAGTGTTTTGCACAGGTTTCTGCGCATTATGTTTAGGGGATAAAAAATATCATTAACCTGATAAAAACAATGGACGTCTATGAGATGTCCTCATTAGAAACAAACCTGTGTGTGTGTGGGAGTGTGTGAGTGTGTCAAATTAGAGTCTTACCTCGGAAAGGAAGGTCTGTGCTGATTTCTGGGCCCCAACATGCAACAAGTACTCGTACACGTATAAAGCTAATCTAGAAGAGAACAAGAAAGAAACATTCGTTATATTAATGGTATGACGTTGAACAGACTTCACGGAGAAGAAATATTAAATATAAATAAACTTATTTCATTCAAGAAACAATATCATTACAAATATAGTGCTTATTGACTATTTTACGTAAACTTTGATGTTAGCAAGTTGCTAATGTACACATTTTTTTAAATGTACACAAGTCAAGTTCCCAGTGCAGATCGCTATTTGTGTTGCTGCCTATGTAGAGAACACTTTGTCATGCTGAAGTGTTTTCAGAACACTTTGTCATGCATGAGACTGCAAAAAACACAATGGTCAAACATGTCCACCTAGTGCATGTTTATATAGTAAACTATGGAAAAGCAGCGCAGTGGAATGGAAAAACATGCTCTGTGTGTACGGCCCCTTAGAAGGTAGCTGCTTTGCTTCAGAAGCTCGCTAGGTTTTAGAACATAGCTATAGACTTTTAGTCCCTAACTGTTACTGTCACTCTAGTTTGGATGTTGTTCAAAAGTGTCAAAGAAAATCAGTGGCTACGGACAACTCGCTACAGATTGTTGATTACACAAGTACACATGCACACACAAAACACCCATCAACCACAGCGGCTGCATATCCAATCTCCACAGCCCTTTTACACTGTGAAAAGAACGGAAAGATCAGGCAAAGCAAGCATGGCTGGAGTTGTCACGGCAATCTGACGGCACCATCGCGGTTCTTGTGTTTTTGTCATTTTCTGTATCCATTATATCTGTTGTTTAGCCGCTTGGGCTAGCAATTACCCAGCTCCCAATGTACCGCAGGGCTGAAACATACCATCCCTCTGCTCCTATCCTTTCCTACTCTCTTCCATCAGCCATGAGAGAAAATAGCTCTGCAAACCTCTCCTGGCAAAATTACATCGAGAAACAGGCACAATTTGGTAGAAACACAGTTTTCGCCTGGATGCGGCACATTTGGGGCAAAAACATTTATTTCCACCATGGGTAAGGCGCTGACACAACAGAGTGGCTATTCCATGTGTTGATGTCCAAATCTGGACATATTTGCTTATTTTATGTCAAATTAAGCACTTTTTAAACAGAAAAGAACTTAATATTAGTGCTGGGCAATCGGTTAATCGCATCCAAAATAAAAGTTCATGTTTACATAATATATGTGTGTGTAATATTAATGTATATATAAATACACACACATTCATGTATATATTTAAGAAATATTTGCATATATATATATATATACACACACACACTCACCTAAAGGATTATTAGGAACACCTGTTCAATTTCTCATTAATGCAATTATCTAATCAACCAATCACATGGCAGTTGCTTCAATGCATTTAGGGGTGTGGTCCTGGTCAAGACAATCTCCTGAACTCCAAACTGAATGTCAGAATGGGAAAGAAAGGTGATTTAAGCAATTTTGAGCGTGGCATGGTTGTTGGTGCCAGACGGGCCGGTCTGAGTATTTCACAATCTGCTCAGTTACTGGGATTTTCACGCACAACCATTTCTAGAGTTTACAAAGAATGGTGTGAAAAGGGAAAAACATTCAGTATGCGGCAGTCCTGTGGGAGAAAATGCCTTGTTGATGCTAGAGGTCAGAGGAGAATGAGCCGACTGATTCAAGCTGATAGAAGAGCAAAATAACCACTCGTTACAACCGAGGTGTGCAGCAAAGCATTTGTGAAGCCACAACACGCACAACCTTGAGGTGGATGGGCTACAACAGCAGAAGACCCCACCGGGTACCACTCATCTCCACTACAAAAATGAAAAAGCGGCTACAATTTGCACGAGCTCACCAAAATTGGACAGTTGAAGACTGGAAAAATGTTGCCTGGTCTGATGAGTCTCGATTTCTGTTGAGACATTCAGATGGTAGAGTCAGAATTTGGCGTAAACAGAATGAGAACATGGATCCATCATGCCTTGTTACCACTGTGCAGGCTGGTGGTGGTGGTGTAATGGTGTGGGGGATGTTTTCTTGGCACACTTTAGGCCCCTTAGTGCCAATTGGGCATCGTTTAAATGCCACGGCCTACCTGAGCATTGTTTCTGACCATGTCCATCCCTTTATGACCACCATGTACCCATCCTCTGATGGCTACTTCCAGCAGGATAATGCACCATGTCACAAAGCTCGAATCATTTCAAATTGGTTTCTTGAACATGACAATGAGTTCACTGTACTAAAATGGCCCCCACAGTCACCAGATCTCAACCCAATAGAGCATCTTTGGGATGTGGTGGAACGGGAGCTTCGTGCCCTGGATGTGCATCCCACAAATCTCCATCAACTGCAAGATGCTATCCTATCAATATGGGCCAACATTTCTAAAGAATGCTTTCAGCACCTTGTTGAATCAATGCCACGTAGAATTAAGGCAGTTCTGAAGGCGAAAGGGGGTCAAACACAGTATTAGTATGGTGTTCCTAATAATCCTTTAGGTGAGTGTGTGTATATATATATATATATATACACACACACACACTAGACTTATACATATATATATTGTTTTTTTAAATATTTTATATATAAAAATATAACCTTTTTATAAAATATATACATGCATGTGTGTGTATTGACATATACATAATAATTACACACAGTACACACATATATATTATGTAAACATGAACTTTTATTTTGGATGCGATTTATTTGATTGGAATTGAGATTAATTTATTGCCCAGCACTACTTAATATATTTTATAGTTCACCCAAAATGGAAAATTCTGTCATCATTTACTCATAGGGGCAGTCATGGCCTAATGATTAGAAAGTCAGACTGGTGACCCAAAGGTTGCAGGTTCGACTCTCAATACTGGCAGGAAATGACTGAGGTCAAACTCCCAATCATCACAGCAAAATGGCTGCCCACTGCTCTGTGCGTGTGTGTGTGCATGGTTTGCAGTGTGTGTGTGTGTGTGTGTGTTTGTGTGTGTTCACTACTCACAACTCCTAATGTGTGTGCACTAACTTGGATGGGTTAAATGCAGAGGACAAATTCTGAGCATGGGTTACCTTCACATGTCACTTCCACTCATGTTCCATTTGTCTATACAATGAAAATCAATGGGATCCAGTGTTTTTTTTCTATGAATAAAAACCACTGAAACATTCTTCAAAATATATTCTTTTTTTATGTTCCACAGAAAAAAAAAAATTCATACTGGTTTGGGATTGATTATCCTGACTATCCCTTGAAATGTTTTGACCCTTTTCCACGTAAACGAATAGATACAGTGAGACTAAGAGCAGGAAATGGAAAACAGAAAACGCTGAATTTGAAATTGTGTCACCCACATGAGCACCACGGCTCAATGTTTTGGAGCATGTATAATGTATTAACCAATATTTAAGAAAATAGCAATCTTGTTAAGGTTATTATTTCTAACTAAAACTATTAAAAACATTTTCAATTGAAATAAAGCTGAAATAAAATAGAAATATTACATGGAAGCTTAAACTAAACAAAAATTAGAAACATTACCTTGGCAAATAACTAAAATAAGTTTAAGTTGAAACACAAAAATGACTAACTGGGCATGAATAAAAGGTCAAACTAAAATAAAAAATAAATTAAACCGAAATAATAACAAATTCAATAATATTAATAAAAACTAATATATATATATATATATATATATAGTTTTATGGTCGTCGTTGACCCCCCCCCCCCCATCTCTCAGTAGGAGGCATTGTCATTCTGGTCACTCTCCCGCGCCAGTGCGCCAGTGTTTATATATATATATAAAATACTAAAATAACATGGACATGGAGCGTTCCCTCTAGCACGCATACTCCAACACAGTGGGCAGAAGTGTGTATTTGTGTGGGAGCAGGAAGCTTTCCCAGGCATCAGCGAGGAGGTGAATGAGTCAGTGGAAGGAGGCATCCAGGATGGCAGGCTCATAAATAGCTGAGGAGAGCTCCCTCTGATCAGCCAGTCAATGACTGTGATAAAGTTGGATATGAAAGACAGGGAGGAGATCCAGCACTCCATCACAGCACAAACACTGGCGCACTGGCGCGGGAGAGTGACCAGAATGACAATGCCTCCTACTGAGAGCTGGGGGGGGGGGGGCGACCATAAAACTGTGGATGAGCGGTTCAAACAAAGTCCATCTAAACGTCCTATTGCCACAAAGGATCTACGGAATTAGCAAGCCAGCTATCTACTTTAAAATTAAGCAACACTTTTCATGTGATAGGCAAAACAAACAGAAGTAGGTGTGGGCGATGTGTGGCAAAAATATCATATCACAGTTTTTCATATCAAGATTTTTTTTCATGTTGGTTTTTAAAACTATTTAGCAAGATACTGAGTATTACAGTCTAATTAAATTCCCTTCAAAAAAAATACAGCTGTTTGAAGAGTGATCGTAGTATTGTGATACAGCGCACTTTCTATCAGTTGCAGTTCTTGCGCCCCGTCCCAACATACTATACAACGACACGTACACATCACATTTAGCAATGCAGCAGTAGGGTTACGCTCACGTTACATTGCAGTACTTTGCCATCATGAAAGTTTATTATTTGCATATTGGATATGCAAATATTGGATCCATGCATTATGTCTTAAAAGTGACAGCAGGCTAATATCCCTTCTGCTCTCTGACCTGGTTTAACAGACAGGGCTTAGACTAAGCTAGGATTAGGCTTTAGTTCAATTAGGGCATTTAAGTAACTTATAAACATGTCCTAGAAAAAAACATTACTGATGTGCATCTTGAGACAAAACAATGGCAATGACATATCAAGTTTCTTTCAGTTAAAACAGCTCAAACATGCATTTTAGTCTAGGACTAGCTTAAACCTTGTCTGTGAAACCGGGGGTTTGTGTCATTATTGTTAATCAAACAACAGAATACAAAGACAAAAACACTCACTGCTCTTGACTGAATAACTTTTTTTATATTTTTACATTTGTTTATTCAATTTCTTACTTGAATGCTACAGTAAATAAACCTACTGTAGCTGAAAAAAAATAAAGCACTGTATAATTCATTTGTATCTTATTGTATTTGTCCTTTTATTTGTAATTCACATCTTTGTTCCTATTTTAATAATTTTTTTATAATATTTTTACATTTTGTTACCTTGTAAGGCTAAAAATAGTTTGGCTGTACTGCTCAGTGACTTTCAAAATAGTCAATCCAATAGTCGATCCTGCCTGAAAAAAATCGTGATATGTTTTTTCCATATCGCACACCGCTATGACAGAAGAAATCCAGAATAGCAAGTCAGAAAGTCTAGATTATGCTACAGTAACTATGGGGGAAAAACTGCTTCAAAGAAGAAATTGGCTCTACATTTTTGGGTTTTTGAATCGCGGCATAATTATTTAGCTAAAGCCATTTCAATGAATATCACTATAGATTTCAAGGCCATGTCTTAATTTGAATGGCACCCATGACACTCATTCAAGCTCTGCTAAAAACCTTAGTCAGGAAAAATGCCATATTTAATTTTACATGAATGAAAACAAGGTTGTTAAGGACAGTTCGTTCAGATGTACAGTCTATACAATAGTGTCACATATCACAACCTCCTCTAACCTCTAAGATTAAACCTTAGGCCTTTGAGACAAAAAAATGGCACTGACATATTTTAAGATATGTCAGTGCAAGTTGCTTTCAGTTAAAACAGCTCAAACATGCATTTTAGTCTGAGACTAGACTTAAGCCTTGTCCATAAAACCGGGTAAGGTGACTCAAATGAACTTAAAGTACAAGAAAGCATATAGACCTGTGAAAACCTTAGACCTTGTGCGTCATAATATCCAGATATTTACTGGTTATGAAAAACTACAAGAGGCAAAACACTGGAATTATTTTGTTTTCTTAAAGAAGTAAAAACCACAGTGACATGTCTCTGACTGACTTACTTGAGAACAATTAAGTCAAGACAACTGTTCCACTTTGCAATTTGCTAGTCACTTAGCTTACTACCTCTCTTACCATAAGTAATAGTTTAGGAACACCAAAGGGGTTCGACCTCTGGGCTTCAAGAAAACATCTAGCAGCTGCCATCTGCTCAAGTATGAGGGAGCACGAGACGATCTGGATCAAACTGTGGAATCCCAGGAGTGGGCTGATAAAAATTTCATGGCAGGGAGGCCCATGTGATCTGGGTGAAGGAGGGTACTGTGAGCTTTGGTACAAGGTACCAGCACCTGGCCCTGATGCATTATTGAACACCATTTATTCAATTGTGCCTTCTTAGGAGCACCTTGCGTAGAGTTGTCAGGAACACTGAGTGCAAGAGCCAAGAACGAGACCTGTGGATTCGGAAGGTCCCGTTTGAAAGACCGAACACTTTTAGACATCACAGAGGGATGGGAACAGGGAATTACAGCTGATGGGACGTAACCCTGAGGTGCAGGCAAGAAGAAGCGTCTGGCCTTGCTGAGAGAGCAGGCACTACAAGCAATGCTGGGATGCGGCCAAAATAAATTAGATCAAGTTCATTAGATAAGTTAATCACAGCAAATTTAGCCCGCTAACAAGTACATTCTTACTAACAACGTTAATACAGATCTATGTTTTATATTGATGCAAAAGTAGTATTTGTATTTATAAATCTGAATGATGTATGCACCTGCAAAACTCACTCTCACAATGCACAAAGGTGGTGTGGATAGTTTTTAGGATGTTGCAGTGCGGTTGTTAAGGTGTTATGAATGTTTTTAGCACGTTGTATTGTGGTTTCCAGGGTGTTCTGAAGGCTTTTAGCTTGTTGCAATGTGGATCCTAAGATGATTTAAATGTTGAAAAAAAAAAAAAAAAAAAGTATCTAAGCTGTTGCTCGGGTGTTATGGGTGGTTGCCTGGGCATTTCTATGTGGTTATGTTAAAAGAATATATTTCACCCAAAAATTCTTTCATCATTGACTTGCACTGCTTTTAAAGGGTATTGACACAAATTTCACGATTCCATTCAATTTCCATTCACAAACTTTCGATTCGATTCGATTCGATTCGGATTCGATTCAATATCGATTATTGTGGATATATATTAGATACAGTACATGGCAAATTTTCTAGAGGAAAAAAATTCTTAACTACTGCTGTAAACTATACGTCAGTTGGTACATTGCTATAATATACATTTAAATACAAACAAGAATTACACTCAATTATGTTTTTTATAATAATAAAGTTATATTACTAACTTTACAATTACATAATCATATTTCTAATCCAATTTGTTTTTTTAAATAAACATTTAAATGGTGGCAATCATGAAAACTTGACAGATTTATTCAAACATGCATTAATATAGAAGAACATTAAAAATTATAATGAATAGCCTATGTAATGTGGTGCATATATTTATCAAAATGCTGATCTCTAAAGTTAATTTTTCTAGCTGACTAATGAGTTTATGGACACTGAATGGTTTTTCTGAGGTAAATGTGACATAACGGTTACATGTGACGTGATAAGGATTTAAGTCTTAATTTTCGATTTTCATCTTTTAACATACCTTCAGGGTCAGACGTTCATTAAGGGTTATTTCACACTGTAACTGATTTTAAAGCGGAAGAGAATTTTCAGCTCCGCGCTGCCGCTTCTCTTGAGCTGAGCTACTGTGATGTCACACCACATTAAACAGCGCCAAAACGGTATTTATTTTTTAAAATTTCGAAATAAAATGGACGTAATTTGAAATCTAAGACTTTGTATTTTATCAAAAGTAACAAAGCACAAAGATTATTACAATTGATTTGGATGGGAGGGGCTCTACAAAGTTACATGTATCATCAACTTTGTGCATAAAAAGTATTCTCATCGCTTCATAACATTAAGGGTGAACCACTGTAGTCAAATGGACTATTTTAACAATGCCTTTACTACCTTTCTGGGCCTTGAAAGTTGCAATTACGTTGCAGTCTATGGAGGGGTCAGAGAGCTCTCCGATTTCGTGTTCCTACAGTCATACCGGTTTGGGGATGAATAAATGATGACAGAAGTCTTATTGTTGGGTGAACTATGCATTTATGTCTATGGGATTTTTTCACGGATACGTGATCAACCAGGTGAAAATATTAATTATAAATACTAAGGGAGTTTTCACACCTGCCTCATTTGGAGCATTTTTTTTTCGGAACCTGGTGCGTTTTATCCCTTTGTTCAGTTCGTTTAGGCATATATGAATAGGGCAATCGTGCTCGGATCCGCACCCCCCAAAAAACTTGCTCTTCTCCATGCATTGCAAGAATGCTGTCCTGACGAAGCCTTGATTCCCGCTCAAACTGAATTATAAATTTCCACATATACACACACACACATATACATATACACACATAAAAACGATGACTGAAACTTTGTATAACTGGCACTTCTTGTGTTTATTTCCTTCTTAAGATGAATCACAGATCTAACTTGTCAATCCATCTTGATGGATGACTCGGAGGAAACTCTGACCAATAAGAGGACCGTTTTACTCACATGTGACTTGCATAAACACATTTTACTACTGTGATAGAGACCCGAGTGATCACAAGGAGAAATCGCACCAAGATGTAAACACGGGAGCGATGGTGGCATCCAAAAAGGGGTTTATTAAAAACAGATGTGCAAAATGTGAAAATAAATATGGTTAAGAGCAGAAATAAAACAGCTTGTTCAAATCAAAGTCCCTTTCAAGGAAAGTCGGCGGCCATATTTGCAACACCTCCGGGCAGCTATTTCAGGGATCCAAGACCAAGTCCTATCTATTTAAATGGGGAAATCCGAAATCTCAAAAATTGCTTGGCAAATTCACAATTAAATAATATTTCAAATCAGCAATAAAACCTTACATGAACCGTCCCATAAATGTTGTTTCTTTTGCACAAATAAGCTTATTTTTCAGGCTAAATCCTCACTTTTGCTTTCTTTGAAAAGCAAAAGCCCACCTTTGCACAACACGCCGCATACTTTGAGGTTCATGGTTTGAGAAACGTATATGACACTTCAGCACATAACCTTGCAAAAAATTAAATCTCCATTTGAAATGTACGAGCAATAGTAATAGCAATAGCTGGTACTGCTAAAAATTTTATATTTTATATTTAAACACACCATTCAAAAACATCTGGCTTTATATGTCAGGCTCTCTCATATTCAAATGACTGAGATCAGGTTTTAAAGGGTTAGTTCACCCAAAAATGAAAATTAGCCCATGATTTACTCACCCTCAAGTCATCCTAGGTGTATATGACATTCTTCTTTCAGACGAATAAAATCGGAGTTATATTAAAAAAGTCCTGGCTAATCCAAGCTTCCGGCCGATTGCCTTCCGTATTCAACGTACGGAAATAGTGTAGTGCCTCTCGCAGTTCAAAATGCTTACGCTATGACAAGTCTGACGACAATGCGTAAGCATTTTGAAAACACTTTTTCCAAAAGTTGAATACGAAAGGAGATCGTCAGGAAGCTAGATAATTTACTTTATAAAGTTTTAAATATGGATATTTTTCTTACACAAACGCATCAATTTGCTTCAGAAGGCCTTTATTAATCCCCCAAACCTCCCACCCACCCCCCACCGGAGCCATGTGGAGCAGTTATATGACGGACAGATGCACTTTTATGGACTTCAAAAACGATGCAACAATTCATTGCCATTATAAAGCTTGGATTAGCCAGGACTTTTTTAATAGAACTCCGAATTTATTCGCCTGAAAGAAGAATGTCATATACACCTAGTATGCCTTGAGGGTGAGTAAATCATGGGCTAATTTTCATTTTTGGGTAAACTAACCCTTTAATGTATGCAAACCTGATCAGCAAAATCTAAATGGTACGCTCTCTCCAGAGGAGCACAGGACATATAAAGAAGCATATTATGGAGATGGGGAGGGGGTGGTAGAGACCTTGTCACTGGCTGGGGCCTCAGGAGCCTGCGGCATGCCGTCTTAAAGCTCAGCCTCCCTGTTCAAAAGCCCGAAAAGAGGTCTGCTGGAGGGAATGCCCAGGGGGACAACCCACAAGTCTCTCAGCCCCTTCCCCTTTTTTCCCCAGATCTACAATCTCCCTCTGGGAGAAAGCCTTGCCAAATGGAGGCGTTCAGAAGAGCTAACTCCAGTGATGTTGGAGTAGTTCAGTATAGGTGGGTTTGTTTTGAGGTGAGTGAGGTAAAAAGAGCTGATGTTACGGTACTGCTGGAACATAAGGTCTTTCTGCGAAATAGCCTCACCATGACTCCCTGTAGCGCTGTGTGGAGTCTCGAGCGCGCTGGGAACATTAAACACAGGTCAGACTGCTTGGCCTACAATATAATGCCAGGTGCAAAATACTACTTTCATAGTCCTTTTACCCCTTCCTCTACGAAACTACCTCTACGAACATGGAAAAGAGTGATAGATGGACCTCTCAACCTTTACGCTAAAGAGAAAATCCAACGCAACTTTGAGGGGACCAAGCAAAACATGATTATGTATTTCTGCTAAGCTAGTGACATTGGACATCCACAATGTCACGGCAAACGTTAATACTTTTTCATATACTGTCTACTTTCTTTGAATAACAGTTCTATCTTATAACATATAGACAGGACTGTTAAACAGATCGTAAACGAATGATCACAACAACAAGCCCGCGCTTACGTCACTTCAGAGTTTCAACTGGCGGTGCAAATGCAACCAGGAAAAAGTTCCTATGGGAATTTTTATGGCTCATTTCCATCAAGCGGTACGGTTCAGTACAGTTCACAATTTATGCCGTTTCCATTGTCAGAAGTTGTGAATGGTACCCTAATTTGGCACCCTTCCGTTGGGGTACCGAGCACAGTAGTCCGGTACTAAAGGGTGGAGCTAGACTCACTGCAGAACGTTGATTGGTTTATACATTTATAGTGTTACTAAGGATTTATATTTGAAATAAATGCTGTTCTTTTGAACTTTCTATTGATCAACATGATCTTGAAATAAATTCATCATGTTTCCACAAAAACATTAAGCACCAAGCAGCACAACTGTTTTCAACATTGATAATAATAAGAAATGGTTCTCATGAAAAATCAAGATCTTAGAATGATTTCTAAAGGATCATGTGACTCTGAAGACTGGATTAATGGCTGATGAAAATTCAGCTTTTTTAAAATAGAAAAGAGTTATTTCAAATTGTAATATTTCATATTACTGGTAGTTTTGATCAACTAAATGTTGAGCATAAGATACTTTTTTTTTTTTTTAAACATTCAAACTTACTGACCCCTACATGGTACTTGTACTAGTGCATTAACTTTGGCAGCCCTAAAATATTAAATCTAACAGAAAAACTAAAACTAAAAACAGAAATGACTAACATACTAAATAAAACATTTTTTAAAAATCTACCATGAACTAATTTCATGGTGCATTTACAATGTTTTGGAGCTTGACAGACTAGTCATTATGCAACTGTATGGAAAACAGGTATTGAAAATTCCAAATGTCTCATTGTGAATTCCACATAAAAATTACCAGCATAACAGTTTGGAATGACATGAGGATAAATAAACAAGTTTTAAGGTAAAAGTTACATTACTTTAAAAGGGTTCTCTCATGGACATGCAATTTTTCATTAGACATGAACCAAATTGAAGACAAAACTGTTTATGACAGCTCCAAAGGAAAATCTCTAAATGTATTGCCAGAGATAAACGGGTCCCACGTTCTGTTCTCATCACAACAGAGCCCACTCGGAGCCCTCACATCAAAGAAATCTGCCAAATGTATGCCTTGAGCACACCTGACATCTCGCCTGAGGCTCTCTGATAAAACCATCTTTAAACATGAATGAATCACACATAACCATCCTACAAAGGCACTGTTAGAAAATCCTGTTTTCAACCCTCCTATCAATTATTCACCCAGCACAGACGTGTGAGACAAGAGAAAAGGGTGAAAATGACAAGTTCCTAAAAAGTTCTCACGAAAACCAAAGCACCGCATCCTCGCATCAACGCTGCCAAACTGAGAATCCATCTGCGCTTTTGGCCAGAGACGGTGCACTTTCGATGGATCCATTTTATAGTGTTTTATAGGTCTGCCACAAGTTGTAATTTAAACTTTATACTGAGTATAGAAACTCTCCCCTACTGAGAATACAAACTGCACAATAAATGTGAGTTCAGCAGGAATTATGTGTGCTAAGGTGAATTATCCATTCAAGCCATTTCTGGACACGCAAAAGGCATTTAACATCCACTTAACTAAAACAAAGCATCTCATAATTTTGAGTGGTCATTATTAGCGCAATTGAATTAGAGGTTTCAACAGAACAACTGAAGCTGAACACAGGTGCAGACCCAAGCAACTAGTCAAAAATTATAGAGAGTATGAGAACAACACTGTCATAAACTAGCCATATGGACACTTATCAGCCATCACTGAATAATAATACATGCTGAACTAAAAGCAACTTTTGGACAATCTTACAAAGCAGTAAAGGTTTGACTGCCACATGATTGTTCTGTCATTTTTTAAATGAGATATAGCCGAGATATGAGTCTGTTTTATTTTAAATGAGGTTCACGCAGTTTTTGACCCATGAATTTCCATGACTTTTCCGTGACCTTTCAAGCCATTCATAATTACCAGATGAGGATTTTTAAAAGTCATTTCATAGAGATGGTGCTTTTGAATGCATAATGTACACAATTCAACTTATTAGTGTACAAATGTCTCCAACAAGACCATTTTACTCCACAAAGACCAATATCTAGCTGATTAAACATGGCAGAAAAACTATAAACATCCCTATAGAAATCTCTAGGACTTTGTGTGAAAATTATACTGTTAGTCTCCTAATATGTTAATGTTTTTAATGATTGTGGGAACCATGTTTAAACTACAATGCCCACATAATATGCTATATGCACACAAAGCATGAAAACTTGGATGTCTTTACACAAAATATAGGCCCTAGCTTATATATTTAGCTAGCACTCAATCAATTTAATAAAAGAGAAATCATGACAACTTAAAATGGAACTATGATCATCAATGAATAACAGTAATGAGTAACTCTGTGTTTTAAACTAATTAAAAACTTGTCACAAACATACTCATCAAATCAAACTATTTTATTACACTAGTTTGTACAGCTGCTCGTGCTCGTTTGTAGGATTACTGTATGTCTCGTGCACAAGAAGCATCCGAGCATCTACATCATGCATTCATTTAAACCCCTTCACAAACTCTGCATCTGCACGGTTCAATTCTTCATGTAACATATAGGCTACTACCCGAATGCATTACAAAGTTACTTTAAAGCAAGTAGCAGCACGCACAAACAAAAACATATCAAAACAGCTAAACGAACACTGTACATCACACTGCACAGAATCTGCAAAGAAACTACTTTGTAAAGTGTCGCTGGTAGCCGTCTCGTGCAATACAGCGCAGGCATCAGAGAACGTGCAGGTTTTTAACTCTATATGTGACAACGCACAAATTCACTTACTTCTCTCTGGCTTGACTATCGGATGGAACGACAGCTCCTTTCCCTTTGGCGTACATGGTGGACTCTGTTTGAAGACTTTTAACCTACTCAACACCTGTCAAAGGAAGCGGCCAGGAAAACGGTCTATCTCCATAGCTACCCGCTTAGTGTTTTCCTCCCTTTTCGTACATCTCCAGCATTGGCCACAAATCAGGCACAGTTTCTACTGGGGGAACTTGAAACAGTCTACTGGTGGATTTTTTTTTTCAATCGCTGTTCCAGGATTATGCTCACCCTCCCCCTGCTGTGGAGAAAAGGAGGGGCTCCTTAAAGTGGAAGGCACGCTGTATTCGCCGGATTGTTGTACTCTCTAGACCTGTGTAAATCAAGTGACAAAGTTAACTCAAAACTAAAACATGTAACATGCAGAACACTATTAGTAGATATTAATATTTGGATTCTCAATAGAAATAATTAACAAAATGTTTCAGCAATAAATATATTTATTTGACAAAAGAACAGGCCAGACCAAGGGTACTGAATCCCATCTCATGTTGAGCTTTAAATCAACGTGACTATGATGTGTTTTTCCAGGGTCTTTATTTGGGATGTTCACCCATGGGAAGCAAGCTAATATATTTTTCCTTTATTTTTTGTTTCATGCTTTTTTGTTTCTCTGAAATTCGTTGCGACCAAGCGGCAATCTCTCCCGGTGTCTCTTGAAGCCAACATGGAAGTGACTTAATCTGCAATTCATTGACTGGCCGCTAGAGATAGGCTCCAAAAGGGGGTCAAATCTGTATCTCCCCCATGTTAAAATGCCCAATTTTACAGCAAAACTAAATATGTTTACAGCCTGGTACAAAAAGTGGTTTTCATCTATACAGCTAATTTTGCCCTTCATGACAACTGTGAGGGGGGTGAATTTTATTATAACTCATCCATTTAAATTATATTAAGCCTTAAAGTTCTGCGTAATTAAGGGCGTGGCTACTTGAGTGACAGGTGGATTGCCACTATGGTCGAGGTAGGGCGTGGTTTCAGCAACGAGGCACCTCAGCTCCACCTACGGGACGTCCCGCCTCTTTGCCCATTTTCAGTTATCCGGGAGTGATTTTAGGCTTCAAAAATGCTCTTCAGAAAAATACGGGTTGACGTCACGGACACTACGTCCATATTTTTTTTACAGTCGATGGTTGCGCCTTAACTCAAAAAATATAAAATTTTCAGTTTTGTAGCTTTTATTTTTATTTAAAATAAAATATGAATTAAAATATGTTAAGCAGAAATTCACTTTTTTTTTTTACCAAAATATTTATTATTCATCTTGCACTATGAAGATTTCTGGAATTTTTTAAATTAAAATTTCCCTCTCCCAATACCATCTGCAGATAGCAAATCATGGTTCATTGCTGTGATGTAACTAAAGCCTATTGGCCCTTTAAATAAAAAGGGTGCACAAGCCCTTTAAAGTCTGCATGAAATTAATATCTAGTTGTGAATGTATTTTATATATCTTATTGTGAATGATTCATCCATGTATCATCCATGTTTCTTTTATTTATAATTTTTTTTTTGATCTTGAAATGTTTAATCTTGATCTTCCTGTGAAAACGACTTCTATTTGGTGACGTAAGCTGGACTTCTGCAATCATTTAGTCCGATTAAAGGGTTAGTTTACCCAAAAATGAAAATCATCCCATGATTTATGGGCAACGGCCATATACGCATATGCACATTCGCAAGAGAGTCGAGGTCTGGCAGAAGGGTGACCTCTGACCCGATGTATGACATAGCACAAAGATACTCTTCTCTTATACTGAAATCCTCCAACATTTGTCTTTAAAACTTCTCGTTTTAGACTTCTAATTCATCACCGGCGTTTTATTTTGTTCTATCCTTACGACTCTCCGCCGGACCTCGACTCTCTCGTGAACACGCATACGGCTGTTGCCGGAAGCTAGTGATTATAGTTTATAAAGTTTAAAATATGGATATTGTTCTTACAAAAACCCATCACTCCACTTCACAAGGCATTAATTTATCACTGGAGTCGTATGGATTACTTTTATGGTGGATAAATGCGCTTTTTTGGAGCTTTAAAACACCGGAGACCTCCAGAGGGCGCAGCCTTCGAAATGAGACACAGCTAATCTCACATTAAAGGAAAACGCAGACTTTTTGGGACTTTAGCTTATTCACAGTATCCCCCAGAGTTAGATAAGTCCATACATCTCCGTGCGTGCCATAACTCTGTCTGACGCACCACCTGATTTTACGCAGCGCCTGAAAATAGTCCCCAGCACGCTCTCTGTGCAAGCAGGTTGTCACGTTGGTTATGTTGACAGAAGTTAGCCTATTTTCAGGCGCTGCATAATATAATTGCACCTGCTGCACCCATGGTACGGCAGCAAAGTTCCTTGATTATTACGCAGGAATAGAAAATTGCAACTTTTAATTTTCCGTCAGTCTTAGTACACAATGTAACTATACACATCACAACATATATATAGGAAAATGTTGCCGTTATTTTGTCACTTATTGAGCAGTAGGCTAGCTGGAGCCGTTTACCTCCAGTCTTTGTGCTAAGCTAGGCTAGCGGTGGGTGCGTCAGACAGAGTTATGGCACGCACAGAGATAAAAATGGTATGTATGGACTTATCTAACTCTGGGGGATACGGTGAATAAGCTAAAGTCCCAAAAAGTCGGCGTGTTCCTTTAATTTTCAAGTGCAACACCTTCATCTCAAAATCCAATCAACAACCGATGGATTGTTACACTTGCAAGTACATCACAATATGGAAGAAAAGTTCTGCCATTACTTATGTTTCATTGCGAATGTCCAATGCACACATTCTGTTTCAATAGGAAATTCAGCAAAAATGCACTCATCAAAAATGCAATTTTTTTTTTTTTTAGATTAATTTTTGGTGATTTTTTTTATTATGATAGGATAGTATAGAGTGGACAGGAAGCAAGGAAAGAGGGGGACGGGATCGGGAAAGGTCCGTGAGCTGGGACTCAAGTGTGCTGCCCACTAGGCTATCGGCACTGACATACACAGGGTATTTCAACACTCAGGTGATAATAACCACCCAATTCCCAACTGTGCTTTGTTTAGATTATTAGACATTGTTAGGCAGAGTTGATTCTGTAGCTTTACACCACCATTTAAGATTTAATAAAGCATTAAAAATGACTTTGTTTATATTACACTTCATAATAGCAGCATTTTTTATGAATCTAATTATGACAATTATAAGATCCACTGCCGATTTTGTCCACATAATCACTGCACAAAAAAGTTTAATTAATTCATGAAGTAAAAATGAATAATTTAAATTAAATTATCTACACACACAACATCTAGCTAATTCTGTATTTATTTTAAAATCTTTTTCATATATGCATATACTGATATCAAGTAATCTTATTTGAACTTTCAAAAAGTGACTTGTATTTTGAAATGCATTTGTCAGGTTCTGATTTACAGCATGTTTAGGGCACATAATGATACTAGGTCAACAAGGACACCAGTGGAGGCCTGTGTAGGACAACTAACCACATCGTCTCCATTACACAAGTGATGTTTATCCGGAATGTTCTTCCACGCTCTCCGGCCTCCTCCTGTGGTTCACGAGGCATGGCTGAGTCATGTTTATGGCAATAGCTCTGGCAACATCTTCTTTTAAATATACATCTGCTAGGCGACATGTTGGATAATGTATCTCTACCTGTTAGAAATCAATCACTTGCTTCATTTGAATGTAAGTATTGTCGTGAGTGATTGTTAAGTGTCCCTTTAAGACTTTGAAGAGTGGAATGCCAAAGCTGAGGTGATGTTTTCATGCTGTTTTTTATTGTGGGAAAGACAGAGCCACTGCACAGCTGACTACATGTTTGTTAGGGTTTGCCTCTTCCAGAGAGCGGAAAAAAATTCATGCTGATGACTATATTCCACAGGCGTCTCCCGATGAGAGAGAGTGAGAGAGAGAAAGAGGGTAAGGGAGAGAGACTGAGGGTGAAAGAAAGAGAAAGGAAAAGATATAAAGACAGAGAGAGAGAGAGATGGAGAGTAAGGTGGAGATAGAGAGAACGCAAAAGATGGAGGGCGAGGAAGATGGAGAGAGCGACTTGGCGAGACACTCTGAGAATAGCAAATACCTGCATTCTCCACCTCTGCAGCAGTACCACAACAATCTGTACTAACAGACCCAAAACATCCAACATTTAAAAAGGACGAGCAAATTGTTATCTTCATCTATTTGATGATGGGTAGTGGTGCTGGAAATGGCATGTAAAATTGACTTCTGTTCCTAATCATACAATGTAATGAAATATATAAACAGACACACCCAGTTTAAATGGCAACCAGGGGTCCAATTGCATTTTTGACGCAACATTCATTGTTGACCACTGAGAAAGTGTCTTTGCTGATTAATTGCCCATGGGGAGTAAAGGCAGACTGTGCAGAAGTGCCTGTGGAAAAACGCTGTGCTGTGAACAAGTGTGGTGAATGGCATCATTGCATGGAAACGCACCAAACCTCAAAAGCTCAGGATTTCAGTATGTTAGACTGTGGCAAAGGCAATGGGAATGAGAGTTTTAAAAACAGCCTGATAGTACTCCCTGTTCCCCATTCTATCACATTCTTTCTCTCTAGCATTCCTTGTATATTCCAAAGGGTTAAAGTTTGGCTAGTTAGCATGGGAAGGTTAGCCCCTGCTGGTAGATGCTGGAACATACAGAATATACTTTTATACACTGCCCGGCCCCAAAAATAGTCACGAGTCTGACTGGATCATTATTGCAGTGATTATTATGTTTCTAGCATGTTATATGTTGTGTGTAGCTTTTTTTAAACAACCATGTAGGAAGACACATCATGGCCATATTCCAGGATGACAATGTCAAGATTCACTAGGCTGAAACTGTAAAAGAATGGTTGGGAGGGAGCATGAAGAACCACTTTCACACATGAATTGGCACCTCTGAGTCCAGACCTTAAATTCATTGGAAGTCTTTGGGATGTGCTGGAAGAGACTTTACAGAGTGCTAGACTCTTGCATTGTCAATACAAGATTTTGACCAAAAATGTATGCACCTCTTGATGGAAATAAACATCGTGATGTTATTTCCATCAGGTGCATCAATTTTTGGTAAAGATCTTGTATAATGTAATTTATTCCTGTGATGGAAAAGCTGAAGAAAATCCTTCTAATACACTGATTTGGGGCCCAAAAAAACATTTCTTTTTATTATCAATGTTGAACACAGTTGTGGTGCTTAATTTTTTGTTTTTAATGATTCTTTGATGAATGGAATGTTCAAAATTATCAAAATATGTGATTTATTTGACATTTTTTTTTATTTATCTTTTGTAACATTATCTCTTTACTGTCATTTTTGATCAATTGAATGTGTCCTTACTGAATAAAAGTATGAATTCTTTACAAAAAATCCCCCAAATATTTAAATATAAATATTTAAAATAATACATTTTTGTTTTATTTTATTAATTATTTATAATTAATTTTAGTGAAATTTAAGTATAAATATTCAAAAATAGAAATATTTTAATATAGTACAGAAGATGACTTGCCAATTATTAGAAAAGAAAGAAAAAAAGAAAATAAATATTTTACCCTTTCTGCTGTTTTTGTCATCACAGGTCATGATAGTTGCTAATGAAATGCTTGGTACTGTGTGTGTTCTTATGGCGCCATCCGCCAATCAATGTCTCCAGAGTACTTAGTCACATGGCATTTATGGCTCAGATGATTGGCTCAGAATTAAATGCCCATGAGCAAAGATGGCCATGCACCAGTGAGCAACTGCCATTGTGATGACTGGAAATGCTAACGGATAGCTTTCTCCAGGTGTTAGACCTTCACAATATTTTCATACTCATAAGGAAAATATAATACTTCATAAGAAAGCAGACCTCATCTATCATCAAACATCACCCAATCCACACCAGGTCCCTCCAGCACAGACATACTGTTTCTTCATCAATTACTCGATATGAATATAATGATAGTTTAAAGTTGTAAACATCCCTGTAAACATCCCTGCTACAAGATCCTGCTTGAGACACATGCAGTGAGGTGGGCAGGCACACATACTTCACCAATGTAAGCAGCAGCTGAACCCTGCAAGTGTTCATTGAGCTTAACACTAAAACTCCAGAGAGTGGCTTATGTAAATATTATTTTGGTCAGTCTAACTGTCTTCCACCCTGATGTGTAAAGTAACTAATGACTCTGACGTAAATGCTACAGTTTCCACTCCAGTTATTATTATGAACATTCCCCCCTAAATCTCCACAATGATAGTGATTAAACTAGTATTTTTCTAAAGGAAATTGCAAGTGTTAATAGTTTAAAAGCTGACCATGTACAGAGACAATAGTATGTGTGGAAAAATGTATCTGAGGCAATGAGCTGCGTGTGATAGTTAATAATAGTGTATTATTGGACCCAGATAGCTCAATGTTTGACATCTTAGCTGTAACAAGTTTACCTAGGCCTACTAGTCATTAGCTGTACAGCAAATGGTGATATGCAGCATTAAAAGTCACTGGCAGTGTGAATTGAACTTAAAGGCATCTGCAAATAGTTAAATATATGCATTATTGCAAGACCACTTAAAAGTTAGTATGCAAATACTAGTATGCAGCTCTAATATGCAATCTAAGCTGCATTGAAACAATGTGTATTGTGAAAAGTGCTATACAAATGAAATTGAAACTCATGTGAGAATAAAGACCAATGAAGTATGCATGTATTATAATGACATCATTGATGCAGTAATGCTGAACATTCTATCAGTGTGAGCAAATGGGAGATGTTCAAAATTTTAAATCTTTCATTTCTTTTCAAATGTATGATGTTTCTAAAACCCCAAACTTGATTGTACACTTAAAGGGATAGTTCACAATTTCTTTTTAAATCTGTCATTTATCACCTTCCTGTCGTTTCAAAACGGTTCAGGTTCCAAAAGGGTGTTTTCGCAGTAATGCCATAGAAGAAAACCTTTCAGTAAACATTCGTTAAAGAACCATATTGTTAGTGTGGAGAACATTTTAATGATCTAAAGAACCCTGTTCTACTATAAATGGATGTTAAAGGTTCTTCATGGAACCATAATGCCAATAAAGAACCTTTATTTTCAAGACTTTCTTTTTTCTGAAGAACATAAAAGAGGATGAACTATCTCTTTAAGACTGAAATTATGAGTCTGTAATGTTAAGCAATTCGGGATGATTTAAGTTCACTTAGGGTTAAGGATTTAGAATAACCCCCAACCAGAAAGTTTGAGAAGTATCGATACACTGCCTTGGAAGCACCGTGATGAAGAAAACTGAGTATTAAAAAAAATGTACCCTGAAGTAGTAATGCTAAGCTGCACAAAGTAGTTTCAGTGCTATAGGAAATGTGCCTTATTTTTGACATCCGCAGTGTGGGCACTGCAGCCAGATTCTTGTCACGACAGTTGTGCATAATGTGTTTGTGGTTTCCATATTGAATTGGATTGGTAGGGGTAGCCTTCGAGAAAAGGATCTCATTATTAGTGCCAGCGAGAAATCTTCCTTGCTCTCGGTTGTGTCTAACTTGTGGGTGTTGGAGGAGTAGGAGGGGGGATGAGAGTATGTGTGTGGTTGAGAAAGAAAATCGGGAGAAAGAGAGTTTAAGTGAGCTAGACAAGTGATGTAAGCTAATGTATTGCTAACTTGGGCTGCAGCATTGTAGCATACAGTATGTATGTTGATTGTATTGTGACAGCTGACGCCAGAGATAGTGACTCTGTTGCAAAACCTAGTGAGCTGCCTCACTGGCTGCATCCTGAAATCGCAAACTCTCTTGAGTAGGTACTTATTTTGAATAAGTAATTACTTCACAACCGCTAAAAAAGTGTGTTCTATATGAATGCGTATAGTATTAATGTAATCTGGATGTAGTACATTTGCCATGTTGTCATGTCATTATGTGACCTACCAGTGTCAGTCACGTTGCTTCACTGCCATTCACAGATCCTCTCCCGTGGCCTTATGGGATAGTAAAGTGTTCATCGTATGCAGAATCTTGCCGAAGAAGTCATGCGGGTACTTTTTGCCTACTCTTTTATAAGTACTGTGAATTCGGACATAATTCTTTTGTCACATACTGTTTTTCGCATACTATACAGTAAGGAAGTATGCGATTTCAGATGCAGCCACTGAGTACTGCCTACTTAGGTAGCTGGATTATAAATCAGCATACTCCATCTTAGAGCCCCATAAGTGAATGATTTGGAATTCTATACAAACAGGAAGCAACTCACAACACATGGTGCTAGCAAATTAACGGTGTAATAGTCTAATAAGCACAAGAATATAACACGCATATATTGATTACAATAATCCGTTTTTATTAGACTGAAATATTTTAACATTACTTTTCAATACTGAATAAAATTAATTTCTGAACAATAACTGAATTTGGAAAGAATTGACTATTTCTGACATATCTTAAAATGGCATAAATAATGCTGTATTGGAAATCGCATACTGTATAGTATATTTTGGATTGACACTTTTCGACCATTAAAAAAGTATGTTCTATACAGTATGAATGTGTGTAAAAAGAATTTCAAACATCCTACATCTGCCATGTTGTCATTATCATGTGACCTACCAGCGTTACGTCGCTTTACAGCCAATCACAAATCCTCTCCTGTGGCCTCATGGGATAGTAAAGTGTCCATCGAATGCACACTTCAGAATCTCGCCAGAAGAAGTAGGTCATCCGGGTACTTTTCGCCTACTGTGAATTCGAACATACTTGTCTCACATACTGTTTTCACCTACTATATAGTAGCTATGGAAGTAGGCCGGACGCAGCGTAAGAGTAGTATACTAGTATGCTATTCCAAATTCAGCCAATAGGTTTGTTCGAGATGAACTACAGTAGCCTGCCACCGGCTGGTGAGATCTGCCGATTGAAGGCGGGGGAGGAGAACAGAGACAGCCGTCAGGTCGGACACATCGTGCTTTCCGTAGTGTGCTGAACCAACGTCATTCATGGCAGACCATGCAATTTTTTCCAAATATATGCAATAGGTTAACCAAAACGTTTTCTTCCAAATTGTTACTCTAATACAATAAGAATATATTTACTAGATAGCGTAATCTTAATTTTTGTTAATGTTTTGTTTGAATATCTGATATTTAATATCATGATTGGTTAAATACAGGAATTGTCTAAGAAAAAACACGCAACACACGTCGTCCTTGTCATCCCAGAATCTGACCAATGAGTATAGAGTGTGTCGTCATCAAGGCTTTCGCAGGCGATTTTGAGCAACTGCAGCGCCTGACGGCGGCTGGTCTAATTTTGCTCTTGCGGTACTTTGATGGCACATGTGGTCGTAAGGTGGCTGCAGCGCCGATCAAAGTCGGACAAATTTTCTAACCAGAATGCATTGCTTTTGTCAGGCGGCAGCCGATCTTTGTGGCGCCACATGAAGTCAAACAAGCCATGTTTCTTTCACTAACTATATGTGGCCAAATAATTAAAGGGATAGTTCAGCTAAAAATGCAAACCCCATTATCATTAAATCACCCTCATGTCATTCCAAACCCATACATTTCTTTCTTCTGTGGAACAATATTTTTCAGTTTTGTTGTTGTTGTTTTGGACCCCATTGACTTTCACTCTATGAACAAACATGGTTAAAACACTCTTCAAAATGTGATCCACAAAAAAAGACAGTACTAGTTTGAAACAACACTATCCCTTTAAAATTCATAAAGTGTTACCAGTTTCTTTTTAATAATGAGTAAAAAAAAATTCTTTTTTATTTCAAGTAACAAAAATGGTTGTTGTTGTTTTTTTGTGTGCTATTTTTCTAATTTTAGTTAACTGTAATAACAATTAAGTGAGCTAGACAAGAATACTAGTATATTGTGAACTGGGTTGCCGTATTGCAGCATGTGTGTATATATGTACTATATAAGGATTTTGATAAATGATGCCAGATATAGTTTAAGTGTGTGCATGTATGCATGCAAATGTGTGCTTATTTGCATGTGTATGTACCTCTGCATTCTAACAAGCAGTCAACGTCCAATAAGTATCATTCGTGTACGTCTGGTGAGGGCAATCCAGATTATAACGACCCCAACCGAGGTTGTAGAGAGGTGGGGGGTATAACAGGGAAACGTGACCTACATCCCCTTATATACGCAAACACACAAACACACACTCCCAGTATCTCATTAACATAACTCACATATGTGTATACAACAAATAAGCGACAGCGACTTGAGACGGGGTGAGGATGGAGAGCTATTTACGTCACTCTCTTTGTTTATTTTAATCTGCTGCGCTCATCCCGTACTGCCTATTCAGCGAGTCTGTTTTCATTTGCCTATCAGCAGATGCCCTTTTCTTGATTTATAATGCTCACGGCATCACCTCGCCGACTCGGGAGGGAAATATTTAATTAAACTGGAGATGGGTGGGCCTCTTGTGCCGCTCTCAGGGGCCAAGAGCAGCAGGGCCGCCTGCATGCTTTTTCTCACTGATGGTGCTATGAGCAGGTAACAGAGAACCTGAGAAACTAGCTTAATGTGACGGAGACCAATTGTTAAGGATCTCTAAGGATATATAAGGATGCCTAAACTACATCTCTCTGCTTTTATTCTGTGGCAGAGTTTTTGCTGTCTGGAAAACCTGATTAAAATATGCAGAATCTCATAGTTCGAATGAATTATTATTGTTCCGAAAGTCTACAAAAAAGTGACTTCCCAGAATGTGGTCTCAAATTGAACGGTGTTAGTGAACGTGTGTGTGTATGTGTGTTATGCAGCTGGTGGTATTTCTCTCCGTCATTTCCCTCTCAGTGCATTTGCGTTAGTAGCAGCCGGGCTCAGGACAGCCATTAATCACAGGATAAAATGATAGATGTTCTTCATAGAATAAGTGGATGCACCGTGCATGCAGAAATAACCTGCTGTGCTGGCTCAAGGAGGACACACAAACACTTTATCTCTCTCCAGCTTTCTCGGTGCACACACATACACACTACAATAATACACTGTTTTTGCACAAAACATATCAAGCACACACGTTCCAAGTTTTATGGGGACTTTCTATAGACATAATGATTTTTATACTGTACAAACTGTATATTCTATCCCCTATAACCCTAACCTTAAACCTACTCATGACAGAAAACTTTCAGCATTTTCAAAATACATCATTTAATATGATTTATAAGTGGTTTTCCTCATGGGGACCAACACATTTTGTCTCCACAACGTAGCGAATGACTGAACCACACACACACACAAACACATTCTCTTTGTCTTTTAAAAACAATTGTGCTCTTACCCACCCCTTCTATTTAGCACTGGCCAGGCAAAAGATATATATATATATATTCCACAAATTAATATTACAGAATAATAAACAACTGGATCACTGACTCAGTGATTCTGTAATTGATCATTTCAGAAACTTGAGAAATTGTTTAGTTTGTGAATTTATCATTCAAACCAGTATTAACTGGATGACCTGATTCGCAAAAGAATTGACTCCATAAAAGGATCAATTTACATAATTTACAATGCTCTGATACAGCATTTTGACATTCTATAAGGGTCAGATTCTGCAAGGGATATGTAAATTTGTATTCTTAACTGTATATATGCAGAACTGATCAAGTTGTGTTTATATTAATAATAAATAAATAAATAAAATATGAACATGAAACAATATACCAACTCTAATGAATTTTATGTTCTCATTTCTAAGACCCAAGTGTGCTGTATGCTAAAGTCTCTAAAAATAAAAAACGAATGAATTATATTGAAAATCAGCATCATATTCTAAAAGTGTGTGAATTTCAGAGCTCAGTAATCAGAATGTCATCCAGCCATGATTACCGAATAAACTCTGATACTTTACGAGGATGTGTAACTAGATGGAATCAATTGCTACACACAATCAGCTATGTTTGTTTTTTCCATTTCAAAGGACGCATCAAGGAGTCTATCACTTTTAACTTCAGATATTCAGAGCCCCATAACACCCATCACCAGTGCACTAACACTCTGTAACTTCTGTTAATCTGAAGACACTATAGCTGCAATCACCCCCATCTCCCAAGTTCATTTTAATTGAATGTGGTCCCCGGCACCTAGTAGAATAATGACACCCTTTCCGAGCAAAAGCACTGTTGCATCCAATTACTGCTGGGGGCTGCTGGAGGTTTGGTTTAACAGCAGTCATGGCAGAGATCAGGGAGGGTTTATGACACTTACACATCCAGTTTCTACTTATGGCCTGTGAGATAAACAGACAATTATGATGGACATGTATCATCAGGAATGGGAAAATTTAAATCAATGCTCAGTAAAAAAAAGGAAAAGCAAAAGTAAAAGTAAAGCAACTTTTCAGTGCTTAAGTGACAGGTTAATGGGATGCGAAAGTAATGAGGGTAGACTGAGTTGTCATTTTTTTGTCATAGCATAGCATATATACACTCACCTAAAGGATTATTAGGAACACCTGTTCAATTTCTCATTAATGCAATTATCTAATCAACCAATCACATGGCAGTTGCTTCAATGCATTTAGGGGTGTGGTCCTGGTCAAGACAATCTCCTGAACTCCAAACTGAATGTCAGAATGGGAAAGAAAGGTGATTTAAGCAATTTTGAGCGTGGCATGGTTGTTGGTGCCAGACGGGCCGGTCTGAGTATTTCACAATCTGCTCAGTTACTGGGATTTTTTACGCACAACCATTTCTAGAGTTTACAAAGAATGGTGTGAAAAGGGAAAAACATCCAGTATGCGGCAGTCCTGTGGGCGAAAATGCCTTGTTGATGCTAGAGGTCAGAGGAGAATGGGCCGACTGATTCAAGCTGATAGAAGAGCAACTTTGACTGAAATAACCACTCGTTACAACCGAGGTATGCAGCAAAGCATTTGTGAAGCCACAACACGCACAACCTTGAGGCGGATGGGCTACAACAGCAGAAGACCCCACCGGGTACCACTCATCTCCACTACAAATAGGAAAAAGAGGCTACAATTTGCACGAGCTCACCAAAATTGGACAGTTGAAGACTGGAAAAATGTTGCCTGGTCTGATGAGTCTCGATTTCTGTTGAGACATTCAGATGGTAGAGTCAGAATTTGGCGTAAACAGAATGAGAACATGGATCCATCATGCCTTGTTACCACTGTGCAGGCTGCTGGTGGTGGTGTAATGGTGTGGGGGATGTTTTCTTGGCAAACTTTAGGCCCCTTAGTGCCAATTGGGCATCGTTTAAATGCCACGGCCTACCTGAGCATTGTTTCTGACCATGTCCATCCCTTTATGACCACCATGTACCCATCCTCTGATGGCTACTTCCAGCAGGATAATGCACCATGTCACAAAGCTCGAATCATTTCAAATTGGTTTCTTGAACATGACAATGAGTTCACTGTACTAAAATGGCCCCCACAGTCACCAGATCTCAACCCAATAGAGCATCTTTGGGATGTGGTGGAACGGGAGCTTGGTGCCCTGGATGTGCATCCCACAAATCTCCATCAACTGCAAGATGCTATCCTATCAATATGGGCCAACATTTCTAAAGAATGCTTTCAGCACCTTGTTGAATCAATGCCACGTAGAATTAAGGCAGTTCTGAAGGTGAAAGGGGGTCAAACACAGTATTAGTATGGTGTTCCTAATAATCCTTTAGGTGAGTGTATATATATATATATATATATATATATATATATATATATATATATATATATATATATATATATATATATATATATATATATATATAAAATATGATATCATATTTTATATATATATAAAATATGATATCATATTTTGAATATGAAAATGAGGAAAATATTATATATATTTTTTATTATATATAATATTATACATATTTTATATATATAATAATTTTGTCAGATACATACCTTAACCAAGTTTAGTGTTAAAATATTTTACATATGAGGGAAGAACAAATCACTAAACTTGGTTAAGGTATTTATCTGACAAAATTATTTGGCAAAAAAGGAAAACTACAGCTACAGGCAAAAAATGCATAGAAAAAAAAAGCTGAGGAAAAAGCTTTCAAAAAGCATGCGTTTATAATTGTTCTTTATGACAGCCTGGCCAAAAATTCTGTCTGAACAATTTGAACTTAAAAAATAATAAAGAATTAAATTAAATTATTATTCCTTATACAGTATCTATCTATCTGTATAATTTTGAATGATGAGACACTCTCGGTAGGAGATTTTTGAGTGCTTGGTGGGACTATCATTAGGAGCCGGTTCATTAGCATAGCTAACTGGGGCCTGTATTCTGGAGGAGGAGCCTAAGTAATTAAGCATTAAACGGAGGTTGATCTGTTGTTCTCTTTAGATTGATTTATTTAAATGGCAAAGCTGTAATTGCCCCTGCCCAGATGCCAGGGAAAAAAGCCCTCCATCAGCATTAGGGCAAGACCCCCTTCAGCACTTCCTCATAGGTCATGCTCAATTACAGACCTGCATCTCTCATCAGCCCCAATACTGCACTTTGAAAGTGGTTTTATTCAGATTTCATGCTAATTGACTTGTTTGCATGCCAATCAGTTTATTTGTGAGTTGTGTGTATTTGCATTAATGAATTTCCAGAGGATGCAATCACAGTTACACAGAGAATCAGTGCATCGCTGCTGACCTTCAGAGCAGAAAATAAATCACACTCCCTATCATTATAGCTACTTAAATATATATTATACACCTATAGATGATAAAAACAAGATGTCATGTGGGCAGGTTGTCACAAGGTCTATATGTTGTGAAGTTTTTGAGTCAAAAGTCAGATTACACAAATGTGTGTTTTCTCTAGTTGATTTCAAACAGCTAAAAACTTTGAGAGTCAAACATTTTTTGTAAATTCTGCCATCCTAAACTAAAATTACTATATTGTCATATTTTCTAAATCTCATAAAGATTAAACTGTGATCTCAGGATATTATTTTTACATAAATGTCATGTTGAGACAAGTTGTCACGTATTTTGTAATTATTTTTACAATTTATTTATTACAACAAACAAATGATTTTTTGCTGTTTTATCAATTGCTTTTTACTTCTTAAACTTATCTGAAAAACATAAATATGGCTGTTTAAAGGGGACCTATTTTGCAAAATTCACTTTTATACAGTGTTTGAACACAGATGTGTGTCCACAGTGTGTGTAAACAACCAGCCTATAATGGTAAAATTCCACCCAATACACTTTTTATAATCCCCATCAATCATTATCAATCTCTCATAATGCACAGTTTCATATTTTCCCCTACGTAAGAGTAAGGAAACCCCACCCATGACTGGTGATGATCTGCCCTTTTAGCATAGACACACCCCTGAGTGAGAAGCACAGAGACCGCCATTTCGGTATCAGCTAGCTAGAGTATTACAATGTCTGCGCAGAAAACATTACAAATGTTCTGTTGTTGGATGTACCGACGAACATACGAGTCTCCATAGACTCCCGGCATCCGAGTCACTGAGGACACTGTGGTTGAATTTCATTTTTGAAGGAAATGTGCCGAAGAATGTCATTAAAATCTTATATGTTTGCGCTAGGCATGTAACGGTATGAAATTTTCATGTTGCAATTAATTGCTGAAGCTTTTATCACGGTATACGGTATTATCACAATATTGAAATAAGTTGCAAAAAAAGTGTTGTCATACTATAACAGGTTTAATAACTTTTTCTTATGACAAAAATAACTGAACATTTAAATACAATAAAGCAATACACAAAAATGTATAAAGTAAACAAATGTTTCAAACAGATTAAAGTGCAAAAGAATTATAAAGAACAATAGGTAAGCTATCACTTTACAATAAGGTCTCACTAGTAATGTTAGTTAATGCATTAACTAACATTAACAAAGAGCAAATAGATACATTTGTTACAAAATTATTATTCTTTGATAACGTCAGCTAAAAAATACAACTGTTAATGTTAGCTCAGGCCCATTAAATAATATAGTAATACAACTTTTGATTTTAATAATGTGTTGTTAAATGTTGAAATTAACTACATTTAACTAAGATTGTTCAATAATAATGGAGCCTTATTGAAAGTGTGTGACTGAACAATAAAGAATCAGAACATATTCAAACAATATCTAGAGCATGAAAACGAATACAGAAAACTGAAGGGGTGTTTGAAACATTTAGATACTGTTTAGTAGCGCGAGTCTGCTTTGTTTACGAGGTTTCCGGGGAAACGGCTGCATTTCTGCGGTTCCATCAGCGCCATCTGCTGTCAGAGAGTGAATGTGCATTTTCATTCAGCGCGTCTCCTACTCGTTCCGCGCTGCTCATGCGCCTTGGGCTTGTTTACGTCAGTGCGCGTGCCTCTTTGATGCAGCATACAGCGGTGTTGTTCATTTTAAACGGTAGATGGGTAAAGTATTCTTAAAATACATTCTGAAAATCTGAATAATTCATAATAAATAATTATTCACGGTATTTTGAAGTGACCACAATATCGTGCATGTTCATTATCGGGATATATCGTATTACCGTATACTGGCACATGTCTAGTTTGCGCAAATCATTTTACGCATGACTGCTTCACCAACGAGGGTCAGTGCAACGCTGGATTTGCAAAAAAGTTGTTTCTGAAGTATGTTTTAATACCAACGCTTCGTGCTCTAACTTCACAACCAAAACAAGTAGCCTAAGGATGGCACTTCATATTTTGTGAATGTTTGCAAATTTCCTTTATGAATGAGCTTTCTAGAATGCTGTACGGCTAATATGGCTAAAGTTACCAGTCTCTGATTGTATTCACAGAGACTAGAGCTATGTCGTTAGTTTTATCCCGAAAATGCTCACCATCTGTGTAATTCATAAACGCACATTTATTATGCGTTGTATAGTCAGGTCAGGTGATGGACGTGTTACGTTCCCACACGAGCGCCTATACAGCAATTAACATGACGGTACATGCTAGTCCAATGAGTTGAATCAATGTAACTCCACAACAACTAATGGCGAGTTCAGACTACAAGATTTTTAAACTCGTCGGATCACTGCCCTTTTCACACTGCATGACTATCTGGGGTAGCATTCAGTCACTGCTGTGTTCACACTGCACGATGGATCGGCGACAGGGGGTTTCACACTGCATGACTTTACAATAGGAAGAGTCACCGACAACTCTCTTCGGTGCGCAAACTACGTTTTACAACTAAACACACGTGAGATGTGAGAAGGAAACAACATGAGGTCACGCGTGCGTCAGACCGGAATTGTTATTAAAAATGATAAACTGCAGAAAGTTTGCGATCCAAATTGTCTGTGCGCTGATTTGCAGTGAAAAGGTTAAAAAGAAAAAAAGATTATGGAGGAGGAAATGGTTGGGGAGACACAGGGAGCAAGGATTGTGTTCTGCAAGGAGAGTTTGAGGTAATAATTGTTCAGTGTGCTGCTGTTGCGGCTGGTCGAGCAAATGTTTGTGCTTTGCTTCTGTTTGATATATATCTATTAAAATACTGATATTCTGGTCTATAACTCCTCCCTGAACTTCCCGCTTGCCTGTATCTTGCTCTCTCATTGGCTGTTGGTCATCACCAATGTCATTTTCAGTCAGAACACATTTCACACAGTATGATTATGAATCGCCGACAGGTCCAGATATTTAGTATGCCAAATATCTCACGGGCGTCGGCGACTTGTCGGCAAGTCTCTCTGATCGCGTCTTTGATAATTCACACTGCGTGATTGTCACTCACGTGCACGAGCAACGATTTGCCTATTATTTCGGGCATTTGTCGGCGATTTCGCAAAACCTGTCGGCGAGTCAAAATCGGGCAGTGTGAACTCGGCATAACGTTACATAAATGTATTCACTAACCATTCAGAAACGTCCAGGTGCAGTCTAAAAGTAGCAACCTCTTCCTGAGTCTTTTATCTGTGTCCGAATCTGGTTCACACATGTAAAGCCGGGTACACACTGAGATTTTGGCCACGATTTGGCCATCTGAGACAAATTGAGCAAATCCTAAAAGAATCCTAGGCTAAAATCTGAAGTCTTTGATCGTTAGTTTGACATGTTCACCGGCAGCCGATTAATGACCGCTGCGATCAAATTTTACCTCAGACGAAATTCTGGCAGTGTCAGAAGATTTGCACAATCCTGCAGTGTGACTTCTCCTACGACGACCGTCAAATTATCTTCGTTTTTCAAGACAAACTATGACCAAAATGAGCGCTAGAGATTTCTTTGTAGCCACCATTTAAATCACACGTGTAATGCAGCTCACCGTCACCGAACGTGTCATTCATTGATGGTATAAAACTCTGGACGATTTTCTTGCGTGCGTCCGTTTTAGCGCGCCTCAACTATCGTACAGTCTGACATTAATGACAACTTAGATCTTACAGTGTGACATGGCTTACAGAGAGGATCATGTTAGTACAGTCTGACAAGAAACAATCTTAAAGGACTATCGCACAGTGTGTACCCGGCTTAAGGCTGCACTCCACAACTGATTAATTTCTGACATTTTGGCTAATGGCGAGTTCACACTGCCCGATTTTAGCTCCGATATTGACTCGCCGACAGGTTTTGCGGAATCGCCGACAAATGCTCGAAATCATAGGCAAATCGGTGCTCGTGCACGTGAGTGACAATCCCGCAGTGTGAATTATCAAAGACTCGATCAGAGAGACTCGCCGGCGCCCGTGAGATATTTGGCATGCTAAATATCTGGACCTGTCTGCGATTCATAATGCTTTGTGAAATGTGTTCTGACTGAAATTGACATCGACGAGGACCGACAGCCAATGAGAGAGCAAGATACAGGCCAGCAGGAAGTATAGGGAGTTATAGACCAGAATATCAGTATTTCATTAGATATATTTACAATTATATCAAACAGAAACAAAGCACACACATTTGCTTGACCAGCCGCAACAGCAGCACATTGCAAAATTATTTATTTACCTCGAACTCTCCTTGCAGAACACAATCCTTGCTCCCTGTGTCTCCCCAACCATTTCCTCATCCATAATCTTTTTGCTTTTTGCTGCAAATCAGTGCACAGACAATTTGGAGTCTTTTTTTGCAGTTTGTCATTTTTAATAACAATTCCAGTCTCGCGTGAGAACTCCGGTCTGACGCACGCGTGATCTCACGTTGTTTACTTATCACATCTCGCGTGTGTTTAGTTGTGAAACGTAGTTTGCGCACCGAAGAGAGTTGTCGGTGACTCTTCCTATTGTAAAGTCATGCAGTGTGAAACCTCCTGTTGCCGATCCATCGTGCAGTGTGAACACAGCAGTGACTAAATGCTACCCCAGATAGTAATGCAGTGTGAAAAGAGCAGTGATCCGACGAGTTTGAAAATCGTGCAGTCTGAACTCGGCATTAGTGAGATTCGCCTGTTTTGTTGTTGACAAAAGTATCCGAAGCTTGTGTAAAAGGATCCGCCCTCTTCTGGAAGGGGGGCGGGGAGCAGCAGCTCATTTGCGTTTAAAGGGACACACAAGAACGGTGCGTTTTTGTTCACTCCCAAATAGGGGCAAATTTGACAAGCTATAATAATTTATCTGGGGGGTATTTTGAGCTGAAACTTCACAGACACATTATGGGGTCACCAGAGATTTATATTACATCTTGTAAAAAAAGGGGCATAATATGTCCCCTTTAATGGCATGGCTTACATTGTGACAACTTTCCCCATATAATATGATAATGTGCACTCTAGGTCACTATGATTTTGCCAAGTTTTGATCAAGGAACCTAACCCATAACTTATCCCTAAAATCAGAGGGAAATGATAGGTGAATAAAACTGATGTAGAAGCACCTAACCCTGGTTATAAGTCTAAACTTGACATGAACTGTAAACTTGTCCCTCAAATCTGGTTGACTGGAATGTTGATCCAGGTTAATATCTATTTTTTTTGTAGCCAATAATGTAAAGTCGTTGCTTATGCTGAAAATGACTATAAATATTATAATATAGATTTTATATTATAAATATAATATCTATATTATAAAAATACATTATATTATTATATTATAAATGTATATTATAAGAATATTTATTCTATACAATTATATTAAAAAAACGGAAAATAATCCACTATAGAGTAAAAAGTAAAAGAACAGTACAACTATAAAAAGAATAGAAGTCAATGGAAAGTCCCCAAAAATATACAAAAACAAACATGCGTGTTTGTAGGTGCATACGCGCTATGTTGTAAGTATGTTTACAGACATTTTTCTCCTTTTCTCTACACGAACATCTTTGCACTACCCGTCTTTCCTGTTGGCTCGTCTTGACTTTCACACTTGCCAATTCCGAGAACCTCATAAAAATTGTAGGCCTGCAACAGACAGAATTTGGATGCTGACATCAATAAAATTGCTCTTGTCAGACTAGACCCATAAAAAAGCAAATATAATTTTTTTTAGAGGTTAAGGGCTGTGCATCAATGGACAATCCAACTTCACAATTTCATGCATCTACTATATTAACTCTCCATGAGATCGGAGAATCTGTATGGTGACTAGCTGGCCAGAAAATGTCTTGCATCTTAGTTATCAGTGCCAGGAGTCTTCGGTGGAGGGACCTGATGTGGCTGAAAGAAACACAGGCCTGGTTTTGTGAATTTAATATGAAAAACACTTTTTTTTCGCACAAAAATTCATCTAAAACAGCCTTTTAGAGGCGGTGGAGAGAGCCGAAAGGGGGAGATGGTGGAAGAGGAAAAGAGAATTAGAGGGAAAGAGAGAGTTGGGGGTTGGAAGGAGAGATTGAAAGAGAGAGAGAGTACTGAGTAAAGAGGTCAGTGTGAGATTATAAAACAAAGCCTGACCTAACCTGGCCTATTTCTGACTGCAGCTTTCTCTCTACTCAGAAATGACAGATTTAAAAGAGTCACTGCTTTTCAAAGGAGATAACAGTAGTCATTATATTTACCTATGATTCAGCTCTGCAAATGCACAAATATCACTTGATTAGCTTTTAATTTGATTATTTTATTATGTTCGTATGCTGTATTTTGTTGTAATATTAATATTAATATTTTTTCCTGCATGAAATTGTGATGAATTTCAAACCTCCAACTTTCATCATATCTTAAGGAAACATTACATTATTTACCAACAATTCTGAGGAAGTCCTTGGTGTGACATTTTCACACACTGACAAACATTACGAGCAGATGTCTCTGAAGTGATCTCAATGAAGTTCCCTGCTGTAGGAATGTGTGTTTTGTCTCAATGGGGTGAAATACACATTTGCCCTGAGCCAGTGCTGTAGAGTTTCTTATCCACCCTTTTCAGGGCCTCCGTGGTCCCCCCGCCCCCATTCCCTTACACACACACACAGCATGTGTACAAACTACAGACAGAGAGAGGTACAAAGGGCCAGGTCTCGTCTCTTCAGCCATTAGCATTGGAGTATTCCTGACAGCACTTCACAAAACACTACAATACACTCTTTCCTCACACACGGGAGTCTTCATCGTTCACACATAAAGCCGTACGTTAAAATAAACAGCGGCGTAAGAGAAATAATGAGAGAAATAATGTCTGTGTGCCTGAGTGGTTTAAACTCACAAACAATCAGGGACTTTTTCATACAGACAAGAAACCCATAGGAATGAAAAATACAAATGAGATCTCTTTAATTTCTTAATTGCTTCCCCTAGATAGCAATGAGATTAAAGAGAGATTAAATCTTGCTTCTCATATTTTTCACCTGAGAAAAAGACCCAAGAAATCTCTATGGAAGACTGTTTCAGCCGCAGATTTAAAAATAAAATAAGTATTTGTACGATGAACTTTTAAAAAAAAGTCACATTATCCTGTGGTTTCACAGGCAAGGCTTAAGCCTTAGTCGCAGACTAAAATGCATGTTTGAGCTGTTTTAACTGAAAGCAATTTGCACTGACAGATCTTAAAAAGTGTCACATTGTTTTGTCTCAAGATGCACACCAGTAATGTTTTTTTTCTAAGGCACATTTATAAAAGCTACTTAAATGTTCTAATTAAAGTAAGGTCTAATCCTGGCTGAATCTAAACCCTGTCTGTGAAACCAAGCATATGTGATTTAAAGTCGCATTCATAAGAAATAATGTTAAAATAGAGAAAAGTTACATTGTGAGATGTAAAGCCACAGTTAAAAGAAAGTTGCGAGATAAAAAGTTGCAAATGTGAGACATAAAAATCACAATTACAAGAAATCAAGACACCAAAAAGTCTATAATAAATTGTCACAAATTTAAATATGAACTGAAATGGATAGTCAAAAATGAAAATTCTGTCATCATTTACTCACCCTCAAGTTGTTCCAAACCTGTATGAATTTCTTTCTTCTGCTGAACACAAAAGTAACCAAACAGTTGATGGGCCCCATTGACTTCCATAGTATGGAAAAAAATTACTATAGAAGGCAATAGCTATGTTTCCATTATCCTGTTTTTAATGCGCATTTTGAAATATTGCATCAGAAACAAGTGATGCCTTCGCAAAAAAGTTTTTACGCTCGCTTGAGGTGGTTTTTGTGAAGAAGAATTAATGCGAATAATGGAAGATGGAAACACATTTGCCAAATAAATTCTGACATAGCGAATATTAAACCCACGTGACTAATTGACTAATTCGCTGATGGTGTTTTATTTACTGTTGGTTACTAGGTTACCAATACCACCATTATCCGCTCTAACAACTTGATGGAAACGAACCCAGCTGTGGCCCATTGACTGTTTGGTTACCAACATTCTTCAAAATACCTTTTTTTTTCTTCAGCTGAAAAAATAAATTCATACAGGTTTGGAACAACTTGAGGGTGAGTAACCTAAATAATGACATAATTTTCTCTCAATTCATTCATTTAAATTGCTATCCACATTAATTTTACAGCCCTATATTTGTACCAAATGTTAAAAAGTCTAAATGTTGCAACCATGTCTCTATTTTTTTTTTTCCTCTAAAGGATCTTCAAAGTTATATTTAAATGATAAGATACTTAAATAAGAACTACACTCACCTAAAGGATTATTAGGAACACCTGTTCAATTTCTCATTAATGCAATTATCTAATCAACCAATCACATGGCAGTTGCTTCAATGCATTTAGGGGTGTGGTCCTGGTCAAGACAATCTCCTGAACTCCAAACTGAATGTCAGAATGGGAAAGAAAGGTGATTTAAGCAATTTTGAGCGTGGCATGGTTGTTGGTGCCAGACGGGCCGGTCTGAGTATTTCACAATCTGCTCAGTTACTGGGATTTTCACGCACAACCAGTTCTAGAGTTTACAAAGAATGGTGTGAAAAGGAAAAAAACATCCAGTATGCGGAAGTCCTGTGGGCGAAAATGCCTTGTTGATGCTAGAGGTCAGAGGAGAATGGGCCGACTGATTCAAGCTGATAGAAGAGCAACTTTGACTGAAATAACCACTCGTTACAACCGAGGTATGCAGCAAAGCATTTGTGAAGCCACAACACGCACAACCTTGAGGCGGATGGGCTACAACAGCAGAAGACCCCACCGGGTACCACTCATCTCCACTACAAATAGGAAAAAGAGGCTACAATTAGCACAAGCTCACCAAAATTGGACAGTTGAAGACTGGAAAAATGTTGCCTGGTCTGATGAGTCTCGATTTCTGTTGAGACATTCAGATGGTAGAGTCAGAATTTGGCGTAAACAGAATGAGAACATGGATCCATCATGCCTTGTTACCACTGTGCAGGCTGGTGGTGGTGGTGTAATGGTGTGGGGGATGTTTTCTTGGCACACTTTAGGCCCCTTAGTGCCAATTGGGCATCGTTTAAATGCCACGGCCTACCTGAGCATTGTTTCTGACCATGTCCATCCCTTTATGACCACCATGTACCCATCCTCTGATGGCTACTTCCAGCAGGATAATGCACCATGTCACAAAGCTCGAATCATTTCAAATTGGTTTCTTGAACATGACAATGAGTTCACTGTACTAAAATGGCCCCCACAGTCACCAGATCTTAACCCAATAGAGCATCTTTGGGATGTGGTGGAACGGGAGCTTCGTGCCCTGGATGTGCATCCCACAAATCTCCATCAACTGCAAGATGCTATCCTATCAATATGGGCCAACATTTCTAAAGAATGCTTTCAGCACCTTGTTGAATCAATGCCACGTATAATTAAGGCAGTTCTGAAGGCGAAAGGGGGTCAAACACAGTATTAGTATGGTGTTCCTAATAATCCTTTAGGTGAGTGTATATCACATATCATGAGCTTTGAAAGAGAAAAAAGATGGGTTTCCTTTCATTATGGTCCACAAAAACATCTGAAAATTTCAAGCAGAACTTAAAACTTGTTGACTGTAAGCTCCCTGCACCTCTGCTGCACTACACCAGTAAGTTTTGGGACTTCTTTTGTGCTGCAGCTGTGGATCTTGTCCACTCTAGCAGAGTGCCAAAACTTAACACAGAACTATGCAAACAAATTCAACATGTGTGCATCCCAAAGACTCTCGTTTTATCGTGCAGGGGTGGCATTTCATTCACAGATTTCTCTGGAAAACACTCACATATTTAGAGTGTTTCTAGTGTGTGTTAAGACACACTCGAGGACACATTCTCAATGGAATGTTGAGAGGAGAGAAATCTGGGAGAAGTAAAGGAAGCACTCTCAGCGGAGTAACCAATCCCTCTCTTCTTTCAACCGACAGGCAGAGCGCTAACCACAGTGGCAAGTAAGGGTGATCTGTTTTGAGACATACGGATGCATGCGGTGTCAGCCCCAAAGCCGGGCGTGAATAATGAGATTTAACTCAATTAGAAATGTCATGAGGTGCCGAGAGAGCAGAGGAGAGATACAGAGAGGGAAAGAGAGACAGTAATCCACACATGTCCTACTCTTTCGACACTAGATTATAGCCTCAGCCACTGTTTATCCTTTCTGTAAACATTCTGCCCTGGTAGAGACACCCATCATCTCAATGGCATCCATTTGGGAAGATTTGATGAACAACAGGACTTATTAAAGTCGACATGAAATGGAAGTTGAAATAGTCTTTTCTTCCCTATATATTGTGACATATTTTTAATGGAACTGCTTTTTAAACAAGAAAAAATGTAGAGCGGGACTTTATTTTGTCCACCGGGTATTTATTGGATCGTTGGATGGTTGCTTTGTTCTAAATTGCACACACCCATACCGTAAACGTGAATTTTAACGCAGTTATGTTTATTTTTGAAAACTTACATTTTTAATAACTAGATAAGACAGACTGTGATAAGAGTGTGTGCAGTGTATGTTGTACAAAGTATCGACAAGTTATGTTTACCATAGGCTTTATTTTACTCATAATTTGAAAAACCCATTATAAAACCCCATAGGAACCAGCGGCGAATTCTGATGTCATACCTGCACCACTCAACTGCTGTGATCTCATGTGAGTGACAGGTTGTCCCGCCCTCATGCCAGTAAACACGTCATCAGAGAAGTCACTGCAAGTGGGAAGCGAAGTTCTTTAATGATTACAAGGACACATGCAATGTGTTAAGTTTCCACCGCAGGAACTTTCCCCAGGAACTAGGTACTTTGGGGTGGTACTCTGTGTGTTTCAACCGCAGGGACCAGGGTCTAAATGAAGTTCTGAGTAAAAATTTCCCCCTCAGAAAGCCCCTGCTCGAGAGGTAGTACTTTTTCAAAGTTCAGAAACTTTCGGGGGTGGGACTTGGGCGCTGAACATGCTGATTGGTTGAGTTCACGCAGCATTTTGATTGGTTGACTCCACGCAGCATTTTATTTCAACCACCATTTTAAAAGTGTGTTGCAGTGCGTGCAGTAAGAGTTGTTTACTATTCGAATCAACAATGGACTTAAAAAATACGACTGATGGACCGACGACGAGGTTCAGGCTTTATTAAGCTTATATGCAGAGGATGAAATCCAGCGGGAACTGAAAAGTCACGTGCAGACTACGTCACTGGACTAATTTGCCTAATCTTCATGGGACTTTAGACCGCAATGGTAACGCAGAGAGCAACAGGTCTGGAGGAAAAAAAGTGGTTGCAGGTAAATTTGGTGGAAACGCAGCTTTAGACTTACATATTTTTGAATTATATGAACTGAAGCAAGATCATATGCGTTTAATTTAACGCATACTATCGCTGCCACAAACTGCTCTGACACAGACAGGTTGAAGATCTAAACGCAGCTTTATTAGAGTAATCCACAATCATAGTTTAAAATACAGGCGAAGGGTCAAAACCACAGGGAAAACAATAACAGGGCAGAAAACACAGGCAAACAGGGAAATCCAAAACACCAGACAGAAAGTCAGCACCATTACACAGGAAAATCAGAAAAAGCACTCAGAATTGAAAAGAAAGTTTCTTATGTGTTTTCAATCTTTCGCAAAGAAAGAATGAAAACACAAGGCTTATATAGGCAGGGCTTAACATGCTAATGACACACAGCTGAACCTAATCACAACATAATGAGTCCAGACAATGGGTTATGGGCACTTCCGGCTCCATCGTCCCGAAGTCAATGGGTTTTTTGGTTAAATGGCTGAAATAAGGTCTGTGGTGAACACAAGCTCAAGAAACTTTAACGTTTTACTCTACGACATAAAATACATCAGTATTACCCACTTGTGATTTTTAAAATCAGTTTTGTGTCTTGAAAAAGATGCTGAACAAGTGGTTAAATGTAGCCTGGATGCCAGCCGAACTTAGCCCCGCCCCCAACATTTGAGGTCAGGAAGTTCGGTCTGGAATCCGTTGTGGAGCAACTATGCTCGAACCAGAGCTGTTCCAATCAAATTGTCAGGGCGGGCTTTATACGATGGACAGATGATCAATAGTAACGTAATCATCCACGTCACCAAAGAGCGCTTGGGTTGAATTTGTTCTAATCCTAAACGGAGAACTTGTTCGTATATGCATTCACCTTACTATTTCTCTCAAAAATGATGATCGTGTTGGTAAGTACTCTGTGTATCCTTAAATTATTTTCACAACACCGGCAAAGATTGTTTACACTCATCTTCTTTTACTTCTTCCAGCGTGCGTGCTGTTGACAACTGTGCTTTGCTCAACATACGTCACTTACTCTGTTGCTCTGATTGGTTGTAGGTCTATCCAATTGAGTGCAGAGGCATTTTCTTTCCTGGTTCGGTTGAAAAACGGCCCATAATCACAGCCCAATGGAGCAGTATCAGACTCATATTCTGACTAGAATCTGAGTATAACGACATCAGGCTAGGCTAAATGGGACTACACAGGCAGTCGGGAGAGATTAAACATCATCGCGCCGAACAGGTAACCTCAGTCTGCTTTTACAGCCTTGTTATGCTCATAATTGTGCTCTTATAAACTAAAACTAAAACTTTCTGGGAAAATGTTTTGAGATAAAAACTGAAAGAGTTGTAGGAAGTTTAGTGATGGTGAAGTTGAAGTCGTGGGACTGTGGTGTAATTCATTTATACCCTACCTTCAGCTTTTTACTTCTGGTGACTGCATTTAGGCTTCAAAATTCATAAAAGTTGTGTTCATCTTTGAAAATGATCTTGATGGACAAAACATGCAAGTATCTTAAACTTTTGTTGATCACAGAGCTTGTTTTTTGTGATAATCCAAAAGCCTATGGAAAAATCCTATTGGGTTTTTATGGAGGGAACCAGTGTGATGCTGACTGGTTTGGCCTACAAAGTGACGTCATACCCTAACCACTCTATTGGTTCAATAAGTTCATGGTGAGAGCCCAGGAGTCGTGAGGAGTGCTCTCTGGTGGAGATTATGGGCACTCCAGCTGGCAGATGTGACAGTCACCATCTTACAACATTTTAAATCCTGCATGGAATAAGCAAGGGTACACTGGCCTTATCTCTGCATTTGGAAGAGCATTCTGCCAATCAGAGGCCAATATCCTTAGTGCTTCAGAAACGGCTCCGCAAATTCCCTGAGCGCTCACTGCATTCCTTTGCACGCACTGCTGTACTCAAGCAAGCGATCGGCAATGCAAAAGGCCTTTTTACATAAAGCCTATCACATAAATAAATTTTTCCAATAAATTAAACTCTGCTTGTATTGACAACTGATCCTTTTGTAATATTTAACATTTTAGAGGGACGTCTGCACGCAAAAACTCACGATTGAATTTTGGATGCAAATGGCGAGTTTCACCAAAAGCTACGTGTTTGCAGCCCTGATTATTTTATCTACAATAATCATCATGGAGCTTAAATTATTAAAAGTAAAAAATGTGGAAGTTGCAAAATTCACTAAATTCAGGGAGCTTACATGAGGCGATCTGCTTCATGTAAAATAACAGACCTTAAATTAACATTAAAAAGCATTTTATTAGGCTAGTGTAATGTGATAACTGTAAATGATTTGAAACATAATTTTAAAATAAAAAAGACTGTTCATTTTATTATATACAAAACTTTTTAACAACAATAATAATAAAAAAAACTTGGGCATCTGTCATGTTTACCACACAGAAAAGCAACATTATTTGTGAGAAATAGGCTTTTCAGAGCATTGCAAAACACTACAAAAACGATGTTGGTGAACACAACATCTGTATTTATTGATTTATGTATTATGAATCTCAACAACAGCCTTTAAAATTTCTAATAAAACACACAATATTAGCATGGTGCTTTAACAAGAGCAGCAACTCAAAAACAAGAAAAGTAAGTTTTAAAACAATATATAAAGCTGAACCTTGTGTCGCACGCACCTTGAGTGTTTTGTCTCTATGCAAGGAGCCTGGACACATAATGTGGACATTCAAATCCAATTCTGTCTCTTCTTAGTAGCCTCCCCGTTCGAGCACTCACCATTACCGTATCTCACTGGCCGTTACACAGAGAAACCAAAGACTGCGGATGATTCCACTGGGATGATTTGGTGAGAAGCAATAATTATATTAGATTAGGACCCTGCAGCAGACAGCTCATTTTCGACCACCTCGGCACCACAGGTTAGACAACAGAGGAGAAAAAAAAGATTAAGTGCAAAGAGGAGGTAGAGGTGCAAAGTCATCAAATCAAATCTCAGCCTTTTAGCCGTTTGGCTGGCCGGGATCCGCTGCTGACAGGGTTTTTCTGCGCGGCCAGAGGTCTTGGATTCTGTCTACACGCTGACTCCACATATGATCCCTATTAGGGCCTCGCGGGACCCCGAGCCCCTCACTGTCTAACAGGGCAGGTTTGCACAGACTGAGTGCGATGTAAGTGTTAACAGGTACCATTCTGGAGACAGTGTTTAGGCGCATGTATCTATCTGTAAAAATGACCAAGGTCATTTCTGATGTGCTTTGACTCATGTCAAATTCGATCAGTATTGTTGATGATCAGCATCCAGCATCATCTGCAAAATAGAGTGGTGCAGGGATGACTCATTTTTGTAGGCCAACCCTGAAGTTAGCATCATGACTTATGCTGCCTTCACGTGCTATCGGAATTATCGTAAATACTAGTTTCTTAGGTAAAAAATTGGACATGAACGCCCTCTCAAGTCAAAATTTGAATGCAATGAGCTTGTAGTCACGACTTCAGAAGTGGAAAGAAGGAAATTTCCGATAGCACGTGAATGCAGCATAAGCTTCTGACAACTCTTTCAGTCTAAAGCCCTATTCGGACAGGATTAGTTTTACAAGGGTAGATGGGATGTAATTTTATCACAGGACGTCTGTAATATTAATGGCCAATTCGCACGGGATAAGAAATCTCAAGAAAACGAACAGAAGTGGGAGGGGTAACTTGATTTACGCACCACCGTACCCTCCCTGTCGTCATGTGCGTATTAAATTGCTTCCTGATATAATGTGCGCAAACACATATAATCCTTATATAACCTATATATAACAGTTAGGTCCGGTCGAACAATTTATTAATTAAATTAATACAATTCTGATTGGATTCTGTTGGTAATAGGCACTTACCTAAAGCACTTACCTAAAAGAAATGTCATGCCTCGACAAGTGCTTTCGACCTTTTTTTTCTGAATGGTAAGCAGAAAACACTTAAGGTTTGCCACAGACTTGTCCCACCGCCTAGAACGCAACTGAATGCTTTTTCAAGTGCCTCCATATTTGAAAAACCATGGAAAACTACTTTTAAACAGGAAAAGATGGCATATTTACGTACATATTTACAACGTGTCTATTCGCACAGGATTAGTATTACCTGAGGTAATTTTTCCGGACCATTTTACAGAAGGTAAAAGTCGCCGTAATCTTTCCTGACATTGTCCGTAATGATACTGAGATGGCACATTCGGACAGGTATAAAATCACTGAGAAGCTCTGGTAATAATTACTTTATGCCACCTCTCCATGTTAAACTAGACCCGTCCGAATAGGGCTTCAGTTTAAAAATATTTTGAAAGTTCGAGTTATAATAGTTTGCAAGAGCATGATTATAAACACAAGACCTTATTTCAAACATTTAACCAAAACCTATTCAAAAAATCCACTGACTTCAGGACGATGAACCCGGGAGTGCTAAAATGCTAACTCATTTCCAGGTTTTGGCCTACAAAAATACCACATCCCTGCATCACTATATTAAGTCACTTTTGCAGTTGCAGATACGATCTTGTTTCTGGTGAAGTGGCTGGTCAAAAACAAAAGACTGAAAGATTAAGAGAGATGAGGTTTCATTAAAAGATCTCTAAAAGCTATTTTTTTCCTAATTGTAAACATGTTAGATGTTAGATCAGGGGTGTCCAATCCTGCTCCTGGAGGGTCACTGTCCTGGGCTGCGTTTCCCAAAAGCATCGTGAGCTAAGTTGATCGTCGAGAACATTGGTGGCAATGGTCTCCACAATCAACTTGGGCTTATGATGCTTTTAGGAAGCGCAGCCCTGCAGAGTTTATCTCCAACCCCAATTAAACACACCTGAACCAGCCGAGGCAAGTTGGAGCTAAACTCTGCAGGACAGTGGCCCGACAGAATGCATCTGCTTTCTCTGTTCTGATATTTCCAACTCAATTGATCACAGCAAAAAGAGAGAGAGAAGACGTCAACAGGGACAGCAGCAGTTATTATCCAGGTTAAATCTTTATCTAAGCTAACTCCAATTGACCAATGTCCTCATGTCTCTAGAGATTGCATTATAGTTTTTATCCACTTACGCAGAGTGGGCATCTGCAGCTGTTCTCATGCAGAGACAGTGGCAGGGAGTGAGAGCGAGCAAGAGAATTAGGCAGGACTCCTAATTTATTTACAGTAGCATTTGTTTCAATGTGACTCATAATGCTGCTGTATTGTTTATGTAATATCAAATGAATACCTTGGTTTTCCATATTAATTCGTAAAGTTATTCTCACATTTATATACATCTTTATCCCTCATCCTTTTCGATTAATATGCACTATTCATTTCATTCTCATACATGCCAAACTCAACAGTATCAGCATGCAACAGTGCCTTACAATTCTCACCGCCAAGTACTAACTGCACAGATATGCTAATATGCATAAAAATATGCCATCATCTTGACTGAAATATGCATATCTTGTGGTTGGTACTCACTGCAAGTCCCAGCGGCAAAAGAACTGTAATCTTGCAAGCGGAAGTCATTCCCTTCTGAATAATTGATGAGAAATGATTGGCATAAGAGGTGGCATGGTCATTTCAGCTGAGACGTTAAGCAGTGGTCACTGCATCATAAATGACAAAATAGTTTTGGCCATGAAATATAAAATATAATCAGTGCCCATGAAATATAAACAGTCCCCCCTTAAGTTTTATGTTTTTCAAATAAATTACAATCTATGGCTTTATGAAATATTTTTGTATTAATGTTAATTTACAAATATTGACTTAAACAGTGAATTCAGGTTAAATATTGTCAATATTGTTCATTTGCAATATTGACCATTTATAAAATATAATTAAACGTCGCTTTACACATATATGCAAAATAACCCTTATAACAATTATTATTTTTAGTAGTAATAGTATCTTTTTCTTCGTAGGTAGCATTCCGAAATTTGTATTTACTTTAGTTGGTAAGTTTAAATCTTGGTTATCTAATTTCAAATGTACTAATTTCTTATTCCCGCGGAGGGAGGATGAGACGCTGACTTGAACAGCTGCTTCATGACCCAAAAAACTGTCAGTCTTTCCCTGGAATAAATTGTGGAATGTTCCATTTTTTCAAGCAGGGACGCTTAAGGTTCTGTATCCCATTAATAAGAATGTAAAGTTCTGAATTTTTTATGACTGAAGACTAAACTTGATCAGAACAATTATCTAGTGATCAAACCCAGTATTTATCGATACATTTTGTATATTTGAAAGTGTCAATAGGAATTATGTCTACATTTTCCCCCGGCTCCGGAAGCCCTCTTTCAGGCAGACCCATAGTAGAATCAATTCACACAGTGGGGAGCTTGAAACCGTCCACTCGTGCTTCTCAGCTTAGTTTGGAAAAATAAGTCTTGAACACAGTTTGGATTTTAAAGTTGTACGATGTGGTTTGCGAGAGAAGGTTGCGACGTACTTGCAGCAATCCAGTCACTCGCTATTTCACACGACATCCACATTAAAACCGTTCAGAGATAATACCGTGCATGATGAAACGAGTTACCTACTAGACCGAGTTGACTGATGCTGATCTTGAATCACGTATCGCACGTTGGGAGCAAGATATCCATCTTCCTATGCGCTTATGCAGCTGGTACAAGTTATTGACGTTATGCGACATCGGCCATCCTCAGTTTTGGACAGGCGTCTGTATTGCATTCAAATCCATGCTCAGAATTAATGATGATGCTTGTAAAATATACAGTATTTTCTTGTCTGATATAATAATTGATATGCTAAAGAAAAAAGGTTGAAAATAAAATAAGATATTTTAGTATTAGTAAGTATATGGGTAGCCAAACAGTTGATGGGCCCCGTTGACTTGTGGAAAAAAATACTATAGAAGTCATTGAGTACGTTTAAGAAACTACCACGTAAACAGCAATTTCTAATTACCTCACTCGAAGTAAACACAAATCGAATTAAGACATGTGGAGTATTCCTATTTTATTCGCATTATCGACATGTAGGCTACACATCTTAATCTAACTATTAACGTTGTGTAGTTTTCGCCGCATTTTGCGACAGGACACAGACGCACACAACCATTGACAGAAAACAAGAGAGCATGGCTTGGCTTCAAGCAACTTTCTCCCACCAGTCCTTACTTTGTACTGTCATCCAGTACCTCAAAGTTTGTCACGGTGGCATTGGAGGCCCGCTGCTGGAGAATTTGTATGCGCCGTCGTCTATTTGAACATATAGCATGACACATAATTAACTGCACATGAAGCTTTCGTAACATTTGAAAATGAAACACCCAAAACTGTATATGATATCATAACGAAGATTAACTGTATGTTGATACGTGAAATTCTGGAGGGAACGTCGGACGGCGTGGCTTCGAGACGTAATGACGTATGCCATTAATCGCTCTATGTTCTATAACATGTAAAAAGCAACTCATGTAAACACCTTAATCAGAATATTGTCTTATTCAGAATTTTTGGGTAAACTATCTCATAACCTCTTAAAGGGATAGTTCACCCAAAAATTATAATAATGTCATTTATTACTCACCCTCATGCCGTTCCAGACCCGTAAGACCTCCGTTGATCTTCGGAACACAAATTAAGATATTTTTGGTGAAATCCGATGGCTCAGAAAGGCCTCCATTGGCAGCAATGACATTTCCTCTCTCAAGACCAATAAAAGGTACTAAAAATGTCATTAAAAAGTCCATCTCACTACAGTGGTTCTACAATAATTTTATGAAGCGACGAGAATAGTTTTTGTGCGCAAAAAAACCCCGAAATAACGACTTATATAGTGATGGCCGATTTCAAAACACTGCTTCCTGAAGCTTCAGAGCGTTATGAATCAGCGTATCGAATCATGATTCGGATTGCGTGTCAAACCGACAAACTGCTGAAATCACGTGACTTTGGCGATTCGAACCGCTGATTCGATACGCTGATTCATAACGCTCTGAAGCTTCAGGAAGCAGGGGGGGGGGTTTGCGCACAAAAACTTTTCTCGTCGCTTCAAAATTTTTTTTTTATTGTAGAACCACTGTAGTGAGATGGACTATTTAACGACGTCTTTAGTACCTTTTATTGGTCTTGAGAGAGGAAATGTCATTGCTGCCAATGGAGGCCTTTCTGAGCCATCGGATTTCAACAAAAATATCTTAATTTGTGTTCCAAATATGAACGGAGGTCTTACGGGTCTGGAACTGGATGAGGGTGATTATTTTCATTTTTGGGTGAACTAACCCTTTAAACGCATACCTCGTGTCTTTAGTGACCTGGGACGTCATTCACTACCCTCCTCTTCATTCATTTTTTAAATGTAGACATCAACCTTCTTAGTATTCTTCAATCAATTCATTATAAACAATATAACAAGAAAAAAATAAAATAAAAGAATGCCAGTTTTCCCATTCATTTTTTATAAAAATTGTATAAGGTCGCTAACGACCCGAGGTGTGTAACAGTGTAAATATATTTTTTTTTCTGCACAATAATTGAATCTTTGATGACTGAATAAGTGCAATTCACCTTTATTCCACAAGGTGGCAATGTCTGATACACAATGATGAAGTGACGTTTCACTCCTTACCGCAGGCAGAAAACAAAAGAATAGGAAGTATCATCAGCAAAACTTTAAATGGCTCAGCAATTTACTGCAGAGCAAGTACTGAACTCAATCAAATATTGGTGTCACTGTCACTTGATGGTGGATCTGGTGATCTGGAATATTGATTTTGACGATGTTGAAAATGATAAAAAAATGTTTGAGATGGCGAATATGAGCCAGATGCTGAATGTACTGGGAAATTAGCTCTGATGGGGACAGTGATGATGGTATAAAGCATCTGCTCAAACTGAACCCTTCCAAACTCCAAACGGTAACAAAATATGCTTTATTTTATTCTTTAGTAATTGTTACTCTAATATCAGGAGAGTTTTATTTTATTGCGACAGGTTGAGATCCGTGTTAGATATAGATCCGGGTCGCTAAAGACTCGAATATGTAACAATGATTGGTGAAACATTCATGCATTTAAGGGTTAGGGCCATTATTCTTTGTACTCTGCTTACATTGCAAAACTGTTGCAATAGGACAATATGAATATCAAGAAAAGAGTGAAAGATGTCAGATGTCACATATCTGGAATGCGCAGAAATATTATTTTACACTTATGATTGGCATCTGTCAAGGTCATTTGGATTTGTAGTCCACAACTGAAGATGACCTAAATGTCAAGCCATCAACTAAAAGTACACATTGATCAGGCTTTTAAAAAAAAACAAGTCCAGAACTTAAATGTAATATGCAGTTTTATGACAATCTAAAAAATGAGGTATATATATCCATATGAGATTTTGAAACAGGACTGATGCATGTTTTCTCTTAAGTAAACTAGGGTGACATTAATAGCTGTTTTTTCCACACCAGGACACCAAACCACAGTCATTTTGCAATTGCCGTCACCTCAAGAAAGCAAAGGATTCTAGCGCCTCCTATGTGTGGATGTGAAGATTAACACATTACTGGACACTGTCATTTCCAATACCTTTAGCACAGGTAAACAAACTGATGCATTTTATATGGAATGTGTTGTACATTTTAAACTAGATTACTAATATAAAAGTCTAATTTTTTTGGTTAACCATTTTTATGTATTTTATGTGACTTTCAGATGTGACAACTGATGATAACTTGCTCAACCGGAGGCATTAAAGTCGGCATGAAACTGTAGTTTTTCTTCCCTATTGTGAGGTATATCCGAGTGGCTTCATAATGTGTTGCATCTTTCACATTGATTGCAGGCACTATAAGCTTTCTCTGCTTTGACCAGTCAGTATATTCACATGTTGAGCATTGTAATGCTGTCTCAAGAACCTTACACACTATGGAAGGCAGCTGTGTGTCAACCCAGATCATTCAGGCACTGAGGTTTGGTGAACACGTCTCACACACACACACACACGCCTGTGCGTCATACTTTGCCATGTGAGTCATCATCAGATATATTGTTAGGCTCAGGGAAGAGACAGCTCCGGTTCACCATCCAATCAGAGTTCAGGATGAGCCAAAACAAAGGCCTTGGGTACTTACTCACACTCTTATGTGTCTCTCAGCATGTGTTTGTGTGTGACAAATCCATTGCCCACTGATCACACATCTCACATCCTGCCACACGGTGAGGATTTGCCAGCGAGCCGCCCAAGGACTGGAATCTGTTTGCCCAGTATGCCAGTGTTGACATGGCACCTCATGATTTGATATGGATAAAGCCAGGAACCTGCAGAAAAGAAGACCCTGTGTTTGTGGATTAAACAGCTATCACTAGGTAAACAAACCATTGAGTCTCACTGTGGAAGTATAACGAGCCACTCTGTGTAAACCTAACATGGAGACTTGCTCTTATACAGCAACAAACCTACAGTCAAACCAAAATTTATTCAGACACCTTCAACATTTTCTCACATTATTACAGTTTATTTGCTATAGTTTAGAAATATGACAAGAACTCAGAGTTAAACTGTGTCAGAACAAATTTATCTTGATAATAGAGGTATGTAATGGATTACAATCAACCAATCAGCTGTCAGCTGTTAAAATTAAGTACACAATTAGATAATACCAATTTATGTCAACCAATGACCAAGCAATGCTTCATTTTGTTCAGTCTGTGGTGTAAAAGGTCGCATTAGCAATTAAAGAAAGAAACACTTAAACAAAACATGGTCAGGTCAAAGTGTCTGAATAATTTTGGTCCCAATTTTTTTATCAATTTTACTGGTAGTCCACTGTATGAAGAATTTTTGTGTATAATATGTCACAGTTTACTTTATTTTGCTATCCTCACTTACATAAATGAACTATAGTGTCCTGCACCCACTAGTAAAAAAATATCTGGTGTCTGAATAATTTTTGGTTTGACTGTATATCTTGACTTATCCATAACAATTGTACACATTATGATTATAAAAGTTTCTTGTGACTATGGGCCTGTTAAACATGCAGCCTCTCTTATTCCGGTGGCTTTCCTGAGACCAATCCAGCAAAAATGCACTGAAACCTGTGGATGAGGCCAAGAAAAAAAGAGGCTCTGCCATTTTCTATAAACAAGCCTATGACACATGATGGATAATTAATATTGTGACATCACAAAAGTAATTGTCTTTATTAGTAAAAACACAAGCACAAAAACTGCCTTGCCAAGTAAAAAATAACTATCCAAAAATTGAAAATTTTGTTCTAAATTCATCTGTAAAATATTATATATAATTATTAAATTGCTCATATGAATTAGTTCATAATTTAAAAAAGAACTTTGAAGAAGTTGATATAGCACGGTTGTCCCAATACTCACTTGCGGTCTTGCATGCATGAAACAGGAAGTGCACAAGACTATCCCAAGTCTGAATAATGCCAAAGCTCAGTGCCCTTATTGTACACTATATCCACACTGTTTCTAACATTGCTTCAGAGCTATATTTGAGGTTAACCGTATCCCATCATTCATCATGTTCAAATCACCAGATTTCTAGGAAAACATTCCAGTTTAAGTTAATTAGATACTACACATAATTTGGTAGTAAAATGTAGTGCTGCACATTTTATTGGTACAAAAGCTTTGTAAAACTTAATTAGAAGCACCACAATTAGATTGATTTGATTGACACATGATGTCCCACTGGGTGATCAAAATTTCTTACACACACTTGTCACTTCAACACCTGGGCCAAATACAGGAAAGGCATCATATAAGCAGACAAGTCCAAAAACTGCAAGTGCCCGTATTGGGACAGGCTCTAAGAGCTCTCTGGAAGTAGAAGTCCTCCACCTAGTGGTTAAAAGCAAGTGGTTATGAAGCCTTTTGCCTATATATTTTCTAATGCTTTATTGACATCTATGACATCTTTAAATATAATATTTACCTATTCATAGTTAAACCCTCTGAAGAATATAAAGCATTATAACATGAAATCATAATTATACCTTTTAAATATTTAGGACATTGTTTCTCAACAGGTGGGAGTGCCTGAGAAAATTCACTAGGCCTATCTGCGGTCAGATCAGATGATACGTTGTCAGGCTATATGTTAGTGTTCTTATTCTAACGTTATTTTCGTAGCTTGTTACGAAATAAGAAGTCTCTCTCACCTCAGAAAACCGAACTAACTTAACTGTCCTGTCCTGTCAGCCGTTACACTGTGCTCGTAGCGCGTACTCTTCAAATGCACGCGCTGCATATCACTTCATATATAAAGCGCAAGAGAAACTACGAGCATGCAACGTTACGTTGTCCATCAGTACGTCATAAAATAAAATTACCAATAAATCACGTAACTGGTATGACGTGTGTAAGGATTTGCATGCAGGTATTATCATAGATATGTATACATATATATGGGCATTATGTTCATTCTATTCATCAGGAGCAGTTTCCATGTTTCATTAACAGTTTATGTTGGCATTGTGTATTCACCATGGTAACTGTTGTTTCTATAACCCCAAAATACCACTTTATGTTATTTTGTATATTTTTTAATTAGTGTGGTGGCTACTTTATTGTATTAACAAAAACTAGTTTAGGAATGCTATTTAGCCTTACCTTATAGGTCTATTTAGGCCAGGTCATATTTGTAAATGAGAAGTGGTTCTCAAACAGTTTACCTGTATAAATAAAGGTTAAAAAAAAATGCATCAGTATTAGTCATATCTGTACAATGTATGTGTATGTTACAATTTTCATTAAATAAATTTGTATGATAAAAAAATAAAAAAATAAATAAATGATTTAAAGGTGTATTATAAGACATTACAAATTATTTTATGAACTGTAAGATTAAAGCATATATCCTGGCTTCAAGGAGTTACTGCAAATGCTTCGGACAAATAGCTATCAGAAAAATGTTCAAAGCAAAATCAAAACGTTCATCAGATTTCAGTGTTTTATCAGGTGTGCACATTAAACAGTGCATTTACAGACATGAAAAGCATTATAGAACAAGCTCACAAAATTACGTGTTCAGAAGTTTGACAAAAAGATTGTGCGTGTATCAGTCATATTCATTTAGTCCTGATACAGTGACCGGAGTTTCATTAGGACAGTGATTAGCAATGTTTCTCTCTCTAAATCACACACACTTTGTAGTGGATGGAGATTTATCCAATTTAAATTAATTAACCTAAATGACATAAAAATGTCCTTATTGGCATCACATGCAAAAAGAAATTTGAAGGAAATCCAGCATGTGCTGTCTTCAACATGGCAACATGTTCACAGGTCAAATTTCCACATTACATCTCCTCCTCCTCATCCTCCTCTGGCAGGATTCCAGGACACGGTTCCATGGTTACAGCAACACTCATTCCACTGCGCCCAACAGGCATATCGGTTACATACGTCCATACATTACTGCCTGGACAATAGCACTCCACACTGGACAAGAAACCGCCTTGATTGAATCCACCTGATATGGAATAATATTAAAGATTATTTACGCTTATGCTTTTATCCAAACCAAATTTCACTGCATTCAAGGTATACATTTGATCAGTTCACGCATTCCCTTCCACAAATCCAGCTCACCTAACACATAAATCTTGCATTGGTAGACTGTAACTCCATGTGCACTGCGGCAGTGGTTCATAGAGGCCATGGGTTCCCACACATCTCGAGCGACGTTATATCTCTCCATCGTTTTGAGTTGGGTTTCACCATCGTAGCCACCAACTGCATAGAGGTAGTTATCCATACACACCACCCCTACAAACAGAACAAAAATCAGACATGCCAACAAGTGTTTACTTTATTATTTGTAAAGTAAATTTGGAGTCCTTTTTATTTGTAAGTACTGTACTTTCTGGTATGGGGCTTCCAGCCATACAATGAAAGTGAATGGTGACCAAGTCTGTCAAGAATTTTGACAGTTCCTGGTCCCCATCTACATTAATTGTGTGGAAGAAAGCAGTGTGAACATTCTTTAAAACGTCTCCTTTTTTATTTCACAGAAGAAAGAAACATGCAAGTTTGTAACAACATAAGGGTGCATAAATGACAGAGGTGGACAGTGGTGAAGTATTTTTTACTCCGCTTAAAGGGATAGCTCACCCAAAAATGAAAATTGTCATAATTTACTCATCCTCAAGTTGTTCCAAACCTGTATGCATTTTTTTCTTCTGCTGAACACAAAGGGAGATATTTGGAAGAATGTTTGTAACCAAGCAGATCTCGGCAGCCATTGACTACCATAGAATTTTCATTTTTGGGTTAACTGTCCCTTTAAGTACATTTTTCAAGTGTATGTACTTTATCAGTGTTTTTCTTTGGAAAACTTTTACTTCACAACATTCCAAACCATAATATTGTACTTTTTACTGCACTACATTTCATATTGAATATAATTTAATACTTAATTGCATTAAAAATTAATGTAGTACTTTCTCACTTTTACTCAAGTAAAAGTAATTCAAAATTTTACTTGAGTAAGAAAGTACTACATTTTTTATGTAATTAAGTATTAACATTTATGAAATGTAGTACAGTAAAAAGTACGACATCATGCTTTGGAATGTAGTGAAGTAAAAGTTTTCCAAAGAAAAACACTGATAAAGTACATATACTTGAAAAATTTCTAAATAATTTAATTAATTCCTAAATAAATCCTACATGTCTTGACCGCACAGGTATTTCTTCAACTCTTCTGATATGAATTATTGATGACTATGCCACAGTTCTAGCAATTACAGTACAAACTGTATTGTTGTGCAAGATCAAGGGTTGTGCAACTCTGGGAAGTGGGAATTCCTAGAAGTCCAGTCACCTTTATGGACACTTTTGAAATAGCTTTATCTTTTTTTATTTATTAACTTATGAACGAAAACATAGTGTAATGTAATGTAATTATTTACTTAGAAAGTTTTGTTATTTAGTTTATGTTTGAGTCAGGTTTATTATTACATTTATTTATTTAGCAGACAGTTTTATCCTTACAAAAAGCGATTCATCTCATGGAGTCAATAACAATACAATACAAAGGTTCAAACACTGTCTAGAATAGTACAGCATTGTGTTTTATTATGTTGTTGATTAGATTTGATGTAGTCATTTGTTCTCTTATTTTCATAGTGTTGCCTGTAGTCACTTTTATATAATGGCACGATTCATGCATCACATGACTGTGGTTAACATGTCAAGTAAAAGAAAACAGTTCCAATCCATTAATTTGATAAATGGTGCAGAATATTTACCGAGGCCGCTCCGAACTGTGTTCATAGGTGCCACATGCTGCCAGGTGTTCGTGTCTGGTTGATAGCGCTCCACTGTGTTCCATCGGTTGTCCCCGTCGAACCCCCCCACCACATACAGATTCCCTCCACACATGACGACACCGGCCCCCAGTCGTGCTACTGACATAGGAGCCACAAATGTCCAGCGGTTTGTCTCCGGGTCATACCTGTGAAAGCAATAAGCAAGAAATCCTTACAAATCAGTTTAGATACTGTATGAATATGATTTCCTAGACATAGCAATGTTGAAGTCAACATAAAAGATCCTCTGTAAATATCTCAGGCTCATCACTTCAAGTATTCCATTGTTTCTAACAATGATATCCAGAGCCCAATACCATAATTGCAAGCAATTCCCATGAGCTGTTATATTTAACCTGCCAACAATCCAACATATCCATTTAAAAGCTTGTGAAGACAGCTACTGTTACTGACCCAAGAGTTTCTGTCTCCCAGCACAATAGAGGCACACACTGAGTCTTGAATTTCACACACCTTTGAAATTGTAGATGATCTATCGACATTTATTGTTTGAATTTGTGCCTAGCTCTAATTCCTAAATAGAATACACACACTTTTTCTCCCTGCATTCCTGGACAGATTAACTTTCCGCTTTGAGCTGCTCGCTTAGATATAAATTATCCTCAATAGGACTCACATGCCTCTGTTATGAATCTATGCTTGAGCTGTTGTCTACAAGAAAAGCTTTTCGAAAATTCTATAACAAATCCACAGCAAAAATAAGAAATAAAAGACAAAGTTAATGAGGTTTATGCCACTTACATTCTCTGCTTGTGGCATAATGCATCTTGTTTTAAGGATGTTTAATTACTGTATACACACTACAGTTTGGGGTCAGTAAGATAAAAAAAAGAAATTAATACTTTTATTCAGCAAGGATGCATCGAATTAATCATAAAGTGTATAGTGTATAATATTACAAAGAAAAAAAATCTATTTCAAATGTATACATCACGGTTTCCACAAGAATATTAAGCAGCACAACCGTTTTCAACATTGATAATAATAAGAAATGTTTATTGAACATCAAATCAGCATATTAGAATGATTTCTGAAGGATCATGTGACACGGAAGACTGGTGTAACAATTATTTCAAATTGTAATATTATTTCACAATATTGCTGTTTTTACCGTACGTTTGATTAGATAAATGCCACCTTGGTGAGCACAAGAGACTTCTGTCCAATTATTTTTAAACATTTTAAAATATTGCTTTTCAAAGGTAGTGTCCATATATGTATATATATATATATATATAGAGAGAGAGAGAGAGAGAGAGAGAGAGATTATGCAGTGTTATAAGTTATATGTCTTCATTTTGTCCTCCATAATTTAGTTATGCAATTTTTCATTCTGTACAAAACTGTTGAAGAAATTATAATATTCACATTGTTTTGTAACTTGTGACTCTAATTAAAGATAATTAAGTCTAATTCATGCATTTATCCTTATAATGTAGTTTAAAGTAGACACTTCCTTATGTTTTGTCTGTCCCTTTTTAGGTAAATCACCTTAGTTCTCAAAATATATGGAGTCCTTCCTTTCAGATTCAGTTGTTACATTGAGGCACAGTACTCGACAAACAACATGGCACTTTCGTTTCGGGCTGCTGATGAACCTCTATAAGTTCATGCAGGTTCTTCTTACCTGATCTCTCACCATTGGCTAATAAATATTAAATATTCATATCATTACATTTATTGTGGAGATGTGTTTCTCCTGAAAGGCCTAACCTGATTCTGTGCAGTGGAATGTATGTTATGAAACAGATTTGCCTGAAGCTTGTTAGTCAAGAGTGACTGCTCTGAAAAGAACAGAGCAAACTGATCTCTACACCCTGATGGAAGGAGATTGTTCTAGAAGTCAAAAGCTGATGAGGGATGCATCACAAGTGTAGCGTGTATTGTAACCTTTCTGCTAAGGTTTCATTTTTATCTCGCACAGAAGGTTCTGTGTGAATGTTCTTCTGTCGGACAGGTGCGCAACACAGTCTTTGGTGTAATAAAAACTTTGTCAACCATGTTTTAATCTGTCACTCTGCACTGTGCTAATGTTTTGATTCTGTTAGCGTACATATAATAGAAAGGAAATATAATATAAAGGGGAAAAACCCCACAGCGTAAAACAAACCTTGACAACACAAAACCTTTTTGAATTGTTTTCTTCCTGTCTCAGCCTCACCTCTCAACGCTGTTGTGATGTGTAGAGGCATGTGAACCCCCTACGGCATAAATGCTTCCGTCAATGACCCCGACACCCACTCTGTTTCTGGGCGTGTTGAGCGGAGCCAACTCGGTCCACTGGTTAGTCATGGGATTGTAGCAGGACAAAAAGCCAGACTCTGTGTTGTTCTGCAGAGAGAGATTCCGTCCCCCGACCGTATAAAGGAGACCAAACAACACACAAGCCCCTAGCCCGCTACAGGGAGATCCCATGTCAGCTAGCTTTAGCCAGACATTCTTCCGTGGGTCGAAGGCTTCCAGAGAGTCCAGAGAGTGTTGCCTGTAACCTCCCGCTATGTAGATGAGTTGCGTCCCACGATGAGGAGGGGGCGGCAGGGATTTTCGAAGAGCCATGTCCTGGAAGATCTTGGACAGGAAGTCCTTGCAGGAGTTGGCTTTGCTGAGGATGGGGCAGGACTGCAGTTGCCTTTTGAGGAATGTGGGCGGCAGGGCGTAGATGTGGACCGCGTTGAGGAGAGCATGAAAGTACTGTGCGCGGCCCTCTGCATCCCAACGGACCCAGTCGATGCAGGCTTTGTAGACCTCGGATTCGCAGAGCACCTTTAGACTGTCCTGACTGATCAGCTCCAGCAGCTGACAATGGGACAAACTGAAGAACTCCTCCTCTTTGGTTACCTGTGACATGTGCATGGAGGAAAGTTAGATCTATATACTGAACAAGTCCTGACTCACTGAATTTGTATTTATGGACATTTATAATGAGGCATTTGCATACATATCAATAATAAACTTGTAAATATGTAAATAGGGGGGAGGAATAATAAAAAAAAACAAAAAGATTCACACCAAAAAGATTTTTGTGCAGTCACATCAATCATTGTTCTGTGAATTTTTGCAGGCGAAATGCAGTCATTTTAATCGGAATTCTCATGAGAGCGAACGATTTCCCCACATCGATTTCGCAACAGGTTCAAATTGGTCATGTGGACTTCTGTGTAAACTGTGCTTCATACATCGCTACACTACTGGTGATAGACAATGGAGCTTTTTTGCCATGTGACTGCACCTACATTTTTACGTTAAAAATGAAAATGATTTGATCATTAGGGAGCTCACAAATCTCATTCATGCTCATTTTTAATAAAAAAAATTATGACTTTAGACAAATTGTGCAAAGTTTGACATCATTGATACCAAACGTCCTTTTTTATGCCACCAACGGCAAATTTCAGGATGGTTTAAAAAATAATAACAAACAATATATAAACTCTTACGGTGCATTCACACGGAGCGTCTGTGTTAACGCTTCTCATTTACTTTGAATAGGTAATGTCATGCATTGCTAAACTAAATTGTGGGTTCCATTGCATTGCGTCACTGACATTGCTATCAGTGATAATCAATGTAATCAGTGAACAATTAATTTAATTTCATGCTTTTTCTATTTTTAGCTTTTATGGTACTTTTGTTTTGGTAATTACATTTATGTATTAGATTTCATTTTTGAGCTTGATAGTATAAATCACCATCCACTTTCATTGTATGGAAAAGAGCAGCTTGCACATTCTGCCTAACATCTCTTTTTGAGTTGAAGAATAATGCGGTTTGGAGTGACGTGAGCGTCTTTGGTTTAATTATAGTTTTTGGGTTAACTATTGCTTTAATGCATGATTCATTTGACAGCTGGATAATTTATACAAATCAATATCCATCTGCAAGACAGACCTGAGTTCCATTGACAGATCAATTAGCTACACAGTGCTGTTCTCTACAGCCTTCATTCATTCACAGACTGTTACAGGTCAATGGCTCAGTACAGTTACTTAAGAGAGCACAGCAGGTGGCAACTATCGATTGCTGCTAACTGACACTTCGGTGAACGGAGTCTGCAGGGCACGCACCTCATTGAAGTGAGTGTTGATGTACTCTCTTGTGCGAAGGTGCAGGTCGCTGCAGCCGATCTCCTCGGCAAACCTCGAGATGCCTATGACGTTAGACGGCTCCAGGTTCTTTGTGAGGAAATCGCAGCATGCTTTGGCCACTTCTTCCATCTGATAGCGCATCGCTGTCAAGAGGACGTGAAGAACGCACTTCTCGCCCACTGTGATGCGGGAGGTGTAGGCAAAGTCAATGAGGCGGCTGATGACCTGAGGACACGCATCTCGCAGGGTGACCTCCGAGGCGTGGCATTCCTTGAAGTTACTGGTAAACATGGCTTTGAAGTAAGGACTGCAGGCAGCCAGCACCAGTTTATGCACCTGGAAAATGTAGACAATTGTTCATGGCTGGTGTAAAAAAAAAAAAAGCAGGCAGGACACACCTGAAACTAAATCATGAGAGCTGTACAGTATGTGCCATGTACTTGTAATTACAATTAAATGCCTTAACGTGTACTAACATAATTCTTCACTTGTAATGAGAACAATTTATCTTTGTGCTCTGTAATTTGCAGTGTCAGAGACATATCATATTAAAAAGAAACCATAACACGCTGGACCTGTTTCTTTAAGGTTTGCTAGTTGGAACATATTTTTGGTATTTAAAAGAAGTAATCAGTTTATACTAAGTACTAAAGAACAACTAATCTATACTAGGGATACACTGATATTAAAATTCTGAGTAATGCGATAAGCCAATTTTTTTGTATTATATGTTAAGGCCAATTGTCAATAAATGGATTTTTAAATTCTATACTATTTTTGTCTAAATAAATTAAAAATAAAATACTAAAAAACAAACTCTGCAAGTAAATTTAGGCATAACAGGCACAAATATATTTTTTGTAGCTCATTATAAATTACATAAATAAATACACAAAGGCCCTTTTATAACAATAATGTAATGCTTTCGTTTAATATTTTATATTATAATTTAATGTATGCTTAAAGCATAATTTAATGTATGAAAATATACACTACCGGTCAAAGTTTGGGGTTAGTAACATTTCCTTTTCCTTTTTTTAAAAAGACATTAACACATTTATTTAGCAAGGATGCATTAAATTGAGACATTTACATTGTTACAACATTTTTTATTTTTAAATAAATGGTTTTGTTTTGAACCACAATAACATTAAGCAGCTCAACTGTTCAACATTGATAATAAACAATGTTTCTTGAGCACCGAATCAGCATATTAGAATGATTTCTGAAGGTTAATGTGACACTAAAGACTGGCGTAATGATGCTGAAAATTCAGCTTTGCCATCACAGGAACATTTTAAAATATATTAAAATTTAAATTGTAATAATATTTTACAATATTAATGTTTTACTGTATTTTTGATCAAATAAATAAGGCCTTGGTAAGCTTTCTTTACATGCAAAATCTTGCCGACCCCACGCTTATGAACTGTACTGTATATGAATGTGTTTTTACATTTTTAATAACTTTTGAGAACACTGATTCACAAATATAAGTAGTTTAATCGGTTAACACAGCATCATAAAAAGTTACCTAGTCTACCTCTCAATAAATTGAGCCACTTTTACATAATAAATATTTGTTGCACATTATATTTTAAAGCTGTCAGACTTATATGAATAATTATGAGACACTGCCTTCTCAGAGGTTCACACAGTCTTATGAATAATTGAGATACTGCTGATGTATATGAACAATATAGTGAATGGAAAAAGTCCTGTGATGTTGACTCAAACCCGGGAAACCAAAAAAGCCCCAAATAAAATCCCGAAATACCTAAAACTACTTCTAACATTGTTCTCTATCATGCAATTGTTAATTGTGTGAACCTTAAATCAAACAAACAAAACAACTATGGTGAGAACAGACTGTGCTGAAACAGGAGATCTCATGACACTTTAAGTAGAATAAGGATGCGTCTCAATCAGCTCCTTAGGTCGTGAATCAGTATACACAAATATACTGTACACAAATTCGGGAACTGGTAAGGAAAGTAAGGACCCTGGCTCACTAAACATTGGGACACTGATGACTCTATTTCCTGCGACATAACGTCCTCATTGTACAACATCACTACTGGTATTTATAAACAGCAGAGTGACATTATTTTGTTATGTTATTTAAAGTACATTATGATACATATGTTGCTTGTTACATATATGTGCAACATTTCAGCCGTAAATAAATCATCAATGTTAGCTAGATTATGTTCGTTACCGGTCTAGCGATGTACAGTGGTGGCCAAAATTATTAGAACACTTAGCATCTGGAAGTCGTCTTATTGGGCCTGGATTTTTCCAAGAGGACAATGCCCCGAAACATTCTTCCAACTATTGCCGGAAGTACCTGCAATGGAAGGAATCTGCCGGAACATTGTAAATGATGGACTGGCCCCCTCAAAGTCCGGACCTCAACCCCATCGAGCACATTTGGGTCGAGTTGGAAAATAAACTGGACAGATGTATTGTACATTCAAAGGAAAGCCTTTGGCTTCAGTTGCAGAAGGCATGGGATAACATTAGTGTTGAAGTTCTCAGAGGAAATATATTGACACTATGCCAGAGAGATGTGCTGCTGTAACTGAGGCAAACGGTGGACATACCAAATATTAAAGTTAAAGTCACTTCATCCGATATTTGATGGTCAGAGCAACCATCTGCATGTTTCATGAACATTATGAAATGAAATCATGTTTTGGAGGCCAAAAAAGGTAAATATTTTCAGATTTGTCAGGTGTTCTAATAATTTTGGCCACCACTGTATTTTAATGCTGAAATATAATAATGGGTTTTAAAAAACATCTATCGCATTATGTGTGGTGAGTTGGCTCACATGATTTTATGTTTTGCAGTTCAGAACTTCCGTTAAGGTAACATAGTGAGCTTCAACGCTCCCTGGTTTTCATAGTGCATTGTGGGACTTTATGGGAATGAACCTTTGAGTGCACTGGTAGGATTTTGTGATTGAGACAGCCCTTAAAATGACGGACTCCCTAATCAGTGCCCTGATTACTGAACTAAGGAGCTGATTGAGACAAACCCTAAGACAGCTTTTCCCCCTACTGCACCATTAAGGACTGACCACTGTAAATCTCACCTTAAAATCCACTATCTTGTCCTTATACGTCACATGTAGAACCAGATCACAGAGCAACTCATGATGGCGGAACTCATCCATGACCTGCATGGCTCTAGAGGGATGACTCTCAACCGTGTAATCCAAGTAACCATGACCCCTCATGGAGGGCACCACGATGGCAGAGAAATCCTCATCTTTAATGGGCCTCTTCTTTCTTGGACATATCATTCTCTGAGACCTAGAATGTCACTGATATAAGTAGGAAATGGATGGTGACTGCAGCAAAAAAATATCTATATCCATCCACGTGTCATGAAGAAATATAGGCACAACTGATGATCGCTTAGGGACAGAGAGCCATGTTTCTTCTGCCTGGTTAGAAGTCCGCCATACCAAGATTCTGTATCAAGCCAAGTTGGCATTGTTGAAAAATCGACAGTATATAATATAAAGATTTTATACCATCACTTCCTTTAAATCAGACAAATGCTGCATTTTGTTTATAGAGGAAGTAAAAAGTAATGTACACGCAAAGTTTTCTTAAAAAAATATTTTAAGCATACGCATTAAAATGCAATATTATTTTCTTCCAAAAGGTTATTGTCCTCTGAGATTGATTGTGCTCTTTTCACCCTGTAAAAAAACAGATAAAACATGTTTTGTTAATCTCCTCCAGTGCTTTCATTGTTTATCAAATGCATAATTCAATATAGCCAAAGATGATTGAAGAAGATATCTTGGATATAAAACTAAACAAACACTACATACAATAGGCAATGTAAAAGGAATACAATGGCAGCATTACGCAAATACTGCTGAGGCAATTTCTATCATAACAATATGTACAAGAAACTAGCTTTAATTGCAGTCTATGTTGACAGTTGCACAGACTTGGCTGAATCATGTTTCACTTCCCTATTCCTTGACGGATGTCAAGTAGACTACAAAAAAAAAAAGTAAACAGCAAAGCCACACCCTTGTTCACAGACGAAACATGAGATTTCCTGCATAATGCAGACAGTACTTCCAAAATCATGCTTGTGGCACAACTGAAATAGTTAGTGTATCAAAGAACTTTGTGAAGGCCAAAGTCTCTGTTGTTTATCAGTCTTGATGTTGTTATTCATCAGAAACAATTTTTTTTCATGGGTTATGTAACGGCTTCTTTTGGAACTAAGAGTCGTGGCCTCCATCCCTCATAAAAGCTCATTGTGTCATGCTCCCACATGCCATACTGCAAAGCCGGACTTTAAAGAGAACTTTAACATGCTGCGCCGTGCATATTAGCACCATGGCTCTGGTGGGATTAACCATTAACTCGCTGAGTGTCAGCTTCTTTGAAAAATTATAGAACAGAAAGTGAAAAGCTCTGTAACTTTTCTGGTAGGTGCTGCCAAGTGAACTCTTGTCCTGGTTAACTACCATGATGTGCTGTGGAAGATGATGCAATTACAGGAATAGTCATTATTTGCCTACCCTCATGTCATTTGAAGCCTGTATGCTGTATCTGTGAAATATTTATGAAGAACCTTTACGCAGCACTTTCCATTCAATGGCTAAGTTTACATGTACACCAATAGTCAGAGTGAGGAATTACTCAGATTAGTATAAATTTACATGGCAAGATTTTTCAATTCTACTTTGATTATTCGCTATATATACAGTCTTGCTCAAAAGTTTACACACCCCTTGCAGAATCTGTGAAAATGTGAATCATTTGAACAAAATAAGAGGGATCCTACAAAATGCATGTTATTTTTTTATTTAGTACTGTCCTGAATAAGATATTTTACATATAAGATGTTTACATATAGTCCGTCGTGCTGTCAAATCGATTAATCGTGATTATTGGGCATCCAAAATCAAAGTTTGTGTTCACATAATATGTGTGTGTACTGTGTATAATTATTATGTATATATCAATACACACACATGCATGTATATATTTAAGAACAAATGTTATATTTATTTATAAAATATTTATATACAATATAAATGATATAAATACATATACAATGTATACATGCAAATATTTCTTTTGTCTATTTTTTGTCTTGTGGACTGTATGTAAACATCTTTTATGTAAAATATCTTATTCAGGACAGTACTAAATAAAAATAACATGCATTTTCTATGATCCCTCTTATTTTGTTCAAATTATTCACAGATTCTGCAAGGGGTGTGTAAACTTTTGAGAAAAACTGGATATTCAATTCAAATCCATTACGCCTGTTTTTTGCTGCTTTTATTTGCCTAATTCAAATGCAAAATGTTCTAGGGTACATCCTCCCTGATCCACCTGTAGCACATGCACTTAATTTAGAACTTTCTCAAATTTTCTGATTGAGGTAGACTCACTTCTCAAAATTTTTCGTTTAAGTAGAAATAAAAATTTTTACCGATTATTGAAACAATATGAGAATATTTTTAATGATTCTATTGATGAGGTTTAGTTTGCTTTCCCTGCTTATCAATGGTTCCATTTTATTTGATCTGTTTGTTTATTTATTTATTATTTTCATTATTTTTAAATTCATATTTATAATCATGTTTATTTAATTTGTATTTTTTTTATTAATTCTTTTTTTTTTTTTGCTTATGTTTGCCTTTATCTGTTTGCTTTTTCTCTTGTTTGTAACATGTTAAAATAGGAGTTTGAATGGTATAATTTCTGTTCCTTTAACAAAAAAGCACACTTTGGCTAGAGTGCAAGAAATGTGATTAAAGCATATACAAAACATGCATATTAAACATGCATTTTACTGCAGTTATGGTTGGTTACTCAGATTATATGCATAATCACATTATCATTACAGTATCCTGTTTATATGAGCTCCAACTTATTCACAGTACTGCTCTAATTGTATTATAAGAGCCCTTTCACACAAAACACGCTTTTCCATTCCACTGCGCTACTTTTCCATTGTTTTTCAATGTAAACACATGCTAGAACATTTTAACTTTTGTGCACTTTTGTGTATCCATTTGGGTGGAACTATCCCTCTAAAGGGTCATGTAACCCTAAAACACATTTTAACATGTTAACAGGTATACACGGTTGCACATCAATAACACTCATTATGTTTATTATTAAGGGGAAAATGTTTTTTTTCCCTTAATTTTTCCGAACTGTTTTGTTCTTCCGGTTTAAAAAGCAAAGTTGGGCCAACGTCACGAAAAGTGAGGTATATGCATTAATTCGGAGAGTATGTGTCTAAGTCATCATTTTGTGAGGTTTTCTCCGCATTATTCATGAGAATAAACTCATTTAATCCAATCACTGCACTGTATTATGTATGAGATTGCATTACAGAGGAGAATTCAAATGTCACAAAAGACCGTTTCAGTGTCAGTGCTGTTCGTTCACCTCTGCATGTTTAGCTTTGCGTTCGGACACACGAGTCGTGAGTGTATCAATACAGTAGCACAGAAGTGTTGTTTGCATTTTCGCCATGATGCGATCAGAGCTGGAGTTCGACAACCAACACATGGAAAATATGACTGTAACAATATTTAATATGTAAAAACACATGGAGTGTGCATGAGAGCATATTCTGCATGGAATGCCACGATGAGTTTAACATTAAAAGAACACGCTGACTTTTTGGGACTTTAGCTTATTCACCGTATCCCCCAGAGTTAGATAAGTCCATACATACTATTTTTATCTCCGTGCGTGCCATAACTCTGTCTGACGCACCCACCGCTAGCCTAGCTTAGCACAAAGACTGGAGGTAAACGGCTCCAGCTAGCCTACTGCTCAATAAATGACAAGATAACGCCAACATTTTCCTATTTACATGTTGTGATGTGTATAGTTACATCGTGTACTAAGGAAACGGAAAATGAAACCAACGGAAATTGAAAAGTTGCTATTTTCTAGACCGATACGGCTAGGGACTATACTCTCATTCCTGCGTAATAATCAAGGAACTTTGCTGCCATACCATGGGTGCAGTTAAATAAGCTAAAGTCACAAAAAGTCGGCGTGTTCCTTTAAGTGCTCATCACTCTTCAGATTTCCGGGGGGTGGGGGGAGAGAGAGAGAGAGAGAGAGAGGAGGGAGAGCGAAGTTCCACTGTGTCAGTTATATAGCTGAGGTTAGTGACGGTACAAAACACCTGATTGATAACGCACCATGACACATCTCCATTGCCCTGATAAGAGCCCATCAGTCTATGAGGAGTCTGGAACGTGTTCATGACTATGAGGAAAACTGTGAATCATAAAGACACTGGGTGCATGGAAGGGTGGTGATCACTGACCTAGAATCAGGCTGATGGGAAAGCCTTTGTTCAGATGAAGTTTCTAACTACATACACTGAACTTTTTGCATAATGATTGTAAGCTATTAGTTAACTCGGAAAGAGTCAGACATGCTCACACAGACACACTTTAGGAATGCATTGCAGTGTGATTCACAGGGATGACTAATAATAGTTTAATTAGCTCAGGGCTCAACAATAAGGATTGCCTGATGGCCCTGGGCCAGTGTGAGAGAGTTTTGGGATAGTCTTATGAAGTCCTGATCATCCTGTCAAAGGTTAATTTTGCAATTATGACCAGCTAGCTGTGCTTAAACCCTTACATAACTTTCAGCTATTATTGGTAAATAAATAAGATAAAATCTTAGATAAAGTCTAAATTACTATTTATTACTATTTAGTTGACATAAATACATAAAGTTTAAAAAAAAAAAAAATTGTGGTGGTTGAGGCTCCAGAGAAAGTATTGGAAGATAAAGTGCAAATCTGAACTACTGCAACAGATTATGCATAGAGAGAGATAAACCTCAACAAGTCTGTATGATTCAATGAAGCACGGCACAATCAACCGCTGCTTGTCTCTCAGCAACACACTTTAGTTGTTTAGTTTTTGAATAAATCAGTGTTTTGAACGAATTTGTTAAATTAACAATTTAATGATTCAGTCATAAATACAGGTAGGCCTTAAAGGTGCACTGTGTAAATTTTAGCGGCATCTAGTGGTGATGTTGCAAAGTGCAACTGTCTATTGCTCACCCCTCCCTTTCGAAGCACATACAGAAGCTACGGTGGCCGACACAGGACAAAAATGTCGTCGTGTGAGGTCACGTACACACGGAGACGCATTTAGCTGTATATGTTTGTATCGTATCGCCGTTTCTTCCAGACGGATCCGGCGTTTTAGGAGCCTGAAACCGCTATTTTTTTAAACTGAGTCCCAGAGTGGATAAATCTGAAAACGACACCTATGAGTTTTCGTGTGTACAGCCAATCCGTATATATTTTGTGAAATAAATATGTCATCACCCTACGTCTCGCGCATGCTCCAAGTCGTCTTCTCTGTTTTAAGTGTATCTCTGTGGCAGAATTACAGTGCCACATACTGGTCTGGCATGTATACTACATCGTTTTGAGTCGGGAAAGCTCTGTGGATGTGGTCTGAGACAGCAGAGAGTAGCTAGCGCTCTGTAGAGCAGTTTGTCCATTTAGGGCTACTGTAGAAACATGGTGGTGCAAAATGGTGACTTCACTGTAAGGGGACCGGCGGTGTATGTAGATAGAAATGAAAAGGGTTTATTAACAGTCAACGTGGAGTTTGGGTTCCCTGCCAATAACATTTCGACCGTCTGGTCGAAGACATTGTGCCTGATGAAGACCTGACAGTTGAAACGTTGCGCTTTCAATAAAAGTTGTTTTGGATCTGTCAATTCAGTGTGCGGACATCAAGCTTCTTTTTTCTATTATTGTTATTTTTGTTGTCCTGCACCTGAGCTCAATTAAGGTGCTTTTTTTGTATTTTTGGCTTATTAAGAATTGCTAAATATATATATATATATATATATATATATATATATATATATATATATATATATTACATTAAAGGTAACATATCAGTAACTTTGTTTTAGTAAGCCTTTCTCTGCAAGCACGTGAAAAAATGAGCCGATCAGATTTCTCTCCCATTCTGACGTGGGAAGGGGATCTTATTATAATATTACCGCCCCTTAATCTGCACGTTTTCAGCCACAGCGCCGCTATTTTGTTTTCGCAAGCCACAATGGTGAACAAGACCATTGTGTGTATTTGACAGTTTAAACACAACAAAAAATGTGAAAGAGAAGTTACTCACGAGACTTGACGTCTGACAGCCAGTTGTCTGTGTGCTTCAGATAAGTGTGCTCAGAAAACGATCCATTAGAAGTTTAAACTAATATAGCTTTAAAATGCATGGAAAAAATAAACTTTAATGATGAAAGAAGAACTATGCTATCCGTGAGAGTGATCGCGATATAGATGATAATCAAAAGATGTCTTGTTAGTATTTGGCAGAGAATCCAATTGAGGCAGGAACTATGTGGAAGGGGCGGCATGCAACAGTTCATTTGCATTTAAAGGCACATGCACCTGCAGCCTGTTCTTGACTGTAGCCAGAAATGGGTATTTACAACATGGATTTATAAATTATCTGTGAGGTATTTTAAGCTGAAACTTCACAGACACATTCTGGGGACACCTGAGACTTAAATTACAACTTGTAAAAAGGGGCATAATAGGTCCCCTTTAAGGAAATGTTATCGGTCTTTTTCCAAGTTTGCCGCACAAGAAAAGCGAAGCCAGAACGTTTTGAGCGCCCCCAGGTGGCTGGATCCAGTATAGGTCATAAACCCCGCGCTCTCCATGTAATCTAATGGGATGTGGGACAAAGTAAACAATCAAGTTACACTTAAAATACTTTTTTTTGGACAAAAGCTTAGGAGTTTCGGTCAACGTAACACCACTACAGAATTGTAGGATTTTGCATGAAGAAAAGAGCGTTTTATAAGTCGTTTTTGTACGATTTTTGTCCGCATGCTCCACAATCGCTTGGAATGGGTTTCTCGCATTCTCGTGCAAGGCGCATGAAATAGAAAACCCGGAGTAGACTCTAAGCCCACGTGATGACAGAACGCTTCGAGCGTGGGAGGGGTCGCTCCTCTTCACTCATATACGCTGATCCAGTCCAGCTTTTATCATCTTCGTTGCTTGGTGAGACCCAAAGCTTGATGCTTTGGCTTGTTTCGGAACTATTTTCTTTTGGCTGAGAAGAAATGACTCGCCAAACTTTGTGAGAAACGTAAGTTACTCGATATTTTTAATTCCTGCATAACATTACACTAGCAATCATGCTGTAGTAGTAAATATCAGTAATAGTAGATATCAGTACCTGCAGTCTCGTGCCAGCAGCCGAATCAGTACAATATTATTACTGTAACATGCTCGTGGTTTTGCTTAAGCGTTTTAAAGAACTCAACTACTCTGTCAGCACTTTCCTTTGGGGGGAAAACATGAAGCAGTCATCCGAAATTGTAACAATTGTGACATCAGTACACCGTGGACTGACTATCGCAACCCTGATAAAATTGTGCTGATACGGCGAGAAGCAAAGATGACTTTTAGTTAGTTAGCACCGACAAGCGCGTGCTGGTCTCGACACCAATATTAACGCAATATTCTATCTACACCCGCTAAAACACTCACCTTGTATCAGGAACCGGCGACAGTTCTCCACTGACTGTCAGCATAGATGTATTATTTAAAGAATGATGCTGATAAAAATGAGCAAATTAATAAACGAAGAGGGGAATGCCTTCCGCGCGTATTCACGAACAGAACGTTCCTGAAGTGGGCGCGTAAAACGTCAAAGCAAAGCACACACGAAAAAACGAAAGTTTGCTGTGTCGCGAAGCTCCACCGCCTTCCAGCTGTCAACTGCCTGTGTGAGGTGAAACGCGCGTACACTGTCACACTCACGCTCGCGCGCCCGCCAGCAGCCTTCCAAACAGCATGACTGGTGAAGGAGGCTCGTGCACACTCTAGCGCGCTCCCGCTGGCTGCGATCCAAACACACAGAGTGCCATTGACATCAGCATGACTGTGCAACTCCTCTATTCAGCTGAACGCCAGTGAGACCTGATACAGCCTGAATGACAAACCGAAAGCAAAGATATCGAGGACTGTCAGTTGATCTCATTTGTCATTTAAATACACGTCTTAGGTCATCCATATCTGAGTGCTTCACAGTCTGGAAATTTTGACAAGTTCTTTGCCAAACATTCTTAAGGTTGTTATGTAAAAAGCAAACAGACACCCACTGGGAAACCCTCTTCCTAATCCTAGATGAAATTTGTATTTGCAGCGTATTTGTTTGGGCTTGTTGGGATTTTTAATTGTCCCTGAGGCTTTAGTGAGTCAGAAGTGGCATTCCACAATAATGAACAAGCTAATCCACATTTTAACCAGGGAACTTCAGCCCCCTCAAAAGCAGTGATTAACAATGTTGACAGAAAGCTGCGCAGTAAAATTCCACAAATAAAACTTGAAAATGTTTAACAGAAATTACTTATACATGGCAACTTTACTCAACTATATTTGCTATTGACACTAATGGCCCTCTGTGAGATTTTGTGTAGAATGTAAAAATTTTTACATCCCTCATATTAAGAGTCCATTCTCTGTTGTTTTATATATAAACACACACACACACATGCATATATATATATATATATATATATATATATATGTGTGTGTGTGTGTGTGTGTGTGTGTGTATACTATATATAGTAGGTCACCAGGGCCTCGCGCAAAAGAAAAGTGACAGCTGACTTGATGATGTAATTATGTAAAGCCAATAGTTAAAGTTCATGTTTTTGTCCTTCAAAATACTATAATAGTTAAAAGACATAGCTAAAATGTGTATCGTCATGCTGTATTATTCTGCTTTTTAAAAATGTATTATGCAGTAGCTTACAATATTTCTCTGTGCGTGTGACAGTGATTCGTGCGCATGCATGTCAGTCAGCGGGCATCGCACGTCAGGCTCGTAGAACTTTATTCAGTCCATTCAAATTCTGATTTTGGCCTCCTCTGGTACGCACAAAAGGTTTTTTATTTAACACTATTAAAGTTAAATAAGCATATAGCCTAACTATTACTCACCTTTCGGAGCATCAGTGAGAGCAATGGCCCCTTAGAACGAGTAAGCATACTCTATCTCTACACGTTTTAAACGTTTTTAAATCTGAAAACTGCAAAAAGCAACGAAATTGTCAGACATCCATTTAGCGCATGTTCAGAGGAAAACAACTGAAAAACAGCGTTAGTTCTCTCAATACTGCCTGTTTATTTTACTGACTGAGAAATCGCTTCAGATGATTTAGTGAGAGAGCAGTCCAAACTCATTCAAGAGGATTCAGGCCGTTTTGCAAACGCGTGTGATCCATTCATAATTTAGAACATTTAAGCGTCCAAAAGTTCATTTACAGTTCAGTACAGTTTTTTTTAAATATCCACATAAACAACAAATTGTTCGTCACTATAGCAACAGTATACCCCTGATAATATACCCCCAGGCCTCGCACATCACGTTCGCACAGGGCCTCGCGCCCCCCTTGCGACTGGCCTGTATATATATATATAAGATTTTATGGATCTCTGGCAGATAGCAGATAGTTTTACAGTAAGTAGGCTATTCCTGCAAGATTTCCGGAAGATCATATTCCTTGTTGGGTTACACCCAGGCCTTTGACCTTAGCAGAATTTGTTAGGTTTTTTTTTTGCCGATTCTCGCCTTGTCATGGTCTTAAGGAAGTCATTAAAGCAGGAACATTGTTTTCCATGGTAATTCCACCAAGAGCAGGAGGTGCAAGAGCAAATAATGTTCCAACAAAGGACAACAAAGTTTACTGTTAGAAAGATCAGGTAGCTACATATGCAAAGCATTTTATTATGGCATGCGATAGCATTGAATTCTTCTTTATCAGTTCCATGGAAGTATTCTTAACATTTAATCAATTAGCATTTATTATGATGATTATATGATTGCATTGCTATGATAATTATAATAAATAATCCACTCATTTGCCACCTTTTAATGCTTTGGTGCTTTGGCATTGTGGATTGTTATTTTGTGTTCTTTCATATTGCACAAGAAGTTACTAGACTTTGTCCTGTATAATAAGCAAACCTCTTTCTTACAATGTGTGCAAGACCTCAGGTGTGCGCTTGCATTGCCAAGAGAATAAATGAAACAGCACAATGACACAGCAGTTCAGAAAAACATGAGATTGACTGATGAGTCTGACCCTGCATGTGCAGCACTTTTCTGGACAGCCCCCATCCCATTATGCAACTCTCCCTACTCGTTTCTTTATTTAATGACTTTATCATATATTATTATATTATCATTATATTTATCATATAAAACTAATTGATTGCTTCAAAGATTCATTGGTAATGTGTATTAAAGCAATTTGTAGATTGATTATTCAACACATACACACAAAAAACAGGAACAATGAACTGAAATGCAATGGCTTTACATTTACATTTCTTTTTTTTCTTTTTTTTGCAAGTAAATAGGCTAAATACCCTTTTCTTTTACATGTTTTATGTGCTAGTTAAGATGATTTGCATAGCCTGACAACTTTAGAGATTGTATTATCAATTTTATAATTCTCAATCCTGGATACAATTGTCAAACTGAGTTAAATACACTGTGTTTGTGCTCCCTCTAATGGTTGCCTCTGAATGACACGCAGCTCAATTGTCTAGAGAGATTCGCTTTATTTTTGCAGTGTCACTTGTTCTTTGTATGTTGTTATTCTTCCAAATAGCTCACTGTAATCTTTAAGAAAGTACAAAACAAAAGCATCGAGCATCATCATGTATAAATAAAAAATTTAACAGCATCTTTTGGCAGAACAATTAGAGTATGTAAATATATTAATTTATATATGAATTTGCCTATTTGCAACCCTGCACCACAAAACCAGTTATACGGGTAATTTTCTTTCAAATTAAGATTTATACATCACCTGAAAGCTAAATAAGCTTTCCATTGATGTATGGTTTGTTAGGATAGGACAATATTTGGCAGAGATACAACTATTTGAAAATCTGGAATATGAGGGTGCATCAAAAAATCTATTAAAGTGTAAAGTTGTCCAAATGAAGCCCTTAGCAATGCATATTACTACTAATAATAAATGTTTGATATATTTATGGTAGGAAATGTACAAAATATCTTCATGGATCTTTACTTATTATCCTAATGATTTTTGGCATGATCATTTTGACCCATACAATGTATTGTTGGCTATTGCCACACATATACCCATGCAACTTATGACTGGTTTTGTGGTCCAGGGTCACATATTATGCATTTTCATCTAGCTCTATTTTCTTAATCATAGCATCAGCCCTTAGTGGTGAGTCGAGATATTTTTGGCCTTTGAGTCATGTATTTGAATTGAACAACAATACATTCCCCAAATATTTTTAATAGGTACAGTAGCACAAATATATGGCTATAAATATGCCAGAAATGCAGGAAATACTACAGAATAAAGAATTGGCAAAAGAAAAGAATGTCGGGTGAAATATACATTCTCTACTCATTTCTTTTTTTGATTGTCGATGCATTTCACCCAGCACATTGAATCCAGATGGAATGACGAGAAAGAGCAAGTTAACAACTCTGTGTCCCATGGGATTTTCGGCTACACATTTGCTAGATCTTGCCATCACTGAGTGTATGGTTGATATACATCTGTCATGCATTATTCGGGGGGCTGCCAAAGGTGCTTCTCTGGCTTTAGAAACTATTTCAGGGGTATCTGTCAGAAATGATGGTCTGATTTGTATTTTTTGACTCTTCATTCCATGTAAATTCACATTTATCTGTTCTTAAAAGAAATAATAATACATTATAACATACATTACAATATAAACAAAGCTTAGCCGAGTCTGGAAAGGCTTTGACCCTACTTCAAACAAACATTTTCTCCCAATCAGTGAGGATTGTACCGCTGGGGTCAGTGACTGTCTCTGTGTATTAAGAGGAAATTGCTTGATTTACAGTGATTTCAGCACATGTTTCGCAGAGCTGGAGCCTCTCCCAGCTTTCCAGACATTTTTTAGAGGGTTTCTGTGTCGGCCAAGTTGATTGGACATAAAATGCTGAGGTGTGTTGGACTAAGGTTTACCCCCCCTTGGGTAATCATCATTATATTACTGCATGTCCAATTTGGGTTCCTCGGAGGGCTTAAAAACAAAGCGGCCAATACTTTCACACTCGGCTTGAATGCTGCGAGTCCAAGCCTCTGTCCCGAAGAGAATTCCCCCTGAAATCTTTATGGTGGGATAATTTGTTCCACATGCCAGAGCTCACCCACTAAATCACAGGGTCCCGGTAATCAATGCTTCCCTGTCTCATTATGGTGTGTTGTGCTGTCTCAGAGCAGGCTTCTGGAGGATAAATGTCCTCTTAGATACAGACAATTCCTTGAAGTGTAAGTCATGTTCTGGATAGGCATCACCTAGTATGTGTCCAATCAGATGCAGTCAGTGAATTGGCCGAGAGATTTATGTTGTAACTCATTTGCTTGGAGGAAGTTCTTGTTTGCTTTTCTGTTTCTACTATCTTTGTTGTTCTGTCTCCAAAGCAGAACTCTTTTAACACATCAGTCAGACTCTATTACGAGAGGAACTCCTTTTCTTCCTCTCCTGTAGTTGATCTGCATAGCTAATGTTTTGGATTATTTTCCCATCTTTTAGGATTTAGTGAAAAGTGTAATCACTCTCGCCCTTCAAGTTGATCCAAAGTCGTTTAAATGACTGGATTATATTCCTAAAGACTCAAAGATCTGAGGCAGATGATAGTAAGACCATTTCCTTTGAAATCTGGAGCTTATTTCTGTGTAAAATGACCACATGCATGTCAGTTCCGCTAGTCGTGTATTTCCCAGCAACAGCTACTTCATTCACAGATAATTATACCTTGTTAATCTGTTTGTACGGCTTTTATTTATCGCAAACCTGCTGAGGTTGTTGTGATTACATCATCATGCTTTGTAAATGTAGATTTCCTCAGTATTTATGACATAACATTCTTAAGCATGTTGACTCTTATGCATTACTCATGATGCATGAGTAAACTGTTTGGAAGTGTAGAATATATTTAGGAACATGGTGTTTAGAAGTGCAGATCTTTTAAATAACTGTTTGGAAGACATATGCATGAAGTTATAGGATAAGGGCAGAATTAATGAATGTGGTGGGAGCTCTCCCTTGTGAGCTCCAGTTCTGTTAGATGAATGGTCTTTGTCCTCATTCACAGACTTTGGATGACATCCCTCTTGTTATAGCATTGTATGGTGATAACTGGAAAGGAAGTCCACTCACTCATTTACGAGACAGAACCAGCGTGGAACTAACGGTAAACCCGGCTTTAGCAAGCGTTTTTCCTACAATAGAATAAAGCACTGCTTTGTGGCTTGCTGACCCACGGGCGAACTTACTGTCATGGTTATTGTTTCAAAATATACATTGTCACCAAATGAGTGACTCAATGACTAGGACCACATCTCCAACTGCTCATAACCACCATTAGTCAAACATTAGTCATGACAACTTTGAGGCGTTGGTATTGAATTGACATGCATTTTCCATTGATTTAAACTTTGTACAGACAAAGAAAAGGAGAGAAAGGCACAATTTATCAGATTTTTTTAATGTTTTTGGAAACGTATTAAATCATTATTTTTATTTCACATTTTCATAGCAGAACGATTGCCCAGATGTTAATGAAATATTGTTTTTTATTGTCATTATAATAATTTCTCTTTAATTATAAATATCATTACATTTAGACATATATCTATCTTATTATATTTACAGAATTGTTATTGCATTTTTTCCATATCAGAACAATTGGCAAAACTGTATAAAATGTGTTCAAAAACTGTTTTTCTTTTTATATTTACATTTGATCATATGGAATAAAGGAAATAATATTTTTCTGTTGTTTAAGGATCATATTATCAGTTCTGTTAAAATTAAAATATAATATTCAAATTACAGATAGTCTGTCAGACAAACATGCATGGTCTGAGACAAGGGGTGCAGATGGCAAGTTAAAGGGTTCACCCAAACATTTAAATTTTATCATTAAATACTCACCCTCATGTCATTCCAGACCCATAAGACCTTCGTTCATCTTCAGAACACAAATGAAGATATTTTTGATGAAATCTGAGAGCTCTCTGACCCCTACATAGACAGCTATTTAATGAACACTTTCAAGGACCAGAAAGGGAGTAAAAACATCATTAAAATAGTGACTCCAGTGGTTCAACCTTAATTTTAACTATTTTAACGATGTTTTTACTCCCTTTCTGGGCCTTGAAAGTGTTCATTAAATTGCTGTCTATGTAGGGGTCAGAGAGCTCTCGGATTTCATCAAAAATATCTTCATTTGTGTTCAGAAGATGAACGAAGGTGTTACGGGTTTGGAACGACACGAGGGTGAGTAATTATTGACAGAATTTTTATTTTTGTGAACTAACCCTTCAAGTTGCTGCCTTAGATTTTAAAGTACAATCAACTTGCATGTTTAAGTCATTTCAACTTAAATTAAAATTACTTTAAAAAAAGCTGAATCTTGTATATAACTTGAGAAAAAAGTCGAAAATTGCTTATTTTGATGAGTTGAAGCAATGTAAAATGTTGTCATAACTTATTTATCATATCATTTATAGTGCAGTCAATTAACACAGAATGGCTTTAAATGACTATATCCATAAAAAGGCTGAAATGGAAAGACTTCCCATTAAGAGATTGTTTTGACCCACAGGTAGGCTGAAACTTCGGGATTCACGAGGAAAGGGAAACAAGAACTGCTTTATAGATATAAGACCTGCTCGAGACAAGAGGAGGGCACAGACAGAAGGAAGGGAGGAATAAAACGAAAGAGGCAAAAATGACTTGGAACTGTGTGGGAAGACATGGGAGGAGCTTGCAAAGTATAAACTTGGATGTTTCCTAGCAGTGGAGAGCCTCAGCACGGTAAACGATGCCAAAAGTAAATGAAGAGGACGAATGCACCGTCGCATTAACAGAACATTTGGCGGATACTCTTTAAAGTTCAGTCTTCTGGAATATCCGCGAGACGCCAGCAGCTCAGGAACTGACGCTGGGATCAACTCTTCGGGTGCACTGGAGCTGGACTCGGTGTGGCATGCGTGGATCAAATATTCCTGCATAGACCAATAAGACTATCTTGTCCTAAAAGAAAGAAAGCGAACATTTCTCGTAAGATGATCTGGTTATTGTTTTTGCTCATCTGTGCTGCCGGCGTGTTGTCGTCTTCCACCCGTGAGTATTGCTCTCTATACTACAGTATGTGTGTGTTACATGTGTTCTTGCGTACCTTTATCATCGAATGGGATTTTTGGGACTTTTCGCGTTCAATAGTGAATTTATATTGGTAAATATAATAGTTTGAATAGAATAGTAACTTTTAAGTTAACTAAAAATTGTAAAATAAATAAATAAATAAATAAAAATAACGACGCACAATATTTTTTGGTGTGTATAGGTTAATAAAAAAATGAGGATGTTCCAGGTTCTTGTAATGCACTTTTTATTGTGTTGATACATTAAAAAAAAAAATCAATACAATCAACAAAACAATGTTTGTTTTTTTTTCGTTTTACCTCAACAAAACAGGGTTTTCTTGTCACATCACAATAAAATTACCTAGCTATTTAAATATTGGTTACAATTTTTACCCCTAATTTTTTAACAGACTTTTTATTTTTTTACAGTGTTTAGTGTAGAAATTTACACTACTTTAAGATGTTAAGCCCTACAAAAATGTCAAAATTACATTAATTTTAACTGCGTTAATTTTTAACCCTGAAATTGGAAACGTGTTTATTGCAGAAGAGGTGTATTCAGGTTATGAATTGCGTTTTTAACATTTTTTATTCATGTAAAATTATTTATTTACATTGGAAAGCTGCCTGGTTTAACAAATTGGCCAACTGATGGTATCTATATTGGTGCAAAATATTGCACTATATTGAAAAAGTCTGCTAGGGGTTAAAATTTCAGAGGTCAGAACATAATTAATTTAACACATGGAGGGTTCAGCCTTATAAACCACAATAAAACCCTGACATCATGTTTCTTAAGCTTGTTTTTGTAAGACATATGTGACAGCAAGAAAAGGTTCACCTCAAATCAACACTATCACCGATATGATTAGTTCTGTTCATAGTTAGTTTTGGTGTTAGTGTTAGGTGCTTGTGAAAGTTTAATTAGCTTTTAATGAATTGCAGAGAACAATGTATCAGGATCAAAGGGCATAGTTGCGTTGTAAATAACAAAGAGCTAAATTATTAATAGCTATTGAGAAATACATTTTCAATGCAAGCGTTTAGCACATTCCCCTTACGTGACATTCGCAGGTGTTGGTGGAGGGGAAGCTGGAGACTAATTACATCTAATGAAGTATTGCCTCATTCACACCCACAGTGCCAGGCAGGGAATTAAGAAAAGTGAAGTGCATTACAGCCACTGATGACGGTAGACTACACTTCCTTCTAGTTATACAGTTAACAATAAACGCAAAAACGTCAGGCTGACTTTTTCTGGGCCTCAGTGAAATATAAACAGAGTTAAAAGGAAAAAAATGTGTAGACAGAAGTAACCTTTTAAAAGATCATTGCTGTTTGACAACACGGGCAAGAATGTCCAAAGGGTGGTCCCGCTGCTCACCGTCTCAGCGGTAAGATGTGCATCCAAGCTTTACTGAGTTTCCTTCACCATTGCATTCGTGATGACAGGACTACAAGCTTACCTCATGAGACCTTCTGATCTGAAACCAAATATCATACTGCTCATTTCCTATTCAGACACCTGCGATAAATACTTGTAATTGCTACTGTCATTAAACAGTTTGAAGGGAAATGTTTTCGAGCCTGAATTTTGTAATCTACTTAAATGAAACAACACCTTGTGAAGACAGTAATACAAGCCCTATACTGATCCTGTTTCATTAGTGTCCTACGATAAATAGAAAAAATGATTTATATCTTTCCCCTTTGAGCTTTCACTCTTTCTTCTCGGTCTGAGTGTGTGCTGAATATGTAATCTCTCTTTTAAGGTTAGTCTATCTATCCATCTTGATGTAATTACATGTAATCACACGGCAGTTCCCTCATCACCTCCATTACCCAATTGTGTTGAATTAACACTTTTTTCTTTTTTTGAGGGATTCCACTGTCACATTACAAGGGTATAATGAACTCCAGCAGGGTTTACAAAATAATAATTGTGTGTGAGTTTTTATTATGCTGATCGCTTGGGATCCTTCAGTGCAGAGATAGACATCAAACTTCTGAAACACACAAAAATCCACACAAAATGTACTATTACACAGCTATCTTGAATACTTTATTGTTATTGGTCAATCGCAGCTTTTTATGGTAAAATATTCGAATGACCGCTAAAGTTTATATTTAAACATTGAATCTTGCAATAGTCTCGCAATCTAGCTATTTTTTTTACACTGCTAGTTTCATATCTTTTATATCAAACCAATATTTCATGTGCAAATTATATATTTAATGTTCATTAATTTATGCATTTATTTATTTATTCATTCACTTAGTTAGTTAGTTAGTGAATAGCCATCTAATAGGTGGGATATTGTACAGTCAGATAAAGACGGACCATCTGACTGTAAGTATTCCCTTTCATAGTAAATGGATATTATTTTCTTTTGTGATCGTCTTGCATATCCCACATTGCTCTGATTTAGGCTGTCACTATCAACCTTTTTGATGTGTTAGTCATGAGGTCGGTCTGTCTCCTCCTTTAACATCATATATTGTGAGCTCACCCATAACCAGACAGCCCGTAATAACCATGCTGCCTCTTTCCAGCTCTAACCTGCTATATCTCGCCCTCCCTTCAGAGGTGGCTACAATCTACCCTCAAGACCCTGCCCTTCCCATCGGCTCCAGCCTGACAGCCACATGCTCAGTGAATCCAGACCATGGCGTTCATGCAGGCTCACTCTATTGGACACTAAACGGGAAGCGTCTTCCCAGCAGCACCTACAGCGTTTTGAGTCCCACCGTGCTCAGTGTCACCCTCCCGCGCCTTTCCGGGTCACGCCAACGCTCCGGAGACAACCTTGTGTGCCATAACAGCGGGGGTCATGTGCTGGCCGGCTCCTGCATCTATGTTGGCAGTGAGTCTTGTCTACCATATTGTTCGTATTTACTGCCGAGTGTGATTAATTGGCGATTGTGAACGCAGTCCAACTTAAATACAATTAAATGGATTTCGTGGGTAAGCTTGCAGCCTTGGGGAATATGGGTCAGACCTAGAAATATTAGACAGTCTTTATGATTTGACCCCCTGCCACTAGACCACAGTTGTTGCAGTATTTAATGTTTTCTGCCTGTCCGCCAATGAACTCGAGAGTTGTTTAAGCCCCTTAAGATAGCTATCTGTTCCACTGTTATGCTTTTAGCACCTGTGTGGTCCATTATAGGACCATTCTCGACTGACGCGTATGACAGAACAAATGTACCACATTTGTCAAGTTACATGGAATGGTGGCAGTATGGAAAATTACAAACACAGACACACACACACACACACACACACACACAAAGGCGGAAATTGAGAGCACGAGACAAAGTCAAGGAAGCGAGTGTCTGGTCATTTGGAAAAAAGATTGAAAGCAAGAAATGGAGAGACGTGGTTATGATAAGTGTGTGTGTGAAGTGCTGTGTTGACTCAAGCTCTCTATGTCTCTGAGGTCTCCTCTGTAAGGTTTGGTTCATATAATCACAGTCTTACACTTAGACGCAGTGTCTTTTGTTCTCAGCTGAATGGAATCTTGGCTCCATTCCTGAACTTAAATGAGGATGACAGCTGAAGATACTCATCCATTATTGAAAATATTTAAAGTCAACACAAAGTCAAAATTGACCCTATTTTCTTTTTTAATACACGTTTCTTGTTATATTGTGAATGATTCATTTGTGCATATTATTCCAAAAAAGGTAGTATTTATAGTAGTTCATTAAACTTATTTTCTTTTGAAATTACTTGTTTTTTAAGAGACGTTTTAAAAACAGTAATGTTGTGAAATATTATTACAATTTAAAATAGCAGTTTTTTATTTTTATGTATTTTAAAATATCATTTATTTCTGTGATGGCAAAGCTGAATTTTCAGCATCATTACTCCAGTCTTGTCACATGATCATTTAGAAATCATTCTAAAATGCTAATGTGGTAAGAAACATGCTTAATATATTTGTAAAAATTGTGATACTTTTTTTCACGATTCTTTGATAAATAGTGTACGTTTAAAATTACATTTAAAATGATCTATGTATAAAATAATACTAATATATAGAATAGATAAAATGTATATATATAAAATGGAAAATATTTTAATGGAAAAAATACAAAATATAATGTAAAATATATTTATATAAAACATAAATGTATATCTTTACAAATGGAATAACAATTTTTTGTACTTTATATTGTTTCACTCAGAAATAATGTTACATAAGTAAAACGATTTGCAAACACTGTTCATGGTGACTTTAAACCAACTGACTGAAATTCTGAGCATCAAGCTTTTGAGTGATTTTCCATACCATCTACAGTACAGAATTTGGTGTTGTTTGTAGTGGAAATCATTAAGTATAATTAGAGTACCTTTAATTAGGTGTTATGAGAGGCATGAGTCACTTTCCACTAACTTACTTTGACAGCTCAGTGAAAACGCATTGTCCATGTCTGTTTTTAGTGCCTCCTGAGAAACCTGTGAATCTTACCTGCTGGTCCAGGAACACTAAAGACCTCACCTGTAGATGGGCCCCTGGGGGCCAGGGAGAAACCTTCATCAAGACAAAATACACACTCAAATATAAGCTCAGGTCAGTGCCACAGGTCATTCACACTCATGTTAATGCTTCTTTCCAAATTCACGCCTTATCTTGTTTGTATATTTCATGTTCCCACATGCCTATTCACTGGAGGACAGTGGAAGGATGTTCAAGGATGTCTGAAACCAAACTATCTGTGCTAATCCCACCTGATGGGCACATGCCATATACATTTTTTTGTCAGGGGGAAAGTCAGATGAAAACTATTACTTATATTAAAAAACAATAACTTTTAACATTAGTTTTGTTTTAGTATTTTCTTTTGCATTTTATATGTTATTTTTATATTTAGTTTTAGCTTTGCTTTTGTTTTTTTTTAATTAACATTGGCTTTCATGCCCAGTGAGCAGATGGAATGCAGATTCCAGACACCGCAATTTTCATTTCCCCATTCCCAAACCAGAAGTAGTTAGCTCTTCCATTGGCTCTTTTCCTAAAAAGCCTTCATATAGGGAACCTGCAATAAATTACAGCCGTATCACTACGAATGTACTGTGTCCAAACAGTTATCGGAACATTTTAGAAAATAAACCTTGTTTGCTCACCTGTAGGTGGTATGGACGAGAAAAGGAGTGTGAGGACTACAACGCGGGAGAGCCGTACACATGCTACATCCCCCGCGACCTCGCCCTCTTCACGCCCTACGAGATATGGGTGGAGGCCTCTAACCAACTCGGAACCGCAACATCTGACGTCATCTACTTGGATATCTTAGACGTGGGTGAGTGTGTGTCACCTTTGACCCCGTTTTAGACACAAGCCCCAGGTGTTCTCCTCATGGGCAGCATGCAATACGAGAGGACCACGTGCAACGTGAGAGCGCCACTCCTTGTAAAACTGGGTGGAGGCATGACGAATTGCAGCGGTCCATCGCAACGTCATCCGTATCCCTTTGCCTCATGCAGTATCTACCCACCTACTCACCAATACCTGCAAAACCTTGCAGCCCCCTCCTTTACAGATGAGTGGAATTTTTACGAAGTTTTGCACTAATCCTAGTACCGTGACCTGCCTGGAGCTACTGTTTAGCAGTGTGACTGGAATAGGGTGAAGTCTGTTTTGTTGAATCCTTAAGATCTTATGTGCTTTGAGTGCAGGCCAAGCTTGCACATAATCTCTTCAAACAGACATTTTAAACTACAAATATGTTAATAAAAATGGAATTAGTATTGTTAGGACTTAAGTCGAGGGGCAATGTGTATTGGCAAGACATTAGAAAGTATTTGAAATTAAACTTAAATACCCTTAACATTGAACTAAAGCCCCCCGTCCTCAAAAAGGAGATGAGAAAGGTTATAAACTTTTACATCCTGTGTGTATAAATCAGTGTAACTGCACCTGAAGGGGGAGGCAGGGCAATTTTGAATGGAAAGTGCAGTATGAGGAAGGTGGGTGCTCCTCGAAACATGCCATAGTTATGACACAGCCACCACGCCTAGTGCCTCCACCTCCTTAGCAACAGAGACAATGCTCATCTATGTTACCAGTTAATTAAACAACAGCTTTGAGATCCAAGCAAACTACAATTACTTGGAATGTGAAGCATTATCTATGCAATGTGATTTTATAGAAGCTTCACCAAAATGCAAAGCGGAAAAATACAAAGCGACTAGTTAACTAGAATAGAATAGAATAGAGGTATATTTAATCTCATTTGAATCACAAGAACAAAAGTGTCAGCCTGCAGACTGAAGTTCGTTCATTGACCAGTTGATGCATATTGCACACAAATTGTTATAGCTACCTGACATTACCAATTCCAATATGATTGGCTGGAAGTTAGGCAGGCACACCTTTTTTAAGAAGGTACCGATGCAATGCATTGGATGCAGTAATCACGAGTCAAAATTTGTAAGGTTAGTGGTACCTTTTTTTTAAGTGTCACTTAAGTAGCAAGTAAACTACATATATGTGAGACCAGAACTATATATTACAATAATCAGTAGTTGTGGACAGACAGAAATTGTGATCACAAAACCTATACACATTCCGGACCCTATCATAAACCCGGAGCAATGCGACAGCAGGCGCGACGCAAGTGTTTTTGCTAGTTTCAACCCGATGCAGATCATTTTCACATTGTTAAATGGCAAATGCACTCGCGCCCATCTGTTCGCCCATGGGCGTCCTGGTCTGAAAACAAGGTGTGTTCAGGCGCATTGTTGGCGCATTGCTATTTCGAAATTCGACTGCACCATTGACCAACAAAAACCTGGTCTAAAGTCAATTGTGCAGTTTTTTTTGTGTTATTTAAAGTGCACATTAGTTAAATGTGCCTATAGGTTGGTACACAATGCATGTACACTTTGCTTATTACGCACACAGGGACGCGCAGCAGCACACAAACATTTTTAAATATGAAAAATAAAAGTATTCCTCTCTGGAGAAGCGTTCAGTCTTTCCACTTGCAAATTCTGCCATGTAAATAGCAAATCCGCCATGGTGCAAGCGCAACTGGCTTTTTAAGGGAATGGGAGATGACACTCTGGTTTATTGCACGTTACGCCCAAAACACACCCATGACTTATTAAGAGACTAGGTACAACCCTTTTGGACCATGCGCCTGGCGCGCCGACTGTTTTTTCCGTCGTTAAACTAACAAAAGTGGATTCGGACCTAAGTGCACCTGCGCCATGCGCTTCAGACCATAGTAGGGCCCTCTGTGTTGCTGGATGGATAGATGGATGGATGGATGGATGGATAGATAGATAGATAGTGCTTTTTGTTGCAGAATTTCCAACCTTATCCAATGTTGTTTGTTTGTTTTCCTCCTCCAGTGACAACGGACCCACCAACTGACGTGACAGTGAGCCGAGTGGGCGACCTGGAAGACCAGCTGACAGTGCGCTGGGGGACACCACCTGCACTAAAAGACTTCCTCTTTCAGGCCAAATACCAGATCAGATACAGACTAGAGGAAAGCAGCGACTGGAAGGTACAGTAGCACTCTCGATCAGTGAGCACATGTGGTCAGCATCATATCATTACTAGTACCATCTTCCCACTACCACACCCACTTGTTTTTGTAGTGCAAATTGTGCATGCATGCGAGCCAAATCAACTAAGTTTCTCGATTTGAAGGCATTTGCAGAGTGGCGCAATGATTAATTAGAGTGGTTTAAAAAGATAACAGCCGTGTTTCAGTAGAATTTGGGGTGTTTGTATTACTTGTCTGAAACGTCATTTCCAGCTGTAGCAGAACAGCACATGGTTTCCAGTCCTCTGGCCACGGAAGAGTCCGGTTAAACTTGAGGGCTTCAAATAAACTTAAGCTTTCGCTGTCCTCATTTCGCTCATATGGATCCAATCAGTTGGCAGGTTTCCTTCTGAAGCTGGGCAGAGTTGGGTTACATAATTTTTTTCCCCTTACCCATCACTGTGCTGTCAGTTGCACAGTCCTACATAGTTAACAAAGTCAAAATATGACAGTGACCATCAAAAGCACATCATAGCAGAGGATCTGTTGTTTTCAAAGCGCGTTAGAAAAAGCCGTATTATCACCCGGGCCATTCTCAACCCCACAGATTGCTTACATAGTCTGTACGAAGGGAAATAATTATCCAGCATGCCTGTTACACGGCAACCTGATGATGTTAACATTCTGCCACTCATCACGTTCCAATAGTAATGATGGTCCTCGGATTACGGAGCTGTGCATATTAACCGTGTTTGTAGCTTTTGAAATGTGAGTCTGGAAATGGACCGCGCGAAAGGGACTGATTCAGGGGTACCGGGATTGTAAATAATTACAGGGGGCCCAGGCCGTTTCGACATTCCTGCATTTGAATCCTGACTATACCTCTGCTTTAGCACACAGGAAGGAGGAAATATTAAGCCTGGCATGGCCCTCTCTACATGTTGTTGGTGCTGTCTGCACCCGTGCAATTACTCAATCTGTAATAAGTAATAGATAACAGATTTTCTCTCAGGGTAGTGTTGATGCTCACTGTGTATATGTAGAGCCAGAAGGCAGGACAATTATTTATGTGTGTGTCCCTGTCATTTACCTCCTGTCTTTGTCTCTGATATATGTTGGTATATTCCCCAGGAGCACAAAAGGGGGAAAGTTCTTTGTTCTTCTTCTTTGTAGATGAGCTTGTGTGAACTTGCTTAAGGATTTTGAAAGTGAATGGCTTTTTTTTCTTCTTATAGAGAACATTAAATATGCCCGTTAGGGTAACGGTGTGTGTGTGGTATGTGGCCGTTGTAGGTGTTTGATGTAACAGACTGTTTTGGGTGTCTTTCTCTGCAGGTGGTGGATGATGTTGGGAACCAGACTTCCTGCAGACTGGCAGGTTTGCGGCCAGGCACAGTGTATTTTGTGCAGGTGCGCTGTAATCCAGTAGGGATTCTGGGATCTAGGAAAGCAGGCATTTGGAGTGACTGGAGTCACCCAACTGCAGCCTCAACGCCACACAGTGGTAAGAGAAATATCATTTACGCTATCCTTGCAAAAGCGGTTACTTAGTGGAACCTATTTTTTGGAAGTTTACCATGCTAATGCCATGGTATTTCTTAAAGTAAGAGGTAAATACCATGGTAAATATCAAAGTAAAGTGGTATTGCATTACTTTTTTGCAAAAAAATTTAAAATAAAACAAACAAAACTGTTAAAATTGTTTTATTGATTTAAATTATAAAACAGATCTTGATTGAATGAGCCACATTTCAAAGCCATTGTAAAATGTTGATGTAAATGCACATGTATGATCACACCAGTCAAGTTAATGAACCATATTACTTGCCGAAAGTATTGTTTATTTCAATAATTTTTAAGGGTGCTATATGTACGAATTTTCATTAATCGCTTTTTTATTGCCAATGTGTGAAGCGTTTAACAAAATTTAAAAAACAAGACTTCCTAGGTTGTCTATAAAATCCTGTAGACTGATTTTTATGTGAAGGACTCGGGACATTTATGCTGGAAAAATAAAAAAGATGTGACTTTTACACACGCTCCCGAGAGCCTCGTATCCGTTCTATGACACATAAAACAAATGTTTTTGTTCAGGATAGTGCCGAAAGAGCTATTCTGTACTGTAATGTCAATGTGTCATGCAAAGAAAATAGATTCATTCAAACTATAGTCTCACATAGCCAGATCTATAAAGACTAAAGTCTCAAATATATTGATTATTTATAATCAAACTATTATAACAGTGTAATTTTAATTAGCTTATCTGTTGACATGATGCCGATGAATTGCAGAGTTTGTGCAAACTTATCCACATCGTTATGATCAAATGCTTTCTTAAGCATTTTTAAGCATTTTTTTGTTGTGTTTAAAAAGCATGCAGCACAGTTGCACATATTCATCTAAACGTCGCTTGAAGCAGCATGGACGGTGTCGGTATGTTCGTTAACAGTATATCGCTGCAAAGCAAAGAACGAAAAAATAACTTTGCCATGACTCTCTTATGCGTGTGCAAAAGCACGAGCAATAAGTTGCTGGCTGCAGTTCACTTAATGGCCACCGGTGTCGATAATAACAAGGGTTTCTGAATTCTACATATAGCACCTTTAATAAAAAACTTAGTTAACTACATTAGGTAATGAAAAATACTTCTAAAGCATATATTAATCTTAGTTCATGTTATTTTCAACATTTACAAATACATTATTAAAATTAAAAGTTGTATCTGTTAATATTATTCAGTTGACATGAGCTAACATGCACTAACAATAAACAGTTGGATTTGTATTAACTAAAATAATTAATAAATACTTTAACAAATGTATTGCTCCTTGTTAGTTGATTCATTACCAACTGTTAACTAATGGAACCTTATTGTAAAGTAATTTCATGTGATTTCATTTCATTTATTTATAAAGCGCAAATAAACACAACAATACTTGACCACTGTGCTGTACAGAGAATAAGTCTAAAATATGTATATATAAAATGCATAATTAAAATAAGCACATAGTTTATGAAGATTTAAATAACTGACTTTAACTTAAATTTAAACTCATACACAGAGGGTACAGATATCACAGATAAAGGAAGACTGCAAACACACAGTGACATCTCACCTTCAATCTTGTTCTTGGATGGGACAGAGTATTATTGTTTGTGAATCACAAGCATCTGACCAGCTTATTCATGTTTAGTTCTGACAAATAAGAAAGGCGCCAGACCATTTAGGGATTTAAAAACAATTAGCAGTAGAATTTAAATTCAACTCTATAACACACTGGCAACCAATTGAGATGTCTTTAAAATTGGAGTAATATGTTCTCATTTATGGACCCTGGTTAAAAATCTGGCTGCAGCATTTTGAACCATTTGAAGCCGTGACATAGAGGACTGGGATATTCCAGCACACAAGATTGATGAGTTTAACTTTAAAATGTACCTGTAGTAAAAAGCCACATTTTAAAACAGGTAAGGGGTTTAGGCACTTCACATCATACCTAGAAGACCCCTTATCAATTGTAAAAGCTCTGTTAACATATTATAAACAGCATTTTAAAAATAAATAAATGAACATTATGCATTCTGCTTGTAGCTATTTAATTGTATTTGAATATCCATTCATGTAGATCATAAAAATTATATTCATTGGTCTAAAGTCATGGCCTAGTCCCTAGTGCAATGGGCCTCATGTGGGAAACATGAGTTTGATTCCAGCTCGCCTTGTATACAAATATACAAATACAAATCTCCCAATTATTTCCGGTCTTATTTGACTGTTTTTGTTATTAGTAATGAAAGAAATCTCAAAAGCAACATAGAAAATAAATAAATATAGCCAGCATCTGCAGTTAAATGGTAGCAGCGAGAGTCAGATTGAGATGTTGCCTTCGCTGTCCTTCTTCATATTTTCACATTTTGGATGTGTCGTGCAGTCCATCCTATAATCAGATACATATTTCCGAGACGATGCTTGGTCCAGCAGACACCAACTAGCACATGCAACGCATTACTTTAGTCATACTCTCCCCATTTTGTGGCTTGCCAGAGAGCCACGGGGGAGTGTTGGATATATTTTTTCAGACGATTGTTTCTGAAGATTAACAGATTAACTCCTCTGCACATTAACTTTTCTGGAGCGGCCCACATCTGGAGCTCAGAAACCTGCTGTTTATTTAAAATGGAAAAGGATTTATTTTTATCCCAACTTGTGTTTGGTTGGCTGTGTAAACTGTGGCCTGTATCTGTGATAAGCTTGATGCATGCACGATAGGCGCTTGTCTCCCTGGATGGACACGTGTTGATTTTTGTCTTTCGCCCTGCAGAGCGGCTGCTGACAGGGTCATGTGACTCAAAGGCAGGGCAGCAGAACTCCACGTTGCGGCGGGATTTGAAGCAATTCTTTGGCTGGGTGCGCAAACACGCCTACGGTTGCAGCGGCATGAGTATCAAACTCTATGATCAGTGGCGGGTCTGGCTGCAGAAATCTCACAAAACACGCAACCAGGTAGGTAAGGAGATTTTCTTTTGCATTCTATTTGTTTTTCAACCCAAAACCCATTAATTATAAAAAACCCATTACGGTTTAAGTGTCTGGTTTTCTTCAGCTTCAGTTTCTTTAACTGTGTTATGCCAGGAATATTTGCTCTCATAACACTGTGAGACTGGATCCATTGCCTTGAGTTATTGGAGTTACCCGAGTTAATTGAATTAAAGTGCTTCTTGTGTTATTGTACTGAGTTTCCTGTGTTTTGCTCGGTAACCACAGAAGTAAATAACATGAGGCGACTCATATGATTTCAGGTAACTTTTCATAAACCATTGAAGTAAACCGGACTATTTAAATAAACTTGAGTAATGAAGTTCTGCATGCCGAGTATCATTCAACATATGTATTTAGTTCTGAGTTCACATCTGTCAGATTCCACAGTAATCTTGTTTGGGAAATGACAGGGATTGTCCTTCACTCGAGAAAATGCCCAGCAGTGACTGTTTGCTCCTTTCATGTGTCTAGTGAGTTGTGGTCTGTGTTATACGAAAAAAACACAACCCAAATGCTTGTCAGCATCACAGAAGAGTGTCTGGAAAGATCTGACTGCATCATATTGGATGATCCGCCGCCACGTCATGACGTTACCAACTAAAGATAAACCCGTAGCAATTACACTAAGAATATTTAAATGTATAAACAGCAAATATGCGAAGATCATTTTTCCGTGCAGAAACCAAAATCTCGGATTGTTTTTGAATGGCTATTTGAAGCCTTTCATGTTCTGGGGCGTTTATCTGATTACTGTAATATTGTCTGCTTTCAGGTTCTTCAAGGAGATAAATCATAGCACGTCGCTCCTGGCAGGCAGAACATTTAACAACAACAGCACACTGTGGAAGAATTCACATTTTCCAGACCGCTGCTTGGCTCAGTGCAAGAAAGTTAAAGTACAGCTGGACTCAAAACGGGATGTTCAAACAACAAAAGGTGACGGGCATTTGGTCCCTTGGACACAGATTGAAATGTGCAGTTCTCTATAATGCCTTATACTATACACGTGGACTATATCCTCGCATCTCGCTATCCGTGGAGACAAGTTCTTGATCGTGTCGAAGAGCAATTAATTACAGGTCATCATTTGCACATTTACCTAGAGGATGGCTATGCACAAGCCACGATTAGCTGACGTGACACATGGTCTATATGTGGACCCGTGACTTTTTCAGATCTTGCTAACTTTAGCCGACCTGTATGTTAAGGAGGTTCCTCATGGACAAATGTCTGGATGTTTTTCAGCCAACGGTTTGTGTATCTTCAAGATAACTGGAAGAATTGTAAGACCATCCAGTTTTACCAAAGATACCTTTCATGAATGTTTGAGTGTGACGGTTGTGACTATACTACAGCAGTTTACCTAAAAAAAATTGACAGGTATACCTCACAGAACATCTTGCCACTTTTAGTCTCCTATTTCTTTACGTAACCGGTACATGGCCTATCAGAAGTTGCAATGCAATGCAATGCTGAACATATCAATACATAGAAATAGACCTAATTCCCGCTGCATTTGAAACTCAGTCATAAAGTAGGACCTACACTACGTCAAAATGAACATGTTGGAAACCCAGAGTGGACTTATAAAATGGCCATTTAATGAATGGAAAGTTTTGGCCAACCAATGTTCTCTCTCGTGTTTATATATGTGTTGCAGTTACAAAACTGTAACTGTGTTTGTAGCATTGAACTGTTTGAAAATATTTTTATGTATTGAGACATTTTACTGCTTTTATTTTTGTACTGAATTGTATCCGCATATTTAAATTTAAAGCTATGTTTTGACTCTTAAGTTATGTGTAGGTAGATTATATTATTATTGACTGAATTGTTAAACTCTAATATTGTTCATAAAATTCTTCTTTAAATTTTTTGACAGAAAAAAAATCAGTATTTTTGTCTTCTATCTAGGAATTCAGAAAAAGGGTGTAAGATAATAAGACTTGTTTTTTTTACATTTTATTAGATGTATGCTTAAACAAGTTAAAACAATTAGGGTAAGAGAAATTATTTTTGTAACATTACTTTTTATACATTACAACTTTTAGGTATATACTCTGAAAACAAGACTTTTTTCCCTCAAGGTTATTTATCTTTATGGATGTTTAGATATTTTTACTTGGAAATCAAGACAACAATACTGATTTTGAAATAACTTTTAAGAAGTACAATACAAGAAAACAATTCCAAACAAATCCAGAAATGGCAAAAATCAAAATAGCACAAAGCAGAAGTGTTTTGCCAGAACATGATTCTCTACAGGGAAAAAGATTAATGTGTGTACGAGCAGTTGTCTGGTTAAATTAGTGCTCTTACACTGGCCTCTTCCACGGTCCGTATTTCACTTTTCCCTAAGTGACACCCACAAAGAACAAAAAATAAAACGCTTTAGGCCATTGGGTTTAGAGTCCTTAACATTTTAGCCATGTGATTTCAAAACTGACTTCAAATAAATACGGTCTATGCTCTTCTAACAATGACCCTGACTGTAACCATAATCTCTGTACTTGTTATTGGAGTATTATTTCACAAATAAGTGTTTGTAAAGTGAGTCCTCAAGCACTTTCATGGTACAGAGATCAATAATATGCTCAGTATCAAGTTGCAGAATGACATTCCCTGCTTTTTATTTAAAACTCTTAAGGTATCAAGCTCTTGGAGTGTATGCTGATGGTGAGTTATTATACCAGCTATATGCAAACCAGGTGACGGATCTGTTTAGATGCAAATTCAAAAACTCTAAGGTAACTTGACCTACGCCTCTTTAGTCCTCTCCTGCATGCCAGAGGTCAGCTGTTGTATTACCTGCTCATAGAGTCTGAAGATAGAGCAGGTTAATGTTTAATGTACGCTCACTGGTCAGGGATGACATCTCGGCTTTCACGAGACACACTTTCTTAGCGTGATATTACATTTTACATTTAGCATTTCATCAGTTTAGAACTGCCAAAGAGAAACAAGACTGTTTTAAAGCAATGCATCATTTGTTTGAAGTAGCTTCACACTGTTAAATCAGAGTAACGTGATATGGGACATCCTAATGTAAAACTATGCCACAGAAACGAGAGCAGGTTTCCAGAAGTTTCATTTGTTTTGAGTACTAGTTGAAGGTGTCCATGGGAACAGCGAGTTTGACAGATTCTGTCAATGTAACCTCCATTTTATGTTTTCTTTGTCAGGGTTCACCCACTTTACATTCACCCACTAACCTATTGAACTGTCATTCATTTTTAATAAAAAGAATTCTGAAAATTTGCTAAATATATGAATGTGGTGAAAATAGTTCGGTAACACTTTACAATAAGGTGTCATTGGTTGACATTAGTTAACTACATTAATTTAAAATGAACAAACAATGAGCAATATTTCAAGCTAATGTTAATCTCAACATTTACTAATGCGTTTAGTTTATGGTCCAATTCTCACGGTTAACTAGTTGCTTATTAGCATGCATATTATTGGATATTGGCTGTTTATTAGTACTTATAAAGCACATATTAATGCCATATTCTGCATGACCATATTCTACATCCCTAATCCTACCCAATACCTAAATTTAACAACTACCTTATTAACTATTAATAAGCAGTAATTAGGAGTTTATTGAGTTAATAATGAGAATTGAACCCTAATCTAAAGTGACCAAAAGTTGAATCTGTTATGTGTATATATTAGTTAATGTACTGTAAACTAACACAAACATTTTTATTATTTAACATTAATAAATGCTGTAAAAAATATATTGCTAATTGTTAGTTAATGCATTACCTAATGTTAACAAATCAGACCATATTGTAAAGTGTTACCAATATTTTTATATCACAATTTGATGAATGAAGTACAGAATATCTCTTAGTGTTTACATTTGAGGCAGCTATTAATATATAATCTTGTTATTCTATTAGTAATTTCACACAGTTGTTGACGGTCTCACATTGTGTAATTAGTTCATTAGCTGTCGTTTACACATAAGTTGCCAAGGTGTAACTGTAGGTGTCCTTTGTAGTCTGTGATGGATGTCTGGAAATCTGTTATGCGTAAAGATATTGAGATGGAAGTTCTTGTAGCCTGGACAAGGGTAAGGTTTCTTGTGCTTGTACGATTCATTTATAATTCAGGCCGCAGTTGTATCTCTCCAGTGTGTCTACACTGAAACTTCAACCTTTACCGGACCTCCTTGAGCACTCTTGCTGCTGATTTTGCTGTCAGCTCTTTAAGCTAGCCAGAAAATATACGCGGCATGGGGGAAGTGGTGAGACGGCGCCCCATCATTGCTGGCAGGGAACGAGGTGAGTTTGTGACCACTCTTTTCAGTAGATTAATTTGTGCAAATGATTGTGTCGAGAGAATTATTCAGCAAAGCGAGGAGATCTGACGATTTATTTTAGCGCAAGGCTCTGTAAGTAGTTCAAACATGCACTGCATGCTCCTATTTGGCTCTTGAGAGTGGATTGGCAGTTTGATGAAAGAAACTGTCAGTTAGGTCTTTTATTGCAACACCTGCTTGTATCATTCTGAGAATAGAACTTCTTTTGTCTGTTCTTTCTTTTTCTTTTTTCTTCTTTTGGCCAACGCTTTGAAAAGGTTGTGTGACACTTAACTGTGTAACAAAATTCATACGATTTCAAATGAAAGTTTACAGCCAAGGTTCTCCTGGACTTTAGAAATGTGCACAGCATGTGTGACCTTTTATGTCTCGCATGAATCACATTCCATAGTTTTATTTTAGATTTAATAAAAAGGAAATGACTAGCATAGCTAGCAGATGTATAACTTATATTGACTAACAAAATTAATAAGCCTATATTTTTTTTTTTATCTGTAATCAGTTCTTACAATGTTATTTTAGTATTATTTATATACTATTATAGTTTTTATTAATATTTTGAAATAACTTTTATTTTTATATTATTTTATTGTTATTATTTAAAAAAAAAATTATTTCAGTTTTTTTTCCAGTTTCACATTTCTAATTTTCATAGTTTGTTTTTTATCTTTATTTCATTTAATAAAAATGTTTTTAATAGTTTTAGTGTAGTGATAATAACCCAATCAATCATAATTTATTTATTATTTACCTTTATTTTACCATGTTCCATTGGTAATATAACAAGTTATTTTTTTTTACTGCATAATGTTAACCAATACAGTTTTTACAAATTATTTCCCATTAACTATCCAATACAATTCCAGTAATAAATGCTAAAAGGCATTTTAGTTACATCATTTCATTTACTAAAAATGTTTGTTAATAGTTCTAGTGTAGTGATAATAACCCTGCTTATAAATACAACCATCATTTATTTATTATTTACAGGGTTGGGAAGGTTACTTTTATAATGTATTTCACTACACATTACAAAATACATGCTTTAAAAAGTAATCTGTAATGTATTTCGTTAGATTACACAAGTTTTGTAACTTAATCTAAATACTTTGGAATACTAATAAGGGATGTAACACAAAGGGACCACCAAACACAGGACTGGGTTTTCCCTCTACATATTATTTTAAACAACATCAGGTTTCCACAATATTTCTTGAAGCAAAAAATGCAGACAATCTTAGAAAAAAAGAAAAGAAAAACTACTTTTGCTCTGGGGTGTGTAAACTTTTTGAATTGGATGAACAGGGTAAATTGTACTTATTTTGTCTTCTGGGAAACATGTAATTATTAGATTCTGAAGGGCAGTACTAAATGAAAAAAATATGATCTTTAAACAAAATAAGAAAAATGTACACATCATCCTGTTCGAAAGTTTTCACCACGTGCTCTTAATGCATTGTGTTTTATGGAAGCTTGTTTCCGCCACTAAATATAAAAAATATATGAATTGTGAGATTTAAAAAAATAAAATTTTTTGATTTTTATTAGTCTTTTTTCCCCCTCACAATTGCGAGTTTATATCTCACAATTCTCAGAAAAGAATCATTCAGAATTGTAAGATAAAAATGTGCAATTACCTAAACAAATGACTTAACATGAAACATGAAAACAGTAGTGGATTATCCAGGTAATGAGCTTCAAGGGTATTTCAATTTTTGAATGTGGCAATTTCTATAAATTCAGTCATTTTGTCTTGTGGAGTATATGTAAATATCTATTATGTGAAATAGCTTATTCAGGAACGTAGGCTACTAAATAAAAGTAACATGCAATTTTTATGATCCCAGATCCCTCTCATTTTGTTAAAATTGTTCAAATCTGCAAGGGGTATGAAACTTATGAGCAGAACTGTATCTTGGGATGCTTTTGCAGACTGTCAGAGTCTGAGAATCACCAATTACTGTTTACATTAACTGCCCGCTACAGTACATTCATGTTTAAATGATATTAAAATTCAAAGTAATCACTTTGGTAATCTAAAACACTTTTTAGATGTAACTGTAGTTTGATTACCACCCACTTAAAATGTAACTAATTAATGAAATGGTTACTCAAATTTTGTATTTTAAATACGTAACTAAGTTACATGTATTCCGTTACTCCCCAACCTTGATTATTTACCTTTATTTTACAATTGTCCCATTGGTAATACAGCAAGTTTTCTTTTTTTACCGCATAATGTTAACCAATACAGTATTTACAAATTCTTTTCCATTCGTTACCCAACACAATTCCAGGAATAAATGTTAAACTTTGTTTTTGTTTATGCCTGCAGGGCCCGGGCCTGGGCGTTATGCTCTTCCGCCCACTATTGGCTACATAAACCATGACTATACCAAACCCAGCAGCCCGGCCTATTCCTTCCACAGCCGCATGAGCAGCAACAGTGAGTGACATAACATGACATCAAACACTTCTCACACTGACAGATGACATGATCCACTGAACTAATGCTTGGTTTAACTTGAGAATGCTTTTAACATGCTTGTTCATGCAGAAAGTACATATATATCAACATGGCACTTATATGGACTGATCATTTTATAGATTAATTAGTGTCTACAATGCAGGTGGATTTACACACACAGGCACACATTTACACGCCTAATTAGTGACATGTAACACTTGTTTGGAAGGAATTGGATAGGAGTGAGAACACCCAGTTTGATCAAAGTATTAATACAAGAAAATGTCTCACACATCTGGACTTTATATCACAAACAACGGCATGCAATAAAATGATAAATGTGATTTCTCTGGCATATTAAGCTAATAAAATCCATATGCTTGATTTTGATCCATATGTTTGATTTTAATTCATGTTCAATAGCATTCCTGTGGCTCAAACAGTAGAGCACGGCACTAGTCACTGCAGGGAATGCTTGAGCCTAATGTTGCTTTGCATGTCTACCAAATTCAGTAAATTCTGGTGTGTTTTCCCATAATGTTGCTTCTGAATAGTGGTGTCTGTGGATTCCAGTCCAGGGCCGCAGTATCATGTAGATGCCAAAATGACACGCTTCGGGAGAGACGGTACCCCATCGTATTCCATGCTGGGTAGAAAGAAGACGACATGTGGGTTTTCATCTGATCTGATCTTATGATGCTTTCAGCTTTTTTATCAAACATATCTGTTGATTATTTTATCCAGGACCTTTTCATAACTGAAGTTCAGGTCTGGTTATATTAATCTAAATAGAACATTTGACTGTATGAAGTCAATATGTCAACCAGTTTTACTTTTGTAATGTTACATATTTCTGAATGAAACGGTCGGGTTGCGGAAGTAAAAATCACATTCATTTTCTCCATAAGGGAATTTCAAAGATAACTTTTTTTTCTTTGATTTTTAAAGATAACCTTTACTGTGAGTAATCAGGTTGTTAATAGATGGCATATGATTTTGTTGAAGCCACTAGCCCAAATTATTTCAACTTAATAATCATGTTTAACAGCAGATTCTCATCATTACCCAATGATTTTGCTAAGAAATCTCCACTAACAAGCAAATCCTGGCAAATGAATTCTTTAGCATTCTCTAACTCCCATGAAGGACAGTGAATGACATAATAGTCAGTGTCCCTATATGCTCTCAAACTACTTAAATATTTGTATGTATATGCATATTTTGCAATAAATGCTGTTTCTATGTGTGCATAATCAACATCTTTAAATCAATATACAGTGAAAAATGATGTGACGTGCATTTTCTGTAAAGCTACTTTGAAACGATATGTATTGTGAAAAGCGCTATACAAATAAATGTGAATTAAATTGAATTGAATATGATCAATAAGTTGACAACATATGTTTTTACATTGCTGTAACTCATCAAAATAAGTTAAGCAATTTTCTACTTTTTTTATAAGTTATACAAGATTCAACTAATTTTTTAAGTCAGCTTAATGCAATTTAAGTTTAAATGACTTAAACATCCAAGTTGATTGTACTTAATTTAAGGCAGCAACTTTTTACAGTGTAGTTTTTTATTTATCTATTGATTTAATTTAGTTTGTCATTCACAAAGTTTGTAGTTCTTTCCCTCAGTAAAGACACAGACTTTGCCTTGTAGTCTGATTTTCAAATACTTTTTTGTTTCAAATCAAAGTTTGTAATGTTGATTTCTTTAACAAAGAATTTTGAAATCCCTATGGGAAAAATACTTCCAGAAGCCAGGCTGCTGAAAAAGTGGGCAGGCACTGTTGCACTCTGTGAGGAAAAAATAAGGTGGGGCTTGATTTGATTAATATGTGATTGGTTAAATATTGGGCATTGCCAGAATATAGGGGTTGAAAAACAGGAATTGTTAATGTCAGCTGAATTTTCTTTTTCTTTTGCAATAACATGCACTGATGAATCTTGCACAATAAGAATGATAATGTATATTTAGAAAGTAAACAGCATCATTTTTATGTCATGTTCACTTTAAAGGCACAATATGTAAGATTTGCCTATCAGTGACGTTATACCTGCCTTACCCTTGATTTCCGGTTTTATTTTGTAGAAACCATGGAAACACCAAAGACGCTTTAATATATTATGTGTTTTATTGGACAAGGGAACAACTGTTTGGAGACATTTATAGACAGACAACTAATTAGTGTACAGTAATACAGCATTTCTCCGTCATACAATATGTTTTAAAATGAATTGCATGCCATTTAGCAGCACAAGCCATCCAGCATTTATTAATATGATATTCTAATATCGATCTAGTTTACTGCAGTGTGCAACGAGTGTCTCATAGCAGCTGGTGAGCGAACACACAGAGTAACATTATAACATCATTTTCAACACACTGTAAATGTATGTAATATGATAAAAAGCACTGCGTTAACCCACATACGCATGACCGGAAGAAGCGGAAGCGGCGACTGTGGCATAATAAAAGTTCAGCTGCTGTCGAGCCGTGTGTCACGCTCATCTCTCATTAGCAATCGCTCCAGTGACCTCGTTCAGCTCCCACAGCACTCGACCCTGCTCTGCCTCATACTACAGTAACATTAATAATTTCATCCATAAACATGATTTCTGCCCGAGTCCCGTCACAATTCTTTTCCACCGGCTGTGAGGTGAAGACGACAACTCCCAAGATTCCGCGCTCAAAATATGCCTTTGTTTTGAATAGGCGACCTCTAGCGGCGAAAAACTTCATAGTGTGCCTTTAAACTGTGTTCCAAATTATATTTTGCAAGTCACATATCAATAGGATTTTAACATTCAGATTAATGTTTTTAGGTTTTTTTTTAAGAGCACTGAAGAACTCGCAAATCTTTTAATAGTTTAATAATCTCATTTCCGTTTTTTGCTAAATATTAGTTGTTTTCATGCCTTTTGCAAGACATTGCACCATTTCATTCTTTTCATCTTCAGAAAGATCTTTCTTCCTCCCCATATTGCATGAGAACTGTGACTTGCTTAATAATGTGGAACAACAACTCTTTCAGTAGGTTTTCCATTTACCTAAAAAGACCTGTCAAACTAGTTACTTTCTTTGAATAACTTAAATCTGATTGTTTATTGTACTGAAATCCTACTGATATGTCACTTGCATAATAATTTGTAACCGTCTAAATGCAGTGAGAAGGCATACACAATCATGTAAAGCAGTTGTTGATTCTCTGTTTCTGATCAGCTGATACATTCCAGACTCCTGGACCAGGAGCCTACAGTCCTGAGAAAGCTCCACCTTTGAACTTTCACCACAGACCTCCGTCTTACACCATGGCCTTCCGCACACGCTACCGCAGTGTGGATCCTGTACCCGCCCCTAACAGCTACACCTTACCCAACCTCTTCGGCTCCCACGTCCCCCACAAATCTTCCAGCGCCAGCTTCACCATGTCAGCACGCAGGAATACAGGCGGTCCATCGGAGGATCTGTCCATGACACCAGGGCCCTGCCGATACAACGGCACAGACCCGAGTGTTTACTTGAACAGACAGCCTTCTTTCTCCATGCAAAGCCGTCATAACATTCCCATCGATGCTATGCGGAAGCCTGGCCCAGGCACGCACAGCCCAGAGAAGGTGACAGCGCACCTGCCTCGTGCACCGTCTTTCTCCCTGGGTGTTCGTCATTCGGAGTTTGTAACACCACTGATTGCTGATATATTAGACTGAATTCATGCAATTGTTTTTTGGCACCTATAAGGATTTGGCTGATTATATATCAAGAAATGTCAAGGAAAAAACTAAAGTCAACTATCTGGAAGAGTCACAATCTTCACTACCTGACATCTGATGGAGATGTATGAGTATTTTTCAATTTCATTCACATTAGTTGTTTTATTTAAAGGGATAGTTCCGCTACAAAATAAAAATAGTCTGTCGTAATTTTTCCCCATGCAATTTCAAATAATGTGGATTAGATTTTTAATTTTGCGTGAACTATTCCTTTCATTCTTTTCTGGATGGGTTTATAACAATGATTATTGTTAACAAAAACTATTAAATATTTTTTTGTTAATTGAAATAAAGCTGAAATAAAAACAAATATAATAAAATCTAAATATTAGATGAAAAACCATAACTTTTTTAAAACTTAAAAATTAGAAATGTTGCGTTGGCAACTAAATGAAAGAAAATAAGTTGAAGTTGAAGTGCTAAAATGACTAAAAATAAAAACGAATTAAAGCTAAATATAAATATAAAAAATATAAAAATGACAAGTACATAGCTAACTTAGACAAACTAAAATCTAAACTTAAACTTTAACCTTAAAATGAAAATATAAAAATTAAACCTAATAGCAAATATTACTTAATGTAAATACTATATTAGTGTATAAATAATACTACAAAACATCATTTAGAGGGTTAGATTGGTAAAACATCAGTATACTTTACAAATTCTTAAAAAAAAAAAAAAAAAATCAAGTGATTTTCAAATGAAACCAGCATAATGAAACTTTTCTATACAGATTTGTTTGCTGCTTGGAAAAGTGTGATTTTATTGTTTCACAGCCCAGTACAAACCAGTTAGATAATAAAGTTTCAAAATGCTTAAAAGCTTTGTGATTATTTGCAAGTGGCACTATGCTGGGTGTTTATGATAATTCTGCACATTGAGCTTGCATATTGGTTATTTTTGCCTTTCTAAACAAAATTAAATATTTACACAGTGACAGTTACCCTTTGGTGACAGAATAAACATTGAAATGTAACACTTTTGGTTAATGTAGTGATTCATCATATCAGTTGATAGGTATAGTGGCACTTATTGGCGCACTCCAGTCACTGTTCTGCCCATCATCAAGGAAGTCCTTTGCAGATATTTGGATGTAATAAGTCCTTCCTGCCACCAGTCCACTCAGAACCATTTTGTTAGACTCGTAAGGGCCAAGCTAGAAAACAAAGAATGTTAAAGAATGACCATCATATTTCCCTGAGGCATGAGGTAACTTTCCAAATACTGCTTTAATTGTTCTGTTATGTGGTTTTTTAGTACTTTACAGCAATCAATGTGGTTGTTTTTAACACTGTAGAACACAGGAAACTCACAGTTCTAGCTGTCTCAGGTTTGCCCCAGTGGAATTTCACTGTGTATTTAAGGAGAAAGTTGACAGGATCCGGCCAAGTGGGTGCTGGAGCCCATTGCACAGACAACTTCCGGCCTGGCATTACCATCACGCTCACATTCACCGGAGGATCAGGTTTCACTACAACACAACCAAGGACAAAAAATAAAACGCTCAATAGGAAATCATGGCATATGCATCAAAATGTGAACACTAATAAGATCTTGAAAATATTTCAAAAGCAGACGTTTCATTTACTGTAGTGACAGACTAAAGTGAATCAGCTTCCCCCCCCCTATAATGATTATGTAATATTTAAAAACAACAATACAGACTGTTTGCAAAACTGTGGAATAAATGAAACCTCACCTATCTGCTCAAAAATAAATGGCCATATCTGTGTTGCGCTGCCCAGAGCATTAACAGCTGTGATGTTGATAAGAATCGGTTCTCTTGCAAAGATCTCCAGTTCCTCTAGCGCACATTTCCTGTCTTGTTCTTCCCATTTCTGGCATTGACGGGCATTTGAGAGTGGTTCTGAAAAGCTCCTAAATTTACATTCAGAAGCAAATATTCTGAACTGTTATACTACATTATACAACAGGTACACTGTAGGATTGAAAATAATCAAAAAAATGAACAAATACATTTGCTTTACTGTTTCAACCCTTATCTTTCTTACCACAAGGGACATTTGGAATTTCTAAAGACAGAGATGTTGATAGCCCTGAAGGCCTGTAGGCCAAAATGTGTGTCACAACTTTAGTAGTCTCAGCCTCAGACGTCACGCCTACGGACCTTTGGCTGAATGTCTGATGCATATGGGACACTTTTCTGGAAACACTTCAGGAGTTTCGAAGTCGTCATCTGATTGGTTGAATTTTACAGGATGTTCACGTGACTTGTGTGTTACATTCTTTAACGGTCCGCCTGGAAACAAATGTCACGACTCCAAACTCCCTCGTGGAAGAAGAACGCCATTGTGTTTATAACTGTGACAATGAGCGATTACCAGGATAAACAAAATACTGGAATTTCATGTGAAGTTCGTGGCTCCATTGTTGCTGTAAACTTGAACAACGCTCTTGAATGAATAATTTATAGACGCACGCCGGTCTGTTATTGCAGGGACATCGACTTTACAGTTTCATTTTACATAAACATGACGCAAAACAAAACTAACTGTGATTGGTTGCTTTACATGTCAGTCAAACGTCCTCTTGGCCGGTCCTTGACCAATGAAAGTTGCGATAGAGTGCAGACCTTCTGCCGTCAGTCTCAGGCTGAATCCGAAATCGCCCCCTAAACCCTCATTCACTATTCCCTACGTTAGTCCACTAATACATTTCACTTGAATGAGTGAATGAAAATGAATGAATGAATTCGGACAGCCGCTGTGTGTACATCGGCTGTACACTTGTTATTGCGGTGCATTGTGGGATAGAATTAGTGCACTCGATAATGTCCACTATGATTTCGGACACCACTACAAATGGCTGTCCCCTCAAATAGTGTGCTATTTGAGGGTATAGGGGGTGATTTCGGATTCAGCCTCAGTCTCTACACCTTTAGTAGCTACAGTGGGGGAAGTTGTAATTATCTGATTGGTCAGTTTGAATGTCTCATTTTGGGTTTCAGTCACATGGTCAAAGAAAGGATAAAAGAAGATTGTAACTGTTGCTCTGGGCTCTTTTTCTTTCTCTCTGCTCTGGATTCTCTAGCTCTCTCTTTTCTTGGGGCCTGCTGGGGCTTATTTGCTCTGGCTCTTTCTCTCTTCTGAGCCTACAAAGTGACGTCATACCTGCACCCCTCTATTGCGTGAGTGTCATGCTAAATGCAAGAGTTGTCAGCAAGCCTATTTGCTCTAGACGTGCTGGTTTCGGCTACAGCCACGTCCTCATCTCATATATGAAACACCTGCGATTCAGAAACTACTAATTACTCACATTCGCATAGCCTTGTTGACAAGTTTGGTTTAGTAAGGGAAAAACACACAAGATACAGTTCCTTCAATGCTCTGTAGATGGCAATATCACTTCTTTTAGCAAAAATAAACTGCTGCGGAAAAAGTTAGGTGCCATGCAAAATGTAACGAGTAATTGCATTACTCATCACGTACGTATTCAAAAATGTAGTCAAGTAGAGAGTAAAAGTTGCTAATATCTTTGATACTCATTCAAACTACAAAGTAGCCCAAAATATTAAGTACAGTAACTAATTACATTTAGGCTACTCAAATAATTTACAGGACTGCAGATTTGCCAATTGACATACCATTTACAATTCAAACTTTTAAAACAATCTGGAACATATGATACCTGTATGTAGTAATATAATGTGTTGGAAGTATTGGGTCTGGAGTCAGTGTCCAAGAACATATGGCTCTTTTAGGGTAACTTGGAGACCAACAATACACATCCGGAGGAGAAGGGGGATCTAAATAGAAAATGAAATTTCAAATTTCAGTTTAAGCTCTCTGGGATAGTGAGACATTTTTACCAGACTACACAGCTTTAAATAAAGGAAAATATGCATAAACCTACATCCCAGGTTTAGAGATACTGTTTGCATCAGGTTTCCATTTGGTTGGTGGCAGGTGTAGATGCCTTGGTCCTTCAAACTAGTGTTCTGTATGGAGAGAACAGGGCTTGAGACAAGCACTGAGCTCTTAAATCTCCACTCCACCCATTTTTCCTCTCCGTCAGTGCACGGTATCTTCACAGATGAACCCACTGCTACAAACACTTCTGTTGAGGGAGGTGAGGAGGAAAAGAGACAGGCTTGGACAGATCCAACACGCTGTGTTTGTATGTAGGAGTTTATGTGTGTGTGGAGATGTCTGTGCAGAACAGAAGAAAGAGTGTGTTTTCTGAACAAATAAAGCTTACCTCGAACCTCTGGCTGTAAGGTTGATGTGTCTTGGCTAAAAACTCCACTTGTTATGGTCAGCGCTCCGAAAACATATATCAAGCACATTTTTTGGTGTTTCATACTCAAAAAATGTAAAGGCTGGGCTTTTATAAAAGAAAGTATGTGTGTAGTCACACGCTCGGATTTAGAGGTTCAAGCGGTCTGTTGTGGAATTTTGTTAATCATTAGTTGATAAATATGTTTGCGAAAGAAGGCAGGCTACTGTTGGGCTGCAGTGCGAAAATGAATGCATGAAATTTCATGATGTTCATTTGAATCGTTGACAGGAACAACAAACTCTTTTTTAGCATGTGAAAAATACAAATGTAATATTTGTATTCATGTTGGTTACAAATGTTTTTGATAAACATTTATTTGTTTTAGTAATTTAATAGCTTTAATAATGAACAAGTACCCATGTGGAACCCTAAACAGTAATAATATATTAACTTGAATACATGATGGTGTACACATCCTAATCACTAGTTTCATAAATTTGACCATAAGTATGAATTTTAAATAAAAAGAAAAAGCGTATTCAAGTCTGTATATATAGATCAAAAATGAGTTGGTTCAAAAACTAATAAAAAAAGTGCTAGGAACCCTCTATTCTACATGATAAATTGATATTAAAATAGTTTACTGCTACTAGTGGGCCAGTGCAAATAACCACTGATCATTAAAGGGTTAGGAAATATTAAAATCACATTTTCTTCAAACAGACTATGAACAGTTAATGTGTCAACAGGTCATTAGTTTTGTGCTTGCACAACAGAAACAAGACACACTTGTGATCATTGTGACATCAATACAGAATCCTAAGCACATGGTCGATGACATCAACACGCAGCCATCCAATCACTGAATTCCTACCTCAAGGTGCACCTTTGGAAAGTGTGTTATATAGTGTCTTATAATTCATATCATATATTATCTAGCCCATCAATTATAATTTAAATGGAGAAAAAAACTCACAGTTTACATACTGCAGGATTCAGTGAGTGGTTTTCAGCTACCATGTGGACTGTGATATAATGAGGTCAGAATCCTTCTGTAAACAGCACAATGTTCTTGTTTATCGGGTGTGTGGGACTGTTCTCATTCTTCCATGTATTTTCACAATCCTGAGTGAAGACTTAATTCACATGAGCCTTGAAAATGCAACAACTTTAAATGAAAACATGTTTTGCATTTGAGCTCTTTGGCTGAGACTGAGATTAGTATCAATGAGAACCAAGGACTCAAGTACATTGACAGATGTTATTAGGCTATCCTTTAATGTTTGAAGGATTCATTAGGTGAACAGAATAGAGTTGTTTCACAGCTTTACCACTTTCTGATGTGTTTTAATATTCTTTATGCTGTTCAAGAGTGAGGCCAGCAGTCATTTCCTTATGCATTTTGTTGACTAAATGGTGGAAACTAGTGTTTGACAAATTATAAAGTCTAGTTTCTGCTTCCCGAACAGACACCAAACTTCCAAACAAATTTTATTGATCAGACGTTGAACTTTTTTATAACTCAAGAGTTGAGTTCTCAGATATGTTTCATTAAATGGGCTAATCATCTTTTATGAAGCTGTTTCTACCTAAAAACTGCTTAAATACAGGGACTTAAATAAACAGAAACAACTGATGACTAAAAAAAAGGTAATGATACAGGGCTTTAAAATTAATGATAGCATAGAGCAAAATATTTTGTTCTGGGAAGGTTTTAATGAGAAGTGTTCTGAGATCAGACATTATGATCAGTGGAAACCGTGGAATGTTTTTTAAAAGGCTTTATGTGTGTTAGGCTTCTGGCTGTGTTTTTCTTTCTGTCCGAAGCCTAGATGAGGTAAGAAGTATCGACTGCCAGCAAACAAACAATTTCATTTTGATTATTATTGTTGTGAAGGATATGATGCTATCTATAAGCCTAATGACATTACGACAGAACTTTTAAATGATTAAAAACAGAAGCTTTTGGCTCTCCTAAGGAGTATTTGCTTTAATGGCAGCAGCGCTCAAGCTGCATGAACTCCAGAAGTCTGTGTAAAACCTGATGATCATGTTCTCCAGCAGTATGGTTTAAATTACATTTTAAATCCCAGATTTTCAAAGTCGGTTGAGACACTTGAACATGACTGTACATTTAAAGAAAGACAAAAAAAACGAACAAACAAACTGGTGTTATTAGGCACCATCTAGTGGTTATTGAGCGTTATTGCATTTATTGCGAACTTTTTCAGTAAGGTAGTCCACACGATGTGAGCAATTCTTCTGAAGGTATACAGTAGCTTTGTCTGAGAAACACTTTGAAATGTAAGAGATTACATACTCATTATATAAAATCAATGTAAGTCGATCTCAAATATAATTTGCGGCCTGTTGTACCTTGTCTGTGGTGTTTGGCGTCAATGCGTAAAGTCCAGCGGCGCCATTTTTAATTGAACGTGACCGGTGATGAAAAATTGTAACCTCAAAGAGGGAAAGACTAGTAAATGAATTACATTTAAATTTGCTCCTCAGAATCTAAACACAAAGCTACCGTGTGTCTTTAGAAGACTACTTTTTGATATTTTGGTATTTTTTGAGCTTGACATTTAGTTATCTTCTTTAATTATATTGAAATCTGCCGGAGGACATTCTGCCTATAAGACCTTCCTTTGTGTTCCACAGAAGAAAGACAAGCCTACTGGAATGGAACGACACGGAGACGGCCGGACGGGTTAAGTAGGCTAATTATAATTTTGCTGTGAACCCTCCTTTATGTTGTTGCTTGAATTAAAGGAGTTTTTAGTTTTTGAAAGCACAGTGGCTAGGCTACAACCTGTGTCACCGTGTAACTGCTTGTCAAAAAAAGGGAGGGATTCTCTTTCATAAGACTGATTAGAAATGCTTCCTAAAATACAGAAGAGAGAAGTTTATACATCGCCAGAGTGTATTTGAGGAGCATTACAGAGTCTGTCCGCAATAATAGTAATAATGTAAATTTACAGTTAAATCTTAATAGTTATGTTAACTGTTTGATTACAACATTCTTTAAAATATCTTCTTTTGTGTTCAGCAGAAGAAAGAAACTCATACAGGTTTGGAATAACATGAGGGTGAATCATTTTTTGTTTTAATATCATTAAAAACATATATAATTTAATATCATTCAAATTTATTTTAATATAATTTTTGGTGAACTATTTATGTTAAAGTTTTTTTCTGTTAAAGTATAACAATAATTTCTATAACAATTGAATGTGCCCCTGCGATTTAATCCCACACAGTGTTTAAAAAAGTAGTATTATGCTACAAAGTTAAAGTGAAATTAAAATATACTCTGTTTTCTAAATCCATGTTATTGGTCTTATTGTGAACAATTAATCTGTGCATTTAAAAAAAAAAAAACGATTTGACCTGTAATGTTTAATCAAAAATGTCATAACTGGACCTTCCCCTGAAAAAATTCTCTCTGGTGACATACGCAAGACTTCTTTCAAAGTTTTTTCAGTTTCAAGCTCAAGTCAGTCAGATACCTTAATATGTCTTGATACAAAACCAAGATAATATTTTGAGATATGATACTTGGTATAAGCAGAATAATTAACTTTATTCTATTCTTTACTGTTTGTGCTGGCATCTGGTGGTTAGTTTATGAATTATGCAGTGGATCTGACATATTTTTTTTTACTATATATCATTTATATGCCCTATGTTAGTAAATTTGGAATTTTTATTAAGGTACCCATGACTATGGAAGTTTTTTCCTAACAAAATTCAAATTCAAATGCTTAAAAAAATCAAATAATAAATCAAAGTCTCAAAACAGCTGCTCAATTGATAAATCAAATGCTCAAATTATTAAATAATAAATCAAACTCTCAAAACGGCTGCTCAAATTATAAATCAAATGCTGAATTGCAATTTCACTTCCTCATTCAGTGAAGCATGAACTGTCAAAAATCTACTTAACTCATTTACAAATGATTCTTGGGAATTTGGATAAAACTGATTTTAATTTTGAAAATAAAAAGTTAGTTAAATAAAAAAATCTGAAGGTATGTCATTATAGACCAAGGTCTTGGCTGTTCAGCAATTTACCGGTGCAACCTCCTCATTTCGTTTTTCCAGTTATTACTTTGTTTTTGTCAACACCGTCAGACACAATAAAAAGCAAATTATTTTTGATTTATTTGGTCTAATATGTATTTCGATTTTTTAAATCATTATCTGGCATTCTTGGTACACATATATGCTGTTAAATGTTGAATATTCACTTTTGTTTATTTTTTATACTGTTTCACGTGTACTCCTTTAAAAGATCTAACATCATACAACGTTTACTTTAAGCCTAAATAGAAAAAGTAATGTTTTTTATTTAACAAACATATTTTTGTATTAAGAGAGTATTACTTTAATAACTCAACAGCACTGAAGAAACATATTGTAAGCATATTCATTTAAAACAAATAAAACTCCCTCTGACGGTGGTGACTCTAGAACTGACGGTGTTGACAGTGGCCTCATTACAACATACAATTCCAAAATGTATACCACTCAAGTCAATGGCTTCTTGCTTAACAACTTTATTTAATTATTTGGTCCAAAAAATAACAAGTATTTGATTTTAAATTTTCATTAAAATTATCAATCCAGTATAAACCTGTCATAATTAAATCTATAATCCAATGCTCAAATCATAAATTAAATGCTCAAATTATAAATCAAATGCTCAAACCAACGTCGAAAATGGCAAATCAAATGCTAAAACGGAAAGCGCAAACAGCAAATGATAAATCAAATGCAAATGAGGAGTGTAAATCAAGCGTGGGTGGAGCAAGATCGGTGACGATGAGCTAAATACTTCTCAATGGTCTCTCTGCTGGAATATTTTGAGTTGATCTCCCTGGCAATGGCTTTCTTCTGACTCTTTGCACCTGCAGTTGCCTCAGTACCTTGTGCAGGTTTGCAATCGCAACGCTGTTGACCTCAGTGTCTGTAAGGGCCTAAGTTTTCCACTTAAGTAAAGTTGGCTACATATTCACAGATTGGAATTTCCTGGATCAATAGCTTGTGAGCTAAATATTGTTACTATACAAATAACACCTATTTTCAATCGTAGTAATGTAGACAAGCAGCTACAACCTAATTTTGCTCAAAACAAGCTTTCCTCCACAGTGGACAAAATACACTGACCTCTATGCCCAGGCGGCTGAGAGACAGATGCGAAAGGACCGTCTGCAAAGTGCAAAACCTGAAAAGCGTTACTACAAAAACTGTTAATAACTTCACTGTTATACACTGTAGTGTCCTGCTGGTTATACTACAACACTTATTTTGGGAAAATTTATTTTTGTATAATTTGTATGATTTTTGTTTTCCTGAAAAATATTTAATAACTTGACATATTATGGATAACATTATTTTTGACACAGTTCATGCTTCCCCGAATGAGGAAATGAAATTGCATTTGATTTATCAATTGAGCAGCTGTTTTGAGACTTTTATTTATTTTATTTTATTTTTTAAGCATTTGAATTTTGTTAGGAAAAAACTTCCATACATTACAACAGTTACATCAGTGTTTATGTAATGTTCGATAAGTTCATTTTCTACTCATAAATGTACATAATACAAACGTTGTAATTTATATAAAGCCAAAATCCGTGTACAAGTCAAAGTGAATGTGATATATTAGCACCCTTACAAAAATAGCTCAAAAAAGAGATTCGGAAAGTATTTTAACTGTTGTTAGAATTTAACTTTTAGGTAGACTATCTGAAGCCTCAATATTCTCAGTCACAAGTCGATGTCCAGTATTCGAACCCCTGTGATGTGTGGCAGCTGCAGCGCGAGATATCTCGGGAGAATGCTCAAGGAAACACACACACAGTGCAGTACTATAACATTTTCAAATGTATTAAGGAAGCAAGGTCATATATATAGGTGTAAGTAAAACATGCTACTTAAAATCAAGCTGTACCATATATGGTATTTCAAAATAAAATAAAGTAAGACATGTATGTGCGCAAATGTGTGTATGTGTATCTTCAACGTCTGGGTGTGTGCGAATGTGTCCAAGGACTACTTAATGTTTTGTCTAAGTGTGCGCACGTACCATGGCAGAAAAGTCAGTGTTATACAAGGAAAGTTAGAAAGTGAAGCCCACGAAATAAGAAAATAATAACAACTTCAATGTTTAAGAATTGTTTAACTGTTTAAATGCAGTTTACACTGCAAGTCTTTGTGGAAATGTATTCAAAGTAAATGTTTTTCCCCCCTTTTTCTTTCTTTTATTTATTTTTTTTTTTTTACAAACAATTAACTAGAGTTTGTATAGTTATATGTAGTAAATATAGGTAATTTCTTCTCTTAAGCTTCCACAGTTTTAAATTTAATAGAAAATATCAGGAATGGCTAGATTTTCAAATTTGTTAGTTATTAATCATAACCATTTTAAAATGATGTGGAATGTTAGTAGAAATTTGGAATGTATAATTAAAAATATAATCTTAAAAAATAAGTATTTACACTGATTGTAAAATGATTCAAGATCAATCCATCTTAATTTAAAATCTGATTTAACGGACACTGTGTACTGTTATCTGGTCTGCAGAAACAACACAACCGTGACTTGAATAATGTTTCAGTAGTTTCTTCCACGCTGGGCTGCAGTTCAGTACCTCCTGATTGCCTAAAGCACAGAATAAAATAAAAAAAAGTATCTTATAATAGGAAATATAGAAAATTATATTCTTTTGTATTAAACATTAGTAATTTGTTAAGTATATATCATTTTAAATAATTCCTAGATGAATGTAATGTAGAGTTTACCCAAAATGCATAGCCCATTCTGTGCTCTTGTGATACCGACATTGATTTGGTTTTCATCACCCACAAAGCCAATGTGTTTGGAGAGCCATTCCCTTGAAGGCTGAGATTCAATCTCATCACTGGGGCAGGAGCGAACCGTCGACAGAATCACATACCGCCACTCACTACCTGCAGACATATCATTATAACGCAGGGAATTTAGGGTGGGGGGGACGGTAACACTTTACAATAAAGTCTAATCTTAGTTAATGTTAGTTACATTACAAATACATTATTAAAATCAAAAGTTGTATATGTTAACTTTAGTTAATGCATTGTAAACTAACATAAACAATGAACGGCTGTATTTTTTATTAACTAACATTGGCAAATATTAATAAATACTGTAACAAATGTATTGTTAGTTCATGTTAGTTAACTAATGTTAACAAATGAGACCCTATTGTAAAGTGACACAGTCCCAAACATTTGATAATTCAAAACTATTCAACAACATTAACCTAACAAGTATCATTATTATCAAGTAAAAGAAACAAAAAATATACAGAGATCTAAAGAGAGAAAACGATTTTAGAGTATCACCTTGGCTCTTTGTAATGGTGGTGACAGTGATTCTCTTCATTTGGGAGTCATTGGACAGTTCATCTCTGATCTGGGCCACCTGTGCGTTATATGGTGACAGAATGGCAATGTCCTCCTGCATCACACGGCCCACTGATACCAGCTGACTACAAATCTCAACCTGTGTAAAAACACATCTAAGCTTGATTTGTGTAGGTGCAAGCTCTTTGGCACCAGAACCTCCCATATGAAAAAAAAAGTTTATTCAAGTGTTCTTTTAAACAAAAAATAAGAAAGTATGCTTTTTATATACTTCTCAGAAATATACTTAAAATTGCACTTAAGTTTCTTTATGAAACTTACCTACATTCAAGTGTTGTTTTTTTAATTAGTTAAAGTACAGTTAAAGGTATATTTCAAGTATAAAAAAATCTACATTTGAACATAGTAGTATACTGAAAGTGCAAAAATAATATATAAATAGTAAACTATAAGTATAATGTTATGTTCACTAAAAGAAAACTTACAAGTTTACTTGCAGTATAAAACTACTAAACTAGTAGTTTACTGAGAGTACACTTCAAAGTTTACTTTCATAAACAAAAACAATTTACTACTCCTATTCAAATAGTAAACTACTAGTATACTTATAAGTTCACTTGTAGTACAGATGAGAAACCTAGCTGTGCACTTAAAGTTTACTACTGTTACACTTATAGTACACTTAAACATATACTAAAAGTGGGCCAATTTAGTAAAGCATGACATTTTAGAAACTAGCCCTTACAAGTATACTTCTAGTACACATTGATATTAGTATACTTCTTTTTCGTAAGGGCTGGCATTAATGCGTTATTTGGGTCCCCAGAATGTGATCAGTGGACAAATTATTAGGTAATAGGAGAAGCAATACAGGCTTAAATCAAATGCTTTATTTAATACAACATTAGGGAATCTGTGGTATGTAGAACAGAAAGGGGTACTTTTTTCAATAAATGTGCCATATTTTGGTAAATTAAACATTTTATGCATAAGGTGAGTTCAGTATTGCAAAGATGCAGTGGATTCTTTGTAGAGTTTACACATAATTGGGTGTAAATGAAGTCTTTTTTTTGTTTGTGTGCATATTATCTTTTACTTACAGCTTTCTTAACCTCTGCAAGGTTGGCTTTTGAGTTCTCATTTCCCCGTGCAGTTGAAACAACCAAACTAATCTCTTTTCCACGTATATCTCCAAACAGAGTGTGTTTGCTTTGTCTTGCTGTCTCAGTCTCAGCATGTAGCATGCTGGTTCGTTCAGGCACAGCAGTTTTCAGCTTCCCAAGGTAGTATGCTTCTGATGGAAATTTGCAGATTTCTTCATGCTAAAGAAAGATTAATAAATGTAATAAACAGTAATAAATGCGTGTAAGCGTAAACAGTGTGTGAAGCACACGTGTACCATTCTGTACTGGGTGTCAAGCATTAATGCACTATCCATGTAACGTTCAAACAGAGAGTGTGTCATGCCCAGTCTCCGCACATGCTCATTCTTCACGATCGGACGCAACTGCTTGTGATCCCCCAGCAGCACAACCTGCAAGATGAGTATATGAGACAAGGATCAGAAAACCCTCACAGAAGGTTGTAAATGAAAATGTTTGTAAGGTCAGAGTAATGTAGCAAGAAGTAGGTCTCTTATTTAGTTTTGCTTATGCTAGTTCACGATTGAAAATGTTAAGGATTGTTGCATGGAGAAAGCAGACTTGTGTCACTATTTACTGTCACAGTTTATCAATTGTTTGGTTATTGTTTTATTAAAAATACTCTAATACAAATCTTTTATCATATAGTAAATTTTTTCATTGAATTTCAATTTATTTTGTCTTTAAAAGCTTAGGGTCAAAGACAAGACGTCACCATTTTGGTGTCTGCATAAAATTAAGTGAATTTATATACACAAAAATAATGTTCCAAAGAGTAAAATTGTTATTCAGCATAATGGTCTTGACTTTGATTTTACCATTACGTCTTTAAATAAACATATAAAATTCCAGGTTAAAAATATATATTTGTTTTCTTGGCATTTTTAATTAAGTATTGGCTGTGTTATATTAAAAGGACTGTGTATTACTGATTTTTAAAAGTAGTGAAATAACCTGGGGACCTTTGTCCCGAATATGCAGTTTGTTAGAGGTCATTCAGTGTAAAAGAACAAGAAGCCATTCTGAAATCATATAAAAGAACGATAGTCAGTCAACAGTCTGTGACATCATCAAATGGCACCCTAAAGACCATGTGGTGCTGCAGCAAAGTGTTTATTGTTCTTAAATATTTGATCATTTCACATTTTCAAGGTGTGGTAACTTAAATTACAAATACACGTAATTCAGTGAAAAGCCAAAAACACATTAGATTATTTGAAAATTATGTTGTGTATAATTGTGATTAACTTTACTGGTCAAGCTCACTGTTTTACATAGGTTGCCAGTTGATAGCCTGCAATTTAAGCTTAAGTAAAAGTTTCGTCATTCAAAGTTTTTGTTTTTGTCATTCAGTGTAATCAGTATAATTACACTGAATGACAGTATCACTGTATAGATAACAATTTTAGCATCTTATTTATATTACAGATAAATGAGGAATGTTTAGCACTGACAAATATGTGTTAAACTTAATAATTATTACTATTTTAATGCATTTTTGTATTGTTTAATTGGTGTTATTGATTTATTTTAGATGCGGAGAGAGTTGCTAGGCACTGTAAAAAGCCAAAAAAGCTGAAAAGTAAATGCAGACACAATGTAGCACTCTTAAGACTCGTTCATACCGAGAACAATAACTATATTAACATCCAACGAACAATAATGCTGTTTATTCCAGGCATGGGATGCAGGTTTGTCATCTGCTGATTTTAATACTGGAGCTCTTTAAAGGAGAATGGATTCTGATTGGCTGTCAATGTTTTTATCGTTCATCAGCTGAAAAAAAAAAATCGCTCTGATAGTGTTTCCAGCGATATTGTTTCTCTGCCAGTGTGCCGTTATCGTTATAGTTGTGATGTGGACTCTGATATTTTTGGAACAGTTTTTAGAACTATATCCTTATCATTATAGTTATCGTACTTGGTGTGAATGGGCCTTTGGCAAGGAAACGAGAAAGGTATTGAGGATTGCAATTTTTAATATCTTACCAATATTTCTGAAAAGAGAGTCCCCATTACTATGTCACAAGTTCAAGAGAGGCCATTGAGGGGATTCTCCACCCCAAATACCCATCCTGATAACGTAATTTATGTTGGCAAACAGAAATTATTCATAAATATAGCTGCAAGCAGAATTTTTGGGGGGCAAAATGTGGAACGCTAAGCAAGCATGGCAGGGAGCATCAGAACAGTAGAATAAAATGCTTATTTTTTTAACATCTGCTTCTGCCATCATTTACTCAGGAATATTATTAAAACTAAATTAATGATACAGACTACTACAAAAAACATTGCAATTATGGGAACAATGACAATATTCTCTCCCTTTTTGGCAAAACGTAATACAGAGTAACAAACCATGGTCATTCAGCGTAACAGATATATTTATGTAATTAGGAAATTATAAACTTATTCTGACCTGTACTTATTAAAATATATCAACGAATATGTGATCACACTAAATGTTATTATATTTGAAATAATTTTCACTTCTTTACAAAAACTTTTTGCTGACAAATGGGTAAAACCTAGTGGTTTAAAGGATAGTGGTATAGTAGTATAAAGATTAAAAAAATTACAATTAATTAGTCTTTTAATATGTCATCAAATGATTGTCATTTTAAATATGCCTGACAAGATTTTTGGTAGACTGTATAAACTATTGTTACACTGAATGACATTTTAGTGGTTGTCTTCTGTAAATCATGGTAAAAATGTTAATTATTTTTTGCTTAGGAAAATATAAAATTAAACAGGACACATCTAATGTACAGGGATTTTTTTTTTTTAAGCTGTATTACACTTTTATTTTGTGTATTCTGCTTCTACATTTCTTTCTGCTGTATTGATTTCAATGCTGAGTTAGTAATGAGCTCTTTGTGTCCAGCTTCCTGTTAATTATTTGTTTAGTGTGCTATAAAGAGTGTCTTAAATTTAGCTTTCTTCCTAAACCTAGTTTTAGTGCTTTAATTATTTAGGCTGTGCAGGCTCTTGGTTATTTGGAAGTCTAGGAATTGTTTGTTCTAGATGGGTCATGAGTCACTCTGACCTTCTCAGGTTTGAAGCTGACCAATGGGACAAGTGTCTGAGGTTCTGTTGCCATGGCGCACTCATCGATGAGGATCTGTCGTGCACTGAGTGCCTTGGTGAGGTTGGGGGATGCGGCAGCCGTGCAGGTGCATAGAATAATATCATGCCTTTCCAGTTCATACAAACGTGCAGAATTTAGCAACTTCTTATATCTGAGGATACACACGATGTAGTGTCATGCAGACATGCATTCAAACATAATCACACACTTGTAGACACACTCTTAGATGCAGAGATGTGTTTTAGGTATGTTTAGATGATGATGGCGATGGAAATTAAAGTGGAAATGTACCAGTCAGTCAAGTTTACATTATTTAGTAAACTGATTTCCAATTAAATAAAAAAATACATAAGCAAAAAAGGATGTTTTGTTATAACTTTTGGAGCAAGGGCCCATAATAAGTCAAATTGCTTATGCATTTGAGCCGATAGGAGTACCACCGTTATGGGTGGAAGAAGTAGTGAACCCGCCGGTTTGGAGTGAAGAGCTGGTCGGAGTGAACACTACCTGGTGTAAGTGTGGATGGTGTACGCCAATGGCAACCATGTCAGAGCCCAATTGCTGTCAGGAGGCTGATCTGGACCATGTATTGCGTGCTCATTCCTGCATCATCATGGTGCGTACATTTAGCATACTATGCCGGGAGGTGTACGAGTTGGAGGTGGCAATGCTTTCTCTTAAAGATGTCCGAGCGTAAACACTGGAGTGTCCTGTTATAATTTGGATGAATATCCAACATGATGTCACACTCTGGTATTGCAAAATGGTGGTGCCAAAACATCCTTTTTTTTCTTTAAAATGGTTACATTAATCATGTTTGTTATATAATTTTTTATTAAAGTGGAAATTGGTTTACTAAATAATGTAAACTTGACTGACTGCTTCATTTCCACTTTAAGCCGAAGGTATTTAATTTGATTGTCAATTTAGCATTTTCAAATGGAAACAAACAGCAGTAATACAACAGAAACTTCTACGTACTCTTCTACGTCCTCATCTGTCAGTGAATAGGGGTTACAGTTGATTCTTTTATCAAAGTCCTTTATTGCTTGAGAAGAAGGGTTGTGAGAGTTGTCTCGAATTCTATGATGAAGTGTTATGTTCCTAGACACAGGAATGTGATGAGTTTGAGTATTGTAATGATAAAATGATCTGTGAATTTTTTTTGGCAATACCATTTATGATGAGTGACAAGATGTTAAGGAAATTTTAGGTTCATGGGCAGTACCTGAGCTCAGATTTAGACTGCTGTTGGCGCAGTGATTTGTGTGATAACTGGATGTTGCTGCCGGGGTAGGGATACTCCTGCATCTCCATCTGTCTGCTGTACACACGTAATAGCTTCAGCTGCTCTCCAAACTTGAGCAGGTATTCTGAACACACAATACAAGCTCATAAATACATTTGTTTCTTCTTCACACAAATATTAGTTCCCAAGAACACAAAAATCGATGTACCTGCAACTACATCCACAGACTTGTTTGAGGGTCCACAGTAAAGAATGACCTCTCTTTTCTCTTTGCCTTTCAGTTCCTTCAGCTTCCAAGGATTCTTAGAGTTCAGCTTTGAGAACCAGTACACTATATACGCTCCTACAACTGTTTTTCCTGTTCCTATAAAGGACAAACATACAAAAGAATCTTTTCAGTTCCATTAAGAAACATTGAGGAAAAAAGGTAAAATCCCTTTGACTGATAAATTTGATTTAATGCCAATTAACACTGCACCGGCAGATGCTGATCAATGCAGACAATCACCAAATTACATGTAACTTCAGACATTCCATGACCCTGGCAAATTGTGATTGAACGTTCAGTCTGCAAAAAAAAAAGTGCTGACTAACACCAGCATACAGGGCTAACACACTCATCAGACAAAACCCGACAAACGTGTCAGCGTCTGTCTGTGCAGTGTAAATTAGCCTTTAAGGCTAAACTAAGAACTCTATATGCTCAGAATGTGTAACCTGGAGGCCCTTGAATGAGGGTGAATTTGCCATTTAGAGCTCGTTCCAAAGCTTTAAACTGGCTTTCATTCAGTCGAGGCAGACCCGCTGGTGGTGGTTCTCTCATAAGCACGAATGGGTATACAGCTGGTTCGGAGCCTGTGGATTGATACAGCCAAACGTACCTTAAAAACCAATGAACTAAAGTACACATCATTAAACTCTAGTGTAAATATATAATTTTAAGCTCAAATAATGACTTGTTAAATGGTGATAAATAAAGAATTAAAAAGAAATTACAAAATGAAACAAGACACTAATAAGACACTAACACCCTAGGTATATTATAAGTAAATAAATGAAAAAAAACAAAGCAAGTATCAAATTTAAACGTTTCTTATAGAATCAAAATAAAAACAAATATGCTCTGCTATTGATTTTTGGCAACAATTCTTTTACAAAATGTATTTTAGTTTTATTAAGTTGTTTCAATTCACAGTAACTTTTTTCAATGTTTTACTTTCATAATACCTTATTTTTTGCAACTATATGCATCACAATTTTGACTGCATAGTTTCTCAATTTTGTGTAATAAAAAAAAAACATTCTCTTGCATGAAATATGAATTTATAGCATACTTTTTTTCCCAATCCGATGTCTTAGTGCAATGTTCTTAACGAGATCATTAGCTCCTGTTAAATTATTCACTGCACTTTCCTTCCGTCTGGATAAATCAAGCAGGAAAAAAAAAAATAATCACACATCATTGCAAGTGGTTGTCATGACTTTGCCTCTATACATTGAACCAATATATTTTTGAACTGATTCATTAATATACAGAATGCAAATAATGTAATGAGACTGGTGTAATGCAGTATCTTGTAGAATAATGGTATTAGTTGTAGTGTATTGAAATATAATAAGGGTTGTGATGTAATGTGAAATGATTGTTTATGCTTACATGTCTGGAATGAGTTTCGGGATCACCTCCACTGTGAATGTGGCATCCCGCTTGAATTTGGGGATGTTCATGGATGCATATTTTATGCTAAAGTGAATCATTTTGGACTTATTCACACTGTTCTCTGGAGGATCTAAACACTGTGTTGTCACACCATGGGCCACCCAAGTAAAGTATTCTGGATCCAGCTCTGACTGATCTGCTTGGATCTGCTTCGAAACTCTCTTTCGGATACAGAGCAAACACTTGGCCAGGTCAAATTCAATTGCCCATTTTTTGACATATTCTACAGGCAGTGAGAAAGTTCCAGAGAGTGTGGAATTATCGAAGGATGCCATCCAAGTTATTTGCACTTTCTCTATCACAACACAATCACTGTCATCCACAGCAGTCGCAGCAGACTCCATTTCACAGAGGGGCTTCCATATCTGCACATACTCCTCTACATCCTTATAGTAACCTTTGGATGGGCGGTTTGCAAGTTTGGAAAAGCACTTTATAGGATTGTCAGTGTGTTCCACACAGATCTCAAAGCTTGAACTCACACTCAATAACTGTACAGTTGGCGCCCAGTAGCCCCTGTCCCTTTCTGAGGTCAGCTGGACCTGAACAGTGTCTCCAACTTTCAGATAGAGTGTGAAGTCTGTGTAATGATCATCTTCTGACATAAAAGTGTTATCAGGATCCAATCGAGATGTATGCTGCACTTTGTTGGTCTCACTGTGATCTCTCACATCTGCTACCGATATGAGTGACTTCGCCTCTTCCCATTGTTCATCTCTCACTGCCTCAACAATGGCGTGCCAGGTGCTTTGCTGTATCTCTGAACAGAATCTCAAGTTCTGCACTGGGCTCTGGGTCATGCTCAGGGAATATATGCGTTTTTTCCAAGTCAGTGTCACTTGTTTTTTGTTAAATACTGGTTGATCCTCAAGCTGTAAATTTCTGTACTTAACAGGAAGCCTGTCTGGGAAAGTTCCTTTATCAAATGGAAATGATAATTTGAAACTTTCGCTGTCACGTCGAACAACGGTGACAAAAGCCACTTTGTATGTGCTTTGTGTTTGTAGATTGACTGCCAGGCGAAGTGACTCTGCTTTACTCTCATACTCCTGTGCCCTCTTTTCTCCTCTTTTACACTTGTCACACAACAAATCAATGTCTGTCTGTGAATACTCAACAGGTCGATCGCTGAGAACTGCATGCATGAGCCTCTGAAGAACCACATCTATGTACCGGCGAATGGGTGAGGATGCATGTGTGTATGAGTCCAGATTCAACGAATAGTGCCCAAGTAAAGCTTCTTTGCATGAGAGAGAACGAATGAAGAAGGCTTTTTTCATACTGGCCTTTAACTGAACAACTGCAGGAATCAACTGTGGATGAATGTCATCTGTAGAAATGAGGTCAGCCATTTTGTAAAAGTCACATGTCAAAGCTGCTAATTCAATCTTTTTCCAGACAGATGTCAGAATGATGAAACTGCCATTGTTCTGGCCATTGTTTGAATCCAGATGATTATCCAGTGCTTGTACGGACTCACATTCCTCCTTGTCTTTCTTTAGTCTCCTCACCAGTTCAGGTGAAGCTGTCACTGGACAGCTAAAGGTATTCGGAAACAGGGTTTTTTCTTCAATCAGCTGATCAGTAGCTCTTTTAAACATCAACTTCAGCTCCACCATCATTAACCTGCACTTGCTGTCTTCTGGTGATCCAAGATCAGCAGGATTGGAAGTGTCCACTTGTCCAGCAAGTCTTTGTTTCCTGTGATTAAGTGCAAAACGACAAGCCACAAGGATGCAGCCTTCTAGAGAATCAAACTTCATCTCTTTTTCATCTGGCTGGTTAATGATGCTGTCAGTCTCACTGTAGGACAATGCCCTATTTGACTTTATACAGGAAAGCACCAACTTTTGCTCTACTAGTTTGCCTTTTGTCTTTTCCACTTTCAGAATTAAAGAGATTGCACGACGAATTTTGCCTGGCATCAGACTCCACATGTCTGATTGTGCACCCAAGTTCTGAATATTGTCCCCAGACACATAGCTAAAATAATCTGCTTTGTGAACTCCAATTTCAAAATGATATTCAGAGTCACTGACAGAGATGGCATCTCGTAAGTGGCTTGATAAAGGGTTGTGGTTAGCATCAGGGTTAGGATTATTGTTAAGGGGGTCATCTCTAGACTGAGAATAAACAGTGAAGGTGATTTTGTTATTCAGGTTCAATCGATTTCTGTCGATATGAAATGTCAGGTGTGAGGAGAAAGGAATGAGTTCCATTTGTTGATCACTGATGTTCTCTAGTTGGTCTGCCGTAGGAGGAGCCTGACACCTCAGAGGAGTGCAGAGTTTAGTGTTTGTGTTCTCTGTCAGAAATGTTGACACTTCATGGCTAAACATTATGTTTAACTCTTCAATCATTAGATTTGCTTCTCTCTCTCCAGGCTTCCGGTGTTTATCAGGTTGGGCATAGTTCCAGTCTTCTTTAAGTCGTGCTTTGCGTTGGCTTCTGGCAAAATGGTAAGCCACCCTGACACAGTCCTCTAAAGTATCAAATCTCTGCTCACCATCACACTGACTTATTATATCCTCAGCCTCCTTGTAGGTCAGCTTCTTTTGAGAATTGACCATAGAGAGCTCAAAGGTCCTATTGGTGATATTGCCTGATTGCTTTTCCACTTTGACAATTAATGAAACAGCTTTACGATCTTCACCTGGGAGAAGACTCCAAAAGGTGGTGGAAAGATGTTTTGGAAACATGAATGTAGGTTCATTTTCTGGGTTATAAAAAGTTGCTCCCATTTCTTTTGCAAAGCGATCAAGTGAACTGTCCTTAGACACGAAATGAGCCACATCTGCAATATGAACCCCTATTTCATAGCAGCTTCCCAGATCGTTAACACTAATGGCATCATCCAAGTCTCTAGCCATGGGTGGATCAACAGTGAAAGTTTGTAAACCTCTAAAATCTTTTCTTTTCTTGTCATCAAGTCCATCAGTTTTCATATCTGAAAATGCATCCTCTTGCATTAGAGGAGGAGACATTAGTTTAAACTCTGATTTTAAAATCTCAAGTCCCTCCTCTAAAGATGTCCCAATTCGTAGAATATTTGTAACTCTGCCTAGCGGAAAGGAACAGTGTGCTTTCCAGCCCAAAATCTGAACAACAAAAACATAGTTCTGTTTTGTTTGTTCATCCAGAGGAAAATTTCTTGTCATTGTCCAATTGCCATTGACAAACTTGAATACTGGAATACAATGGCGAGTCTCTTTCTTCACCAAGACGCGTATTTTGGTGGTGTTGTGGTTAAGGGGTATCATCATTTTTGGCACCAAATAATTGTCAGTGTTTTGTGTTCGTCTGTGGTAATTTTCAGCCTCTAATAAACACACAAATTCAGAGGATGTTGGTAGTCTGTTTGTACAACCTAAAACTCTCCCAGTAAGATAGCCAGTATCATGTTGTCTGGTCTCAACCACAACTTCATCACCAGGGAAAGACATGCCAATGTTTTTCCTCCCTTCAATATGAATGTGTTCAGATGGGTTGTCGTAAGGTATTACATAACCTGATTGGTGTCCTTCCATCACCAATTCCCCATGCCTGTAGATAGCAGGCTGTTTCCTGACCAACTCCAAGAGGTTTTCCTTTTCAGAGGAAGAGAATAAAGGCCTCTTTTGTTCATTCTCTTCATCTGAGTCCTGTACATCACTTTCATAGTCTACCATCTCTTTCAGTATAGTATCAGTTTCAGCCTGGGTAGGTACATCACTCTCAGAAATTTCTACCTTTTCTGTCTTCTGAAATTTTGAAATTTCCAAAACTTCCTGTTGTAGGACATCGCTGGTAAAATTATCTGGCATAGCGCTGCCCTTGCTGATGCAACGTTCTATGTAGCACCTCCAAATTTTTGAACACTTTCCAAAACAACAAAGAGCACCAGCATCTCCAACTACAACCACCAGTGATTGGGATCTGGTCAAGGCAGTGTTTAGCGCTCGAATGTCATCAAAAAACTCTGGGTGGCTTGACTCTGATTGAAGAAGTATGTCTCTTGTTTGAACTGTTGTTATGATGATGACCCTGAACTGCTTCCCTAAGGACACAGAATTTGAATGGGTATGTTGTAATTTAAAAACAATAATAATAATAATAAATCATGTTAAAATGGATAATACATATCAACACAAATTGAGACTGAAATAAAATGTGACAGATTTTTTTCTTGATGAATCATACAAGTTCCCTGAGCTCCAGTAGACAATGATGTTCTGAATCCCCCAGTACCTTGAACATTTGCTAAATTCTGAACAGACACTCCATAAACTCCTTTCTGACGGAGATGAACTCTGATGACCTCAACCTGAAGAATCGAAAGAGAAAGCATATAAAATTTGTGGAACAGGATTGTGGGTTGCATGTTTGTGACTGTAGTATCACTATTTGTGATGGTAATGGAATTCGAGCCTTTAACTTGCTTCCGGAGTTTGACAAAAACTGTCAAAAAATTCTGTCATTTATGAGACCATGCTTTCCCCCCATTTTCCGAGAATTTTCCAGCTTTCCATGTTTTCACTGTTATACGGTAGGGGGCACTATTACACATTTTCTGAAAGAGTACTGAATTTCCTGTTCAAAACTCAGGAAGGTGAAGAAGCAGAAACAAGAGATAGCATATGTAAGCAGAAAAATATGTAACATAATGTGATAATCAACATTAAACAGCATATAAATCAAAACTGCCTAATGTTGCTGAATGAAATGTCGACCCAGGACTAAAGGACTGTGCAAGCTTTGGGGGGGGTGTTGATGGACTCGATCTACTCCATCTATGTTTTGATCCTTGTTCTGTATCTGATCTGGACATAGGTTTTCCTCAGCTTTTTGCTCAAAATATTGCTTTTTATGTAACTTGCCCACATTTAAGTGTTAATAAAAAATGCATTCAGTTAGAATAAAACGTTTTTTTTTTTTTAAGCAGAGGCTCTGATCTTTTGATATATTGCATGTTCAGCTATTTATACAACAAAATATTATTGGGGCCATAAAAAAAAAATATATATCAAAAATGCTGGCGGTGGTTGGCAACTTTGTATAAAAAACACTGACGGGGAAGCGTAAAAAAAGAAGTGTAATACTGTTCTACATTATCATTTCACAGTTCTCATTCCTAAGGCTTGAATTATATTAAAAGTTTATATTTATTAATTATTATAATTCATAGAGCAGGTCACCATGCACCATATGTGGTATAGTGTAAATAAGTTTTAGTAATAACACATTTGTCATATGTCAGTGATAAATGCTATTTATCACTAAAAAAGTACCTGTCGGCCTTCACTAAGAACACAGATCTGCTTTGGCTCTCTATCACCCCATTCCATTGGCCAGTCAGTCAATAGCCCTTGCACCATGTTTACCACACTGTTGACCTCAGCCAGATTGAACCAGGACATGGAGGTGGAATTCAGACGGCATTCTCCTCTGACATGCTGAAAGATCAGAGGGTGTAGCCTTGGGTGGGGTGCAACATTCCCTATGGCCTTGATGCCATCACTCACATAAAAGTAAGTGGATACAAAGTCCACTATTTCTGTGGCAGAACGGTAGTTCTCATTAAATATGACTCTGCTTTTCTTGGCAATGTTGCTGTTGTCATCCTGGTAGTAGTGGAAGAGACGATTGAGCAGGGTGTGTTCTGATCGTTTGTCATCGCTTACAGAGAAAAGTTTTGGAGCCATCTGCATGTGGTCCCCTGCTAAAACCACTTGAGTGTGTTTGTCTGCTAAACCCAGAGCCATGAGCGCTTCAGCCTCCAGCATCTGAGATGCTTCATCAATCAGGATATGACTAAAGAAACCTTCAGGAAGCTTCAGCTCACGGAGATGCCGCGCCATCGATGTGGTGGTTATAATGATGCGGTGTGACTCTAGATCAGAGCGTGCTGGGAGAATGAATGATTGTCTATCTGGAGAGCAGAGACAGTATTTCAGAGTGATGTCATCGGTTGCCATGATGGAGGCACCACCCCTGTTTGCCTTTATCCTGAGCAGTTTGAGATTTGGGTGTCCATTTGTAATGTATGAATGGAAGTGCTCTCTGACATATAAATCTGCAGAGCTATAAGGAACAAAACTCAAAATTAGATTTCTTAAATGGACAGGAGCTTTTATATTCACAGGAGAAGTATTGCAAGGCATCTAAATACAGATTAACTTCCCATCTGTTCTGGTTCTTGATTCAAATAACTGGTAAGAACAATTGATAATATGGACCATTTTATGGACAGACACACAAGTAACTTTATTACACCATTCTTCTGAATAATGAGTTCTGATTGGTCAATTTTGTGATCAAATATTTTTATATAATGACCACTATATTTTTTGTATATATAATATTACTTCTAAATTTCTTTATTCTCACATAATAAAGTTATGTAAAATTAACATTTTATTTTAAAACAAATGTATATTAATAACTCAAATTTTAATGTCTCAAATATTTCATTGCAAAACAAAAAACACCTTTGGTAGATGCATGATCATGATCCCTCTGTAGGGTAACTTACCTGTTAGTATATGTACAAATGAGCACTTTGTTTTGAGAACGAAAGGCCAGCTGTTTGGCTGCTGATGCGAGACAGAGTGTCTTCCCGGTGCCAAATGGCCCATATATCAGCAAGGGAGCAGCCACTTTGTTGCCCTCGCACTTGCCAAGGATGAAGTTCAAGGCAATTTGCTGCTTGTTGTTCAATTCAGACTGTTTGGTTATGTTCACAGGGACACAGCAATTACTGAGGTCAGGTAGAACATTGTGCAAGTCTGATAGGTGGTCAATAGCCTGGTGCATTTGACAAAATGACAGTCTGTTCAACTGAAACTGAACCTCCATTTCACACCTGGTTTCTTTCCTCAGCTGTAGCTCAGACACACACTGTGCAGACAGTTGAAGGCCGATATGACCCTCCCCAGCAGCCTGTTTGAGCACCAATGCCTCGTACATTTGGTTTCTGTGCTCTACTGATACACTGGCTTTTGCTGGTATGCAATTCACCAAAGCCATCTGCACCCCTCGTTTAAGCATCAGCCCTTCAGGAGAGTCTGGTGTAAGCGAGCAAGACACCTTCAGAGTGGCAAAGAGCTTCCCTGGAGCAGCGAAAAATCGTGATATGCCATCACTCAACTGGTCAGAGAGAGACACACTCCCACTAACATTTAATCTGCAAGTTTGAGGGGAAAAAAGAAAACATTTGTGAATATATGGCAAAGGTAATCTAAATGTAAAAAAAAAGAGAAAATAGCTTTCTCAATACTGATAAATAAAAAAAATGTCTAATATTGACCTAAACTCAATATGCTACAGATATATGGTGTATCCTAGTGATGGTAAAAAAAGAGGCTTTTGCAAAGCACCGATGCTTTCCCCTCAGCTGTACTGTAAAAAGGTTCATTACTCGAAGCTTTTCAACACTGTGCACACTAACAACATCTTGTGGTCAAAAGGTGGAAAAAGCTGCCTTTGCGTCCCAGCCATTTTGGACCGTTTCATATAATTTGTGCAATTAAAACCGTATAAAGCAAAGAAAATATAAATCTATATAAACAAGTCTTTCACATGTCATTGTACTTACACAATGTATGAATACATTTGTGAAAAAATAGGCAAGGCTCATGTAGGCATATATGAGCAAAATAAAAGAAGATCATTATAGAATGAAAGTGCCTGTGAACTGGGAATTAATACAAAATGAACATGCACAAAACTACACATTTAAATATTTAATAGTAATTTCATATTATGATTTATTTTTATCAAATAAGTGAATGACACTTGAAACTGCGCAAGAGGTTTGCGTTATTTGAATCAGAATACAAAGCAATCACATGGTTGTGTGTGAAAAACGAATCAAGCTCCGGTACAGTGCTTCACTGTGAGTTGTTTTTTTATTTTTTTGATACAATTTTCAAAGCCCCGTTGTCGAACGTCACATCACTAGTGTATCCCTATCATTAAACCATTTGTTTACTATTATGTGGTTTGTGATCTGATGATCATATAGCACTAAGTTGGGTGAAGATTGGACAATTTGTATAAGGACTATGTGAAGGAAATTTTTAATTAAACATAACTAACATTTTCTTTGTTTTTAACTAGTAACAGATAATTATACATATGAAGAACCAATCATATTGGAGAAAAATCACCTTTGCTGTGCTCCTATTCTATAAAAACTGTTGTACTCTTGTTTTTGTGGGGGGGGGAATTCTCTGAAATTGGTCCGAGATCCTGCCGGCCGTGATTAAAGCATATTCAATGGCTGGTTATTGTGGTGCAGCAGGTTAGTGGAGAGACCTTTATTCCCAAGTGATAGTGTTCATATGGGGGGCGTTGTTCGACTTATGCGATGAGAATATAATTCTTAGATATCTGGGTTTTCCAATGCGGTCAGAGTAGCTATACTCAGGGTTAGGAGACGACATGGTCAGAGTGAGGATAATATTGGAAGTGTCAGGGACACCCACCTGGTTTAACTTAAGTCAGGTGCATAGGGGAACTATTTGTTCAGATGTCTTTTCACAAATTATACTTTTTTTGCGATACAGTAATATGGCCAGCCATAGACATCTATTTAAAAATGGTTTTAGTAGTAATAGTTGCTACACACCCAATGTGTGCCACACATTGGGTGTGTGCCACCTAATTGTTTAACAGACAGTAGCTAGTGTCCTGTCTGGATCAGTCACACAGTGTTTTGACTGTTCTTTGTGTTCAAAAGAGTGACAACATTGACACTGAGACAAATCAAATGAATGAGAGTATTCATAATACATTCCACCTATTCAGTTTGAACCTTAACACCAACCCATTCATCCACCTTTCCTTTCAGCCATATTTTCTGTAAGGCTCCAGCTTCTAATGGCTCTCCCTGCCTCTAGTTGGCGCTGAGCTGTAATTACTTTTTTTTTTTTTTTCTCTGGAAGCTCGGCTTCCTTTTTGTTGTACTTTTTAAATTTGGATTCTTCAGTAAAAACACCTTTTGTTCAGTCATCTAAGTCTGCAAGTTATTCTTCTGCCCTTGGGTCCATCTGCTGTTTGACATCCACAATAGCTCAGTGGTAAAGAAGCAGTTCAATTGACTTGAAAACAGAGTTCAATCCCAGCCTCAGATACCCATCAAATTTTTATCTTTTACTACTACACTGTCTTAGCTATTCATAACAACAGTGCTTGCTGATTTTTGAAGCTGCCCTGCCCATGTTTCATCCATTCATTCAAACCGCAATTAACTTGTTAGAAAAGAATGTCTTTAATCTTTGCATTCAGTTGATTATATTTAATTCTGTGATTATACCTGCCAGACTCAAAGCCATTACCTGCTAGGATAACATGGAATGCCTCTGATCCCAGTATCCCAGAGTTCAAATTCCAGAGTTAGAGGCATGTGATGATAAGTAACATTTAAAATACACTATTTTAGTAAAACCTCTGACTCATTTATTTAGGTTAAACAATGTTGCCATAAGACCCACACTAAGCCAAAGTCAGTGACATCCGTATGCAGACCATAACAACCTAGGGAGAGAGAAACTTATCTGCTAGGCAAATATGTCTGGGTGTGGCTGATATTTTGACATTTGATAAATTATACAACCTTAATGATGGTGTGGCCATAGACATCAACAAAAGGTTCTTGGACTTAGATCTGCACTTAACACTGTTTACAATTACATATTGGATCTCTATTACCATATTAGGATATAACTTCCCTTAGAACTAAAGAACCAATCATTATAATAGAATCCACCTGTTCAGTGTGAACCCCAACCCAAACCTGTTTATCCACTTCTCCATGCATTTTATCTATGTATTACATAAAGATTTGTTAACTTTATGGCAACTTTGCCCACATTTCATACTATCATGAGAACAGCTATTGGCTTGAATTTACATTTAAAAACAAGTACATATGTAAAGATAATGTGTCCTCGGTCGATAATTATAAAAGAATTAGCCGTAATTGTTATAGCAAAATGCAGGAAAAATTTCCGAGAGTATATCATCAGCTATCTTTGATATCCACCGTTTTCACTTTGTGTAAGATAGTGATTGTGATAAATAGCCTTGGCATGATCGAATCTAACTGAACTCTAAACTGAATCCATGAAGGACTATGTGATAGATCGACTATGTGATAGTTGACCAATAAAATAAGGGGTGGGGTTTGCGGTACTGGGGGAGAATCACACATTCCTATAAATATAGTCAATTAAAAAATGTACACCATAGCATTCATTTCAAGTGGTGAACTATTTCTATAAGCTATTTGTACCTGCTAATGAGCTTCTCCTCTGCAATTTCCTCTCTGAACAGAAAGTGGTGAGCTCTCTCTCTGTAGTTGTCTCGGTGAAGTGGGGAACTGTGATCTGCATGGGGATTGAACTGTAGATTCATCTGGGGTGGTTTGTATTTACTAAGCAACTGCTCGTCATCCTCCTTTCTGGCAAAGAAAGGCACGATAACCCTGTTTCCTCTGTTCCAGCGCTCATCCGAAAGAATCTCGGCACGTTCACTCTCTTCTGCCTCATCTGGCTGGATATGGAACTGCTGACCGACTCTCACCTTCAGTTTCCGGAGCAGAACCGGTCGCATGTCGAAGTCAAACACCAACCACTGCTCGTACACACCAGGGCGGAACGACAGGAAAGACACACTTAGCTGGTAGGTGGAGTCAGAGGAGCGAAGGTGGTGGCCTGAAGTGTGTGTGACTGGGGGGCAGGTGTTCTGTAAACTGTCACTCAAAGAGAAAACAGCACCATTTTCCACTTTCAGTAGAGCAACATGAGCCAAGGACCTCTACACAAACACACATGCACACACACAAGACAAACAAGGAGGTTATCAATAACTAACGCGCAATAAGGATGAATGTAAGATGATGCAGGTTAGTGTGTATTTCTGACCTCAGTGGTGATTGTGAATTTCCATCTGATTTCATCTTCTTGTAAACAGTCTAAACAGAGATTCTCATCATGTGTAACACACACATCGTCCACCTGCTCAGAGATCTGCAAAATACACACACTTGTAAGAAGTATGGGGGGGTGTTGTTACTTTTTATGTTAACTAAAGTTAACATAAATTATTTCTCTATACGGCTCTCATATGTTTGATTCAGATTTTTTTTATAATCATTTCAAGAACATTTAAAACATATTTAGCAACTAACAACTTTTAAAAGTTGAATAGATTTTTAAAATCTAGGCATCATACACTTGCAGACTTTGTAAATGGTCCCAAAGAAAAACTAGGCATCATACACTAAACAACTGAGCATCACACACTACCAGACTTTCAAGTCTGACCACAAACTTATGAAGAAACATGCACCACATTGCTAGGAGACGCATGATATATGAAAACAATAGGTGTTCTAAAATCAGCTCAAAATATCAAACATGTTTGATATCCTCCGACTGGGAATCAAAAATAGGAGTTTGTGCCCACTACTAATTTTCTGTGTAATCTGTCAAATTCAAATGGCCAAAATCTCCAGGCTTATGCCGAGTTCACACTGCACGATTTTAGGCCCGATTTTCACTTGCCGACAGCAACTGATTTCTACCCCAGATAGTTATGCAGTGTGAAAAGATTATGCATTGAGTTGTATAGACTGCAAATTGGAGGAAAAATATGTGCAAAATATGTGTAGTTTTTAGTTTTGAGTGACAAATCTTTTGTGTGTATTTGTGTGTGTGTGTGAACTGTCCCTTTAATTTACATGGTTTCAAATACTTATAATGATATCATATGATGTCTTTAAAACATTAGTTACATGGACAGAGTTGTAATCTTGTGCATGATTTCATTGTACTCACAATAAGAATCTCATTGCTGCTGCATCTGTACTCTTCCAGAAGTTTCTCCTGGTATGAGGAAAGCTCATGAGAGCTCGACTGACCATCTCCCTGCTTGCACTGTTGAGCCTGTCGTTCTCTTTGAGTGATCAGATGAATTAGACTCTTGTGGTCAAGGTTTGTGTGTTTTTGCAAGTTCCACACTGCAGCTTCTTCTGGACTACTGGCAAAGGTGCAACGGTCATGATGCACACAGCACCCAGCATCCTCCTTGAAATACCAACACACTTCATATCGAATAGGTTGTGGGTATGAGGGTCGAGACAGCACAGGGCTCCATCTTTGACCTCTGACCTTTGATCTGACAAGCAGTAGATTGTAAGAGCAATGGTGAGGCGTTGTAATGATGGCGTAGGAAGTGCGAGAGTGTTTATAAGTGCAGACATTACAAGCAGCTCTCAGCTCATACATCTGCATGAACTCCTGCAGCTGAGCATCTCTAGCCTGTACCGTAGGCATTTCTACAGATTCAAGCCATAACATACATAAAGCCTGACATGAGCACCTTCAGCTGGCACCCACAACTTCAAAAACTGCTGTAAATTCAACCTACGGTGAGGAAAGAGAAGAACACAGCTCATCAGATGACTTGTTTACATAAGAGAGAATGCAAATACCATTCAAAAGAGCATAAAACCCCCACTGAAAAAAAAAAATTCCTACTATATTTAGACCTTTGAACAGCTACAGGGAAGCATAAAGGATTAATTATGACTTTCCGCATGACATTTTGCTCATATTGTTTGCAGTATCTCATGTTTTATAAAAGGATCCTTTAATTCAGATGTTTAATTCTTAAAATGATATTGCTGGTAAATAACTTTTTGGTGTTAAATAACTTTTTGATAAAACCGTCTGAAAATAGCTGCTGCGTTGTTGGATCACATAAAAAAAAAAATGTGATTACACATTGTGTGAATTTCAAATGTGTGCATATAACTGGGGTCTAGTCACATACCAATGTTTTTGTGTAAATGCACATTTTAAGAAATAGAGTAAAACATTTCTGCTCATTTGCCTATTGTATATTCCTTTATTTTAATTTACTGGTGGTAACCAAAGATTACATTGTAGAAAGACAAGATTTCTGTGATTGTTGGCCAGAGCAGTTGTTCTTGAGGTTATGTGAGAAAGAAAAGCTGGAGTGTACAATACAAGGTCGAGCTTAACATACACACAAAAGACTTATTTTCCTATTTGACAAGAGCTCACAACACCTAGCAACCAGTTTTAAACTGTGTGTGAAAACCACGAAAACAAGATATTTTAACTCCATTTGAACTGCCACAGAACAGGTTTTGGGTCAAGTGGCTTTCAGACTGATTAGTCAACCACAAACCTCTTTGACCTGAAGTCTGGCTTCAGGTCATGTAAGGATTATAGTAGGTCAATATGTAATGAAAAGGTCTGTGTAATGAAAACTATGTAAAGTGCCTTTGTAAATATTACACAAATGCATTACACAAAACATGCACATATACATAAATATTAATTTCATGTTTATCTTCTGGTACACAGACCGAGGTCAGGTATCAAACCACAGAGGCTGCTGCTGGGCAGCCCTGCCTTATTATGAGGTGACTGCTTCAGACTAGTTGCCTAGAGTAAATACTGACTTTTTTAAACCGTTCCCAACAGTACCGTCATATGCCCTCATGTAATGAAGTATGCAGACGTTTTTGTGGTGGCACCAGGAAATTTGACCAGTTTGACTGCTTTTGAGCTCTCATATGCCATTTAAATAAATAGTTTATCTCTTTAAACATTAAGAATGGTCCCATATCTTCCCACACATCACATTCCACACATTCATACCATTTAGAGTTTATGGGTGAACAGTCTGTCATGTGTTTGGATTTGTACAAAGAAAAAAAAAAACGTGCAGTTAAATTTTGAACATTGAAAACAAAGTGTACTTTCATAAAAAAAATGTGCTACAAGTATTTGGCTAGTAAACTATCAGTATACCTATAATTCACTTGTTGTATAGTTGCAGTATGAAAACATAAAACGGACACACCTTGTAAAATTACCACAAACGTGCCTAGTCAGTGTCACTGTCAACATAACCCAAAACTGTAGCTACAACCTGTCCACATACAAAACATGAGCAGCGGGTACAACACACGTAAGGCACTTTATTTCCACTTTTTGAATATTTTCTTCATTTTATTGCAAATAAACGCCTTTCCGATCTGATATGTGATGTAGAGTAGAGTGAGTTCGTCAAAAGGCGAATTCGAACCTCAAATTGCGTCAAAACTTCATGTCACGAACCTTACCCCTACACTATCTCTACTTACAGTATAGGCCCGGCTTTATAGAATGAACCTGTGCTTGGAATTGAAAAAGTCTTACCGTTACTTCCGGGCTGATGGAAGTTGCATCGCTTCTGTTTATCTATCACACAACTGCAAATTATAGGCTCAGTGAATAGGCAAACACACTTCATGAACTCACAGGCGCGACATGCACGAGACAGCCTGACACCTAATTGCCTAAAATGGCTGTCAATCAAACTCATCAAGCATCATGCAAAAACCATAGACTGTAAAAAAACACATTTTATTTATTATAGTATTTGAGATGTTATAATGTTGGGGGGGGGGGGGGTTTGGGGGGGGGGATTGATCATAGTGGCTGGCTATGCCCCTGCTTACAAGTAAAGAGTTTGGTTTCAAAACGCAATAAAAAAAAAATCCCGCCAAAAACTGTATTGTAACTGGTCGGTATTAAAAAGTACATTTTTAATTTTACGCAAAATGCGATATCCAAATGTTATTCTGTAATGTTTTCTCCCATATCTCCACTCACTCACTGTCTCTCGCTCTCAACACATTTGTACTCAAATCAATCAAAATGGATTTGTTGCATTTTGGAACCAAACTCTTCATTGATATTAGTATGCTTGGTATTGGTATGCTTCATAAAGTAGCCTATAGGTTACTTTAAAATATACTTGAACTTTACTTAGCCTAAGTAGGCTATACTTAATAATGAGTTTGAAGTTTAAGATACTTTTTCGTAAGGGTTGTTCTTTAATTGTGATGTTTTAAATGTTACAAGTAGACAGCAGGTGCAGACTTGTTTTCAGCCTACTATATTGCTAATGATCCTCCCTCTGCTGTCAAACGTCAGAGGGAAATGCTTGTAGCCTATGTCCGTTACGACAAAATGGAAAAGAGAGTAATTTTTTATTTTAGTATATTGTAAAGGACCTTGTTGTAAATTTCTATTGTAAATTATAGGTTACACTTACAGCTGCATCGTCGCACCCAACGGCCAATGCAAGAATACGACAATATTGCAATATATTGCTACATGAACTTTGGCTTTGAAATAAACCACGGTAAATGAAAAGACTCTTAAACCTACGTAGGTTTAAAGAAGTAGCCTAATTAAAGACGGTGATATGTTTGAGAACACTATACTATTAATGTATAATGCACTAATGAAAAAACAAGAACAGCGCGCGCCTGACATACTGTATAAGCGGAAAGCGTGAAGCGAAACAACACCCATATTGTCCACACAAATAAAACATTTAGCCTACTTTTGAACCCACCTTTACATTTCTGAGGAGGGGAACATGCGATCACCTGCACTCGAAACCATCTCAATCAAGTGCACACAACGCAAATGTTCTTCATGTTCATCTCTGTACTAGTAACCCTCAGCCCAGCCGCTTACTTGAGTTTCGTTTTCCTGGGAGGGGTGACGATGGATGTCGTTTGTCACGTCCCTTTTTTTCTTTCTTTTTTTTCTTTTCTTTTTTGCATAACGACAGAGTGCATGTAACAATATGTGTCTAGCAATTTGTCTGTCTGGTTCTCATTCACTAATAATCGCATAATTTATTTCAACATATATTTGTTCTTACCCTGAAACAAAAGGTTTTTGGTGTGAGGTGATCCAGTCAGTGTTGTAGAAAGCCTCCTCTATTTCAAAATAAACCTCTCAAGTCAGGGAGTTCAGTCTGAGTGCCAAAACTCATACTTTATTGGTCAAGAAAACAAAACTGAGATTCCTGCATATAACATCTACCAATCCTAATCGCTTCATCCATTTTTTTTACACCAATGACCTCATTCACAGGTGTTCTCCTTATCTTTTTTGGCTCATCCCCCAACTCTTGCCACAATTATTTATTTATACATAATGTATATAATCTTCTTGCTTTCTTTTTAATAGTGGTGCATGTACAATTCGTTTTATATATATATATATATATTGCAGTTGACTCTTGGTCAATTATATATATATAAAATACAAGTTCAAGAATATATGCAGATGTGATATTCCCATAGAATGATAGACTGTTACATGTTTACTATACCACAAAATATACTGTATTTCTAATAAAAATTCTATATCAGATGAGTCAAAGATGATTTCAAAGATGAATTTGAATGTTTAGGTAATAACAAAATGATAATAAAATCTTATAAAAACTATTTTATGAACAATAATAAAAACAAATATGACTCAAATGAGTATCAGAATAATAAAGTATAACTATAACTAAATATTGTAATTGACAAGATCTGAGTATAATACCTACAAATTGAAGTCTATAGAAGATAGAGTAGCAGGGCCCTGAGATTTAATAACCCCAGTGAAAAGCCGGAACTGGGAACACTTCCTATAACACCCTGTGTACTCGTTACATCATAAGAAAAATGGCATCTACACTAATATTAGTCTTTCTGTTTATCCCAAGGTTTACTGTAGTCAACTGGTGGACCTGCGCCTAGACACAACCACAACGCATCCCTGAAGTGTCAGCCGAGATTGTGTGAACTGTCCCCCTTGAAGGCCTCTTCGACATGACAGCCAGTGGCACTGATCCCTTACAAACCTGTCTCCATACCGGCATGATGATCTTCAACCAGATGGAACTGGATGAATATTCTGAATGTTCCGATCCAATCTGACTTCTGACCTGTAATGCTGCCTGAATCATAATCATACACTGAGCCTGGTTTCTCCCAAGGTTTTTTTCTCCATTCTGTCACCTGATGGAGTTTTGGTTCCTTGCCACTGTCGCCTTTGGCTTTTGGCATTCTTAATTGGGGATTTGGGACACTATTCAACAATATTATTGATCTACCTGCATTGACAGTATTGTATGAGAACTGAACTGAGCGGGACGATGACATTACTGTGTTAGGGGACAACAGGACCCAAGACCAGTTGTGAAGAATGAAGACCAAGAGTCAGGAGTGCAATTAATTAAAGAAAAATGTACTGAAGAATAGTTTGCAGTTTCATCAGTAGAAGCCAGCTTCAAGTCTCACGAGGATTTTGTAGGCCGTGCTCTCTCATACATACATTTTACACAGCAATTATACCCTTTTCCAAGGTCTAGCTTTAGGTTACATTGTTTCTGATTGGCTGAAAGAAAATAGACAGACATAGTATATTTCCACACATGGGCAGTTAATTAGATGCACGTCTCCCTAGATCACTTGTTGACACTTTCACCCCGGAATTAGACATGTAGTGAACTTCCAGGTCTGGAGCAGGCGCCAGCTTGCCCAGAACAACATACTGTCACTCTCCCTAGGATGCCAGTTGTACACCATCAATACTGATCTTTAACACAGAATACTACACACATACAGGTTGGAGATGGTTGAGCTCCAGCTCTGAAAAGTTTCCAGACCAGAAAGTTTCCCAAAACATACTGATAACATTGATAACATACTGATAACATACATACAATATTCACCATTATTCTCTAGTGATGGAAGATGCAAAGAATAAAGAGAAAAAATAAAAGCTTATAAATATAAAATAAATATAATATAAAATATAATATAAAATAAATATAAATAAAAGCATATCATTCAGTAAAAAGGAATGAAACCAAATACAGATTTTAGAGAACAATCAAACTAGAAGAAATAATTTAAATCATCTTAATATGTAGGAGGATAAATATTAAGGCTTTGATTATAAATTTAATTAGGATATATAAGCAGCAGTGAATTTCAGAATCCACCCCTTCAACTGTTTTTTTCCAGAGCTGCTGTATAGATAAATTAACTAAATTAATAACTTTTTTACAGCAGAAATGAACCATCACTGAACTTGCTTAAGCTGGACTATGACACCATTTTCTTCTTCAGAAAATTATTCTGTTGCATAAAAGTGAAAACATTCAGTTGTCTAAAAAAAAGCCTTAAAAAATTAGGCTACAGCAAACCATTGTACAGTGAAAAGAACCAGACCAGAGATGCTCCAAGGTAAAACACTTTTATTGTTCTATGTGTAAAAGCAAATGTAGAATATTGGAATATGCCAGAATATATGATGGATGTTTTGAGCAGAGGCGGACAGAAGTATTTTTACTTTCTACTCAATTATATTTTCAAGTATATGTACTTTATCACTGTTTTTCTTTGGAAAACTTTTACTGCACTACATTCCAAAACGTAGTGTCATACTTTTTACTGCACGTTTATACCTTTAATACCTAATTACATTAAAAATGTAGTACTTTCTTACTTGTACTCAAGTAAAACTTTGAATTACTTTTACTTGAGTAAAAGCACTGTCCTGCAGAGTTCAACTCCAACCCCAATTAAACACACCTTAACCAGCTAATCAAGGTCTTACTAAACATACTAGAATATATAAGGCAGGTGTGTTGAGGCAAGTTGCAGCTAAACTCTGCAGGACAGTGGCCCGCCAGGACCAAGTTTGGACTAGAAAGCAATGTAGGGATTTGATTCTTTTTTTATTCTTTTCTCCTCTGATGAGGAAATTCTCAATACTCAATAAAAACTGTTCGATATGGAACTAAATCTGACTATTCCACTTGGGCTACCTCCAGTTACTAATACAATATTTCGGGCAACTTCCCATTGCCAATACAATACATACAATGCAACAGTGACAGCTTCCCGTCTAGAAGCTACTATCACTATCCCAATTCAGATGAGTGTCAGGTCTTTAGCATCTATACACTATCACCACCCTAATACTAACTCAGAATATTACTGTCGCACCCTGAGCGCTATCACTGCCTTGATTATGGTCATCTGAGCTTACAATCTTTAGCACTTTTTTTTCCATTTGCAGCATTCAAAATCCAACTCTCAAATTATTTTTTCAGGGATAAAGTTTTATTGAGAGCCAGCTGGGAACACACACCAATGACTCCCCAAACAAAAAGAGACACAGTTATACTTTGCAGTTAGGTTTTTTATTTATTTTTTTAAGTGTTGTTACAGAAGTTTTCTTCACTGCAATTGGATACACTGATTTAAGGATTGGTTATAATGATCTAAGCTAATCAAATGACTCTTAGTTCTACTGTGCTAAGCATTTTCTAAGTCTAGACTATCTGATCATCTTATATCCGTTTGCATATGGTATTGCATTCAAAAGGTGCATGGTCTTTGGGCTGAGCATCAACGTCTGCACATCTCATGCAGCCTGCTATTTTAAAATACCCTTTTGACCCATTCTTGACCATGTTCGGGCTATAACATAATTTATTGCAACATTTTTTAAAGCAAAAAAAAAAACTAATGAAAGAATACTAATCACAAGATCTATTCAAAACACTTCCTTTTTCCTTTCCCTTGTTGTTTAAAAATAAACATTCAAACTCCACAATAAAAAAATTCCATCACATATCCAAATCCATTCATCTATCTCAAAAAATATTATCAGTGATGAATGCCACCTACTGGTGTAACAGTTACCAACAGGTTCAATGACCCTACTTGTAGGTGGCAACCTATTAATGACTTTGAGCCACATTCTTGTATGATCTTTTCTAGTCTAAAGGGAAACCCTTAGTCTAGAAAAGATCACTTTTGAAAACCTTTGGGTCTAGTTTAGGGGCACTTTATTCATTATGTCCTTCTGCAAATCTTGTTTAGAGTCTGAACAAATTCCTTTCCCAGTTTAAGCACCCTATACAATTTTCTCCAGAACACTGTAAAAAAATCCAACTCACAAAGAGAGTGGCGCTAGCAACGCCAAGGTCATGGGTTCGATTCCCAGGGAAAGCAAAAACTGACAAAATGTAAAATGTGTACCTTGAATGCAATGTAAGTTGCTTTGGATAAAAGCGTCTGCCAAATGCATAAATGTAAATGTTAACAATGCATTCTGGGTGCATCATGCAAAACGTATCCATTGCTCCCAGAATGCATTGCGGCATCAGCATGTCACCATTGTTGAGATTCATAGGCTGATTCTTGATGTCTGTGGGAGTAAATCTCACACACCAAAGTGCACAATCTGATTTAAACCTTAGACAGCTATTCTGTTTAAAACTGTGCTTGATTTTTTTCTAGAAGCACAATAAAAAAAAGTTAATAGTATATTGCTCATATTAAACTCAGTGAATTAAGCCACTACACAACGATTATATTCTTATCATCGAACAGCTGACAGCATTTGGGTGTGTTTTCTCTTACTTTTCTTGCCAAACATTAAAAAGTCGTCAAACTGCCCAACTAAAGAAAACACTAATCACCGTGATGGTGACATATAAAAAATATTAAAAAATTCATAAAAGATCTTAAATTGGGAGACATGTGACCTTACTCAGTTAATTGAGTTAAGTTGTTTAAAAGTTGAGTAAACTCAAAAAAGCTGTGCAGCACGTTACCTTACAATTTTTTAAGTTATGTCATCTTTTCTTTTTTTACAGTGAACTAACAGCTGGTTCTTAGAACGAACAAATGGCATTTTCACATTTAAACATTTCTCAATTCACTCTACCAATGGAATGAGTTTGGGACAGGACTACCTATTTGTCAGATCAATGGCAAATAGAGGCATGCTTTGTATTCTAACCACAGTGAATGCTTTTTTGTGAATGTAATGCGTAATTTCTACACCCCTAAATTGTGTAAGTTTGAGTCGGGAGGGACTAACTGTTTGTCCAAACGATAGAAGGTGAATTGGATAACAAGCTCTTCACATTGTGCAAATTCAATAGGTGTCGCTAATAGTGCAGAAATTATATGCTAGAAATAGTGCAGAAATTACATCAAAGGTTGTTGTTCATAATTAATTGTTCATAATTATCAGCTCATTTACTACGTGCCCTATAAAGATCATGCTTTTGTTAGTCTTTGAAGGCTACAGCTACAATGTAGATGTCAGTGAATGGAAAATATGAGTCAGATATCAGGTTTTCAACGTTTAACGTCTAGCTTTGAGGCATTTCATCATTGATATTTGCATAAGGAGGTTGGGAACCATTTCTACAAGAGGTTGGAGAAATGGCATCACATACTCCTTAAAAACGCCACCACCACGCAAGCGTTCCTTTTCGTTATTTATTTTGTTTATTTCTTCTTCAAGATTTGTAGCTCTCTCCTTAAAGCCCTTGTTTAGCATCTCCTCTTGCTCCTTCAGTTTGCTCGCAATGGCTCTGTCCAACTCCTGCTGCTGCTGCTCCAGCTCCTGTTTGAACTTCTCCTCCATCTGCCTCACCCTGTCCTCATGTCGTTTATTCTCTGCTGCCATTATTCGTTCGTTCTCAATTAGTTTCTCCTCTTTCTCTTTACATTTCTGTTTCAGCAGAGCCGCGTTCTCCTTCTCCTCTGAATGTTCAGTCAAGATAGAAAGAGAAAGAAAAATTATGTGATAAATTAAGCTCAACCCTAAGCAAGTTTTGCTCTGTATCTCATTTTCCTCAAAAAGCCACTGATGTTGTGTTAATAAGTTGTGTTGTACTTAAAATAAACACACCTTTAATTTGTCTCTCATTTTTAGTCAGTTTTGTGTCTGTGTAGAGGATGCTGTTTGCTTCTGCTGCTCGCTCATTCAGAAACTCATTTAGCACAGCCTCAGCCTGCATAAAAACATATGTATTTTAGGCCAGTGGTTTTTAAAATCCAGTCCTGAGGACCTACTGGATTGGATCATGAACACATTTGACGATTCAAATGTAAATGTGCTTTCATTAAATACATTTTTCAGTTATACAAAATTTTTTTATGAAGTTACACTGCTAATAATAATATACATCATAATTGATTTTTTCTTATTTCACAGAATTTTTAAGTGATTTTTTGTGAAAATGTGATTATCACATTTAGGGCACCTGAATGTCCTCACCAAGGTCCGAACCAAAGTTCATGTTTTGAAACATTTTATACATTCGGTTAGTTTTGGTTTGGTTTCACATTGCAATTATGTGAGCGCAGTAAAGAACTTTACATGACATATTTGCGTCCTGTCATCATCATCTATGTGGGCTGCATCTTGACATTGATTGGTTTGTAAACGGACATGCGTCTGACGTCAGCGTGTTGTCAATTTGGCGGGTAACTTTGACAAGAATGAATGAACAGACGCATATCGTTGCCACTATACTGTTATAACTATGGCATTACTACCTGCAGCACCAACTATACTCGAGGCTAGTTCAAATTTGCCAAATGAACATCCTCGTTGTGCAAACATTTTATCGTCACCGGCAGGAAAGGAGGAGAAGACTGCAAGCAATCCTGCCAGCCCTGGTACCCCCATTTGCATCCTCCATTTGGCTCAGTTGTTTAGGCTATGCGGGAACCACCGGAACTTCCTGTAAATGGTCTGAAAGTCTGAACCATACAGAAAATGCTTTCACACTAGAAACGAACCAAACCTTTGTTCAGTTTGATCCAGACGAAGACTACCTCTTTTTGTCTGACCAAATTTCGTCTGTTTGGTCCGGACCATGGTCCAGGGGAGGTTTCACACCTGTAATTTTGATTTGGATCAAACTGAAAAGTCTGAAAATCCGGACCAAAAAAGGTAGGTGTGAAAGGGCCCCATAGATTACACTTGGTCTCACTTGATCTCATTTTCCTCCCATTTTCTTAATTTTTGCAACCTTTACTGAAAGGTTCATAAAGAAAAAAAATGCAAGAAAAAATTAAAGCACTTTAAATTATCTCTTGATGTTTTTAAAATTTGGTAAATGTCATGAAATACATAATACTGATTTGCATTTTACTTAGATAAGCATAATCAGATTTCAATCTATTCATACTAAAGATGAATTGAAATGATGGTGTAAACAGAATACAGATACTATGCAGATACAAAACATATGTTAATGCCAGATGTAAAGAGGCACTAGAGTGTAGATACACAAATGCATACACTCACAAATAAACACTGAAAGTGTCCTCACCTTTACACCTTTGTTGGGTTCTCTGCGGTACTGCTCAATGATGGCGTCTCTGTCTCTGCAGTAGAGTTCATATCCTCCAGACTGACTGTACTCTCCATTCTGCAGCTGTTTATTCATGTCAGAAAACAGATTCTTCAGCAGATCTCTGCACTTTCTCTCTGAGGCCATCTCATTCTCTTTCAGCAGGTCTATGTAGTACATACTCACAGCTTTCTATAAACATATAAAACAGAAATAAAATCTCAAACATGCATAAATACACTGATACAAAGACTGAATGTATTGGACACTGTGTTTGTGTACACTGTTGTATGAATTAGTTGTATTAATCCGATGGATGTAGGACAACCTGACAGTCTATAGCATTACCATTCATTTCAATGCCACATGAATCTTTCAGATACACTGATGAGCCAAAACATAAGCGAATAGCATTGATCATCTCCTAACAAGGCCAAATATTAAGGTCTGGGTTGATTAGATAAAGCAAACAATCAGTTCACGTAATCAATGTATTGGATGCAGGAGAAATGGGCAGGAATAAAGATCAGAGCGACAAGAGCCAAATTGTTATGGCAAGGTGACTGGATCTCTGAAGGCAAAGCTTGTGGGTTTCTCCCAATTAGAAGGTGAGAATTTACCAACAGTAGTCAGAGGAGGGACAAACCACAAACAGGTGAAATGGTGTTTGGCGCTCAAGGATCATTTGCTGCATTTCCATTGTCGGACCAGTGCGAGCCAGGACTTTCATCGGGCCGGGCTGGGCTAATAGCCTCTGACCTGTAGCACAGAGCCCAAAACCACACTGCGTTTCCACTGTCGGGCTAGAAGCTCCGCAGCACTTCACAATTAAAACCCGCCTGTAACATGCCTCTCTAGAACAACGTCACACAAACCATCATTTCACTAACTAATCGATGTTTTATCAAAAAAACGAATCAGAAAGAAATCACTGAAAACTAGCGAGATCGCAAAACCAACATGATAAAACAAGATCACAACAAACCAACGTTGTTTTACCACAGTTTTACAATAATAAGTGATACATTGATTATAATAAATTAATTTGTAGAGATTATACATTAGTCACACAGAAATAACTTATTTAGTCACGTCAGTTTCTGTTTATTTGTAGTCATTTGTAGTCACTTTTTTTTTTTTTTAAACTGGAATGGCAGCGTAAATCCCCCAACAGACCATACCAGGCAATCCTCCCTGGCTCTTCCAGCTAATTGAAGAGACAGCAGAGGATCCAAAAGAGCGTTTCATCTATGTGAAGCTAGCACGAGGAATGTAGCTACAGCTAATGATATGAGTAAATAAATAGTAAATAGGCGATATGGCTCTGTTCTAAATTCCCCGTCATTATCATGGTGAGCTCCATGACAATCCAAGACAGGGAACAGCAGCAGATTCTAGGGACAATCCTCCTATTTTATAGACTGGAGAGTAGCGTAAATCCCCCAACAGACCATACCAGGCAATCCTCCCTGGCTCTTCCTGTTAAATCGAATAGCCAACAGAGGATCCAAAAAAGCGTTTCAGGAAGGCAATCTAACTGAATTTAATTGTAAAGAGCCAATCGATCTACGTGAAGCTAGCAGGATGAATGTAACCAGAGCTAATGATAGAAGTAATTGGTAACACTTTACAATAAGGTTGTATTAGTTAACAGTAGTTAATGCATTAGTTAACATAACCTAACCATGAACAACACCTCTGTTCATCATTAGTTAATCTTTGTTAACGTTAGTTAATAAAAATACAGCTGTTCATGGTTTGTTCATGTTAGTTCACAGTGCATTAACTAATGTTAACAAGATTTTAACAATGCATTAGTAAATATTGAAATAAGATAAATAAATGCTTTATAAGTGCAGTTCATTATTAGTTCATGTTAACTAATGTAGTTAACTAATGTTAACTAATGAACCTTATTGTAAAGTGTTAGTAAGTAATTTATATTTGGGTAAATGGCTCAACAGTTAGCTATAATTCAATTTTCAAGCCACAGATCAGAAAGCAGCACTCAGAGCAGCAGGCCAGAGATAACGTTCATAAGCGGCTGAAGACAATCGCCTCATGGTCTTCCATGTAAAGACAGGAGTGGAGGAAGCTGCAGTTGTAGCAGCCTCTATGCGCAGAGAATGAGCCGTATAACGCTCTGAGGGAAGCTTGCAGTATTGGCAGAGCAGGCGGAGACAGGAGGCAAGCCAGGCTCTGGACATGGGCTTTCCCTCCTCCAAGGCAAATAATGGGTCCTCAGGTAGGCCAACATAGATGACATAAAAAGCAGAGTCAGATTCAGAGATAAAAACAACTGTTCATCCCCTTTTCCTATCAGTTTAGTGTGCTTAGAATTATGGTGAAGGGCTAAGAATAAATCAATACATCAGAAATGTGAGGTCATGTGACTGATTAAAAGAGAAAGCGTAGAAAGCTGTGAGCAAAACGTATCTTAGCAATAGATCAAGATAAGGCTCAAAGAACACCTCTATCATCTATTTCCCATAGCGCCTATAGCAGGGGTCGGCAAGTAAGTTTGGCATCGGGCCAAAAAAAAATTTGCTAGATGGTGGGCCAGAACATAGTCAAGGGTTAATTTAAGAAATTAATTGATGAAAAATGCAACTAGAATTGCCGGTGACATACTGTTACAGGGTCTTTTGTAACTGGTAGTGAGCTGTTACTCTGTTAAAAATTGGATAAATTAATAAAGCAGTAGTGACACGTAACCTGGCAAGTATCTTCATTCACCAACTTGTAACACAGACTGCCTTGCTAAAACACACATATGTGGGAGATGTGGAATGGATAAAAATAACTAAAAAAATAAGAGGACTTGAATAAGCCCATTAATGGCATGTTTGAGTCATGCTCTCAACGAACTATGTTGTATTTCCTCTTTCCATATTGTGCATAATAAATGTGTATTTTAATTAGCTTGTTTACACAAAGGAGCCTAACTTATTGTAACAATTATTTTACGTAGACTACTTTTATACTCAGAATTATTCCTTGGCATCCTCACGTAATAAACTGCATTTATTTTATTTAATTGTTTGCGTGCTGGAAGTACGCTATTACATAGCGTGCAGAGTGATGTTAACATTTAAGCTAGCCGGTGAGAGAAAATGGCACTATCAAAGAGTCTAAAGAGGAAAATCGACAGCGAAAATAGGGCATACAAAACAGAATGGAAAGACAATTATGCGTTCATCCTACCCGGTTTTGAGAATGCAAAGCCAGTGTGTCTTATCTGCAATGAAGTTGTCGCTGTTTGTAAAGAATATAGCATCAGACGGCTCCACGAAACGAAGCATGGCACCTTTTTTTTGCTGGTTGTCTTGTCAATATTTTGATGAATTCGGTTTGTTATTGTTCACGTGTTGGTGCTGAGGCCCCACGTTATAAGCAAACGTTTCAATGGTTCACTGTCAATTTTTTCTTACCACACATTTCATGACGGCTATTTTAGAGGTGTGTCTAGCGATCCATTCCACAGACTCTTTTGAATGTCTTTCAAAATGAAAAAACTTTTAAAATTAAAAGCTCTCAATTCATCCCAAAATAAAACATTGCTGCAAAAACGTTCTCATACTTTTTGTGCTCGAAGCCACGTCTTTCCGCATGGGAGTCGGACACTCTAACAAGAAAGCTGAAGGCTGCAACCTGAAGTGTCTCTCACTAGAGCGTCTCTAGACATCAGGAGAGTTTACTTGCACAGCTCTCACAAGCTGTCCTCCGTTACACTATCATGACAGATCTATTTCAGAACCAGTCGCTATCAAAATAATCTGGCTGCGAGTGAAAAACATATTTTCAAATTTCCAATAACGATCAAAGCTGGTTACACAAATTCGGGTCATAAGTATTGCAAATGAAACATTTGTTTATATGGGGTATAAATAAAAAGAGTTGGGCCTATAGTTATGCCAATGTGTTATACATTTGTTTATATGGAAAGAATCTCCAAGTTATAGAATCTAATAAATGTGGACGGAGAGGCCCAGCCTGCCGCCGCACAGATATCTTCAAGTGGTATTCCACTGGACCAGGCCCATGACAAGGCCATACCCCTAGTGTAATGAGCTCTGATGCCTATAGGGCAGCAGAGGCCTTTTGACTCATAAGTCAGCGAGATAGCGTCTACTATCCATTGTGACAATCTCTGCTTCGTGACCGCACACCCTCTAGTGCGGCCACCAAAGCAGACGAAGAGCTGTTCCGACTGTCTAGAAGCGGCGGAACGCTCTAAATAAAACCTCAGGGCCCTAATTGGGCAGAGCAGATTAGTGTCTTGAGACGAGGGAAGAGCTGATAACGAAATAACCTGTGCTCTGAATGGAGTGGAGACCACTTTGGGTATATAACCATGTCTTGGCTTGAGGACGACTTTGGAGTCGTTAGGCCCAAACTCGAGACAGGAAGCGCTCATAGAGAGCGCATGTAAATCACCAACTCGCTTGACTGAAGTTTTTAGCAAAAGGTCCATAAAAGGAGATGTTTCGCCATGGTTTACAGGTTGTTTGACCTGAGTCAACCCTGGCGATTTATATAGGATACCACCGACATATTGTCTGTTCAGACCAGGACGTGGTGATCCTTTATGTATGGGAGGAATGTCATACAGCGATTGGTCTGCACAGCACCGAAGCATCTCGAACAAGCCTTCCATCAACAATGGCGAACGTTGCGTTACTATTGATGCACATGGCTTTACGATCCTACATCGGCATCAAAACACAGCGAATCCAACGCATTCGTGCAGCTCGCCGTAATTTGTATAGACGAAGATTACAATCAAGCAGCTATTAGCTCGAATAGCTGCTAATTCAAAAATGGCGGTCACAAGTTTCTGTTCATCTTGTTGGTCATGGTAACCCCGCCCCCAGCCCCTGACGCAAGCAGTTCTTACTTCTAGACCAGCAATGATTTGGTGCTATTTAACCACAAAGAACCGATTTGAAACTAGGCTCTGGCTCTGAACCAGCACCAGCACTGCCTTGGTGGAAAAGGGGTACGACTGGTACCAGTCGGTTGCTTTCCAAGGAGCCAGGGCTATGATACAGCCGTGGTTCACTTTGATGCGTAACTGGCACGATCGCCACACAAGGTTTTAACCAGCGTTGGAGGGTTATAATAGACCCAGTTTGAGCACTGCAGATGCTGAGGCCATAAGATCTAACATCCTCTGAAAACGTTTGAGAGGAGTGTAAGTGCCAGATTTGAATGACACCGCTAGACGCTGGATGGTGAGTGTGCGCTGTGACGTAAGCCGCGCTCTCATCCGTATTGAGTCTATAACTGTTCCCAGAAAAGCAATGTTTTGGGTGGGAGACACCGCGCTCTTGGCAGTGTTGATCCTGAGACCCAGACATTCTAGATGGCTGAGGAGCCAGGACCTGTGGGTTATCAACTGTGTCTCTGATTGGGCTATAATGAGCCAATCATCGAGGTAGTTGAGTATTCACAATCCCCGTAGTCTCAGGGGGGCGAGGGCTGCATCCATGCACTTCGTAAATGTGCGGGGTGCTAGGGATAGACCGAATGGTAGGACTTTGTATTGATAAGCCTGCCCCTCAAAGGCGAATCTCAAGAATGGCCTGTGACAGGGTGCTATCTAAATGTGAAAGTAAGCATCTTTCAGATCCTCTGTGAAAAACCAGTCCCCCGGGCGAATTTGAACGAGGATATGTTTCACCGTCAACATTCTGAACGAGCGCATCGTAAGTGCTTTGTTCAGATGTCTGAGGTCTAGGATGGGTCTGAGACTGCCATCCTTTTTCAGAACGAGGAAGTAGCGACTGTAAAAGCCTGACTTGCTTATCGCTGGGGAAAGTTTCCACAGCTCCCTTTTCTAACAGTTTCAATACTTCAGTGCGAAGCACGTGACTCACGTCGCTATTCACCGATGTCTCGACCGCGGCGCGAAAGTGCGGGGGTCTGAGCAAACTGTAGCGAGTAACCTCGTTTTATTACTATGTTTAACACACATTCTGATATACCGGGGATGGCCTCCAAGGCCTCAGCCCGCATAGGGTTAAATTAAGTTTGAAGACGGGCCTCTCTGTAATAGGTACCCGGTCGCCCGGCTGGTCTGTGCTTGTGACACTGTGGTGACAGCGTATATGTGTAGTGGCACGCACTTTGTAGTGGGCGCGCTATCTAGGCACGAGCTGGAGAGCGAGTCAACGGGATAATCAGTGTTAACAGTGCTCATGTGCAGGGTGCATACTGTATAGTGGGCACACTGCCTGCATGTATTTTAGTAGGGTCGTTGTTAAAACAGCGTTTGTTTGCAGGCGTGCGTGTTTGATAACAAGGCTAGCTGACTGCAATATTTATATTCCCAGCCGCCTGAATAGAGGCTTATTAGGGTTGCCGTTAATACAGGGTTGGTGTGCAGGCATGCATGCTTTATCACAGGCTACTTAACTGCAATGTTGACATCTTCAGCCACCTGAAGAGGGAACTGGGAGAAGTGTAAAGAGAGTGAAAAAAAGTCAGAATTGCGAGATGGGTGGTGGCCGATCGTCACGGACATGTTTGATCTGAGAGGTGGCCGTCAGAATTGAGCAATGCTCAAACATTAGAGCATTGCTCATTTCTGACGGCCACCTCTCAGATCAAACATGTCCATGACGATCGGCCACCGCCCATCGCTGCTAAACACGCCGCAAACGGAACCACAACGTCTTCCAGAGCCCAAGACACAGAAACCCAGTGAAACGATTGCCAAATGATATAACTACAGCATCAACTGCTGTGCTCTTGCTTTCGTTGAGCCTGTAACGTTATACCTTGAACTGTCACTCCGGGTAAGCTGAAATAAGTATCATTCTTACGAGACAGCAGTCTAGTAATAAGTATCCAACATTATCATAATTGCTGTTGCTCCCATAGTTATGAAATATTATTGTCCTGATATAATTCTGCTGAAAATTATATCAGGACATATATGTCTTGTATCCGTACTTCCGTAGTGAATACATTGTTTGCAAAAACATGATAATGCTCACATTGCGTGATCAAATCATTAGCCAACACAGGACTTATCTCACTCAAAAGCAAACATAGAAATTGCTGTAGCTCCATTTGATATGTGAAAGTGATATATGATATATGATAAGTGAAAGGCAATTGCACTTTAAAGAGCCTTGTGTATGGTTACTTCATGATGAATTGATAAAGCACTGCACAAAAATGCATTGTGATATAGCATAGGAAAACCAATAAGATTAAGCCAAACAGGCAGATTGAACTGAAGCTACTCTTAAGTAAGGCGCCCTGTTTGACAGTTGCCAATTGAGTGCCCTGGCCGCTGGCCCCTAGGAAGCCCCGATGAGGCCCGGTCAAGCCCCGGAAGTGACAGTGGAAACGTGACTGGCCCTGGTACGCACTAGAACGCCCGCTTTTGGCACGACAGTGGAAATACACAAGTGCAACAAAGGCTCTTCCATCTGGTCCGAGCCAACAGAAGGTCTACTGTGGCACAAATCCCAAAAAAATTGTGAACTGGACCTGGCCTGGTCCGATGAATCTCGTTTTGTTTTACATCACGTTGACGACTGTGTAAGTTTGCGCAGTTTACCTGGGGTAGTGATGGCACAAGGATGTACTGTGGAATGACAACAAGCCAGTGGAGGGAGTGTGATGCCCTGGGCAATGTTCTGCTGGGAAACCCTGGGTCCAGCCATTCATGTGGACGTAAATTTTACACATACCACCTACCTTTCATGACAATGGTGTTCACTGGTGGAAGTGGCCTCTTTCAGGAGGATAATGCACCCTGCTACACTGCACACATTGCTCAGGAATGGTTTGAGGGACATGATGAAGAGTGTTGCCCTGGCCTCCAAATTCCCCTGATCTCAATCTGATTGAGCATCTGTGGGACCAATGCTGGACCAACAAGTTCGATCCACGGCAGCTCGCAACCTACAGGACTTGAAGGATCTACTACTAGCGTCTTGGTGCCAGAGACCACAGGACACCTTCAGGGGTCTAGTAGAGTCCATGCGTCGGCAGGTCGGTGCTGTTTTGGCAGTTTTGGCTCATCTGTGTATATGCTAGAATGCATACATGAGTGTGCAAGTATGAGTGTTTCTTCTATATTTAAAGCTCACCTCCAGGTTTTCCAGGTATTCCCCCTTGTCATCTTTGAACGAGCGTTTCATGAACTCAGAAGTAGCCAGACTGCTGAATTTCTGGTGCTCATGGGTAAAATTATCTATATTGATTGGGAATGTATTCTTCACCTGTAAAAACATACTGTTTGTTTACTTGAAGGTTCACTGCATTCAGTCAAGATTTTCACGCTGGAATCAGTGGTCTGATTTCAGAGATATATTTAAAATGTACACAAAGTTTGGTGTTCTGACTTTGTATCGGATTATTAATCTATATAAAAACACAGATATGCACAGTAAAGGATAAAACAAAAGTCATTTTGAAACATGAAACACCATAGAAAAAACACTATTTGAAACACCATAGAAAAAAATAACTCAATCAGAATGTGCATGTCTTACCTCTTCCATCCCACTTTGATACACTTTCAAACCTTCTTCAACAGCTGCCTGGTTCTCTAGATTTGCGAGAGCAACCACTGCATTGTCCAGACAGGGCACTTCACCACTGTTGACTGTATTCACATAAATCTGCACCAGGTGCCTGAGCACTGACAACACACACAAACAATTACAGAGAACAGCATTTTAATAGTAAATGTTCCATAGTATCGGAAGAACATTTGGTAATACACTCACATTTGCCAGTAACTCTGTGTCCTCCTTTCAGTGTTTTCACAGCACTATTGAAAAAAATGTGGTCACAGAAATGACCTGTGGCCTCCAGAAATTCTTGTGCAAGGTCCTGCTCTTGTGAGCTCTCTAGGCATGTCATGTCTTCCAGGGAGGTAACAGGAAATGGGAACACAAAACACTTCCGGCTAGGGAAATAATGTCGGATACATTCACGAGGAAGATTGTAGTCTCTAATTTTCTTACCCACACCTAAAAAGGTAATTTTTGAGAAATAAATATTTCCCCAAATCAGTGGCATTTCATTTCAGATTTTTAGGCATTGTTAATTTACACAAAAACTGAACATTTATTCATGTAATGCAGTATCTGTAACAACATTATGTAATGTGTAACATTATGCACATTATATTCAGATTGGCTGTGTGTGCAGATAAATATGTGATCAAGTAATGAAAATGAATCGCATCTGTTTGTAGTGTAGATGGCATTCATCAGTGTTTATTTCAATGACCTCCCAGAATAAGTATCATGGGTCATTGAGCCTGCTCATGTTTATTTTTTACAAATAAACTCTATTTTAACTGAAGTTCAAACATTAGAGCATTGCTCTAGCAATGCTAATGTCATGGGTTCGATTCTCAGTGGAAGCAAAAACGGATAAAATGTACATCTTGAATGCAAAATAAGTTGCTTTGGATAAAAGCATCTGCCAAATGCTTAAATGTAATTTTGTATAAAATACCTTTCTTCAGCTTGAGGACAAACTGAAGGTACTCATCATCTGTCACTTTGTTTCCATTAATTTCCAAAACCAAGGTGAAATCTCTAACCACCCAGATGAATGATGGGAAAAACTGTACAAACTGAGAATCCTCCTCTTCCTCCTCGTCTGCTGCTTCTGCCGATCTGATCTTGATCTGCTCAGTGAGCTCACTAACATAGCTGCAGCACATTGAGAAATAACAGCATCTTGCAAAGTTTGTATAAATGAAAGATGGTCTTACATGTGGCAGATTAAAGGATACTGCAGATTTTCCACTGCATTGTTATCGATGGTGCCCCGGCTGTTGTACACCAGAGTGCTGCTGAGCAGAACAGCCAGAGAAAAAATCCAGCCATCATTCTTAGAGTCTCCCTGAAACACACAGATCAGTGTTTTTAGATCAAAACAGTTTTATTCAGAGCGCCATTAAACATAATACTGTACCTTCCGAGGAAACAAATGGCAACTGATACTGGGAAATTAGTATTAGTAGTTAATGACTATGCTCACCTTGTCCACATCACCCAGTCCCTCTGTGTCCAGCAGCACCAGAGTGTGTCCTTCTTTATTGGGGTGAGGGACACACCACATCCAGATGCCTTTGGTCTTTGACTCAACAGTGTTGCCAAGAGCAAAGCCTGGGTCAATCATATTATTATTATTACAATTTAAATATTCAGACGCTTGATGCAGTTACTGTTTTCAGATATTCACAGACACACGCACATTCAGGTTCTGTCCTTATTATCATATCAGCATGTTCTGCACTTGAGAAACTTTCAGCAGTTTAGGTTCAGGTTCAGGTTCTTTATTTTATACCCGTAGGTAAATTAGGTTTCAGTGAAGTTCAGGCTGTTTCTCATACATATCATAGACAACACCAAAAACAACACTAAACACTAAAATATTATAATAAACCCATTACTTAGTCTTATGATTAATCACTACAGGGACAAAGCTGTTCTTATACCATTTTGTTGTACACTGCGGTACTCCAAACTGTTGATTAGATGGAAGATGATGGAACTCATAATACAGGGGATGATGCCTGTCATTTAAAATTGAAACACCCATTTGCTGTACCTGCCTGGTATACAGTGAAGCAGGGTTAAGTAGCGGCTCCCCAATCAACCTACTGGACCATTTCACAATTTGGTTAATAGAGTTCCGGCTATTTAAAGATAAATCCCGTACCAGGACACCCAAGAAAAGGACAAAATGGATTCAATAAAAGCACGATAAAACAAAATCAACAGTTTCTCTCACCAGACTGTTGTCCTGCCAGGCGGTTCATAAGGTAGGACTTCCCCGTCCGGTAAAGTCCCACCACAGACACCACCACCACCGGCTCCTCGATTGCATCCAGAATGTCTTTGGCATCTTTCCTCACACACAGCTTCCCATTTTCATCATTTTCGATGAGACACACTGGAGCTGGCATATATCCACTACAAGACATGATCCTACATAAAACCATACACAAAAAATGACCAACACTTACCATACAATGCACCACTGTCTGAATTTCAGCATAGCTGTGATATGGTTGTAACTCTTGCTCATGTTATATTGCTTTATTATTGATTACCGTATTGAGAGGCAGGTGAAGTCACAAATCCCTTTGAGTTTAAAGTCCTTGTTGGATGTCTATAAATGTGCTGCTCTATTGAAAAAAAATTGCATATCTTTAAGCCTGCATAAACCTTGAAAACAACTGCAACCACATACAAATTAACGTCACACAGCTAAACATGTTCTGCCTATCAGCGTCTTATCCTCTGCTCTATGTATGGTATAGATTGGGAAAAAGATGCACTCTCACTGGCATATCTGCAATGCAGCAATTGAAAGTGAAAGTCCGTTTGCTGATTCACTGCTGACAACCAAAATCTGCATCTGCTGAAACCCTGCACATGCGCTCTGTAGAATAATAAAACACATGTGAGTATTATTTTATTATATGATTAATTATTTATTTAGAAATTCTATTCCACATAGTTATTCATTTATTTATTTATTTTTGTTGATGGAAGCCTTCCCCTCACTAAGTTACATTTCAGCTCTAATTATAGCCTTTATTGATTTAAGACAGGCGTTTATACGCAAGTTGAAGAAACACCCTGTGTCTGCTAAAGTAAATTTAGGATAAAGGATAAAGTAAAAAAAAGGATAACTTACCTCTGCTTCTTCGTGTCTCAGGTGGTTCTGACTGAACTTTGAACAGCGTGCATAATATTTAAAAAAAAAATATATATATATATATATCATAAAAGGGTGGGTTTTTGTAGTGGTCAGCTCCGTCTCAAAAGTGCCCTCCCAGAGTTAATGTTAAAGAGGGCCTTTCCGGGAAATCGTGATGCTGCAGAATTGACCTCCTGGAGGTGATTGCGGAGTAAAGAAGGATCTGCAAGTGGGCTATAGGACCTGCGTGCGTCCTCCAAAAGAATTTGAGTTGATGATTAAATTGATGATTGATTTGGTAGTATGATTCAGATAGACCTATATAATTTAATGTTTTGTCGAACTCTTTTAAATTGTACCAAATATTTATAATACTTTAAGCTTGTTAAACGTTTGTTAAAATATTCTAAATTGTCTTTTATATATGCAATAGATTATTTGTCGCAGCAGATGAGATTGTGAGCTTGATCAATTATGGCAGCGCCAATAGGGCTTTTCCACATAGGTTCTTTTCCAATTCGATCTCACTTTCTTTCTTTAAAAAAGGATGGCATAGACGGAGTTTATCACATTTCAGTGTGTTGAAAGTGTTGAAAATGATCTTTTTTTCTCTAATGGGCTTTCGTTATTTTGGTGGTTGAAAAACACCTATCAAAACCTCTCACTGAATCTGATTCTGATTAGGGAACGCCATCTAGCGTTCAGCATGTATCGTTTGGTTTGGTCGTGTTATGGGCATGGCCAAAGTTTTGGCAGGGCCAGTGACATAAATTTTGTTTGTTTTTAAAAAATTGATGCTTCAGGATTTGTAGATTTTCTATGGCATAGCCTACTGGAAAACAGTGATAAGCATTGTTTTAAATGGTTTTATTGGCAAAAACATTCAACATGTGCGAAGAGTCAATATTTACATTGTTGACCCTTCTTCTTCATAACCTCTGCAATTCGCTTTGACATGCTGGATATCAGTTTATGGACCAAATCCTGACTGATGGCAATTCAAGCATGCCAATATTCAAAAAATATTTGAAGTGTAATTTGATTGTTTAGTTTGTATCACGTCCCATTACACCAGGGGTCTCCAAACTCGGTCCTGGAGGGCCGCTGACCTGCAGAGTTTAGCTCCAACCCCAAATAAACACACCTGAACCAGCTAATCAGTATCTTACTAGGCCCTAGGTCATGACATAACGTGACTGCATACACGGAAGCTACAAAGGGACGCCGGCACATAAAAGAGATAGCTTCGAGATGAAGCAAGCGCTCCCAGGCATGATGAGGTGTGGCCGCGAGACGAAGTGTCTCGTTCCCTTTCCCAGGGAACAAGGGTTACAGTCGTAACCCGAGACGTTCCCTTTCAAGGGAACTCACACTGCATCGGAACGACACTTTGGGGAACGAGTAAACACTATGCCACACCGAAAACATGCCTGCCCTAGTGTGAAGCTGGAAACCAGGCACACTTAGGACGAGAGCACCCTGGCGCCAGGCGTCGCAGGGAGATGCAAACTATAAAACCTAATTAAGGTGTGCGGGGTGGCCCACCCAGCCACATCACAGATCTCCTGCAGCGGGACTCCAGCAATGAGGGCTTTAGAGGATGCCATGCCTCTAGTAGAGTGAGCCCTCATGGCTACAGGTGAAGGCAAATTGCGCACCTGATAGGCCGAGGCTATAGCCTGGACAATCCAATTACTGATTGTCTGCTTAGATGCAGGCAGCCCTTTCTTGGATGAGCCAAAGCACACCAACAACTGGTCTGACTTCCTTCAGTGAGAAGACTTCTCCATATAGATGTTTAGTGCTCTGACCAGGCAGAGCAGATGAAGTCTCTCTTCTTCCGCCGACACATGTGGTGGAGGATGGAATGCCTGAAGAACCACTGACCGTGCCACACTGGATGGCACCTTAGACACGTAGCCAGGTCTAGGATGAAGGATGGTCTTAACTCCGCCAGGGGCAAACTCCAGGCAAGTCGGCAAGATAGCCAAGGCCCGAAGGTCCCCCACTCTCTTGAGAGAAGTGATAGCAAGGAGGAAGGCCATCTTCAGGTTCAGGTTCTTTACCTCAACCAACTTGAGCGGTTTGAAGGAAGCCAAAGACAGCCCTTCAAGAACCACTGCCAGATCCCAGGTTGGGACTCTGGAACGAGTCGCAGGCCTCATCCTCAGAGTACCGCGGAGGAAACGTACAACCAATTGGTGCTTCCCCAGAGGCCCATCACTTACAGGAGCGTGGAAAGCCGTAATGGCAGCCACGTATACCTTAAGTGTGGAGTAAGACCAGCAGAGAAGCGATCTTGGAGGAACTCCAGCACTGAAGCCCCCGGGCAGTTTCGACTATGCCTACCGATAGGCCAGCCTCTAGGTACCGGGCCCCCTCAGAGGCCAGACCCACAGCTTCCTCAACTCTGGCCGGGGGTGAAATATTGTGCCCCCTGCCTGAGACAGCAGGTCCCTCCTCAGAGGGATCTGCCATGGAATGCCTGCAAGCAGTGTCATGATGTCTGAGAACCATACTCGGTCCGGCCAATAGGGGGCTACTAGAAGTAGTCTGATCCCTTCTCGACGGACCCTCTCCAAGACTCCCGGGAGCAGAGCGATCGGGGAAATGCATACAGATGTAGCCTTGGCCATGTCTGCACCATGGCATCCAACCCTAGTGGGGCTGGATGCGTGAGAGAAAACCACAGTGGACAGTGGGACGTCTCTCAAGACGTGAATAGATCCACTTTGAAACACCCAAAAGCGCACGGCTGTACGCATCGAGATATTTCTCAATGAACACAGCCAGCACCCTCAGGAGCTGACTGTGCATGCCAAACAGTATCACATGCACACCAATCGCGTGTGTCAATTTTATTGAAGACCCGTAATCTACGCGCTGCCTCTGCAAACGCTAGATCGAGCCTTGCATTTTGAAGTGGCGAGCTCTCATTTACTACTTCAACTTCCTCAATGCTGAGCACGTCTCATTCCTCGGAATCAGACAGCTCAAGCATCAGGTTCTCCACCCCGGGGGAAGAAGCCACAGCGCGGGCTTCCACACGGGGAGGGAGAACATCGGAACTGTCAGACGAGGACTGAGAAGATGCCTCAGCAGTCTCAAGTCCCCCTGACAGATCCATCTGCGAACCCCATGATCTGCACCACTGCACTGCCTCAGCAAACGTGGGACCCGAACCTTGGGGCTTGCGAGCCTGGCCGGCCTCATCGAACACCAGGCGGGAACGCAGCACTCTGTTGGGCAATCTCTCACACTCACTGCAGGCTCCCTCCCTCCCTGGGCGTGCTGCATTCCCAAACACTGAACACACAGTTGATGTGTGTCCGTACCCGAAATGTAACGTGGGCACGGATGCACACACCTCCTGAATTGTTCACTCGCCATTTCAGACTTTGTTATTTGTGAGACAGACAACACTAGTGAATTGGCGTTTGACACCGAGGCTTCGAAGCTTGTATCAAAAAACGAAACATCTCACAGTGAAGCACTGCACCAGAGCTTGATTCATTTTGCCATAACCATGTGATCTGTGACGCCTGAAGCTTCGTTTTCACACACAACCACGTGATTGCTTCTTATTCTGATTCAAATAACACAAACCTCTTGTGCAGTTTCAAGTGTCATTTGCTTATTTGATAAGAATAAATCATAATACGAAATTTTTAATTTAAATGTGTAGTTTTGTGCATGTTCATTTTGTATTAATTCCCAGTTCATAGGCACTTTCATTATATAATGATCTTCTTTTATTTTGCTCATATATGCCTACATGAGCCTTGCCTATTTTTTCACAAATGTATTCATACATTGTGTAAGTACAATGACATGTGAAAGACTTATAGATTTATATTTTCTTTGCTTTATACGGTTTTCATTGCACAAATTATATGAAACGGTCCAAAATGGCTGGGACGCAAAGGCAGCTTTTTCCACCTTTTGACCACAAGATGTCATTAGTGTTCACCGTGTTGAAAAGCTTCGCGTAATGAACCTTTTTTACTATACAGTTGAGGGGAAAGCCTCGGTGCTTACGCTTCATTTTCATCATCACTAGTATACACCAAATAAAACAAACAGTAACACAGAGCGCTTGCTGAAGAGCGAAAGCTATGTGCCGACGTCCCTTTGTAGCTTCCGTGTAAGCCGTCGCATGTTAAATCATGGGGCAACACCAATCAGGATTGGAATAATTAATTCCATGGTTTCATTCATACTTCAGATGCGCTACGCTTAGGCAGCGTCCCCAAAGTGTCGTTCCAACGCAGTGTGAGTTCCCTCGAAAAGGAAACTGGAGGCGGCCAATACAAACCAGCACAGAGTCGACTACATAAGGAGCTTTAAATATCGTCTTGTTGCTTCAAAAAATATATTGTTGGGTGCCAGAATAGACGGAGTAGGCTACAGGCTCAAATTCGCATAACTGTTACTGTCAGACAAAAAACAACAACAACAACAGCTGTGGACAGGACATAAACAATCATCAAAAATACACGCGTTTTCAGCGCACACTTCATATCATCTGTGATTGTATACATTGTTGTGATTGATTGTGACTAACATTTTTAAGAACCTAGTAAGAAAGAAAAATCAAATACAGAAAGTTTAAAAATGAGCTTGCAGTGTCTGGAATTTTTATTTCTAGAAAATTATGGTATCTTATTTTAAAATTGTACTGTAATGTCGCTCTAAATTTACATCATTTACAGGAGGCATATACTAAAATAACTCTTTGGCCATTACATGCATACATCTTAGAATAGGCTATAAACCTTAGCCATCACATTGAATGTTTGACTTTGTATTTTGAGTTCACTCTCATGTAGTTGTACAAATGTAGTTCTTATTGCCTGCTGAAATAGAAACACATCTTCATGGCTAACTTAAGATAGACTGCATGTGCCAATTCAATTAACTCATCTTTCTATATCAGTTAATAGGCCTAGTAGTAGCTGAAGTGTTAATATAGTACTACTCATTAGTCCTGCATTACTTCCTGCATAGTTACTTGTTAATGATGGACCATTATTCTAAAGCGTTACCTCTTTAGTTTCACTTTTCAGGACTTGTGCTGCATGCTTGGTTACTAACTTACCCAGCATTGCACGCCAGAGAAATAAGAGTTACGTTCATTTAAATTGTGTCAATTCTCACAGTTTTATTCATAATTTATTCTCATGCCCTGAACGAGAATGACACACATGACGAACTTAAATGGAAATGCCCCTTTTCACTTTTCAATAGTACAGCAGATTCATTTATTTCACAAATGAGATGTCGAAATGCAGTTTACCCGGTGTTTGAGGGATACAATGCTGCCTTTTACTTTAATAGCCTAAATGCACTCCATACTACTGAATGCAATTGTTTAAGACAGATGCTGCCTTTTACATGCAAACTATAAAATAGACTAGACTTTTTCCTGTAGGAACTTATTCCTGCAGGCTACTAAAAAAGGAAAACGTTATCAGGTTATGTATCAGTGCCCAACATGGTAGCACCCATAATTTAGCAGGTTAAATCAATCGGGTGATTTCTGGGAAACCCCCCTCCCCCCACCACCCCAAGTGGTGCACAGTGCATACTTTCACTTTCACTCTTGGCAGCCAGAAATAGTCTGTTGTTAAGAGAGCGTGTCTGGAATGACTCAAAAAGAAAAACAACTTTAATGACGGGAGGAGCCAGGTTTGTGCAGTTCAGAAATTAAGAACGGCACAGTCGCTTTCTGCTGTTAAACAACATATCTCTTCACTAACGGCAAACAGCCTCCTTTGCTCTATCTCAATTTTAATAAGGTAATAAACATTCATATTTAATCTTTATTTATTATATTTTATGTGTACGTATGATATCGCGAGAATGGCTTTGTTTTATTTTTGTTTTGTTGCTCTTTTGCAGAGCCATGGCGTGCGGCGGGTTCATGTCCGCTCCGGTGTGTCTCATTGAAAATGATGAAAATGGGAAGCCTTGTGTGAGGAAACAGGCCAAAGACATACTGGATGGGATCAAGGAGCCGGTGGTAGTGGTTTCTGTGGTGGGACTCTACCGTACGGGGAAGTCCTACCTTATGAACCGCCTGGCAGGACAACAGTCCGGTGGGTAAAACTGCTCAAAGTCTTTTTCATGTGCAGTAACGTTATATGCTGATATAACAGGACTCGGTAAATTAATATGTGAAAAAGAGTTACTGTATTAAGATGGGAACATATATACATGTAAACAATTACAAATTACAGATATAAGTTAAATAATAAGAATAAAGGGTCTATGATGCTATATTTGTGCTATGAACTAATTTATTCACAAATTCATAAAAATGCATTTCATATACCTTAAATTAAAAGTAGCGGCTATTTGCACTAAATGCAACTAGATTCTATTTACACTCATTGAAAACAGCATATTTTCTTAGCGATAATTGTTATTTACACTAAGTGCAAATATAGTGATAGATTCTATTTACACCGTGTAAATAGCAACTAGATTCTATTTACTAAGTGAAATAGCATACTAAGTGAAAATAGTGATATATTCTATTTACACCATGTAAAAGTCGTTTTTTGCAATATGTGTAAATTATGGGTTGAACGACTTCCGATTTTTTTAAAGTCGACATTGGTGTGATTAAAGTAGAGTCGACGTCGAGTAGTCGCTGATGGCGTCATTAATGAACAAATAACCCTGAACCTTGAGCTGAGACGCACACGGGTTTTCTTGTGCACAGGACAGCTATGGCATATGACACAGAGCTGCCCATAAGGTTATTGCTCCTACATAACAACTTTTGTATCAGTTTTTTTGTTTGGGTTGTTATATTTCTCACAGATTTCTGCTCGTTCTGAATCAGATACAGATAAAGTAGCACAATAAATATTACATCTATATGAATGCATTAGTGAGAGAGCGATTGCGTGTGAATTAATTCTACCTGCCAGCGTCTCTCTGGTTTGTTACTAAGAAATATATTCTATAACTTTTCAATTTCTAAGCTATTTTATTGATAAATCACAGAACAGTGTTGACAATAAATTTCTGCGCTACTGAATGATTTTGTGTGAGGTGCGCGCAATCTCCGCGTGATGTGCGAGCTATGTGTGTGCATTACAATGCAGCACGCGTTTAGAACGGTGATTAACTTAGCTACGTGTACAATAAGCGTGCATTCTCCCGATCAATTTTGAGCATCCAAACATATCTTGTGGAGAGCTCTCTGAGTATGCATTTATTTGTCATGTTTAACTGTTGGAAACAGCCTGCGTGTCAGGAAATGGCTTATCCTGTTGCGCCCACGACTAGTCGACGCTTAAAGCGTCATGGCAGAGCATTAAAGTCGACTAGTCGATTAGTTGGTGCAACCCTAGTGTAAATAGTAATTAGATGCTATTTATAATTTATTTTGACAGATACATACTATTTGCACTTCAGTATTGTTGTACATAAACTGGATGCAATAATAACAAAGAGTGTAAATTATTCTATTTATTAAAATTATTAAATGGATGCCGCCGTAATGGGACAATAAAAGCCCTCACTACACATATCCCTAACCTAATAAATGCTTTTATTATTATTAAACATTGCGTTAGGCACTTTATTTTCATTTTTAGAACATTTTCTTAATTTTTATTACAATGCCTTTCCAATGTGATATGTGATAGGAAAATTGCGTCAAAACCAAGATCTTTAAAGGAACACACTGACTTTTGGGGACTTTAGCTTATTCACCGTATCCCCCAGAGTTAGATAAGTCCATAAATACCATTCTCATCTCAGTGCATGCCATAACTCTGTCTGACACACCCACCGCTAGCCTAGCTTAGCACAAAGACGGGAAGTAAACGGCTCCATCTAACCTACTGCTCAATAAGTGACAAAATAACGCGAACATTTACATGTTGTGATGTGTATAGTTATATTGTGTACTAAGACCGACGGAAAATGAAAAGTTGCGATTTTCTAGACCGATATGGCTAGGAACTATACTCTCATTCCTGCGTAATAATCAAGGAACTTTGCTGCCGTACCATGGGTGCATCAGGCGCAATGATATTACACAGCGCCTGAAAATAGTCCCCAGCACGCTCTCTGTTCAAGCAGGTTGTCATGTTGGTTATGTTGACAGAAGTTCATATCATTGCACCTGCTGTATGTAACTATACACATCACAACATGTAAATAGGAAAATGTTGGCGTTATTTTGTCACTTATTGAGCAGTAGGCTAGATGGAGCCGTTTACCTCCAGTCTTTGTGCTAAGCTAGGCTAGCGGTGGGTGCGTCAGACAGAGTTATGGCACGCACGGAGATGAGAATGGTATGTGTCACATGTCTGTCCTGTCTTGTTTTGCACATGTGGTGTTTTGGTTTGTATCTGGGCCTTGTGCTCTTGTCTTTTGTCTGGACCCTACCCTTCTTGTTACCTCATTATTGTTTAATTAACCCCACCTGTTCCCTCCTGATTATGACCCTTTATAATCTCCTTGTGTTTGCAGTCCTGTGCTGGATCGTTGTTTGATGTCTCCTGTTTTCACCGTTGTGCTTCATGTTCAGTTCCAGTTGGTTTGGTATTTTGAGATAGATTTTTTTCCCCCTCGTGGGTTTTTGTTTTGTTTTGTGTTTTGTTTTATTTTATTGTTAATTAAACACCCACTTCTTGCACTTGAGTCCTCACTCCTTTTTCATTTGTACCACACCCTGACAGGTATGTATGGATCTAACTCTGGGGGATATGGTGAATAAGCTAAAGTCCCAAAAAGTCGGCATGTTCATTTAAGCCTTATGCTTTACTGACTGCTACTGAAAACTTTTTGAAATACGCCTGTTATTTTTTTATCTTGTTTTTCCCAAACAAGCTTTGTAGGCGGAGCTAGTGCTACTAGCACTTGCCAACAAGGCACGCTATTTGCACTTGGTGTAAATAGACACTCCTTAAATTAAATTTACTCACAATTTATTTCATGGGGCATATAAAGTAAACACTTTTAAAGTGAAATAACCATCCTAAGATCGTAGTGATAAAAAATAAGTATTAAAGGCACACTATGTAAGATTTTTGGATTAAATTGTCCAAAAACCACTAGAACAATTCTGTCGCTCATAGAATAATTTGATCATAAAGTCCAAATAAAGAATGGCATCTGTAACTAAAAACTGATGATTTGTTGATTTTAAATGACGCTGCATCCTCGCCACTAAATGTTTAGTGTATGTCCAAGATAACTGCTATACTGTTTGTGCAATAAATTCCGTCTAAATTCTTGTCTTCGTGCGCCTTCTCATCGGTCTGAATGAAGACAATGATAGGAAGACAAATTAAAAAAGAAACAACTCAGCCATTTAAATATCACTGCTTTGTCACGTCAAAATCAAACTTGAAATGGCCTGAAAACATGATGACTGTGGGGGGGTTTTAGCAGCTTGGGGAAATTAAAAGTTCATCTCCATGTCTGTGACCAGTGTGTACAAGCTTGATGACTGATGAAAATAAGTTGACTATTAAAAAGAAAGGCATAATTATTATATTGGCATAAATGTAAAAATGTGTAAAACTTTTTAACTTGATGAAATTTATTCTTGGTTTTAATAAATAGAACATTACATAGTTAGTGCAACTAAGGTCTCACTTTTATATGTAATGTTTATTTAATCAGGAAAATTAAGTGTAACAGGGACAAATTTTAAAACACCACCGCACACCACTGATATAAATATAAATGCATTTAGACCACTTAACTTGATTGCTATCAGGATGTGAAGAGACTTTCAACCAGCATTACAAAAATGTTTCTGGAACAAATCACCTACCCTGCCTTTTTTTTTTGGCATCATTTATTATTATTATTATTATTATTAACAAGAAATAAAGAAAATATTATTCATATATTCAAAAAGCTTTTGTCAGCTTGTGGTACCAATATGCAGGAAACCATTTTGTGATAAGCATAAAATAGGAAATGGCATCACAAACAGGATATCATCTAAAGCTTTTCTTTGAAATAGTATGTTTTTCAGAAACGTATAGAACCAACGTGAATATTAACGCAAATGTTATATTTCATGAGTTCTGGACTGGCGACTAGATTTAAAGATTAGTTTTCATTCATTTTCATTCATTGTCATTGTGGTTTTCTCAGGCTTTGCTCTCGGCAGCACTATTGAATCAAAGACCAAAGGCATCTGGATGTGGTGTGTCCCTCACCCCTATAAAAAAGGACACACTCTGGTGCTGCTGGACACAGAGGGACTGGGTGATGTGGACAAGGTGAGGAGGAAGACCATACAGCATCCATAGCAACATTATCTCTATAGTCTACCATCACCTTGTCTTGTGTTTTCACTTTCCATTAACTTTACAGCGCTTAGAGCGTGTAACAAAATCAATCATTTAAGTGACAATTTATTTGCAGGCAGGGAGTCAGAATCAAACATGTATAGTGCACAAGTTTTATGAACTAAATAACGAACACAACTAAACTAACATAAACGCATACAAACAAATCACACATACATGGGTAAGATGGAAAGTGACTGAATGGATTGGAACAGTGGAATGAAGCTATGAAAATACACCTGTGAGAACCATCAGTGACTACAAGCTCCTTTTTCTGAACAAAGGGGTTTACAGCTTTAATTAACTACACAGCGATTTTGTATATCGTACGTTACTTGCATTTGCCTGAGCGGTCGACCATGTGGGTTTCCGGTCACACACACGCACATGGCTTGATGTGTGTGTAGGCCTGCCAGCCTGGCCTGCTTGGCCAGCAGAGGTGACTCGTAGGTCCAGAGAGAGACAACAGATCTGTCCGTCTCTCTTTAAGGTCTGGGAGAACCACACCCCCTAGGGTCGACTTGACCAATGGGATTGTTGGGATTTCCCAGCGGGAAATTCCTCTGTTGGAGATTTTATGGCTCTTTGTTTCAAGCATGCTTGAACTGGGTTTGTGCCCATTTATACTCAACAAACACACACTGCCTTCTATGAGGAAGTGACATACACGAAAGTGTAAGTCGTGAAACGAGCATTAATTTGATAGGAGACACAACATATGAGGTTACATGAACTAGTAGTTTGTTCATAAGATATGCATAAAACAAAATACTATACAAGATACACTTTACAAGACAGTTATAATCATACACACAATGTCCTGGGGTGCATGTTCACTTATAGAACAGTTTTTCTATAAATTAATGCAGGAAAGTCTGTTTAAGGGCTATGGGTCTCCCTATGGCCCTTGTTTTTCACATTCTTTCAAGACATACACAAAGTCTTATCTGATGGTAGCCCTTGTAACTGAGACCTTTCCTGCTCTTTTGGGGGAAGGTCCGTTACTAAGCATAAAGCATTTAAAGCATATTTGTTAAATGTAACAAGTAATTATGTGTCTAAATTTGTCTCAGTCGTCAGGTCTTTTGCTAGTAAAGGTAAATAAGTGGCCACTTATTCTGTAGCTGACGGACTGTTTATGTTTCAGGGGGATGAGAAACATGACACATGGATCTTCTGTCTGGCTGTTCTTCTCAGTAGCACTCTAGTGTACAACAGCTTAGGGGTCATTGACAACATGGCACTGGAAAAGCTGCAGTATCCTTTTCACATGCGCATTAAACAAACAATTAACATGCAAATCCACTGTAATCAATTAAAAACACTCTCTCATAGCATTAGTGTAATTCTTCCTAAACAGCACTGATTGTAGCTACGTTACAGAGCTAACAGAGAACATTCGTGTGAAGGCAGAAGTGAATCAAGACGAGGACCAGTCTGCAGATTTCATGCGCATTTTCCCATTGTTTGTCTGGGCTGTTCGTGACTTCACTCTGGAACTGAAAAAGGGGGATAAAACAATAACATCAGACAAGTATCTGGAGAGCGCATTGACACTCAAACCAGGTGAGATAAAGAGTTGACATTAAACATACACAGTACATACTGTTTTACTAACAGGCAAAACTGCTCTCGCAGACAATGTTTGTCCTGTTGAAAACATTTTAGACCAATTCAAACTAGATTACAGTAAATTATACGATGGTCCTACAGCTACAGTGTGCAGCTAGTGACACACTAGTCATAATTGCATAAATAATGTGTCCAAAATCTCTGAACCCTAATTATTTTATTAATAATTATCATATTTTAGGTAACTCAGCTCAGACTGAGCGGTATAACCTGCCCCGCCGGTGTCTGCGTCATTTCTTTGCGGTGAGAAAGTGCTTTGTGTTCCCTCGGCCGGCTAGTACGCAAAACATGAGGAAAATGGAGCAACTGACCGAGGACGAACTGGAGTCAGAGTTCCTTGAGCAGGCAAAAACTTTTTGCTGTTACATTTATGACAATACAGAGCCAAAAGTTGTCAGTGGAGGTCGTACAATTACTGGAACAGGTGTGTGCCGCCTTTGAATCCCTTATTTATCATTTATAAAAGTTTTGAATCTCTTTTGAGAACCAATGTTCAGTGGACTGTGTATAAAAAAACTAAAACAAATGACTGACTGAACTATCGAGTTGTCTTTCCTTACAGCTCTGGGGAATCTTGCTGAGGTTTATGTAGAGGCGATCCGCAGCGGGAAGGTTCCATGTCTGGAGAACGCAGTTGTGTCTCTGGCTAAGATTCAGAACGTCCGTGCAGTGGATCAGGCCCTGGAGTCCTACATGACCGAGATGCTCTGCACGGCTCAGCTTCCTATGGACCCTGCAGATCTGGCTGACATCCACACAGTCGCAGAGAAGAAGGCCATTGAAGGTTTCATCACCATGTCTTTCAATGACATTGACCAGATCTACCAACAACAGCTCATGGTAAATTTGAATTCTTGTTGTGTTCTATTTTCATTTGCATATTAGCGGTAGCATTTAGCTAACATCATACATTTATAGAAAAGTTCCATGTTTAATACAAGTGAAGCTCCATAATATGGATTACCATAGAAAATAATTGTTAACCTATCCATAAGTTATTAAAAAAAAAAAAAAATGCTGGTAACAAATTCTATTAACTTGCATTAGTACTGAAATATTAATTTACAAACTTATGTGAGTGCTTCTGAACAGAAAAGTCAAAAGAGAACCATCACAAACATCACAAACTCGAATAATGCATGCACAAATGCAAAAATAATGTCTGTTTTTAAGATTTACATATTCCAGTTTCGACAAATTAAAATTAGTAATCTTTAAATGGTGTACATTAAATAATTCACCTTTGTTCTGAATTTATAATAAGTATGAACCTTTAAAACTTTGTAAACAAATTTTAAACTGCAATTTAGCAGATTTAAATCTTGTATACTTTGAAGACCTACCAGAAATAGCGCACCTTCATTCGCAGTGTTACACTTATTTAATAGTGAATATGTGCACAGATTTAAATAATGGAGATGTGCAATATTCCCTTTATCTCAAATAAAAGTATAAACAGTCTCTCTCTCATTGCTTCTCACAATTTAGGGGAAGATTCATAAGGAATATCAAGACTTGTGCCAGCAGAATCATGAAGCGTCTCTCATGCAATGTGAGGAGGTTCTGCGTGAGGTGTTTGATAAACTGGAAAAAGACATTTCTGACGGATTATACATGAAACCTGGAGGATATCGACAGTACAGAGACATGCTCGCACAGCTGGCTGAGGAGTACAGAGCAAGAACACGGTCACAAATAATGGTACAGGACACGCATGCATGCTCTGCTTGTGTTATATTGTTCTAGATGGTCACAAGTACAACAGCACGGAACAGTACTGATAGACCTTAAAGATGCTAGATTAAAGATGACAAACATGAAAAACTCTCAGGTTTGCTCTCGTGTGCTATATTTGAAGTTATGCAAGATATGGAAAATGGTACACAAGTAAGCTGGGCAACTTTTATGGTACTTTAGATTGATTTCCATTTTGGAACTTGAAAGCCATGGTAATTAAGAACTTTTCAAAAAAAAAATAACAGCATCAACATTCCTCTTTGTTGCAACATGCGGGTTAATAAATTATAAAAATGTTGATATATTTGGGTGAACTATTCCTTTAAGTATGATTTGTTTCTATCAAAACAACACTCCCAATTTTAAGAAACAGATATTTTGAATGATTAGAAATGTTTTTTTCCACAGTGTGAGGAAGTGTTCAGTATGTATTTGAAAGCAAAGGAAGCGGTTGGAAATATGATTCTACAAGCCGACCAATCTCTCGGTGCAGCGGAACAGGAAAAAGAGGGTACAATTCATATCAGCTATACACTTTTCTGTCAATCAAGGCTCTCATGATACACGAGCCTATACATTGACTTCAGTCAGAGAACAGAAACAAACCGATTTTGTGATTAACTTATAGCTGCAGTAGCTCACACTTTCATTACTATATAATTATATTGTGTATGTGTATTGTTTAGCTGTTGGGTGAGAGAGTGTGCAGACTAAACTTTCTCTTTCTCTATACAGTGCAGAGATTAAAGAATGAGATCTTAGAACAGCGGCAAAGAGGCCTAGAGGAACAGAACCGGTTACAAGAGCAGGCGTTTAAGGACATGCAGAGAACCCATGATGAACATATGAATCAGATCATTCATCAGATGGAGAGAGAGCAAGAGAGAATGAGGAGAGACAATGAACAAGTCCTGGAAGCCAAACTGAGGGTAAGAACAGGACATTCACTAAAAACTCTCACATGTTCAATATTGTGTTAAAAGGAGAACATTTTGTAAGTAGAATTAAAAAAAGATCAATCACAATTCGGTATGCAAATCGTTGTAAGAAACGCATGAATTTCATCACAAACTCAGATGTAACTCTAATCGCTGTTGGTGGCCTATTTTTTTAATAGGTGAACGTTAAATGGAATATGGAAGATTTTTAAAATAAAATAAATGCCTAAAGCAGGGGTGTCCAAAGTCCGGCCCAGGGATGAATTTCAACCAGCTCGCAGCTTGTCTATTAAAATATATTATATGTGGCCCGCCACGCATAATTTACACATCGTGCAGTTTCACAATGTCAACACAAGGTGACAGTAATATATTAGATGGGCCCGGTAAACAAACGAAACAGCGCACGACTCACAAGCTCACAAATGTTTTTACTTGCTGAGTGTCTTGATCACACGTCCACTAAACCAGGGGTTTTCAAACTGGGGTCTGGGGACCCCCAGGGGTCCTCCAGAAGGTCCCCGGAAAATTTCAGAGAATACAAAGACAAAGCAAAAATGGTTAAAGTCTATCAAACATTCTAACTGTTTCATTTCTAAATGTTTCTCTCATTTCTTGTTGTATACATACTTTCCAGAATTGTATATGTTTGCTTTGTATCTTTCTAGTGAGTTTTTCTCACTATAGTCCCCTTAATCTTGCTCACTGGGGTTGTAAGGCAGTATTCCTAACGAAGCACGTATGCTGCTTACATACATTTATTGTGAAAGTTGCTTATACAAAAAAAATTATTGAAAAATGTTCTTCAGGTTTATTCATCCAACATTAAGTATAGCCAATTTAAGTTTGGAAACAATATGTTGTATTTATAATGTCACACTTACTATTTATCTAACAGTTTGAATGTATTTTCATACATAAAAATATATAAATGGATTTTAGGAAGGGGGTTCCTCATAAAAGGTTCATCATATTTGGGGGTCCCTGGCATCATAAAGTTTAAAAACGTCTCTGTTACGTATGTAACCTTGGTTCCCTGAGTAGGGAACGAGACACTGGGAACCGTCGCTATGGGAACACCTTCGGTGTGACGAATGTCTGAAGCCCTTATACCATCACGGCAATTGATTGGCTAGTGATGCTTAGCGCCGCCTTAGGAATACGTCATGTATGCTTATATGTGCGCACTAGGCGTCATATCGTCAGATTTTAAAGACGAAGGAAGCTACTACTTGAAGATAGGGGAATGGCCGGAATCGCAGTGTCTCGTTCCCTACTCAGGGAACCAAGGTTACATAAGTTACCGAGACGTTCCCTTTCATAGGTTCACTCAACACTGCGAACCGTTGCTATGGGAACAAAATACCATAACGACTTCACATACCTGAAAGTAGCTGGGAGACCGTGGAAAGCGTCTGCTCAAGCAGATAAAACCTGGGAGCCAGGAGCCATCTTCACGTCCAGACCGCAGAACTTGACAAAGGTGTTTGGAGAGGACCAACCTGCCGCAACACAAATATCTTCCAATATCTTCCATTCCTCTGGTCGAATGAGCGTGTACCCCTAGAGGCGAAGTGAGCCCACGCGCCTCATAGGCCGCCGAAATAATCTCAACCACCCAATGAGACATTCTCTGCTTGGAGACCGCAGATCCTCTGTTTTTACCGCCAAAGCACACAAATAATTGTTCCGATCTGGGCTGTATAGTCGACGTAGATCTTTAACGCCCGCACCGGGCAAAGACCAGAGGGCCACCCATCACTCCCAACCTCTGTGCCAGGAGGGGAAAAAGTCTCCAAAACTACTTGCTGGGAATGAAAAGGGGTCGAAGCGACCTTCGGAATATAACCTGGTCTTGGTCGCAGCACAACTCTAACCAGTCCCGGGACAAAGTCCATACAAGAAGGACTAATAGACGGGGCCTGCAGGTCCCCTATCCTCTTCAGAGTGGACAATGCCATTAAAAGAACGGTTTTAAGGGTCAGAAACTTTTCTGCCACCAGCTCCAAAGGCTCAAAAGGATCACCTGTTAGTCCCTCCAGGATGACAGAAAGATCCCCATGAAGGCCTAAGCCGTCTCGTCCCTTGCAGAAAACGAGAGACCAGGGGGTGACATCCAACCGAAGCACCCTCTACCCTCTAGTGGTTCATGTAGGTGGTCTACATACCGGAAGGTTTGTGGTTCTATCCCCGGTTCCACCTGACCAAGTGTCGAGGTGTCCATGAGCAAGACACCTAACCCCAGCTGCTCCTGACGAGTGTATGAATGAGTGAATGTGAGGCAATATGTAAAGTGCTTTGCAGTCCATTTACCATTGAAATGGTCTCATGTGGAGCAGGCCCAACTGAACCACAGGGGACGTTGCTGCCATAAGGCTCATCAATCTGAGGCAAAGACCAACGTGGACCAGACGGCCTGTCTTGAAATGGCTCAGGCAATCTTGTAGTGACTGCACGTGTGCAAGAGACAACCGTGCCCGCATCACATCAAAATTCAGATCCACAGCCAGAAAAGATGTCTGCTGGCTTGGCAATAAAACACTCTTCTGATGGTTTATGCGTAAACCTAGGCTCCTCAGATGGCGGAGAGCTAAGTCTCGATGAACTACTGCCAATTCCTGGGATTAGGCTAATATCAGCCAATCGTCCAGGTAATTTAATATCCGGACACCCTGGAGCCACAATGGGGCCAGAGCAGTGTCCATACATTTTGTGAAAGTCCGAGGAGCTAAGGCTAGTCCGAATGGAAGGACACGGTACTGGAAAGTTTTCCCTTCGAAAGCAAACCTGAGGAACTTCCTGTGTCTCTTGATGATCTGGATGTGGAAATACGCATCCTTTAGATCGATAGTGACAAACCAATCTCTGGTTCGAACCTGAGACCGAATGGACTTCAACATCAGCATTTTGAATTTGCTGACTCTGAGCACAAGATTCAAACAACTTAAGTCCAGAATCGAACGCAGTCCACCATCCTTTTTGGGCACCACAAAATAACGGCTGTAGAAGCCTGCCTCTGCCTGAGCGGGAGGTATCTCTTCTATAGCACCCTTCTCTAAGAGGGACACAATTTCTTGTCTCAAAGCCAGAGCTTCCCAAGGACGCACTGTCGTGGGAAGAACACCACTGGAAAGAGGTGGGCCTTTGCGGAATTGGATGGTGTAGCCGTGGCGAATAGTACGTAACACCCATTGCGAGATCTCGGGCAGGCGTTGCCACACGGCTCAGTACTCCACTCGGGGCATTAACTGCTCTGTTTTTGGCGCCTGTTGAAATGTGGGCACCAATGTATTTTCTGATTGCAGAGAGCTTCTGGCGTCTGCAGAAACAGGAAGCACATTTGGAGCTGAAACATTCTCTATCATAGAGTGGTCTGTCTGTATAGAGCTCTGAAGCACGAGAGTGGCGGAGGCGTCTAATACAGGGAACTGTCCAACTGACTGATCGGGCTGACCCCCCCATCCCGGCGCTGGGGGGTTTGAATGGCATCATAAACGGGCCACACACATGTGACCCTAAGGTTTTTTCCTGAACTCCAAAGGTTAGAACGTGCGGAGTGTCTGGTATGGTGCTCGTCGATGAGGCCCGGCCTAAAGCTGCCCAAGGCGCATTTAGCGGCGGTACCGTAAAGGCCAGAGCCAGGAGGCCACAATGAGAAAAGGCGAATATGCTTGCGCGGTTCGTCCAAACTCTCCAATGGAGGGCCTGACCTCCGGGGATGAGCGAGCAGTTCAGGAATTATTCTTGGGGACCTGAGAACGAGAGGCTTTGGCCGTCGAAGTCAGGTCAATTCGTCTACGTTGTCGCTGGCGAACTGCTGGGCGAGTCTTAAGATCCCAGTCTCTGCGGGGGGGGTTCCATAGGTGAAGGTTCATTTCGCTGTGCTCACGGGGGTGCTGAAGGGAGGATGAGCGTGAACGAGCCGGAGGCGGTTGCCATTCAAACCCCCTGGACCTGCGCGGGATGAGTTGGTGAAATACGGTGGACTGTTTTTTGCCTCTCAATTTCTCGACCACCGCAGTCACAGACTCTCCAAATAGGCCGTCATTGGAAATGGGGGCGTCTAATAAGAAAAATTTCTCTCTTTCTTTTAATGTCAGTAAGATTAAGCCAAAGGTGGCGCTCCACTGACACCATTCCCACCATGGACCTGCCTACTGCGCGGGCGGTATGCTTGGTAGCTCCTAGCGCCAAGTCAGTTGCCCGTCTGAGCTCTTTAACGGCCTAAGGAGTCATGCCTTCTCCTTAATCCAATAATAATTTTTTCAGTAAGTCTGCTTGATAGGCCTGAAGCACAGCCATAGAGTGAAGGGTAGCTGCTGCTTGCCCAGCTGCCATGTAGGATTTTCCAAGCAAAGAAGACGTAATCCTGCACGGTTTGGAAGGCAGCAGGGGGGCGTGACTTCCAGGATGGAGCTGAAGTCAGCGCTAGATGGGCTGCGAGAGTTTCTTCGACGGCCGGCATCATCGCATAACCATGATCCGCGATTTTGAAAATTTGAGATTAGTAATGTGCGCCGAAAATGGCTGCTTCCAAGACTTCGAAACCTCGTGGTGGAGGTCTTAGAAGAAGGGAAGAGGCCTATGGGGTTGGGTTGGCGCGCGACTCGTGAAAAATCAATCGTCCAACTTAGAGCCTGGTCTTGCGCGGGCTCGTTATCCCATTCCAGCCCAAGCTTATCTACAGCGCGGGTGACTACTTCCAATAGCTCGCTGTACGCCGGGGAAGCGCATTTCTCTTGTCCACTCGGGGGGAGAGAACTACACATATCGCCGCCATAGATAACGCGTCATCATCGAAAAAGCCACAACCAAAACAAATCGTGTCACGAGCTTCTTGGGTAGGCCGCATTTCGGCATGAACGAAAAGAACAGGGTCGGGGAGAGAGAGAGAGAGAAAGAGATCATAATCGGTCTGCTCACTCTCCATGCGCTCCGACTCGCCAACGTCATCCCAAGCATCCATCTCATGTGGTGCCTTGGCGGCCGCAGAAACGGAAAGGCAGGGATTAGACGGGCGGCCTTTAGTAAAGGCTGCGAGCCTTGAGTGCAGCACTTTCAGACGCAGGCTATCGCAGTGTTGACAGTCAGATAGGCTGTTAAGTGCGGCCTGGGCATGCTTAATGCCTAAACATAGCACGCACCTGTCGTGAGTGTTTCCTCCTGCGATGAACCCGCCACACGGGTCGATGCATCTCCTGTAGCTCATCGTGTCTGCTTAGAGGAGTGAAAACTGCTCTGAAAAAGGGGTAGCTAAGAACACGAGAGAAGCTTTCCAACGGGCACAGAAAGATCCGCTTCCTGAAGGAATAAAATCTGACGATATGACGCCTAGCGCGCGCATATAAGCATACATAAAGTATTCCTAAAGTAGGCGCTTAGCATCACTAGCCAATCAATTGGCGTAATGGTATAAGGGCTTCAGACATTCGTCACACCTAAGGTGTTCCCATAGCGACGGTTCGCAGTGTCGAGTGAACCTAAGAGAATCCCTGCACTAAACAGCCTGTGAGAAGTGTTCGAGTTCGGCGTAGAGGTCTCCGGTACAAGCTGCAAATCTCTCTGTGATTTAATTTAGTTTAAACTTAAAGCCAGTTGAAACAGCGCTGACTTAATCAACAACACTAATGTGCAAATCAGGAGAAACACTGAGCCGATTCATTACAAGTACTTGTCAACCAACAATTCACCATCATGGATTTACTGTGGTAACACTAACTGTAACCGTGGTATTTTATCAGAAATGTAGAATATCTCATTTTATTTAATTTTTAATGTAAAATTAGTAAATACAGACAATTGATTTGTCATAAATTTGCAGTTTTGTGCATTTGTATTTAATGTGTTTATAGACTAAATACCATAAAGTCACTAAACGTGTTATGTGTTTAATTGCACACAAATGCGGCGGCGCGCGCTGTAGGACTCTATAATTTCATACTAAAGCACAAAAGAAACCCCGAGCATGCAATGTCATTTATGTTGTCAATTAAGTCATTAAGTTACCAAAAAGGTGATTTAAAGCTGCCTCAAAAGTGTGCATGTATGTATTTGTTATGCGTCACATTTAAGAACAAAAGAAAAATAGGAAAACAATAGTTTTTACTTTTTGGGATTAATCTACATTTATTTTAGAATTTAGTTCGATAACTTTTTTCAATTTCTGTATATTTTTCAAGGTCACAGGTTTGTGAAATTTATTATAATAGGTTTTTGTGAAGATTGCTTTAAGCTTACTTAAATTAAAGTTTATTTTTTACTTGGTTGTTATTTTTTAAAGTCTAATAAATTTTAAAATCGATAGCTCTCAATTATACTGTAATATTGAACGGCTATAATTAATGGTTATATTTGAGAGAAAAAAAAGTTGTATAGAGACAGAGACATCAGTAGTAGTATTGGTATCAGAGATACTGGCCTTGAGTCATAAGAAGATTCCATAAATATTAAAAATATACTTTGTTGTCTGTACATTAATTTGGAGATTAAATATAGTTATTGCAAAATAAATTAATATTTAAAAACTTGAATGTTCAGAAAACCTGTGCGATTTTTTTTTTTTTTTTTTTTTTTTTTTTTTTTTATATCAATTGACAGCAATAATATATAATAGAAAATGAACTGGCCCCCAGGTGTGTCCACAACTTAGAATCTGGCCCCCTTTTAAAAAAGTTTGGACACCCCTGGCCTAAAGGTTTGAATAGAGTCGGTACATTAAGCTTTTTCTGAATTGATTGCAAAGGTGTAATGCTCAAAGTTAGAGGAATATTCAATGTAATGTTTTAAGAATAACAATATATTGCTGCTTGCATTCAGCAACATTTTAGCAAATGTATAATTTGTCATACTGTCTTTAAATGCATATATACAGAATAAACAAATGTAAGAAGTAATGTAGAACATATAAAATGTATATGGGTGATTTTCTGTAACAGTGTGACTTATTGTCTGAGATATATTGTCTGAGTTTACAAATTGCTCTACAGACTGTGTTTTTGACGTTTACTGAATGTGCTTATGGTTTATATTAGGATTAGACGTTCTTTATTCAGGTGCTGTTTGTGTTGCAGGAAAAGGAAACTCTTCTACAGCAGGGCTTCCAGAAGGAGGCTGCCCGGATGCAGAGTGAGATTGACAGCCTGAAAGCAGACATGAATAAACAGGAGACGTCCCAACCCTCCACGATAAGCAAGGTTTTAGATGGTATCGGCACTGCGGCCACTTTGGTCTTGCCAGGCTTCATCCCTAAAGTGGCTGGTTTTGGTCTGTCCTTGCTCTCAAAACTGTTTTGAAAATGGATATACATTATTCACACACTCACCTAAACATAGGCTATATATATATTATTCTCCAACACAGTTTGAATTGTGCAGCAGTTACTTGTCATTGCTTGTGAAATTGAGTTGCTGTTTTCACAGATGCCATTCACATTTAAAGTCTGCCTTTATTTAAAGCTTGGTTATTAACTGCCAATCTTGCAGCAAAATTTGTTATGAACTATAAACAAAGCTGTGATGGGAACTTTCCATGTAACTTTAAAGTGATTCACACAATCTGTGAATCCTGACGTAAATCCTCCTGGGAACCTTCCAATTTATAGGCTGATATTTGGCCATATTGAGACATATTATGACATTGGCCAATATCTGTGTCCAGCTGGCAGATTAACAAAAGCCTTGTCAGTGGACAATAGAGCTGTAATTTCTTTGTGTTTAAAGTTTTAGTTAACAAACCAAGTGATCTTAAACTGACTTATTCACTTTTTTTTATTGTTTTTGTTTGTAATCAGATAGAAAAAAACTGTTCATTTTGACATCCCCATAGGCTAAAAGTGGTCTGTAAAATATAATAAAATATTTAATTTGATTCAGACTGATTGTGTCTTGTACAAAACAGCACATTATGACAGGTTAGTTGAGTAATTTATATATGAGCACATAACTGTATTCCACACAGTAGAGCTTGAAAGTCAGCAAGAGCTACTAAGAGGAGATTAGGTGTAACAGATTTTGACTGAGAAAACTTCTACAGTCCAAATCTTGAGTTTTTAAAGGATGACTTTTGGTTGCAGTTAGGTTCAGTGTAAGAAATTACAACAAAATTCTTCCAAATTAATTTTGATATATTTGGGTGAACTATTCCTTTAAGTATGATTTGTTTCTATCAAAACAACATTCCCACTTTTAAGAAACAGATATTTTGAATGATTAGAAATGTGTTTTTTTTCACAGTGTGAGGAAGTGTTGAGTATGTATTTGAAAGCAAAGGAAGCGGTTGGAAATATGATTCTACAAGCCGACCAATCTCTCGGTGCAGCGGAACAGGAAAAAGAGGGTACAATTCAAATCAGCTATACACTTTTCTGTCAATGAAGGCTCTCATGATACACGAGCCTGTACATTGGATTCAGTCAGAGAACAGAAAAAAAATCTTCTACAGTCCAAATCTTGAGTTTTTAAAGGATGACTTTTGGTTGCAAAAATTCAACAACAAACAAAAATACAACAAAATTCTTGAAAATTAATTTTGAGGTATGACTGTAGTTTTTGTTGAACAGTCTTTCTAAGTAACATTTTACATGTATATAAATTCTAAAAAGCAATTAGCTATTTTAAAAACCAATTGGAAATTCCTGAGAGAACCCATGAGAAATTACCCTTTCGGTTTGTCATGATAGCAAGATTCAAACTTTACATGCAGACATTTCTTGTATTCTGAATCCTCACCCTTGTTCATAATAAAAAATAAATGAAGTGTAGAAGTTGTTTACATCAGCTTCTAAGGCCGAGGTCAGGAGTCAAATTGACTCCAAAAATAGGAAAAGGGGTGTGTGACGAAAACAGTTTCAAGATGTATGAACCTATAAGTTAAATAATAATTAATTTTAATCTGATGAATGTTATGATTGTAACAGATAGTTTGAAGAATACAATGGTTACATCCAAACACAAACAGTAAGAAATGATGGTCTACTAAATACAGGCAAACTTGTATGTCTTACTGCAGTGGTCGGCAACAGGCGGTCCGCAAGGCAAAATTGGCGCGCCAGCAGTAATATCTGGCCCGTGCCTGCAGCCAGATTATTTTGATAGCGGCTGGTTCTGAAATAGATCTGTCATGATAGTGTAAGGGAGGCCAGCTGGTGAGAGCTATGCAGGTAAATCTCACTCCCCTCATGTCAAGAGACGCTCTAGTGACTGATGCTAGAGGTTGCAGCCTTTAGCCTGTTAGAACGTCCAACTCCCATGCGGAAAGACCCGGGTTTGAGCACCTCTTGGAGCGGGTGGTGCGAACCGCAGAGATTACAACAACTGTTGTAACAGCTACTCACAATCGATTTGTCTTCAGTGATTTTGCCATTCAAAAAAAGTACGAGAATGCTGCAAAAACAATGTTTTATTTTGGGATGAATTGAGCTTTTAATTTGAAAAGTTCTGAAAGACATTCAAAAGAGTCTGTTGAATGGATCGCTAGACACGCCTCTAAAATAGCCGTCATGAAATGTGTGGTATGAAACAGTGAAACATTGAAACGTTTGCTTATAACGCGGGGCCTCAGCACCAACACGTGAACAATAACAAATCAAATTCAGCTTCCTTTTTATCAAAAATATTGACAAGACAACCAGCAAAAAAGGTGCCATGCTTCGTCTCGTGGAGCCGTCTGATGCTATATTCTTTACAAACAGCGACAACTTCATTGCAGATAAGACACACCGGCTTTGCATTCACAAAACCAGGTAGGATGAACGCATCCATTCTTTGCATGCCCTATTTTTGGCATACAGATTTCTGTCGTCTTTCCTCTTTTAGACTCTTTGATAGTGCCATTTTCTCTCACCGGCTAGCTTAAATGTAAACATCACTCTGCACGCGACGTAATAGCGTAGGCTACCTCCGGCACGCAAATAAAAAAAAATAATGCAGTTTAGTACGTGAGGATGCCAAGGAATAATTCTGAGTGCAAAAGTAGGCTCCATTGTGTAACAATACACATTTATTATTCACTATATGATAAGAGGAAATAAAACATAGTTCGTTGAGAGCATGACTCAAACATGCCATTAATGGGCTTATTCAAGTCCTCTTTTATTTTTTGAGTTATTTTTATCCATTCTGCATCTCCCACATATGTGTGTTTTAGCAAGGCAGTCTGTGTTGCAAGTTGGTGAATTAAGATACATGCCAGGTTACGTGTCACTACTGCTTTTTAATAATTTTTTAACAGAGTAACACCTTGACTACCAGTTACAAAAGGCCCTGTAACAGTCACAGGCAATTCTAGTTGCATTTTTCATCAATTCATTTCTTAAATTATCATTTGACTATGTTCTGGCCCACCATCTAGTGGCGATTTTTTTTTTGGCTCGATGCCTAACTTGCTTGCCAAACCCTGTCTTACTGCATGCTTAAAACTATGGATTTTCCCATCACCAGCAACACAGTAAATTAGTTTTGTGTACAGTATACTGTAAGAATGTAAATTAGGACATGACTCAATTACAAATTAAATATAATCTTACTAAATAACTTACTGATGATTTATTTTTTATAAGTTATAACTATAAATGATGTAACTATAAACTATAAATCAATTTGTAATTTAACAGAGATTTGCACTGAATGGGTATTTATGGTTTGAGTCCTTTCATCAGGACCTTGTATTGGAGGAAGGAAGGAAGGATGTCTTTTGCAACGCTAAGAATAGGCATTACATATTCCTTCATAAAACCGCCAGAACTTTTCTCCTCCTTTTCTTTTTTAAGATTCTTTATCTCTTCATCTAGAAATTCAGCTTTCTCCCTAAAGCCCTTGTTTAGCATCTCGTCTTGCTCCTTCAGTTTGCTCTCAATGGCTCTGTCCATCTCCTGCTGCTGCTGCTCCAGCTCCTGTTTGAACTTCTCCTCCATCTGCCTCATTCGGTCCTCCTGACGCTCTTTTTCTGCCGCCATCATTCGTTCACTCTCAGTGCGTTTCTCCTGTTCCTCTTTACACTTCTGTTCCAGCAGAGCATTCTTCTCCTTTTCCTCTGTCAGTCAAGATAAAAAAAGAAAAAGATACTAAATACTTAATACAAAACCTCCAGAACCTGAACTCCAAGATGAAACTCTTAGAGATGAAACAGCCTAACGAATTACAAATATTCATAAGGTTAGTAAAGATTTACCTTGAATCTTTCTGTCGTTTTCAGTGAGTTTTGTATCTGTGTAGAGGATGCTGTTTGCTTCAGCTCCTCGATCATTCAGAAACTTATTCAGCATGGCCTCAGCCTGTACACATAAACATAGTATTGGAGCTCATTTATAGAGATAGTCATAACCATATATGTACTCAAAGAACCATTTCGTAAAAACATGGAACGTGTCCTCACCGATACACCTTTGTTGGGTTCTCTGCGGTACTGCTCAATGATGGCGTCTCTGTCTCTGCAGTAGAGTTCATATCCTCCAGACTGACTGTACTCTCCATTCTGCAGCCGTTTATTCATGTCAGAGAACAGATTGTTCAGCAGATCTCTGCACTTTCTCTCTGAGGCCATCTCATTCTCTTTCAGCAGGCCTATATAGTGTACATCTATGTTTTCCTAAACATACATACAGTACATACATCACAATACACACAGGAAAAAGTCATGTTATCTTATGAGTTATTGGTTATATAGCCATCTACGCCCCACTCAAACTTAAAACTCAAAATAAAAAGATATTTTTTTCCTGCACACACAAGGACAACATTTTAAATTGTATTTAGCCGAAGTATTTAAATAATGCATAATGATTAAATTAACAAACATTTGCATATTTAAGAATATAGCTGCATTATGCGTGCACATAATTTTGAATTTGAAACTCACCACCAGTTTTATTATGTATTCTCCTTTTTCATCTTTAAAGGAGCGTTTTATAAACTCAGAGGTGGCCAGACTGCTGAACTTCTGGTGCTCCGAGGAAATATCATCCACATTTACTGGGAACTTATTCTTCACCTGCAAAGACAACATGATTTGTCACTGAATGGCTGTAACAATTAAGTTAAAGTTCTTAAATTAAAACTTCTTAGTATAAAAAAGGCAGAGCTTTATTTATTTACTGAATATTAACATGTTAAATGGATAACATGATTATTTAAACTATTGCCTGCTGTAAGTGACCTGTATATGTATATTTATATTAATTTAATTATTACAATAATCAACATTATTGTAAGAGCCATAATTTGAATAATTATAATTTAACACTAAAAGCACAAATGATTGAGTAGATATTTAAATTAGTTTAGGTTTATGTTATTTATGTAAGTTACGTTTTTGTAAGAAAAATGTCCATATTTAACACGTAAAATATTTAGCTTCTGGAGGGACCGCCTTCCGTATTCAACTTGCGCAAAAAAGTGTAACTGAAGCGCGATGACGTTGGATGTTTATAATGTGTTAAATATGGATATTTTATTAACCCCCTTTATTAAGAAGGCCTGTATTAACCCCCCTGGAGCCGTGTGGATTACTTTTATAATGGATGGATGCACTTTTTTGGGCTTCAAATTTTGGGCTGCCATTCACTGCCATTATAAATCTTGGAAGAGCCAGGACATATTTTAATATAACTCCAATTGTATTTGTCTGAAAGAAGAATGTCATATACACATAGGATGGCTTGAGGGTGAGTAAATTATGGGATAATTAAAATTTTAAGAATAGGGATTTGATGTTCCCTTTATGATTGCCGCATTTCCTTTAAGAACGAAAGAAAGACGGAGCAACACCGTTTTAGACCGGAGTTTATTTTTTGTTTGTTTTTTGATTGTGCAAGAACGTTCAGTAAACGACTGAAACCTGAACAAAGTCAATTCTTTGCCCGAAAGAATAACAAAGGATTATTGCTACTACAATTACATAAAGTCATTATATTAACAGGCAGCTGAGTAACAGCACTGACTAAATATATGAAATTGTGTGTGTCTTACCTCTTCCATCCCACACTGATACACTTTAAAAGCTTCTTCAACAGCTGCCTGGTTCTCTAGATTTGCGAGAGCAATCACTGCATTGTCCAGACAGGGCACTTTCCCACTGCTGATTGTATCCACATAAATCTGCACCAGATGCCCGAGCACTGACAACACACAAACACATCAACATTTTTTCTTTTTTAAATATAAAGGCTTATGTGTCTGAAGTTCACACTCTGAACACTGAAATGTCCCAATAACTGTTACATTGGTAAAACACTCACATTTGCCAGTAACCCTATGTCCTCCTTTCAGTGTTTTTACAGAACTCTTGTGAAAGATGTGGTCACAAAAACGATCCGTGACCTTCAGAAAATCTGGTACAAGGTCCCGTTCTTGTAAACTTTCTAGGCGTATAATGTTTTCAGGCGAGGCTGGAGATGGGAACACGAAACAGTTCCGGGATGGGAAATAATTTCGGATACATTGACGGGGCAGGTTGTAGTCGCTGATTTTCTTACTTACACCTAAATGAGGTTTAGGAGAAAATAACACATTTTACCAAAGAAGATTGTGTCAACTTTTTTTTGTAGACTATTAATTTACATTCACATATTGGGGCTTGATATTTACAATATGTCTGTCTAAAATACCTTTCTTCAGCTGGAGGGCAAACTCAAGGTACCCGTCCTCGGTCACTTTCTTTCCATCAATTACCAGTTCCAAGGTGAAATCTCTAACTACCCAGATGAATGATGGGAAAAAAAGCACAAATTTGGAATCCTCCTCTTCCTCCTCGTCTCCTGCTTCTGCCGATCTGATTTTGATCTGCTCGGCGAGCTCACTAACATAGCTGCAGCACATTGAGAAATAACAGCATCTTGCAAAGGTTGTATAAATTAAAGAGGGTCTTACATGTGGCAGATTAAAGGATACTGCAGATTTTCCACTGCATTGTTATCGATGGTGCCGCGGCTGTTGTACACCAGAGTGCTGCTGAGCAGAACAGCCAGAGAAAAAATCCAGCCATCATTCTTAGAGTCTCCCTGAAACACAATGTCTTTAAAATCAAAGCATCGACCATATAACAATAATTCTACAGCTCTATCCTTGTCCTCACCTTGTCCACATCTCCCAGTCCCTCTGTGTCCAGCAGCACCAGAGTGTGTCCTTCTTTTTTGGGGTGAGGGACACACCACATCCAGATGCCTTTGGTCTTTGATTCAATAGTGTTGCCGAGAGCAAAGCCTGAGACAATTACAGTTTTTATTATTATTATTATTAGCATGATGTAGCTAATATTCACACATTAATTTGGGGTGTCTACACAATTCTTTCACCTGACTGTTGTCCTGCCAGGCGGTTCATAAGGTAGGACTTCCCCGTACGATAGAGTCCCACCACAGACACCACCACCACCGGCTCCTTGATTCTACTCAGGAGCTCAATGGCATCCTTACAGACGCAGAGAGATCCGTTCACATTCTCCACCAAACAAATGGGCGAAGGCATTAATCTGGCATTAGACATGCTGGCTCTCTCTCTAGTTCTTCCTGTTTGCTAAAGGGGGGGGGGGGGGAATGTGTTTACTGTAAACAAAATGTATAAAACCTGTAGACACAACATACCTCAAAACAATGCATTCTTCATGGACTCTCAGATATACTCTACCATTTACATTCTGTGTTAGCCATTAAAAATGTTTGTTTTATCTCTATAAAAACAGTATGAAATGATCACTGGTATGTTATTGTCATCTTGTTAATGCTTACCTAGTTAATTATGTTCTTAAAACTCACATGGTTCATTATGTTACTAGCCTGGATGCCAGCCGAACTTAGCCCCGCCCACAACATTTGAGGTCGGGAAGTTCGGTCTGGACTTGATCCGTTATGGAGTAACTATGCCCGAACAGGAGCTGTTCAGACCAATCAAATTGTCAGGGCGGGCTTTATACGATGATTGACAGATGATCAACAGTAATGTAATCAGCTACATCATCAAAGAGCGCTTGGGTTGAATTTGTTCTAATCCTAAACGGAGAACTTGTTTGTATATGCATTCACCTTTACCATTTCTCTCAAAAATGATGATCGTGTTGGTAAGTAGGCTACTCCATGTATCCTTAAATTATTTTTACAACACAGACAAAGATCGTTTACACTCATCTTCTTCCAGTGCGCGTGCAGTTGAGTTCTGTTGACAACTATGCATTAGTGATGTGTCGTTCATGAACGATTCGTTCTTTTTGAACTAATCTTAAATATGACTCGGGAACAACAAGTTGTCTCAGAAAGCGATTCATTCATTTTGTGTTGACCGTGCATGCGCTACAGGCCATCGGTTCTGTACAGGATTTTGCATTCAGCCTATGGGGCTGTGAGTTGGTGAACGAATGACTCGAACCCGAAGACTGGAGAGGTGAACTAATCAATTCTGTTTTCGGGACTGCATGCATTGCATATGGGGCTGTCCCGGCCTGGATCAGACACTGATGACGGAACTAACGGCTCAAACCCGAAGACAGGAGAGGTGTACTCTTTCCAGGGAACAGACGTGATTAAATGTGAACTGACAAAAGAAAGAACGACTCTGATTCGGAGGTGAGGTTAACTAACAGACTGCATAGCCTGAAGACCCAGCTAAGCAATTTAAGAATCATTTCTTTCTTTTGTTTGGCCTTGGCTGCATAATTAATTTTTTATTCCAAATGTGATCAACGTTTGCATAAGTACTAGCTGTGTTGGGGGAATTTAACGTGTGACATTTTAATTATATTCTGCTGAAATGAACGAAATGACTTTTGTCATTTTGCTGAATGATTTGTTAATTTTGCTGAACGAGATTCAAAGATCAGAGTCCGTAAAATGATCCGAACTTCCCACTACTACTATGCTTCGCTCAACATGCGTCACTTACTCCGTTGCTCTGATTGGTTGTAGGCCTATCCAATTGAGTGCAGAGGCATTTTCTTTCCTGGTTCGGTTGAAACATGCCCCATAATCACAGCCCAATGGAGCAGTATCAGACTCATATTTTGACTAGAATTGAGTATGACGACGTCAAGCTATTATGTTACAAGAATTATGATTTCATTATAATAGTTGGTTTATTTGCATGATCACATATTGATTATAAAGGGCAAAGGTCAATGTCTTAGAGTAACTTTGTCTTTCTGATTTTCAACACTGCTAAGGTGGAGAAAGAATCTACAATAATAACACATTGGCAGTTGCAATTAAGCTTGAGACTAGTGGCAACTATTGCTGCCCACTTTCATTTAGCCAGCCCATTTGACATCATTGCAACACCCCAACAGGCCTACAATTAAATTATATATTATTAATAATTTATTATAATGATATAACAGCCATAATACATTAAAACCGGTAAATATTATGATATTAAATGATATTTTGTGCGGGAGTGCGAGCATAATGTAAATGTCTATTATGTTTTCCGAGCCCTCGTGCGCCGCCTAAAGGAAAGTAATTTTGGACTCAGGAACAGTTATCAGCCACAGATTTCAAAGCCAAAAGGGATGTGTTTTTTTAAGTCGGATATTCACATATTTAGAATGTCCATTACTAAGCGTTAAATAGGCTAATAACTATTTAAATAATAGCGTCATATAATCATTAAATTAAAATATAATTAAATGTCAATAAAATGTGCACAATTATAAAAGTCTTGAGTGGACAGGACATACTGATTAAAGTTTTATATATATATATTTGTATTTTTTGATGAATGCCAAAGATAAATAAAAAGCCAAGAAAGTTACTTACATGACTCCAAGTGTATAACGTGTCTTGACTGTAGGACGAATCGATGCTCTTCCCTCCACGATAGGCTACTTCTCACAGAACAGAATCGCCGGTCTTATTTACCACAACGTTGGTGTTGTTTTTCAGTATCCGCCCATATAGATTTAGAGCCGAGTTGACGTTAAACGGTCGATTTCTGGGAAACTATATCCAGAGCAGCGACCAAACCCCAAACCGAACCGGCGTTGTTTCGCTTTTAGTTTCACTTTCGTGTCAGCATCACTGATTCGCCAATGAGAGAAAAGGCCTCGTCTCTGTGCCATTTATGGTGAAGAAGATATTAACAACAATGTGTCGCACAGGAGGAGCCCGTGAGCAGTTGTTTTGAGACTTTATGAACATTAGGCTACAGCGGCCAAAGAGGCCTCACTAACGAGGTTTTAAACACATTTTTACTTCATCTGCCTGTCGGTAGGTAATAATAATATTTGCTTTATTAATTATGTTGTACAATCACGAGAACGCCGCCAGTTAACACACGCGGTGTGTTGTTTATTGTGTGTATCATTGCAACCCTTAATCTTTTTATTTGATTATTGTTCGGGAACCAATTGCTAATGTTCTAGGATAATTATTTTTAGCATCTATGTTGTATAAACAGAATACTTAAAGTTTTGTTTTGTGGGGCGACCTAATTAGAATGTTTTAATAGGTCACAATATTTGCGATTTGAAAGCCAAAATGCATAATAATCAGATTAACGTTGAAAGGTTGAAATATCGCTTACTTTTCACTGGTGAGAATGTTAAATCTGGTTTAAGCGAAGTGTCCACTATCCACGTGCACACGCACCCTGAAGTACCGACTAATGAATCACATATCTGTTTATCAATTTCTTTAATGAATAATGACCTTTAGACTTGAGGTTAAATATAGGCTGTAGTATGTATTTTAGAAACTTTTCATATTTGAGACAACGTTTAAACTTTGAATAACGTGTACACTGCTCAGCAACGTAAAATAGCCACGCGCTGTAAGAACGTCTGTTTTTTTCTCAGAGTCATGGCGTTCGGCGGGTTGATGTGCGCTCCGGTGTGTCTTATTGAAAACGATGAAAATGAGAAGTTGCGTGTGAGGAAACAGGCCAAAGACATACTGGATGGGATCAAGGAGCCGGTGGTAGTGGTGTCTGTGGTGGGACTCTATCGTACGGGGAAGTCCTACCTTATGAACCGCCTGGCAGGACAACAGTCCGGTGAGGAAAAACTGATTGAAGTCTCTCGAGTGCAGTACATGCATATAGACACAGCATATGCATGTGTCAATATCTAAAACAGTAACTGTGTTAATGAGAACATTATGGAAGAATTACATCATAAAACAATATAGTCTAATAATAAAACTATATAGTAGTCTAATTAGAGAAATATTAAAATGATAAAAGAAAAATAATAGGTGTATGATTAATTGTGTGTGTCCAAATCCAGCGGCAACCTCCCCCAGTTTCTCTTGAAGCCAATACGGAAGTGACTTTAACTGCAATTCATCGACAGGCTTCAGAAGGGAGCAGAAACTCATTGAGCCCCATGTTAAAATGCCCAACTTTACAGCAGAAAAAAACCTGTTTACAGCCTGGTACAAATTGTGGTTTTGGTCTATACAGCTAATTTTGCCCTTCATGACAACTGTGAGGGTGGTGAATTTTTTTTTATAACTCATTCGTTTAAATTATATTAAGCTTTAAAGTTTTGCATAATTAAGGGCATGGCCACTTGAGTGACAGATGGATTGCTGCTGCTGTCACTACCATAGAGATGTAAACGTAGATGCCTCATTTGACCGCTCCAGGCACGTCGACGCGCCACCATTTTAGAACGGTCAACACACGTCAATACTTCAGATGCTGTCATCACTCACATGAAAAAAAAAAAAACACTGCGTATGGGATCAGATTCCCGTCTAATGTATTGCGGTCATGGTCACGCATAAAAAAATAATAAGCGTGAATCAAAATTTTTAAAACGTGTAAATATAACGCACAAAACTGAAAAATTAATGCAAACCAGAATCACAAACAACGGTCACGGAAATAAAAATAATAAGCGTGAATTAATCATTTAAACAAGTTTAAAATTATATTGCTCAAAACTGAAACATGAATTCAAAATGATCTGAATCGTTTTGGGTTAATGTAATTGTGCTTACCATCTGTGGCCCAGTTTGCGTAGAAAGAGCGGTAATATTAGTGGAGAGCGCCTTTCTGAAAATTTTTCTGAAGCTCATTCTGCTTAGCTGCTATATTTGCTTATTATTATTTATTAAATCCAGGCAATTGGTTGATAAAACATTGATTAAAATTAAGATACAATTTATACAAAACGAAATTCACTTTTCAACGGCTTTCAACTAAACTTAATGAAGTGGTCAAAATCATTTCTGTCCCCCATGTCTTCTGACATGCGCATCTTATGATGTGTCCTGTTCACTTTTCATAATCAACGTAGATTAAATAAAAAAAAAAAAAAATTTAAACCATATGAAACTAAATACGTGTTTTAATGGCTAAAAGTAGCCTTTAGTAGGCTACAGTACAGAGAAATTTCATGTCGGAGTGGGATTTGAGCGCATGTCGTTTTACCGGTGAGCGGTTCATGAGTGGAGCTCCGTTCCGCTCACATGTTCTGGTAAGGTAGGCAGGTTTTTTGCGTTCATTTATTACTTCCTGTAACTGTGCAGGCTCTTTTATTGTATATGACAGTGTAAACAGCTAAATAACCCTTTTATTTAAAGGTTTAATGTAGGCCCTAGTCCAGTGCATTACGATTGCAAGAAGGATCAATAATGTAAAAAGTGTGATATGCAGTCAAATGTCCCAGTGTGTATGTTGTTTAAACGAGTGTTCTCACCGCTATGCTTGTTGTGCTTCCTGGAGTTTTGACGTTTTATAGACTCGATATTGTCTCTTATTCAAATGTGGTGCAATTTCTTCGTTACATTCCATCACTGGCTGCGAAAAATTATTTCTTTGGAATGAGAGTGGCAATAACCAACTAGTTGGGATCATGACCATTTGACCAATTTATTTCTGATTAACCTCTCTAAAATGTCGATTGTATAAATTAATATATTTAATAATATATGCATGATTGTAAACTAGACCTAATATATTTCCTTGCAGAGACAGTGGGCCTATAGTGAACGCTCGCAGCCAAGCGTCAGTAAGCACCCAGTCGTGATCACTTTCATTTTGCTTTAATTGTGAGAACCCCCCCTAAAACTTCTATTATACAAAAGAATAGATTCCTAAGATTATATTCATAACAATAAAATAATGTATTTCCTTGCAGATACAGTGATAGAGAACGCGTTATACTTATAGCTCAACAGCGGCTGGTTGAACTGAGCGGCATGAGTCGCATTGGAGTGACGTCAACTTCCCTCTTCGATTGATTGGCTGAGGATGAGCTGTCAATCTAGAACTAGTGGACCAATGGTGATGCTAAGACCCGCCCTGATTTACATGAAACTCTAAAGGCAACATTTGGAAATGCAAGAACAGAATGTGGAAACAAGTGCAAAGGAGAAAAGAGCACAGGCATACAAAAAATTAAAATAAGAGCAGAAAACAAGATTTTGTGTGCGATTCAGATAATTTTGAATTCATTTTTCCGTTTTGAGCAATATAATTTTAAACTTGTTTAAATGTTTGATTCACGCTTATTATTTTTCGATGCATGACCGCAATACATTAGGCGGGAATCTGATCCCATAACATGCTCAGCCTCTGTAAAACCCAGCGCAATTTAAATTCCCGAAGAAATGGGATAACCTTTCACAGGTGAGAATGTGTTGGTTTGTGTTTTTATAGCCTATGTATTAACTCAATATTACAGGTTTTTAACTACGGTTACTTTTTAATGTCATGTTAGGTAACGCGTTCATGTATTGTGTTAGTTTAGCAATTATAATGTTTGGATCTACACAAAAACACGTAACATTTGTTAGTTATTAACAGGCTTCACGGTTCTTGAATTTCAGACACAGTATTTCAAGGACTGGAAATTATGTGAAAACAAACATTGGCCTTTGAAAGTGCTTAAATTAAACTAAATTTAAGAGTAGTTAAAGAAGAGAAACCGACATATTTCTGCTGTTCCATAAGTGCGCCCTACTGTCAGAGAGTGAAAGTGCATTTTCATTCAGCCAGTCTGCTGCCGTTGCTGTTCAGACTAATGCAAAAGAAAAAACCCTGTTTTTACACAGCTTACACGCAGTGTTGTAAATGTTAACTGTTGGATCGATAAGCTATGTGCATTCAAATAATGTAGAATAATATTGTATCTAGAATATTATATTTAATCATATTTTAAATAAATGTATAATAATTTATAATTTTGACTCCTAATTTATCATTTTCCATGTTCTTAAAAACGGTTTAAATTCAGTTATGTGATGTTGATCATTTTTTTAAAGCTTTTTTTATAAAACGATTGCAAAACAGGATAATTTTTGAGAATTTAAGCTTTCAAATAATACCTATGATGATTACTTAAAATATGGTTTGAATAAATAGGCTATATTGATGTTTATTAAACACATTACTAGCTAATTTATTACTATTTTTATTATTTATTTATTTTGATGGCTGATTGGATGATGGTTTATGATTTCTTTCCAATTAACTTGTTTATAATGAGTTCACTGCTTTCATTAAAAGCTGAACAATGTGTCTGTAGGGTTCTCCTGATGATCAACAATATTAATGATGTTAAGATCTTTAACCAATATTTTTAGCATATGCAGAATTATCTACCATTAATGCTAAACTAAATCCTATAAAATCATCTGCTTCAGTCTATTGCAGATATAGATATTAATTTCATACATGCATGCGTATAACTACGGTTGCAGAAGCACAGGCAACATTTGAATGTTCACAAAGCGCGTTCTCAACCGGCTTTGACCGTTCGAAAATGGTGGACGGCTCAGGGGCCACACCCACAATTTCCATAAGTCCGGACGGGAGTGCCGGATCATACCCCGAGCTTGAGTCAGCAGGTCTGGTCTGAGGGGAACCTCCCACGGAGGGCCGACTAACAGACTGACCGGGTCTAAAAAACAAATCTGAGTGGGCCAGCGAGTGCCACCAACAATAGGTGTCTTACTTTGTCCATTCGCACTCTGAGCAGCACCGCTGAGAGCAAGCAAATCGATGGAAAGGCAAAAAGACTGGTTCTGGGCCATGTATGGGCCAGAGCATCTATCCCCAGAGGCGACAGCGGTGACAGGGAAAACCAGAGTGGACAGTGCATAGTCGTGCTCGAAGCGAACAAATCAACTTCCGCTCGACCGAACCTCTGCCATATGCGGCCCACTGCCTGAGGATGCAACTTCCAAAATCCGGGATCCAAGCCCTGCCTCGAGAGTAGGTCCGCCCATAGGTTCAAATGACCCGGAATGTGAACTGCTATGACTGACAGAAAACTGGTCTGCGCCCAGAGAAACACACACTCTGCCAGCCTGTTCAGGGGACGAGAGCATAGCCCTCCCTGACAATTCAGGTACAGTATTACAATCATGTTGTCCGTCCTGACCAATACATGACACCCCTTCAGATGGGGTAAGAACCGTTTGAGTGCCAGAAACACTGCTAGCAACTAGTCAACCACGATGCACTTCACTCCAGACTTCAAAGGTCGGGCGTCCTTGATAAACCACCCCCAGCCCGTAAGGGATGCGCCTGTCGTGATCGTCTTGCAATGACAGAGCGTCCCTAACTGAACTCCTCTGCGGAGCAGCGGGAGCCTCTGTCCATGGATGCAGAGCATCTTTGTGTAACCAGAACTTTGCAGAAAGGTTGGCAATGAAGTGAGATCCCCTTACTCTTGACCCACCATTGGAATGGTATCATGTGGAGCAGGCCCAACTGAACTACAGGGGACGCTGCTGCCATAAGGCCCATCAGTCTGTGGCATAGACAAACATGGACTAGACGACCTGTCTTGAAATGACTCAGACAGTCTTGTAGTGACTGTACGTGTGCGGGAGACAATCGTGCCTGCATCACGCCAAAATCTAGATCCACACCCAGGAAAGTTGTTTGCTGACTTGGTAGCAAAATACTCTTCTGAAGGTTTATGCGTAAACCTAAGCTCCTCAAATGGCAGAGAACTAAGTCTCGATGAACTACTGCCAATTCCTGGGGTTGAGCTAATATCAGCCAGTCGTCCAGGTAGTTCAAGATCCGGACGCCCTGGAGCCGCAATGGGGCCAGAGCAGCGTCCATACATTTCATAAATGTCCAAGGAGCTAAGGCTAGTCCGAATGGAAGGACACGGTATTGGTAAGCTTTGCCCTCAAAAGCAAACCTGAGGGACTTTCTGTGTCTCTTGACGATCTGGATGTGGAAGTACGCATCCTTTAGATCGATGGTCAGATTGGTCACAAACCAATCTCCGGTTCGAACCTGAGACTTCAACGAAGAATGGACTTCAACGTCAGCATTTTGAATTTGCTCACTCTGAAGCAAGTCCAAAATCGGACGTAATCCACCATCCTTTTTGGGCACAACAAAATAATGGCTGTAGAAGCCTGCCTCTGCCTGAGTGGGGGGTATCTCTTCTATAGCCACTCTCTCTAAAAGAGACACAATTTCCGGTCTCAAGTGAAAGTGCCCTTTTCATCGTGCTGCGGTGCCCCTGCGAACGGAATTTCTATCGAGGGGGACCCCGCCTGGAACGATTCTTACCAACACAAGAAACTCCCCCCAACAACCAAACAACCCAATCCTCCCCCGGAACGCAGTTGACCCTGCCCCCGCGGAGGTCTGTGCACGCCACTGCCTCCAGGTCAGGTTTGAAAACCACTGGTCTAGTGGAGTCCATGCTTCGATGGGTCAGGGCTGTTTTGGCAGCAAAAAGGGGACCAACACAATATTAGGAAGGTGGTCATAATGTTATACCTGATGTGTGTGTGCACGTGTGCGTAGGATGCCTAAGGTGACAAATGTTTGTCATTTTCTCAGGCTTTGCTCTCGGCAGCACTATTGAATCAAAGACAAAAGGCATCTGGATGTGGTGTGTCCCTCACCCCTATAAAGAAGGACACACTCTGGTGCTGCTGGACACAGAGGGACTGGGTGATGTAAAGAAGGTGAGGAGGAAGACCATACAGCATCCACAGTGAAGTTTCCATCGCAAATATCTCCACTGCAACAAAATGTACCATAATTTCAGCATGACTAATTTTATTATTTACAGTGCTTGCAAGAATTTTTATTTGATTTTTTATTAACTATTTCTCACATTGTGTGCTGTTGTAGTAAAGGGAAATGTATGGCCACTTATTCTGTAGCTGACAGACTGTTTGTTTCAGGGGGATGAGAAACATGACACATGGATCTTCTGTCTGGCTGTTCTTCTCAGTAGCACTCTAGTGTACAACAGCTTAGGGGTCATTGACAACATGGCACTGGAAAAGCTGCAGTATCCTTTTCACATGCGCATTATACAAACAATTAACATGCAAATCCACTGTAATCAATTAAAAACACTCTCTCATAGCATTAGTGTAATTCTTCCTAAACAGCGCTGAATGTAGCTACATTACAGAGCTGACTGAGAACATTCGTGTGAAGGCAGAAATGAGTCAAGACAAGGATGATTCTGCAGATTACATGCGCATTTTCCCATCGTTTGTCTGGGCTGTTCGTGACTTCACTCTAGAACTGAAAATGGGTGATAAACCAATAACATCAGACGAGTATCTGGAGAGTGCATTGACACTCAAACCAGGTGAGATAAAGAGTTGACATTAAACATACACAGTACACACAATATACACACATTACCTACATTCATTACCTTTTTGACTGCAAGGCCCCCATTTGTCCAAGACAATATTCGCAAGCCCTCATCTTGGTTGAGAGCTTTAGCAGATTCTGAAGAATACAGTAGAATTAGCTGGTCTATGCTGTTCTATTCAGCAAGGATTAGTAATTATGTTGTACATATACTGCCCGGCCAAAAAAAGGTCAGTTTGGATCTAAATAGGCAAATGCTTAAGAGTCTATGACCGGATCTTTATTGCAGTGATTAATTTGTTTCTAGCATGTTGTTTGGCAACAGTTCTTTTAACTCTAATTGATGGAGTGTGTATTTTTTTATTTCCTAAACAACCTTGTAGGAAGAGAGTGAGACAGGGGCAATCGATGCACATCTTGATGGAAATCTTTTTTCTTTTTTTTTTGTCAAGATGTGCATCAATTTTTGGCCAAGATCTTGTATTGACAATGCAAGAGTCCAGCACTCTGTAAAGTCTCCTCCAGCACATCCCATAGACTTTCAATGAATTTAAGGTCTGGACTCAGAGGTGCCATTTCATGTGTGAAAATTATTCTTCATGCTACCTCCCAACCATTCTTTCACAATTTGAGCCTGATGAATCTTGACATTGTCATCCTGGCATCCTGGCATATGGCCATGATATGTCTTCCTACAAGGTTGTTTAAGAAATAAAAAGCTACACACTCCAATTAGTTTCTAGCATATAACATGCTAGAAACATAATAATCACTGCAATAATGATCCAGTCATAGACTCATTTGCCAATTTAAATCCAAACAGCGACTTTTTTTGGCCGGGCAGTGTATAATAAGATGTAGCAGTTCAATTACAGCAGCTTTTTTTTTTTAAATGTTGTTTCTTATTTTAGGTAACTCTGCTCTGACTGAGCAGTTTAACCTGCCCCGCCGGTGCCTGCGTCATTTCTTTGCAGTGAGGAAGTGCTTTGTGTTCCCTCGGCCGGCTAGTACGCAAAATATGAGAAGAATGGAGGAGCTGACAGAGAAAGATCTGGATTCAGAGTTCCTTGAGCAGGCAAACACCTTCTGCCATTACATTTATGACGAAGCAGATCCAAAAACTGTCAACGGAGGCTGTACAATTACTGGAACTGGTGTGTACTTTCACAGAAACCCTTGTAGAAGAACTGTTGCAGCAACTTTAAGCAGCACTTACAGCAGTTTTAAGCAGATAAATAAGTTTGTAGAGATTTAATGAAATGTGAAAACCCAAATGACTGACTGAACTATTGAGTTGTGTTTCCGGACAGCTCTGGGGAATCTTGCTGAGGTTTATGTAGAGGCGATCCGCAGCGGGAAGGTTCCATGTCTGGAGAACGCAGTTGTGTCTCTGTCTAAGATTCAGAACGTCCGTGCAGTGGATCAGGCCCTGGAGTCCTACATGACTGAGATGCTCTGCACGGCTCAGCTTCCTATGGACCCTGCAGATCTGGCTGACATCCACACAGTGGCAGAGAAGAAGGCCATAGAAAGCTTCATCACCATGTCTTTCAATGACAATGACCAGATCTACCAAAAAGAGCTTATGGTAAAGTACCCACTGACACATTCAAATTAAACAGCACATCTATGCGAAGGCAGAGCACAAATTTGAATCCTAACAGTTTCTTACCTTTCCTATGTTTCTTTCTATTGCTTTAGGGGAAAATGTATGATGAATATCAACAGATGTGCCAGCAGAATCAGGAAGAATCTATCATACAGTGTAAGGCTGTTCTGCATAATGTGTTTGATAAACTGGAAAAAGGCATTTCTGGCGGATTATACCTGAAACCTGAAGGATACCGACAGTACAGAGACATGCTCGCACAGCTAGCTGAAGAATACAGGGCAAGAACACGGTCACAAATAATGGTATATAATTTTTCACAAAGATCCATTGTGACAGATAAAAACTTAACATTCTCAGGAACTCTTAAAATTTGATAACTCTTACAGCACTATTCTAGTTTAAAAATGTCCCCAAAAATCCCACTATAAAAGTGGTCCACACACCTCAAGTGCTATATTACGCAAAGACATATGATAACTTTGCATGAGGAACAGACCAATTTTTCAATTATTTAATGAAAATTACACAAAGGTGTCAAATGGCTTTAGAAGATTTGGAATATAGCACTCAAGTTGTATGGGTCAGTGTTATTTTTGTATTGTTTATATATTAGTATAGTATTTATTAATCTTTTGAAATAGCTTTTACTTTTATATTTTCAGTTTTATTTTAATTTTAGTTTAAAGGGGTCATTGGATGCCCATTTTCCACAAGTTGGTATGATTCTTTAGGGTCTTCATGTAAAGTCTGTAACATACCTCAGTGTTTCTGTAAACAACATCCTTTTTTACCTCCTCAAAAACAGCTCTGTTCACAGCGACCCTTTTTCTGTGCATGTCTCTTTAAATGACAATGAGCTACTGCTCATCTCACCCCTCTCTTCCGTGGGGCATGAAGTGCTGCCCTGGCGGACACTGTACAACTGGCTGAGGACAAATCTGCTAATATGGGACAGTATGTCAGCGGTTGTGGGCGGAGCATGAGCAATATGACATCATATTGCTCAGAAAATTTAACTGCTTGATTGAGAGTGTTTAGGCTTTTTGAGGATTAAAAAAAGGAGTGAATGAATTTTTATTATTGTAGGGTGGTTGTGTCCACACACTGCAAAGACACATTTACAGTACTGTGCAAGAGTCTTAGGCACGTTGGTATTTTCACACGAAAAATATTTTTAAGCCAGTTATTTATATATTTTACTATAGTGTGTCAGTAGGAAATATCAGTTTATATTTCCAACCATTCATTTTGCAATTAATTGTAATAATCCAGTGAGATTTTTTTCATTTTTTTTATGCACAAGAAGTCTGATAGCAGCCGGTATGATCTGATCTCACCATCATTGAGTCTGTCTGTGATTACATGAAGAAACAGAAAAAACTGAGACAGACTAAATCCAGAAAAACTAAGGCAACGTCTCCCAGACACTTGAGGAAACCTACCTGCAAAACTACAGTACTGTGAAAAGTTTAGGCACTTGTCAGAATTCTTTAAAGTGAGAATGCTGTCAAAAATAATAACATAAATAGCTTTTATTTATGAATTAACTTCTATTAACTAAATCAAATCGGTATTTGGGGTGACCACCCTTTGCGTTTAAAACGGCTTTTGTCACCTGCATCTATTCCTACACCTATTCATGTAGTTTTGCAGTGTCTTGGAGACGTTGCCTCAGTTCTTCTGGATTTAGTCTGTCTCAGTTTTTTCTGTTTCTTCATGTAATCACAGACAGACTCGATGATGGTGAGATCAGATCATACCGGCTGCTATCAGACTTCTTGTGCATAAAAAAAAAAAATCTCACTGGATTATTACAATTAATTACAAAATTAATGTTTGGAAATGTAAACTGATATTTCCTACTGACACACTACAGTAAAAGATATAAATAACTGGCTTAAAAACATTTTTCGAGTGAAAATACCAACGTGCCTAAGACTTTTGCACAGTACTGTATATGCAAACACCATATAATTTTGTGAATTTGTGAATTTTGCATCCGATGACCCCTTTAAGTTTTAGCAATTTTATGTGCTTTTGTCTTTTATTTATATATATATATATATATATATATATATATATATATATATATATATATATATATATGATTTATTTTATTTCGGTTTAAGAAACTGTAGTACTTTAACTTATTTTATTTGTTAGTTTGTCAGCTTTTTTCAATTAACAAAAATAAATTTGTAATAGTTTTAAAGGATTAGTTCACTTCAAAATTAAAATTTCCTGATATTTTACTCACCCCCATCTCATCCAAGATGTTCATGCCTTTCTTCAGTCGAAAAAAGAAATTAAGTTTGAGGAAAACATTCCAGGATTTTTCTTCCCATCACAGACTTCCATGGCAACCAAAATAGGGCTTCAGAGGCTCTGCGCGAACCCAGATGAGGAATAGGGTCATATCTAGCGAAACAATCATTTTCCAAAAAAAAAAAAAGAATATACTTTTTAACCTAAATTGCTCATCTTGCGCTGCTCTGCGACGTGCCAAGGATTGCGCAATCACGTCGAAAAGGTCACGGTAGACATAGGCAGAATACCGCCCCCGTGTTTACAAAGCGCACATGTGAAGACTAATACAAACGTCCTTTAGCAAAAAAAGGTAAAACAACGATGTCGGATGATTTTGAAGTTGAAGATGGAGTGTTTTTTGGTAAAGGGCGTTTGTACTAGTCCTCACACATTCACTTGGGGCAGTACTTCTGCCTACGTCTAGCGTGACCTCTGCGACGTGATTGCGCAATCCTTGGCACGTCGCAGAGCAATTTAGGTTAAAAAGTATATTCATTTTTATAAATTTTTTTAAATGACTGATCATTTCGCTAGATAAGACCCTATTCCTCGTCTGGGATCGTGCAGAGCCTCTGAAGCCCTTCAAAGCACTTTGAAACTGCATTGATTTGGACCTTCAACATTTTGGTTGCCATGGAAGTCTATGATGGGGAGAAGAATCCTGGAATGTTTTCCTCAAACTTAATTTCTTAAGAAAGAAAGAAAGAAAGACATGAACATCTTGGATGAGATGGGGGTGAGTAAAATATCAGGAAATTTTAATTTTGAAGTGAACTAATCCTTTAATTAACAACAAAAAAACACGTATGGATTACTTGCCATTTTTGTCCTATTTTAAACATGTAATAAGTCACAAGAAACCCGTTTTAAATGGTACCTGACATTTCTTTTTCAGAGTGAAGAAGTGTTGAGCAAGTTTTTGAAAGCAAAGGAAGAGGTTGGAAATATGATTCTACAAGCCGACCAATCTCTCGGGGCAGCGGAACAGGAAAAAGAGGGTACAATTCAAATCAGCTATACACTTTTCTATCATTCAACCACAAGGCTTTCAATGATACACAGTATGGTATAATGACTAATAAATGCAGGGTTCGTAAGGTCATGAAAAACCTGGAAAAGTAGTGGAATTTTAAAATAGCAATTCCCAGGCCTGGAAAAGTTTTGGAAAAGTCATGGAAATTTGTTTCAAAATATTTATATAATAGAATATATGTTTAAGTGATAATATTGGTTAAACAAACTTTGAAACTTCGTAAACATACTTTGTTCCTTCGATCCACCTGACTGCTGCATTCTGTCAGATTTCCTTTTGTGCGTTGAGCATTATAACCAATCACACGCGTTTCTGTCGAGCGTGATGGCCAATCAGAAGCGTTCAGATTAGTCATCACCGAAACTAAGAGTTTTGTTCAGTGTGTGCTGCTGAAACTCGTGAATTCTCCCGTCATCATAAACAACACAGTGCAGATTGGATGTAAGAGATTCATGTCGCAGTGTCGTCAGCTTCCGTGGTTTTAACGAGAGTGTTTGTGAGAGCGCTTAAACTCGCGCTAGCCCCAAGTCCCAGTAAGTTATGGACAGCCTCACGATCGGTCACATGCTCTGCTCACTTTCTGTATAGTTTATTCCGGTTAATATAATTTATTCATCATTATGGTAAGATCATATGAGGTCTTTACAATAATTCATAAATGTTTGTAAGATTGTTTTATCTGCGTAGTCAGAATATGACGTGCAGTTTCCCCAAACACAAAAACATTTGTGTCTATTAATCGACGACATAAATATACTGATTTTGATATTACAATATCAAGAGCATTAACTGACAATAATGACTCTGTAAAGAGTGTTAATTTTATAATTTGAGTTATAATTCAGATGCAGCTTCTGTTCCACCTGTGCAGTGTAAAGATGGCTTTTGTTAACAAGCATTTTTTTTTTGGTAACAGTCTATGTAGTATTCTGATTGATTTAAGTAATTAGTTAAATTAAAATATTTGACAAACGACAACACAGCTAATCATAAAAAAATGCACTTATAAATAAATAAAAATGCTCCTGGAAATCAATTGCAAGGAGCCCCTTAATGGAAAAGTTAATTCCTGACCCCTGGCATGGGGGAACGTCTGGCAGTTGCAGTTTGTATAGGTGAAAATTGCAGAAATTAAAAAATAAACGTGGCTGTTTTTGTGAAATTTAAATAAGGACTTTATCTTGTTAATGATTGATGGTTTTCCAATGAGATGAATGGTATAGGAGGCAAAGCTGTTTTAAAATCTTCTTGGTTACCCAAATTTGTATTCTAAAAGTTTGTCTCTGGCACTGCCACCTTGTAAAGTTACTGTCAGTGTTACTGGACACTTTGATTTACTTCTTCATCATTGTTGCCTCCCATGTGATTTGACATTTGAACATGGATTTTTATTCTTATTTTACATGTATACACAGACGTTTCATGTAAGGTTAGGTCATGAATATTTGCCTAAAAGTCATGAAAAAATCAATCATGGAAAAGTCATGGAAATGTATTGGTAGAAATGCGTACGAACCCTGTAAATGGTTATGGCAATTGATTATCACGCTGTCCTAAGTCCATCTAAATTGCATATATGCACACCTGCATACATCAGGCTGGTGGTGTATGTGGGGATAGTTAGTGAAGATGTTAGGTCAGAATGAGTTTATTAAACCCTCTCTATTTCTCTATACAGTGCAGAGATTAAAGAATCAGATCCTAGAGCAGCGGCAAAGAGGCCTAGAGGAACAGAACCGGTTACAGAAGCAGGCGTTTAAAGACATGCAGAGAACCCATGATGAACATGTGAATCAGATCATTCGTCAGATGGAGAGAGAGCAAGAGAGAATGAGAAGAGACAATGAACGAGTCCTGAAAGCCAAACTGAGGGTAAGAACAGTACTTAAAGGATTAGTTCACTTTTAAATAAACTTTTGCTGATAATTTACTCACCCCCATGTCATCCAAGATGTCCATGTCTTTCTTTCTTCAGTCGAAAAGAAATTAAGGTTTTTGATAAAAACATTCCAGGATTTTTCTCCATATAATTGACTTCAATGGGCACCAAACAATTCAAGGTCCAAATGACAGTTTCAGTGCAGCTTCAAAGGGCTTTAAACGATACCAGAAGATCACTAAGGGTCTTATCTAGCGAAACGATCGGTCATTTAAAAAATAAATTAAAAAGTTTAAGTTTTATAAGCACAAATGCTCGCCTTGCTCTGTTCTGTGATGCGCGTTCGTGGCGTCACGTAATACGCAATTACGTTGAAAAGGTCATCGACGTTTGACTTAGTATGTGCACGTTCAACTTGTAAACACAGGAGCTGCGTCCAAATGCGCATACTATCCATACTAAATAGTATTCGAAAACAGAATTAGTATGTCCCAAATCATAGTATGTTGAAAAGAGTATTCCAAAGATACCAGGATGGTCTACTATTTCCGGTCAGAATTCGAAGTGCAGATCGACGCACACTCTAACGGCTGATATTGCCCACAACCCATTGCGAGTTGGACGAGGATTCGATTAGAACTACAAACTACAAACTACAAACATGACGGATGTGCGAGTCCGACGGTTAGGTAGAGAGGTTTAGATAAAGGGGTTTGAGCGATCAATTATCAGTATTTAACCTGACGAAAATATATTTATTCAATGTTATCCACATTATATTTCACCTGCAGCAGCATTGTGAACTTTTGTAATGATACGTTTGACCATTAACTTTTAAATGCATCATTATATTTAAACTGCAAACACATGAGGGAAGTCTCTTCATTAAAGACCCACAAATGGCAGATCAACGTGCTACTACATTTCTCTCCGATAAGGTAGGAATTTAAACTGAATGTGGAGGATTTTAACTGTGATGATGATTGACAGGGCAGTTTAAACGGTGACGGGATGCACGTAACTTAAGCGACAGAGTCCGTTATAGATGACGAAGTAGTATGTCCCAAAGCTTGCATACTCTTCTGCTACACACTCAAAGGTATGTACTTTTTCTTCACAAAAAGAGTACATACTTTTAGGTCGTAGCACAAGTAGGCGAATTGGGACACAGCACTATGGTAAACAACTGACTCGGTACTTCTGCCTACATCAAGCGTGACCTTTTCAACGTAACAGAACAGAGCAAGGCGAGCATTTGTGCTTATAAAACAAACTTTTTTTTTATTTTTTAAATGACAGATCGCTTCACTAGATTAGACCCTTATTCATCGTCTGGTATCGTTTAAAGCCCTTTGAAGCTGCACTGAAACTGTCATTTGGCCCTTAAACCGTTTGGTGCCCATTGAAGTCCATTATATGGAGAAAAATCCCGGAATGTTTTCATCAAAAACTTAATTTCTTTTTGACTGAAGAAAGAAAGACATGGACATCTTGGATGACATGGGGGTGAGTAAAATATCAGCAAAAGTTTATTTAAAAGTGAACTAATCCTTTAATTTCAAAACGTTCTTTTGTTGTGCTCCAGAGAATTTAAAGGTCAAAGTCAGGGTTAGCAATTCTTTAATTTGTGTCTGTTTGTATTGTATTGCAGGAGAAGGATGCTCTTCTACAGAAAGGCTTAGAGCAGCAAGCCTCCCACATGCAGAGACAGATTGACCGCCTACGATTAGAAATGGATAAAGAAAAGAAGTCAGAACCATCCAGAATCACCCGGGTTTTTGATGGTATCAGTGCTGCAGCAGAATTAATTGTGCCAAGCTTTGTCCCTAAATTTATTGGCCGTGGTCTGTCTGCAGTCGCGAAATGGTTCAGTTAAGAGCAGTTTTTGCATCTCTCACACCTGCCATTCACACCAATGACTATAACGATAACTACAACCCCATTTCCAGAAAAGATGGGACATTTTGTAAAATACAATAAAACCAAGAATCTGTTCTCTTCTCTTGACCTTTATTTAACTGACAAACGTACAAAGAAAAGTGTTCCAATGTTTTCACTGACCAACTTAATTGTATTCTGTAAATATAAACAAAATTTGATTGCTGCAACTCACTCCTAAAAAGTTGGGAGGGACGCAAAATACAAGTGAAAAGATTATAGAATGTTATAGATGTTAAATCGTTTTGAAACCTTCCACAATTAGCAGGTGAATTGTTAATGGGTGAGGGTATTGTAATTTGGTATAAAAGGAGCATCTCAGTCTTTGCAAACGTGATGTGACCTTTGGGCCCTCAGATGGTATTGCATGAGAAACCAAATACAGCAGTGTGGGATCGGGAGTACATTGGAAAAACCATTGCCACTCAACACAACGAAGCCACTGCATCAAGAATTGCAACGCTGATCTCTTATGCAAGGAAAAAGCTTTAAATCAATTCTATGCATAGATGCTGCTGAGTTCTCTGGGCCCAAGCTCATCTTGGATGGTCCAAAAGACAGTGGAACTGTGTGCTGTGGTCAGATGGTGGTCATGTTTCAGCTTGCTTTTGGGAAAAATGGACATTGAATTCTCAGGCCCAAAGACGAATGGGTCCATCCAGACTTTCATCAGCGACAAGATGCAAAAGCAAGTAGTGCATCAGTGCAAACAGCATGGGTGACTTGCATCTGTGAGAAGGTACCATTGATGTGGAGGCTTATATTGGGATTGTAAAGAGACATATACTGCCATCAAGATGATATCTTTCCTGGGAAGCAAGACAATGCCAGGCCTCATTCTGCACGTGCTACAACAGAGTGGTTTCTATACACTATATGCTACACCGTAGTAGGGATGCGCTTGACTGGCCTGCCTGCAGTCCAGATCTCTCTTACTGAAAATGTATGGCCCATCATGAAAAGGAGAATCAGACCCTGACAACCACAGCAGCTGTCATGTGTCAGGCAATATTCGGCGAAAATTTCACTTACAAAACTCCAGGCAAATGTATCCTCAATTCCCAAACGATTAAAAAAAATGCAATTAAAAGGAAAGGTGATGTGACTTTTTGGAGTGTGCTGCAGCCATCAAAATCTAAATAGGTTTATATTTACAAAATACAATTACGTTGTTCAGTGAAAACATTGGAAATCTTTGTATTTTTGTAAGTTAAATAAAGGTCAAAGATAATTATCGATCACAGATTGATTTAATTGAATTTTACAAATGGTCTCAACTTTTCTGGAAATGCAGTTGTATATTAGTATACAGGGAGTGCAGAATTATTAGGCAAGTTGTATTTTTGAGGATTAATTTTATTATTGAACAACAACCATGTTCTCAATGAACACAAAAAACTCATTAATATCAAAGCTGAATATTTTTGTATCAATATTTTAAGTAGTTTTTAGTTTTAGCTATTTTAGGGGGATATCTGTGTGTGCAGGTGACTATTACTGTGCATAATTATTAGGCAACTTAACAAAAAACAAATTTATACCCATTTCAATTATTTATTTTTACCAGTGAAACCAATATAACATCTCAACATTCACAAATATACATTTCTGACATTCAAAAACCAAACAAAAACAAATCAGTGACCAATATAGCCACCTTTCTTTGCAAGGACACTCAAAAGCCTGCCATCCATGGATTCTGTCAGTGTTTTGATCTGTTCACCATCAACATTGCGTGCAGCAGCAACCACAGCCTCCCAGACACTGTTCAGAGAGGTGTACTGTTTTCCCTCCTTGTAAATCGCACATTTGATGATGGACCACAGGTTCTCAATGGGGTTCAGATCAGGTGAACAAGGAGGCCATATCATTAGATTTTCTTCTTTTATACCCTTTCTTGCCAGCCACGCTGTGGAGTACTTGGACGCGTGTGATGGAGCATTGTCCTGCATGAAAATCATGTTTTTCTTGAAGGATGCAGACTTCTTCCTGTACCACTGCCTGAAGAAGGTGTCTTCCAGAAACTGGCAGTAGGACTGGGAGTTGAGCTTGACTCCATCCTCAACCCGAAAAGGCCCCACAAGCTCATCTTTGATGATACCAGCCCAAACCAGTACTCCACCTCCACCTTGCTGGCGTCTGAGTCGGACTGGAGCTCTCTGCCCTTTACCAATCCAGCCACGGGCCCATCCATCTGGCCCATCAAGACTCACTCTCATTTCATCAGTCCATAAAACCTTAGAAAAATCAGTCTTGAGATATTTCTTGGCCCAGTCTTGACGTTTCAGCTTGTGTGTCTTGTTCAGTGGTGGTCGACTTTCTGCCTTTCTTACCTTGGCCATGTCTCTGAGTATTGCACACCTTGTGCTTTTGGGCACTCCAGTGATGTTGCAGCTCTGAAATATGGCCAAACTGGTGGCAAGTGGCATCTTGGCAGCTGCCGATTGACTTTTCTCAGTTCACGGGCAGTTATTTTGCGCCTTGGTTTTTCCACACGCTTCTTGCGACCCTGTTGACTATTTTGAATGAAACGCTTGATTGTTCGATGATCACGCTTCAGAAGCTTGGCTATTTTAAGACTGCTGCATCCCTCCGCAATATATCTCACTATTTTTGACTTTTCTGAGCCTGTCAAGTCCTTCTTTTGACCCATTTTGCCAAAGGAAAGGAAGTTGCCTAATAATTATGCACACCTGATATAGGGTGTTGATGTCATTAGACCACACCCCTTCTCATTACAGAGATGCACATCACCTAATATGCTTAATTGGTAGTAGGCTTTCCAGCCTATACAGCTTGGAGTAAGACAACATGCATAACGAGGACGATGTGGTCAAAATACTCATTTGCCTAATAATTCTGCACTCCCTGTATTGTTCCTCTGTGCCATTAACATTATAGTTGTGGTGTGAACTCTGCTATTTCTTTAAATTTACAACTATTTTTAAAAATATATTTTATTATAGTTGTCATTCTTGGTAGGAATGGGCCTTAAGCCTCCAAGCAATCAGGAATACAGTACTTTCAGTGTTATTTATTCTGGTGAATCCTGATGTAAAAAAAAAACTTTTTAAAAAGCTGCCATTTAAAAACTATTGCTAAAAGTAATTGATGGCTTGAAACTGCAAAAAAAAAAAAAAAAAATAGCACTGATCACCTAAAAATCACCTAAAAAAATTGCCTCTTCACTGGATATCATGAATACACCAATCAGCTTACAGGAGGGATTTTGTTATGCAGTCATAGATCTCATAGAGATTCTTTTGATCAGTCTTTTATTTGCTCAAGAGATCTGAACATTACATAAATTGTCCTATAAATGCAGTCGTGTATGTTATAGCCTGTCCTACAGCCGTCCTATAGTTCAGAGCCAGACATCAGCCTCCTAAGCGTGTCTGACGACTCCGCTCGAACCCAGGGCTCTGTAGTGGCTGTATCAATGGAACTGGGCCTGCCAGGAGATGGCAGAGTAAAACGCTCATCGCAATGACCAGCTTCATCTTCATCATCATCAGAGCAGCCCCCTAAACACATAATTGAAATAAGTTCTGCATCTTAAAAGAATCACAGAACATACAAAGAGACATACACACACCTGCTGTGGTGTTGTGATGACCGAAGGCTTGAAGTCTCTTAATCCTGAGTGTGTTTGTGTCTCTGAGTTTCGTCATACTGAAGGAATGCTGCTGTACCGGTTGCTTTTCTGCAGCCTAAACACACATGTACACATTGACATATTTTCCACATTATATTGAAGTCATATATAAAGCATGCGTATGTACGTCATATGCAAAACAAAAGAATGGGAATAATATAGTGACAAAATCTAAACCCAAGTATGCTAGTTACTTCAAGGTCACAACCCTAGATTACAGCTCCTGACATTGTGCGATTTTGGGCGCAGCCACTCTAGGTAGGAGTAAGTAATTATTTCACGGCTGCTAAAAAAAAGTATGTTCTATATAGTATGAATGTAATCCGGACATACTACGTTTGCCATGTTGTTATTATCATGTGACCTACAGTGTCAGTTGTGTCGCTTCACTGCCATTCACAAAGCCTCTCCTGTGGCCTCATGGGATAGTAAAGTATCCATCGTGCACACTTCAGAATTTTGCCAGAAGAAGTAGGTCATCCGGGTACTTTTAGCTTATTCTTTTATGAGTACTGTGAATTTGGACATACTTCTTTTGTCACATACAGATTTCGCCTACTATATAGTAGGGAAGTATGCAATTTTGGATGCCAGCCAACTGACTTCATGAGGTGCATCCTGGGATGCTATCAGTATTAAAACAGTACTCAAACAAATGTATTTAAAAACATTTAAAACTTAAAATATAAGTTTTAAGGCAAATATAAATTGTGAACAATATTTGCAATATTATTACTACAATATTGCAATATTATATATGATTTGTGTATTATTTCTGATCAAACGGTCATTTTGAATTTTATTTAAAAAATATTTATTTGTATTTGGGGTAGATAAAATGCTAGCTATAAAACAGCAAAGCAGTTAAATATTGAAAGTGTTATTTTTAGCACCATCATTTTGACCACAGAAACATTTCTCAGAAAATATAATGCAAGATGCTGTTGATGTTGGTTTTTGTGTAAGAGTGTTTAACATTTGCATATTATTGTGTTATTGAGTTGTGTGAAATGTAGTTGAGTTCTTTTTAGGTATCAGACAATTCACGTTTGTTCAAAATATCTGTAATAGTGAATCAACTGACACATGAAGAAAAAACAACTGACAATAAAAATGGCATGCAATTTTTTCAGTATAAATTGTACTGTATTCTATAAGACTTTGAAGCCACTATACAGAAATATGTTTAGATGTGAATTACCTGAAGATTTGCTAGTCTGCGTCGTTCTCGTGCAGATGGCTTAGCAGATTTCCTCTCAACATCTGGAGGAAGTGGGAAAGCAACTCCATTCTGATCTAATGATAAATAATAAGACAACTGTACACCAACAGAAAGCAATCAACAGTGAAATGTTTGAAAAGTGTGTTCATATTCTTGGTTTGATATTTTGTTATTTAATGCAAAAACATGCATACATTTTTAAGTGTGCCTTAAGTATCAAAAATTTTGGGGCCACTGTATATAATGAAATAACAGTTTTTTAGTTAAACTCAAACAATTAAAGAACGTGTGTGATCTCACTGATAAATTCACTCTCTGACAGAAGCACAGATCCTCGTCCCCCCTCAACATCTCTGTTCCTCTGTGTGATAGAAAAACAGAACTGCCATGTTAAACATCATTCAGTCTTAACTCAGGATTTAAAGGGCTTCACAAGTACTTCTGGAACTGCAGAATACAACGGAAATAACAAGCACAGGAAATAAAAAAGACCGTCTTACATTCATAGTGAGAGAGGAAGACTGCCGTGTTCTAGGAAGAGGCATAAAGGGATCTGGAAATATGAAAAAAAGAGTGTCGTGTCAGTGTCTGCATTAAAAGATGACGTGAGCTCTCATTTCAGTCACAATATTTAATTGTAGCCAACTACAAATTACTTTAGTATGATTTGACCTGCTTTATAGTGAAAGAAATACCAACAGACATACTTTGCCAATTCTTACCCCTGTACATGATGTCATCGGTTTTCTTTGAGCTAATTGGCTCAGTGCCACGGGAGGAGGGGCCTCGAACAGGCAGACGCAAGCGCGCCATGTCAAACACATCCACCCTGGGCCTAAAACCACACACACAATGCTATATTATGAAGATAGTCAAAGCTTTTCACAATGTTGCTTATATAAAACCGCAAGTGCATAGTACAAATATTATAGACAATTTATTGAAGAAAATTCATTAAAAGTAAACTTTTTCTAGAGGATATAAAAAAATGTGTTATTTATATGTATTGCACATTGACAATGAAGTTTTACTGGACTGGAACGTCATATTGTATTAATGTATCCATACTAACCAACCAGCATCCAGGACCAGAACTATTGTTTAAAGTTATAAAATGTTTGTGAATATGATATTTTTGGATACATTAAGCATTTCTGAATGAAAACCTTACATTGGGTAAGACCAGAGTACCTGAACTCTGAAAAGCTAAGCTGCCATTTGAGTTATTTTTGATTTGTGTGTATATCTTTTAGATCAGTTTTATAGTCATGCAATCCTAGAATTCGTTGGCCGTATTTCTGTTATGTAAACAAAACATCACATTTTATGCATCATACTTCCTAAGTATCATTTCCTTCCAGACAGTAAAATTATAACCCATTAGTTTGAGAAATCACAGACAATTACTTGATGTACAACTGTAGTGACCTGCTGTATTCATGTACAGTAGGTTGACAAACAGGTCACGTGTGGCAAATTATTAAAACATTCCTTTAGTGTCACTTTAAACATTACACACTCATAACAGCACACTGTACCTGTCAGTAAAGGGGGAGGGGAGAGGCTCCCACTCTGTCTGCAATATCTGCTCCTCCAGACGCCATTGTTCACTGCGTAGACGTCTTCTTAACACACTCAGCTCATTAACAACCTCACTTCTGTCTTCTAAAGAGAAGACAAACAAATACAGTAAACCCTCAAAAATGGACTTTTGAGGAATGTATTAGCTAATTTATAAGCAGACCAAACAAATAATCTAAAAAGGTTCATAACCAGACCAAAATAATAATCTAAAAATGGCAAATTAATAATCTAAAATCACCTACACTGTAGGCCAGGGACTTCCCATAATTAATAATGGCTTGACAATGGATAGATTAAATCATTTTAAAAATCAAATCTAAAATTAACTATTTCTGTAAGGGTCAGATTTAGGGTATAGCAAATATTATTAGCTTAATATAAAAAACATTAAAAGTCAATAGGACATTCTCATCATGATATTACTCTCTGTTCTCTGATGGTTTCTGTGCTCTGGAGATGGTGGAGTCCGAAACGGAGAGAAATCCTGAAGAATGTACAGAAATAATTGAGTGAGAAGAGAACATGTGTTTTTACAATGTCTGTTTGTTCAAGTAAGTGTCTTGAGTGTAACGGAGTGTTACTGTAGCATTTGAAGGGTTGCGGTGTTTATTCTGTAAGGTAGGGATAGGAGGGGATGGCGCACGTTGAACCTAGAAAAACATCACAACAACAAAACAGTCACACACAATCACTACTTCTAAGGACAGCAGATTTAGTTCTATCATGGCAACTCAGTTTAGCATAGTAATGGATATCACAATGTTGATATGTTTGGTCCTGGCAGAATAGATCTGCTAGGCTGCTGCTGCAGAGCAAGTACGGGACTTGCTATTGCCAATACATACATGACACGCAAGAAAGACATGCTGCTGCTGTACAATATAGCATACATGAACTACCTATAGCAGATCTATACATGTGGAGCTGGGGAGGGTGGAGGGTTTCTGAAAGCGTGCTGCAACTGCTGCAGCAAATTATGACCAAGTATTTGAATGTTGAGCAACCTGCTGCTCATTGGCTACTGATACAGCAGGAACCAATCAGCTGTGCCCTACAGAGCAGCGGTTCTCAAAGTGGGGGTCTGTGACCATTAGCCAAGGGGTGTGTGAAATAATTTGCTATAGGCCTACTGTATTTTCCGGACTATAATTCGTATTTGTATCGTCTAAAACGTGCTTATATTCTAAATTGATAATTTAACGTCAAATAAGCCAAAAGTTGAAACTGTTTATATTCAATTCAATTCAGATTTTTTTTTGTATAGCGCTTTTCACAATACATATCGTTTCAAAGCAGCTTTACAGAAAATGCATGCATCTATATTACAATTTAGAGTGATCTGTTATCAGAGGTGACTGTGTCCGAGTTATGAATTTCAGAAATGTACATATACAAATCACACAGTTAGCTAACAATGTATTAATAAACAATGTATTAATTTAAGGCAATTTAAACAAAGAGCTCATTGAAGTAAAGAATACATGTTGTAACAAATGACTAGGACTATTTTCATATCTGTGAACATTACTGTGATAGTATTTTTAAATATAATAATAAAATGTGACTGATAACCCGATGTGATTTATCTATTTTTTTTTTTATCAACAACTTGCATTTGACCTGGTGTGACTACTCGGGTGCAACTTATTTTCCGGAAAATGCTGTATTATTGAAAAGTGCATATGTACAGATAGGGACCGTGTGCGCCAATAAAACAAGCATATTGTGTTCATTACTGCCAGTCTCCCACCCACATTTATTTTAGGTTTAATAACTGTTATAATTATAAAGGGGTCCTTGGAATATGTTCTACTCTATAAGGGATCCCTGGCCCCAAAAAGTTTGAGATCCCCTGCTATAGAGAATGATGTGACTGCAGCAGATTGAGTTAAAGGGATAGTTCACCCAAAAATGAATATTCTGTCATCATTTAGTCACCCTCAAGTTGTTCCAAACCTGTATAAATGTATTTGTTCTGCTGAACACAAAGGAAGATATTTGGAAGAATGTTTGTAACTAAGCAGATCTCGGCCCCCATTAGTAGGAAAAAAAAACACTATGGTAGTCAATGGCTGCCGAGATCTGCTTGGTTACAAACATTCTTCCAAATATTGTCCTTTTGTGTTCAGCAGAATAAAAATTCATACAGGTTTGGAACAACTTGAGGGTGAGTAAATGATGACAGAATTTTCATTTTTGGGAGAACTATCCCTTTAAGGACCTATCAGCTGGCGCCATCTAGAGTTTCATGACAGAACTTTGTATCTATGCTAAAACACATATACAGCTTATGTGAAATATAGCTCACTGCAGTAAATTCACATCCACACTCAGAGAGAACCACACACCTGTTGCAGCCGTATTTGTCTCTCTTGCTCTTCCTGTTTTCGGAGAGCTGCTCTCTGTTTCTCTTCTTCATCTTTTTTCTTTTTCTCTGCATCTCTCCGTCTCTCCTCCGCCAGACGAACAAGTTCTTCATTCTTCAGTTTTTGCTGCAAAAAATATCATAAGTTTGCTTAAATTCAGTGGTGCTGGTCACTGAGATGGTGTTAGATCATCAGGAGTGCTTATGCACTCACTGCAAAATGAGACACGACAACATGCATTTAATGCCATTTCTTTACTTAAATTTTCTTTATTTGTATGGCAAAATGTGATTTAAAGTGAGTGTTTATCACTGTTAAATAATCACAATTAAATCAATTGTTTAGATTAGACCACGACTAGGAGATTTTTAATAATTGCATTAGACCACTGATATTAAAAATGTCCATTGGAAAATACTTTGCATGTATAAATTGGTGCAGAACCATTTCATATTTTTTGCCATTAAATATATATTAAAATTTTATAATATACTATATTAAATCCAGTTCTACAATTTAATCTAAATATATTACAAATAAAACCTCTACAATCTACAAAAAATCAATCATTTTCAAATTACAAGCAAATTTAACCATCACAACATTATAATACACAGAATGAAGATGGACATTCATTTTGATAATTGCTAAATAGAACATTTAACTGTGTTATTAAATTATTAGTGTTTTTAAACATTAACTTTAAGTAAGAGTTAGGAAAGCTAAACAAAACATGAAAAAATGAGCATGCATAAAATTTAATATCCACTATTCACTAATACTGAAATTGACTCTGTGATACATTGTGCATCCCAAAAAATACCACAGACAGGAGTGCGTGTCAGTCTGACCTCCATCTCTCTGCGTTTCCTGCTCTCCTGCTCCTCTTCATACTCTCTCCTGATTTTCTCTCTCTGTTCTGCCAGTCGTCTGTCCTCCCTCTCCTCCTCTGCCCTCATCCGCTCTCTCTCCTCCGCTTGCTTCCTTCGCTTCTCTTCCATCTAATGCCACACACACACACACACACATAGAAAAAAAACATACAAAGATCATTATAGTGTTTATGTACAGGTACAGTGGGGTCCAAAAGTTTTAAAATTGAACCACACTGAAAATCTGTGATTCAATATCTAATTTAATCCGGAATATTTATGAATAGGAGTGTGATGAGTCTGTATGTTCATGTATATACACTAATTTATAAAAGTCTCTTATGCTCACCAAGGCTGTATTTAAATCAGTAACATTGTGAAATATTATTACAATTTAAAAATTACTTTTCTATTTTAATGTATTTTAAAATGTAATTTGTCCCGTGATGACACAGCTGAATTTTCAGCACCATTACTCCAGTCCTCAGAGTCACATGATCCCGATTTTGGTGCTCAATTCTTATTATCATCTTGAAAAGCAGCTTAATATTTTTGTGGAAACTTTGATACATTTTGATAATTTTTTTCAGGATTCTTTGATGAATAAAACCTTTAAAATATTGGTAAAATGTAAAATCAATTTCATGTGTCCTTGCTGGATAAAAGCATTAACTTTAAAAAATATTAGCAACCCCAAACTTTTGAACAGCAGTGCATATGTGTACCTGGTGTTTCAGGTAAGCTTTGTATTGGTCTTGATCCAGTAGTTGCTGGGGTGACAGCATCTGATTGAACACATTTCCTCTTGCAAACTGTGGAGTGTGTGCCTCAACAAAACCTTTAGATACACACACATACAACTTAGTTGAGAATGTAAACATTTGCTAAAAACACATCATATGTGTTTGCATGTGAACTAAAACACGTGTGCTAGAATGTTACCAGGCCTCTCCGGTCTTTGTGCTCCTGCTGCTGCATTCGAAAGGTGCATCTGCTTCAGATCAGCTACACACACACACACACACAAACACATCATTTCTATAGCCAAACTTTCCATAACTAACAGATTAGCTGGAGATAGTCATAGTAAATAAGTCATACTGATTAGATTTCCAGTGCTGTCTCTGAGTGGTGCACCAGCTCCTCCCCTTCCCCAGGGTTCATATGCTCTCATATCAGCTTCAAGTTCTGCATCCAGTCTTCTCTTCTCCTCTCTGTCCACCCTCCTCTGTGCGGCCCGTTCCTCTATCTACTCACGAGGCACACACACACACACACACACAAATAAACTAACTAAAATGCTGGAAATCTTCATTAAGAAGCATTCTATTGCACTTTTCCAAGTAGAAAGACTAGACAAATAAATGCACAGCCATATTTAACAGACACACCCACTGTTGACTATATCATAAAGAAATACTGTGTAATATGCAATAAGACACACACCTGCTTTCTGAGCTCCTCTTTATAGCCGAGTCTGTTCTTCTGAGCATCATGTGCAGGAAACACAGAAAGACCTGAACCCACACCTTCATTTTCACCCAGAAACCTCCTGAAACACACACAAGCAAATGCAAAACACAATACCCCTCAAATTTCAAAGATGTGTATTAGCTGTGTGCATACAGGCATATGGTTTAAAAGTGTATCTTTGATGGTGAAAAAAGGCTGAAGAAAGTATAGCAAGGTTTTGGTAATTAGGCTGAGAGTTTGGTCTGAATTGGTAGTAAATGCTTTTCAATTAAAAGGCACAATATGTAAGATTTTTGGATTAAAATATCCACAAACCACTAGAACAATGTTATATATTTTGTTGACTCATGTACTTACATTATCCTAAATATTTTCAAGAGAAATAAATCCAGAGAAATAAGCAATTTTAACCAGGACACGGACTGTGTCCGTGTGTTGCCTATCAATGACATCATCCCTGCATTACCCACAATTTTATTTTGTAGAAACTCCAAAGATGCTTTAATATATTATGTTTTATTAGACAGGTGAGCAACTGTTTGGATACATTTGTTGACAGAAAACGAATCATTGTTATATAGCTCAACACAGTTAATCTTATTATTTAAATCTCGTTTTCTTGATTTACCGCAAGTACCATGTTTTAACATGCCTAATAATGCCTAGCCTGCAGAACAAAAGTTGTTGAGATAATGGTGGCACTTATGGTCTCTCCTTTGTAGGGTAGCACCAGCTTTTTAGCTTCTCACTTAAAAAGATAGTTCACCCCAAAATATAAATGCTGTCATCATTTACTCCTTCTGATGTCGTTCCACACCTGCACACAGAACTTTCTTTTGTGGAACTCAAAAGATGATATTTTTAAGAATGTTGGTAACCAAACAGTATTGGTGCCCATTGCCTTCCATTGAAATGTGAAATTTCTCAAAATATCTTCTCTTGTGTTCCACAAAAGAAAATATTTCTGGAGTGAAACCCTTTTAAATTGGGATGTTTTGATGTACACATACACAACTAACTAACTTGTACCTAATTTGTTTGTATCAGTTGGTTCTAACACAAGATCTTAATAAAGAAAGTAGGTAGAAGAGTTGTTGCCACTAGTTTGCTGCCACTGTTGTCAGCTGGAAACATAATTGACAACTCTTTTAATACATGCCACAAAATGACACTGGAGACACTCTTAATATATCTTAAAATATGTCAGTGGCATGGTTTTGTCTTTAGATACACACCAGTTGTTTTTTTCTAGGGCACGTTTATAGGCCTAATCCTAGCTTAGTCTAAGCCCTGTCTGTGAAACCGGGCCTAAGTTTATATAATGATAACTTAATTTTTGTTTTTGTGATCACCGGCAATTTCTGTTTTTTACTGTATAATTGACACAAAAACACGAAATGCTCTCATTCTGTCATGACGACATCTTGTGTTCAACATGTGAACATGATGTGTGATTGACTGGAACTCACTGAGGTCGGAAGTGGGGCATTTTAACTCGGATATTCCCACCTCCGACCTCAACTCGAACATGGCATTACACATGATACATTGTTATAGGGAGAAATTATTTTAAAAATTGCTGGAAAGTTAGCGAGAATTAAGCGACACTCAGACTGATGCTGGACAACTTTACCTTGTGTTAATGCCCGCTTCTAAGCAACCACAAATTACAATCAGAAATGAGTCTGGAAAATTGCATTTGTGTGAGTGTCTGTGTCGGCTGCATTCTTACTGTCTGTGAGTGCTTCTGCTGTGCTCGTTGTGAGGACTGAGTGGGTCTGGCTCTCCTGATGATGTTGGAAACAAAACTCCCGCTATTGGTCCATCTGTGGAAACACACACACTCATGATGTAGCACCAGTGGGAATCATAAGCTGAACATTTTTTTTTTTTTTTAAATGGATGCTGATTGGATTAAATTGGTTTTGCTGCAGGATCCAGAACACACAATACATCTCCAACATTGTTTAAATGTTAAATGAAATGCATTATTTGGTTTCATGCTCTCATCAGTCAATAATTCACAAAAAAAACATGTTCATCCTTACTGCAAGTAAACGTATATTTAATGTAGTCATATTTGTGTCTTACAGGCTCTGCTGGGGCTCAGCAAACTCTCAGAATCATTATTTGGAGACTTATAGGCATCTGCAAGGAATGGGAGGTGAGTAGCGACAAAAGGCAACCTGCAGGGAAAAAGAAAAATGTTTGTGAGTTTAAAGTACAGCATGTGTGAATTTGTGTGTGTGCACTTGTGTATATCCATGCATACCTGCATGGAGACAGAGGGTCTGTCCTGTATTGCAGAAGACCCTCAGGAGGCTCGGTAGTGTCCAGGCGGAAAATGTCATCCCTAGGTTGCTTTCTGTATGCAGTTGCCTCACCTACAAAGAGCTGCTTTAAAGGAACAGGCCAAAAAATCAACATAAGAACATCACCAAATATGTGTGCACACTCACAAACACACATCTTGTTACCTTTTTCTCAGCATCCATTATTTTCTGAAGTCTCAGGTCCAGTTCCTTCTCCCTAAAGACAGTTAAATTACAGGGATAGTTCATGAAAGCTGCATAAACATTCTGCCTAACATCTCTTTTATGATCCAAGAAGAAGAAGTGAGGTTTGTAACGTCCTGAGAGTGAGTCAATGATGTCAGAATTGTAATTTTATCCATTGAACGGAAAAGGTTTCTTTCGAGGTAATGACGTCAACCAAATGCACCAGTCATGCAATTTTGAATGAACACACCTCCTGTGACACTGTTTCTCTGCAATCTGTTCCTGTAGTTCACGTCTATAACGCTCCTTTCTCCTCTTCTGCATGGCCTCCAAATCTGTTGCACCTGTCAATCAAATTTAGCCATGTCAGAAGCCTGAGCAATGAAAATGAAATGAAAATTCTGTCTTCATTTACTCACATTCATGTCATTCCAAACCTGTATGTCTTTCTATCTTCTGTGGAACACAAAAGAAGATATTTGGAGAACATTAGAAACCAAACAGTTTTGGGAACGACATGAGGATGAGTAAATTCATTTTTGGGCAAACAATCCCTTTAAAATCAAATCAGAAACATTCTCCATTGAATGAAGCATCACTTCTCCAGTTATTGAGCCAGTCAAAACAGTAACAAGGACTTCTAAACCAATCAGAATTGCAATATTACCTATTAGGAGTCCAGTGGTGCAAGCTGTGTCCTGACTGGCCGAAGATACAGATCTTTCATTGGCTTGGGTCGCAACGGATGCCGACATTCTACAACAGTGAAGGAGCAGTAATAAATGTGGGTCCAAACCAATCTGCCATTGAAAATACTAGTAAATAAAAGTGGCCAGCTTGCCAATACTGTAAAAGAAGAAATCAAATCTGTGTACATGTATTTTACCTGTTTCTGCGCTGTAGTTTGCTCGTGTGATGCCCTGTCTCTGTGTACAATTCTTCCCTTCTTATGAGAAACACAAAAAAAATTAAGAGAATACCATTAATACACTGCCAGGCCAAAAAAAAAAAAAGTCACCGTTTGGATTTAAATAAGCAAATGCTAGAGTCTGTGACTGGATCATTATTGCAGTGATTAATTTGTTTCTAGCATGTTATATGTTTGGCAACAGTTCTTCTAACCCTAATTGATGGAGTGTGTAGCTTTTCATTTCTTAAAGGGGTGGTTGATCAGCTTTTTTCAAAGGCTTGATTGTGTTGATGGGGTGCAGGCTAACATGTGTTCATGCTTCATTTAAAAAAACAAAAAAAAACATTATTTTTCACATAATTTAGCTTTATTCTACACCACTGTGTCCCTTCTCGTAAAAACACTCTGATGGTTTCCTGGTTGTATGAAGCCCCTCCCTCAGAAATATGCAATGGGCTAAGATTTGTTAGCTGGTCCAGTGAGTTGTGTTTCGCTAACCGCATAGTGCACGCTGTCCAGAAACGTCACGCCCCTTACCAATACGAGCATAGACGATCCATGATTAACAAGTATAGGTCTCTGCAGGATAGTAATAGGAGTTACTAGATCAGTGGGCGAGGCCATAAACAGAGGGGCGTTTTTCACTGCTTTACCTGATTTGCCCACATCACAGTGTGGGTAGGGTTTAGAGGGTGGGATCGGGTGAAGGGGATCATTTTCATTGCATGGTTTATAAACACCTATCAGTTTGAAAACACCCATAAATTTAGAAACGCCCACTTTTGTTCTGCAAAGACCCCATACTCATGATTACGAGTAGTTGCATGTGCTCCTGTGTATTGTAAACAATGGCGTCAATATTACCTTATCAATTTGAGCCTGAATCAGACCCAGAGAATATTAGTGAAGAGCCAAAAAGCCAAAAGACAAAGGCGACGGTGGCAAGGAACCAAAACTCCTTCAGTGGCCAGAATGGAGAAAAAAAACGTTGGAAGAAACCAGGCTCAGTCGGGGTGCCAGTTCTCTTCTGGCCGACGAACAAATAGTGTATGATTATGATTCTGGCAACATTACAGGTCAGAAGTCATATTCGATCGAAAGATATTCGTAAGATTATTCGAAAGATTTGTACTTGTCGAACCATGTTTAGTGTGCTACGTAGCCAAACAAGCATGTAAACGCTATAAAAGCTCTAATTAAAGAATAATTTACACTGATCACATAAACACCAATAAACACCAACATACGAAGTGGATTAAAAAGAAGAATTCGTTGTAGTCCCTACCAGACGTTTGTTGTAGTCCTTAAAAAGCAATTTCTTTAAAATAAAATATCTCCCTTTGCTTTGAACTTTGAGCGTTGAAACTTTGCAGATATTCTTTAAGCTCAAACAGCAACATTACACACTAACTAAAGTTAAAAAAAAGTGAAATCATGATCAACCACCCCTTTAAACAACCATGTTGACACATCAAGACACATCATGGCCATATTCCAGGATGTCAGAATTCATCAGGCTCAAATTGTGAAAGAATGGTTGGGAGGGAGCATGAAGAATCATTTGGCACCTCTGAGTCCAGACCTTAAATTCATTGAAAGTCTTTGGGATGTGCTGGAGGAGACTTTACAGAGTGCTCGACTCTTGCATTGTCAATACAAGTAAACATTGTGATGTTATTTCCATCAAGAGGTGCATCAATTTTTGGTCAAGATCTTCAGCATTTGCCTATTTAAGTACAAACAGCTACTTTTTTTAGGCCGGGCAGTGTATATAATATATACAAACTAAATAATAATACACAGAAAATACTTAAATAAATAAAATATAAATAATATACAATAAAAATGGGATTTTTAGAATACAAAATGAGTCACCAATTATAACAATCTCTGTCCTCACCTGTTTGCTGTCCTGATGTCTCTCTCTTTCTGATGTCGCCTCCCTTGTAAAAGTATGAGTTCTTCATCACTGCAGTCTTCCTCAGAGCTACACAAACCCCATCCCAGACCACACACCTCTGTAAGGGTGGCCACATTCCTCACACGGACCGTCTGAAAAAGCCAGCAAGCGTTTTGTGAGTGTGAGACTAGCCCTTACAAAACAGTACACTGGCAGAACCATGGTACAGTAGTAATATCAGATGGTAATATCATGGTAATTTATGATACAGTAGCAGATGATGAGGCTTTTCTAATGGACAGACAGATATCAGAAGGATTGGACAGTGGAGTAATACACAGTATTACCATTTTGGTATGCACAAAAACATGGTAACCCCATTGTACTTTTTAGTAGGTGTGACAAGTTGTGTTAAATAAAATCAAAATACTTTTAGCTTTACTGTGTATCAGAATAGTCAGCTGTCCGGCATGACAGCAAATATCACAAAGTAGTTCTATCACAGAGTAGTGAGAGCGACAGATATGGAAGTGAAATCTCAACCTCAAAGAACAGTAAATGTGCAGTCCCTTGTGAAAAGGTAGTACACTTTAGCATGCTTTAAAAAAATAAAAATATCCCTAAAAAGATTATACTAAAGTGTGAAACTAAATGTAATGTTTTCTGACACTTAATTGCATGCTGTTTGCAATTAAATGAAAATATATTATAGTTTACATTTATATAAAATGCAATTAGTTGAACTTAAGAGTGCTTTTTTGACATACCCAAGTAGGACATAATACATTTTTATATGAAATATAATTTAAAATTACTTCTATTGTCTTTGAAATACGGTTAAAGTTTACTGCCAAATGTACTGACAAGCATTTATGGTAAACTACAATTTAATATAATATCTATTGAAACTTGTAGGTCATGTATTTAAATGTAATTTAATATTTGTAATTACACATTTTCTAATGTGCAATTTAGTACATATAAAATATATTTACTTTACAATATATTTATATTGAACATCACACTACAGTTAAAATTCAAATCAGATAAGTAAGATTAGTCAAAAAATCTAAATAATTGTACTTCTTTAAAGCATGACAAATGATTATTAGACCATCATGATTTAAAATATACTTTACAATAAACCTTTAAATTTTACATTATTACAAAGTGCATTTATACTTAAGTGCATAAGTACACTTAAAGGGTTAGTCCACCCAAAAATAAAAATTCATGTCGTTCCAAACCCGTAAGACTTTCGTTCATTTTCGAATTACAAATGAAGATCTTTTTGATGAAATCCGAGAGCTTTCTGTCCCTCTGTTGACAGCTATGCAACAACCACTTTAACTCTTCAAAAAGTTCATAAAGAGATCGTAAAACTAATCCATATGAATTGAGTGATTTAGTCTACATTTTCTGAAGAGACACGATGACTTTATATGTTGAACAGATTTAATTTAGGCTTTTATTCACATAACTTTTTGGAGCGTCTAAGTGGTAGTTACACAGCTGTCAATGCAGAGTACAGAACTGGAACAGATTTTACTTAAAAAATATCTTCATTTGTGTTCCAAAGATGAACGAAAGTCTTACGAGTTTGTGACAACACAAGGGTGAGTAAATGATGACAGAATTTGTATTTTTGGGTGAACTAACCCTTTAAAGTGTGTTTAGAAATGTATTCACTCCAAGTGCAGTTAATTGTGCACTTTTATTTAATTTATATTATATTATCTGCAAGTACAGTCTTTAAAAATATATACTTTAAAGATTTGAAGTGAACATTCAATACAATTAAGCGCAATTCTTTTTCAGGGGTTTAGACCTTACGCACCAGAGAAACAAGCATGCAGCCATATTAGGTTTTTGTGTTTGAACTTCCATTTTTGCCGTAGCTCTGTATATTTCTATGGCATCGCTGTTGAAAAGTAACTAGCTGGTTAAGTGGATTTACTTATTGTAGAGTTAACAAAAGTCATCATGAGCATTGCAATGTTTGAAGCGGATGTCAGAAATGTCAGAAGACTGGGGAAATTTTAAATGAGCGTTTAATTCATAAATCCGTGAATCTTACCCTCATGCTGTGAAAATACAAACCGGAAGACAGAACACAACGAGTGCAGCGCTGAAAAGGGGCGGGGCTACATAAGGTCTATACAAGGAGGGAAACACAAACAATCAGGCTTTTGATCCAGTACTGTACCCTGGGTATTCTTCTTCTCTCTGGAACTGTGTGAATGTCACCAGCATCCCAGTGATCTTTCTGCAAGAGACACGAAGACAGTGAGAAATGAAGACTGGGTCTCATTCACTAAGTACATAGATATTTCACCTTAAAGGGTTAGTTCACCCAAAAATGAAAATTCTGTCATTAATTACTCACCCTCATGTCGTTCCAAAACCATAAGACCTTCGTTCATCTTCGGAACACAAATGAAGATATTTTTGATGAAATCCGCTTTCTGACCCCTCCATAGACAGCAATTCAATTAACACTTTCAAGGCCTAGAAAGGTAGTAAAAACATCGTTAAAATCGTCCATGTGACTACAGTGGCTTAACCTTAATTTTATGAAGCGTCGAGAATACTTTTTGTGGGCTAAAAAACAACAAAAATAATGACTTTATTTAACAATTTCTTCACGTCTGTGTCAGTCTCCTCCTACGCTGTTGAAGTAGTAAATACAGTGCAGTGCTTCCGAGTTACGCCAGAACGCCGGCTTACCATCGGCCGAAGCTGTTCACGTGAGCACCACGACGTATGCATGTGATGCTGACCAACGTAAACCGCGTAGGGGACTGACACAGACGAGATGAAATTGTTAAATGAAGTCGTTATTGTTTGCTTTTTGCACACAAAAAGTATTCTTGTTGCTTCATAAAATTAAGGTTGCGCCACTGGAGTCTTATGGACTATTTTAACAATGTTTTTACTAACTTTCTGGTCCTTGAAAGTGTTAATTGAATTGCTGTCTATGGAGGGGTCAGAGAGCTCTCGGATTTCATCAAAAATATCTTAATTTGTGTTCCGAAGATGAACGAAGGTCTTACGGGTTCGGAACGACATGAGGGTGAAAAATTAATTAATTAATTTTCATTTTTGGGGGAACTAACCCTTTAAATATATTCATCATATAAAGTGAAGAGTAAAAAAGCAGCATTAAAGCTCGAGCTGCGAGTTTTCTCTGTACAACAACGCAGATGCGTGTATGTACAGCTAACTAATGAGACATCTATAAATGTAGGTATGTATAAAAGGTGTTTAATGTGTGTTATAGACTAACCTCAAACATGCAGCCACTTCACATTTAGAATACTCCAAATGCATTACTATTAGAATAAGGTTTAGAAGAAAATTAAGAAATTCATGTGCTTAAAGGTGGAGATTTTTCAAGAGAAATTCTCCTGTGTGTACAAATACAAAATTATCCATGCAATTATTACTGAATAAGACCCACTTTCTTTGAATACTGACATTTTACGTTCTTAATGGGCCTCATTAAGGACATTTGGTACAGGGCCCAAGTGTGCATGTATGTATAAGTGTGTCTCACCTCTGCCACATATTTCCTGTAATCATTCCTAAGCTCTTCTTGCAGTTTGTGTTTCTTTCTCTCATATTCCTCTCCGAGTGGCAGACTCACTCCATCTATACAATGAAATTACACTTACATACCTTTAAAACCAGGTATGTATATAACAGAAATGAAATTACAACCGTATTAACAGAAGTTCAGAACTGCACCTTGCTGACTTGCGCATGGAGGGATGTTCTCTTTCTGGAGAACGTGGCCTGTTCGCCTCTGATACATCACAAAAATGAAACAACATTACAATAATGTCCAATCAAACATGCTTTCATTATCCCCATCACCAACTCTCACCCTCATCTCCATGTAAGGGGGCTCCTGTTCCAGACAGGCCTTCTCTTTTGCTATCTTCATCTTCTGGTCTTCCAGAAACTTCTCCAGTATCTCATCCATCTGGAATACATGCAAATATTAAAGCAAAGCACATCAAACATAAACAGCGCCACCTGTAGATGCATATAACTTATTATTCATAAACAATATAGGTAACACTTTACAATAAGGTCCTACTAGTTAACGCATTAACTAGTCTAACATCAACTGACAGTGAGCAATACATCTGTTACAGTTTTTATTCATCTTTGTCAATGTTAGTTAATAAAAATACTGTTCATTGTTAGTTCAGCTGAATAAAATTATGTTAACAGATATAACTTTTGATTTTACTGACGTATTTGTAAAAGTTGAAACTGAAACTTTTAATTTTAAAGATTAATAAATGTTTTAGAAGTATTTTTCATTGTTAGTTTATGTTAACTAATGCAGTTAATAATAGTAAACAAATGGAACATTACTGTAACATGTTAAACATTAAAGTAACAGTAAGCAAAGCTTTATTTATAACATTAATGTCTACAAAAGACATTAAGACATACAGAAGACATACTGTATATGTACATAATGTTCATATATGATATGAAAGTAGATACAAGAAAATACAAGTATTGTAAACAATGAAAGAAAGCAAAAAGAAATAAAACACAATAAGCAAGTAAAATCCATAATACATTAATACTGGGAAGAATTTGGCACTTCAGTCATACTAATTATATTCGTCTTCGCGTTAATATTTTTAGGGGTTTAATCCAATTCAATGACATTAAGACATCTTTAGGTAAGGCATGGGTGTCCAAATACTTATGAAACAAGTTGGTAACCATTGATGCCTCGCGTAAACCTGATACATGCACACATAGACATATTACACAACGAGAGACAAAGTGCAGGTTACACACACACACCTCTCTGAACTCCTCCTGGTGCTGAAACTCAATTTAATCCTCGGTTGGCACGACTCTGAAACTGAATACATCTGTTCTTCCAGTCCACAAAAGAACCATTTGATCAGATCACACCGACATCAGAAATGTTAATAAAGTGTGTTGTTTATTTACTAAATCTAAGGTGTTAGCTGATACAAACTCTAAAACTCTAGCGAACTGATAATCTCAACAGCAAATGTACTGTCCAGGTTTCATTGGGTAAAGGGAATACATGTGTCATCTGATATCTGGATCTGTTCATATGTTGGAAATAATCAATGTTTTAAATAAACGGTATATTTATATTTGTATTTTATGGAATTGCTCTGATCTCTAGCCTCCGGTCACACTGGGAAGACACAGAGCTCCTCTATCCCAGTCTTCCTGTCTTTCACTTCCTCTCTTCCGCTATTCATGTTTTCCTCTCGCTGCTGCTGATTTATATGACGCTCGGATAGGCAGAAGCGGAAAAAACCAAACGCTGTTCGGTCGTGACGTTTTCTAGGCCGAACCGGAAAAGGCCTTGGATTTAGAATAAAGGTTTTGAAAAATAAATTTAATTTCCTTCATACCCTTTCTCTCTCTCTCTGTTCATTGCACACACGCATAATTTCGCTGTTTTTTTGTTTTTGTTTTTGTTTTTGTTTTGTGTGTGTGTGTGTATCATTTCTTAAAAATATATATATTAAAAATAATCAAATTTAAAAATCTTACGTATCCTTTATATGTGGATTTTTAGAAAATAAACTCACTCTTCATGGTTGGTTTATTCAATGTTTAAAATACATCACATGAGGTCATTTCCTCCACATTATGTATTATGATTTGTGTATTGTGTTTATATGTATTATGTTATGGCGTTCTGTAGCCTAATGGAAATCCCTTTTTTCTCTTTTTTTAAATAAACTGACCAACTCCTTTGTAAGACTACTTTTATAGCTCTTTTTTGTCTTGTGTACTTTTTATGAACACTTTTTGCATAATATTGATTGGAAATTACGTACATTATGAAGATTCTATTTAAAGGTGACAGGCAATTCTGTCATTTTTTTCTCTGAGAGTTATGAACATTTCCTCCACATGGCAAATTATGTATTAGGTTTAATAGCATTCTGTAATGGAAATAACAATTTAAACTTCTTCGTAAAGCTAATTTTAGAACTAGCATTTTTTTTACTATTTTCTTAGGTTACTGAGCTCACTGTTATTAGAAAAAATACAAATAAATAATAATTATATAAATGAGAAAAACATTTAATTGATAAAAATTAGATCACATCATAATAAAGAATTATTATTTGCCATAGCCTATATATCTCAACAGTTAATCTTAATTCTTCAGCCAGTGAATTTTAAACATTCGTCTGTTACAAGAGAAAGAAACAATCTATGTTTTAAGACATTGATCTAAAACAACTGCAGTTTATTCTCATGACTATATAAAGACTGCGGAACTCAATAAACACAACACAACGTTTGGCCTTCTTTGTATTGTGGATATTGTAGTTTTGTTAAAATCACTTTTTTAATATGTCTTCGTCGTATGCTACATCCCAGCCGGTAGTAAATAAATAAGTAATTTAATAAATAAAAGACAACTCAATCATTTTTGTATAATATTACAAATCATTTGACTTATTATTATTTTTTAAAATAATGCCGTTGCAAGACCTCTAGACCTGTGACGATTGTGAACAACAATTCCCAGCATTCCTTGTGCTGCCCACAGGGTCACACTGTGTTACAGAACCGCTTCCGTGTTGTGTTTGTTACTGGAAAACAGAAACTGCGTGAGCTGACATAATTTTCTTTCGCCCGTCACTGACTAGACAGCGATGCTTTTGTAAACCGCTGCGTCAGAAGAGATATCAGATTGGACTATGTCGTTGGTTCCGGGCTCAAAGCAGAAGGACAGACGCATTTTATGCGGGATGTGCCCGGACCCGCAGTGCCAGGCGAAGCTTTTCTTCCCCGCACACACCTCCATGAGCATCGAGTGCACTGAGTGCGGCCAGAGACACGAGCAGAAGAATCTCGCGAATGTGGAGGAAGTGACTGACCCAGATGTAGTGCTTCATAATTTGCTGAGAAATGCTTTGCTGGGTGTGCCAGGCCCTCCCAAGAAGGGCTCAGAGCTGGTGAAAGTGATGGGACTGTCTAACTATCACTGCAAGCTGCTGTCACCCATCCTCACCCGCTATGGCATGGACAAACAGACAGGCACTGCCAAACTCTTGAAGGAAATGAACCAGGGAGACATCTTTGACTGCTCACTTCTTGGGGACCGTGCATTTCTCATCGAGCAAGAGCATGTGTCCACTGTTGGTTATGGACGGGACCGGTCAGGGAGCCTGATCTACCTGCATGACACTTTGGAGGAGATCAAAAAAGCAAACTTGAATAGAGAGTGTCTTATTCCCGTGCATGTGGATGGAGACGGACACTGCCTGGTCCACGCCGTATCCAGGGCGTTAGTTGGACGTGAGCTGTTCTGGCATGCCCTTCGAGAGAACCTAAAACTCAATTTCAATCAGAACCTTGACCGCTACAAAGCTGTTTTCCAGGACTTTATAGATGCCGCAGAATGGGAAGACATCATTAACGAGTGTGACCCATTGTTTGTCCCTCCAGAAGGCGTTCCATTGGGCCTGCGGAACATCCACATATTCGGCCTGGCAAATGTACTGCACAGACCCATAATCCTCTTGGACTCACTGAGCGGCATGCGCAGCTCGGGCGATTACTCTGCCACCTTCCTGCCTGGATTGGTTCCAGAGGAGCATTGCCGAGGAAAAGATGGCACTCTGAACAAACCCATCTGCATCGCCTGGAGCAGCTCTGGCAGAAATCACTATCTGCCCCTTGTGGGCATCAAGGGCTTGGCTTTGCCCCGCTTACCTGCTGCGCTGCTCCCGAAAGCATGGGGTGTTCCTCAAGAGCTCATTCGCAAATACGTGAGCTTAGACTCCAGTGGAAGCTGTGTGATCGGGGGTGACCGGAGCCTGCAGGATAAGTACCTGCTGCGTCTTGTAGGCGCAATGGAGGACGTCTTCATGGACAAGCACAGCATCCACCCCGCTCTTGTCGCCGACGTCCACCAGTACATATATCGACGCACTGGAGTGATCGGCGTGCAGCCGGAGGAGGTCACAGAAGCTGCAAAGAAATCTGTTCAGGAGGGCCGTCTCCACCGCTGCCTCGTCTGCAATGCCCTTTCAGAACTCCACGTGCCAGCAGAGTGGCTCATTCCAGGAGGAAAACTCTACAACTTAGCCAAGTCGACTCATGGGACGCTGCGAGCAGACAAGAACTACAGCTTTCCTTTGAATAGTTTGGTTTGTTCCTATAACCCAGAAAAGGATGTGCTGGTGCCTGACTACAAACTCAGCTCTCTCACAGCCTGCACCTGGTGTCACGGAACCTCGGTGCGGCGCGTCCGTGGTGACGGCTCTGTAGTCTATTTGGACGGAGACCGTACCAACACTCGCTCGCAGGGTGGGAAGTGCGGCTGTGGGTTCAAGCACTTCTGGGAGGGGAAGGAGTACGAAAATCTTCCCGAAGCCTTCCCCATCACTCTGGAGTGGGCCGGCCGTGTGGTGCGAGAGACCGTTTATTGGTTCCAGTATGAAACGGATCAGACACTCAACAGTAATGTTTATGACGTGACAATGCGACTTGTCACAAAGCACTTCCCTGGTGAGTTTGGCAGTGAGATCCTAGTCCAAAAAGTTGTGAACACTATTTTGCATCACACTGCCAAGCGGAGCCAAGACGAATATAATCCAGTTGCCATCGAAGGTGCTCACGTGCAAGACGGGAGTGCAGGGAGTGAATCGGCGACTCGCCCTCCTACTAAAATCATCCTGACAGGACAGAAGGGCAAAACCCTGCATAAGGAGGAGCTGGTAATGAGCAAAACTGAGAGGGTTTTGCAGCACAGCATCAGCGAGCAGGCAGCCCTCTCCCAGCGCCGCAGCACAGACCGCGTGCGCCAGCAGGATCCTCGCCCATCATCTCCTTCCTCTTCATCATCCTCTGCTCCTCCCACACCCACCAAAGTGCCACCCACCAGCGGAGAGAAGAAGATACGTGTAACAACCAGCGATGGCCGGCAGGCTATGCTTACGTTGCAGCCGCACACCACCTACAGTGATCTCCAGAACTCCATCATCCAGGTCTTCAACTTGTCGCCCGGACAGCTGTGTATCCGACATGGCTTCCCGCCTAGAGAGCTGCCCCCACCACATCCCGAGGACCAGAACCAGCCCGTGGCACTCCAGCATGGCGACCGCATCTCTGTGGAAGCGCTGAAAGAGAGCTCACCCGAGACTCACATGACCCAGACACACACTCACACGCCTCAAACGCACGCTCACTCTGACCTACACCTCAGTCGCACCAGTAGCAGGGAACTTCAGGACAACATTGACCTTGAGATGTCATCACTCTGTCTCCTGGCAGCACTCATGGGTAAGACACACCCTTATAAGTGATATGCTTTATTGAATTACTGTAGGACTGATTGTCTCATACTAGAATCAGCGTCTAGCCGTCTGCATAAGTGTGTGTGTCTCTCTTTGTCTCTGGAATGAATGATACAAACTTAGAGAATTCTACTTCTGTAATTTGAGATTCTGTCCTCTTTCATCAGTAGTTATTGATTACTAGATAAAAGTTAACCTCTGTATTATGCCTAAACATTGTATGTGAGGCCTGAATCTGTTGATTTTGATGTCTTGACTCTTCCTCTTTCAGGTGAAGATGTCTGGTCTTATGCTAAGAAACTGCCTCACCTGTTCCAGCAAGGAGGAGTCTTCTACAATATTGTGAAGAAAGACATGGGTAGTCTGTTATTTGTCCTCTTTTTCGCACACAGTTTCAATTCAGTTTATACAATACCAAGTTGTGCTTTATTGGCATGGCACAGACTATTGCCTAAAGCACTATTGCCAATAGGATGGGATTTGAGAAATTACTCTTATTAAAACTGGTTCTATTTTCCTAAAAATACAGAATAATTATATAATAATTTATGGTTTGTGGTGCAGAATTGACCCTCTGTTAACCCAGAATCTTGTTTATTCTGCCACTGACTGAGAGATGCAATGCAGTTAAGAATTAAAAATAACAACATTTTGCATTTTGATCAAACGTTAATTTCTATATATATATAATTATATATATTGGGACTCTATACTCAGAGAACAGTAGTGAAAAGCTTATGCATTTTTATATATATATATATATATATTATTTTATTCATTTTTTTTTTTTTTTTTTTACAAATGTGTGATATGGAAGCTTGTTTCCGCCACAGAATAAAAAATAAAAAAGGTAACTAACTTTTTCTTATCTTACAATTCTGACTTTTTCTCGCAATTGTGTATACACCTCGCAATTCTGACGTTTTTTCTCAGAATTGCGTGATATAAAGTCGCAATTTCGAGTTATAAAGTCAGAATTGTGATATAAACTCCCAATTCTGAGAAAAAGTCAGCCCTCAGAATTGGACTTTATAACTTGCAATTGCGATAAAAGACATCAGAATTGAGAGTTATAAAGTCAGAATTACAAGATATAAACTCGCAATTGTGAGATAAGTCGCAATTATCTTTTAAATAGCTTTATTCCATGGCAGAAACAAGCTTCCGTAGTAATAGGCCTACCAAGTCCAAAACATATTTCTGTTTTGTTTTTTTGTACTGTTGTTCCACAAAAATGTGTATATTGTGATATATATTATCATATTTAAGAGTAGTATACATTTGTAAAATTAAATTGACAATACAAACATGATTTTTAAAGTTTTTTTTTAAATCTCTACCTTTATTGATTACAATGAGAAATTGTGCAAATAAGTATAATAACATTTGTGCAAAAAAAAGTACAATACAGTATTAATAATATAAAATAAAAAATGCGTTGCAATCAAGTAGCAAATTTAGCTATCAATTTATCAGGTGTGTAATATCATAATGTATGTTTTTTTGTATGAAGCTAATATTCTCTATTTCTGTGTTAAGGTCTGTTGGATGGGAAGCACTGCACACTGCCCCACTTGTTGGGTAAGACATTTGTGTTTAATGCATCAGAGGAGCGTTTGGAGCTGTGTGTGGACACAGCCGGTCATTTTCCAGTGGGCCCTGACGTGGAGGAGCTCGTCCAGGAGGCCCTTTCCCAGCTCCGCTCAGACGCAGCCTCCCGTAGCCGCGAGGGAAGCCCTGCCCACAGCCTGCGATTGGGCGCCGGCGGTGCGGTGCGCAAGAAAGAGCAGAACGTCACTGCCTTCCAGGGCAAAGGTCACTCATTAGGTTCCGCCCCTCCTGAACACCCACCAATCAGGCGGCAACACAGCAGTGGTGTGGATCTCAGCAGCAGCGTTCGTGACGAAGGGTTAACGTTGTCCGGGGAGGATTTGGTGCGCGTGGCGCCGGGCATGCTCACTTTACGTGAGGGCCGTGGCATGGGGCTGGAGCCCGCCGTGATCGAGGCCCAGCGGCAGCGCCTGCAGGAGATGGTCTCAAACATACAGGCGTCCATGGACAAACACTTGCGCCAACAAGCAACAGCAAGGCATGATGGGGAGGAAGAAGAGACTCCTGAAAAACAGGAGGAGATGGAGAGTCACGGGGCAGAGCCTCCCAGCACCTTTGAGCCCATGGACCAATCCTGATGCTTCATTACCCTTACAGCAGAGTGAGCTTCCTGGCATAACACACATACGCACACACTGTGATCCGACTAACAAATAAGGGTGCAGCCGATTTACTGACGTATGCGTCTTTTTAGTGTAAAACGCATTCCTTAAATATTCTCAAAGTCTTAAGATGTGAAATTTGGAGTGATTATTTACGGTATTGAGTGTCGCTTTCATCCACTTAAAATATATACATGGTGCACACTAATTTATTGCAAGAGATAGTTCAACTAAAAGTGAAAATTCTGTTATTCTTTTACTCATCCTTATGTCGTTCCAAACCTGAACAATTACCTCTGTGGAACACAAAAGAAGATATTTTGAACCGTATTTGTCCATATGATTAAATAACATTGGACCCTATTGGCTATCTTAGTTTGGACAAAAAAAGCACTTTTTTTTTCAAATATCTTTTTGACAGAAGAAAGTAAGTCAGAATGACACGAGGGTGAGTAAATTGACAGAATTTTCATTTTTGGGTTAACTATCCCTTTAAAATCACTCTAGAGCTTTGCTAGTATGCAGATGCATAGTGCTTATATAATCAAAGTGCACTTTGACCCTCATTGCTGGATTCATGGCTCTGTTATCAACATAATTGCAACTTAATTATTCACAATCCGACTCAGTCTCACTGAGCCTAAACTTCAGCCCTGTGTGCACTTAGTAGTGGCCTGTGGAACAAACCAGGTGTCAGCTCAGTGATGTAGTCCTCTTTTGCACTTCTCTACCCTGTATTACCCATAATGCATTGCTGTCTATCCAAAGAACACTACACGGTAAAAGCCTGGAAAAGAGTTCTAGCAGCATTTCACATTTACTTAAACGTCCCACTACGCTCAGAAACCTGTTGTGAGTTGTTCAGGCTTATTATTTGGTTTTGTTGTGCCCTTTTGCATGTCCTTTCTTCTTTGAACACTGCTCAGTACAAGACAGTTCCTACAAGTTTACTTAGTATCGGAATGTAAAGTAGATTTTGGCTAAATCTAAATGGAAAGTAGCAGAGTTGGTGATATTTTCAGGATATTCTGATTTCAGCACTATAGTAATATTGTTAGGTGTGTTAGGCCATACTAAAATGCTGAAGTATAGGGCAATGTGTGTCAAGGACGGGTTTAATGGTTTCGTTTTAGTTCAGAAAAAACAATATCCACATTCTGTTCTAAACTGATTTTTCTTGCCACTTTGGCAACTGATTCATATAAACCAAGAAAACATTTACAGTAAAACTGATTACTAGAGCTCTTGATCTTTGTGCTTCGGTCACTGGGTAGAACCTAAAACAGATGGAAAATCTTAGAGATTGTTGAACTCCGTTTATATCTATTGCTGAGCTGTTGCATTTAACACTATGTTGCCAAAAAAAAAACAGGTGATCAAACCTGTTATTAACAGCCTTAACAAGTCTTCTACCCTCCCCAGCTCTGATCTGCAGTGTTTGCGCGTGACACACTTCACTCAATGGTGCCGTATGACAGAGGATCCGGTTCTGAGAAGGATAAACTGGAGTATTGGAACGAGGCCTGACTTTGGTCAAAGGCTAAGTGCAGCATGATGATGTTAGAGGCCTGATGAGCTTTTGCTTTTTAAAAGATTGTTGTTGTTTTTTTTAAGTCGGCAACATCTATACCAGAGCACTTTTCTGTGTGGGCGTGTTTATTAGCTCTTGAACATAATTGATATTGTTGGTGTAAAGAAGAGCAGCACAAAAGAGATGTTTTACTGCTTCATTTAACACAGACTCCAAGCGCAGGTTGTTTCTCTGTGACTGCCGCCCTCCTGATATATTGTATTCCAGTGTACAATAGTGGTATATATTGTATTATACTTTCATCTGTACAGATATTGAATCTGTTTTTTTCCCCCTTCTGGATTGTTTCTCCTCTGTTTTTGAATAAAACAGTTGGATGTTTCTACACAGCTGAGGAATCTGCTGTTTGCATGCTTGATTAATTTTCAGCCTAACAACAATAAAGTTATTCCATCTGTATGAAATGATGTGGTCACTTTCTGAATCACTTTCTCACACAAAGCTAGTGGTTTTCTATTATCTCTAATAGGTCACAAATGGACCACATCAGTTTTAATTAGTGCTGTCAAATCGATTAATTGTGATTAGCTGCATCCAAAATAATACTCATTCATGTATATATTTAAGAAATATTTGCATGTATATACTGTGTATATATATATATATATATTTATATAATTTATATTATATATAAATAAACATTTTCTTCTTAAATATATACACAAAATTGTTTTGGATGCGATTAATCGATTTGACAGCACTAGTTTTAATTAATGGTAACACTTAACTATAAGTTTCTCATGTAACATAAAATGACAATAAACAGTACTTTTCATCTTGGTTTATTTTAAATTCTACATACACTGCAGTTCAAATGTTTGGGGTCAGTAAGATTTTTTTTTTATGTTTGATTTGTTTAATGAAGTCTCTTATGCTCACAAGACTGAATTTATTTGATCAAGAAACGGTAATATTGTGGAAAAAATATTACTAATTAAAATAACTTTTTTTATATTTTAATATAGTTTAAATTTAATTTATTTATTGCTGAATTTTTAGCATTAATCCACTCTTCAGTGTCACATGATCCTTCAGAAATCATTGTAATATGCTGATTTAGTGTTCAAGAAACATTTCTTATGATCAATGTAGAAAACAGGTAACGTTTTTGTGGAAACTGTCTTTACTGCTAGTTTTGATCAATTTAATTAATCCATGCTGAATAAAGTATTAATTTCTAAATTATCTAACCATTTGAACGGTGGTGTATATAATACATTTTTAATTTTTAAGGTTGTAAAAATAATGTAACATTAATGTACTGTGAACAAAGTTGAACAATAGTACATTTATTAAAATTAACCTAGATGTATAAATGCTGTAAAAATTGTTCATTGTTAGTTCATGATACCTAATGCATTCACAAATTGAACCTAATTGAAACGCATTACCTCATTAGTGTTGATATATATTTTGTCCTCGTTATGTCTGATGAAGTGATAACGATTATAGCCAGACTGTGAATTATAAAATGACTTTTTATTTCATGAAATTTTGCAGCAGTCAGAGCTGCGTGCCAACATCCTACAAATAAAAGCTCATAAGAATTCAACAGCATCAAGCAGTTAAATCATAATTTAACAGTATTCATACCAGGGTAAAATAAAACTGTAGGGTATATTCCACAACTTTCAGTTGTTCCTCTATTAAGGCGTTGTTGCAGGGAAATCAATAGTGCTCCAGTGGTTATAAGATGGTCATTTTATTCCATGCACATGAATTCTCCAAAAATAATGCAAAAGAGCAGCCATCCAGTATTACAAACAATTAAACCTAAACTGGTCTTTTGAACTGGTCTGAAACCTTTTGTCTGCTGGCCTCTTTTACGTCATTAGATAATGTGATAGGCCTACAGCAGGATATTTTATATATATATATATATATATATATATATATATATATATATATATATATATATATATATATATATAATTTAACAGTACACACATATTATGTAAACAAACTTATTTTGGATGCAGCAATTAATCGATTATATATATATATATATATATTTGTGTATGTAATACATACATATACTAAAACAAATTATTTAGGTGAATATTGTTAGGCGAAGGGTGTGATGTTTCCATTAAACCTGCAGTGTAATGACAAAATGTCTTTTTAATCAGAATCACAATATTTACATACAGTATTTACATGTGGGGCAGTAACCTAATAGAAAAGACTCCTGATACCAGTAGTAGGTTCAATCCCACAAGTTGGCAAGTTACTGTGGCCCCAACCCCTAATCAGGACACCGGTTTTTTTTCTGCACAAAGAAGGAGCTGCATACGGACTGATACGGACTTTTAGTGTCATGCAGTCCTAGTTTCAGCTGCTCTGTGACCCATTTAGAAGGGAAAGGTTGAACTCTAAGTGTGGATGCATCAGTCAGGATTAAATGCTGGATTTATGGAGCCGACCGAACGAACTGCATGTCCGTCACTACGTCGACGAGAGAGCAACCGCTGAAGTAATCGAGGTGAACCCGGCACTCCTGACAGAGACGCCCGCCGCGGCAGTTTCAGAGAGCGCCCTCTAGGGATACAAACACCAATGATCCCACAGTACAAGAAAAACAAATAAGTTACAAAACATCACAAGCTTCTCACCCTGCACAGCCATTCCGATTATTGGACGACTCCTGCATGGAGCTCTTCGGCGGCTCAGTCACGATAGGCTTCAATGGCTCCTGCTTCTACACACACATAAACACATACAGTACTGTGAAAACATCCTAGGCACGTAGAACAACATTTGTTTTTAGCCAGGCATTTATATAATAGCTTTAGGCCCGGTTTCACAGACAGGGTTTAGACTAAGCCAGGATTGGGCCTTAGTTCAATTAGGATATTTAAGTAGCTTTTATAAAGGTGCCTTAGAAAAAAACATTACTGGTGTGCATCTTGAGACAAAACAATGGCACTGACATATTTTAAGATATGTCAGGGCAAGTTGCTTTCAGTTAAATCAGCTCAAACATGCATTTTAGTCTGGGACTAGCGTAAGAAACCGGGGGTAAGTGTGCCAGCAGGAAATATCAATTTTAGGTTACTAGTTTGTTTTTAATGTTGTTTCAAGCATCTTTTTTCTCAGTTTGCAAAAGTAATGTCTGGAAGTAGAAAGCCTTTAGAAGCTTTCAAAGCAGAAATGGGAGCATCTCCCTATTAACCACTGCGAAGACGAAGTACACTTAATTGTATTGAATGTGCACTTGTAGTGTACTTCAAATCTTAAAAGTATTTTTTATTTTTTTTAAAATCAGTACTTGCATATAATATATTAATGAATTAAAAGGCCACTTAAGTGTACACTTTTATGACCGTTTCTTAACACACTTAAGTACACATTTAAAAAGTGCCCTTTGTGGTAATTTTTCTTTTACAGACAGGGCTTAGATTAAGCCAGGATTAGGCCTTAGTTCAATTAGGACATTTAAGTAGCTTTTATAAACATGCCTTAGAGAAAAACAATGTCACTGACATATTTTGAGATATGTTACAAACAGCTCAAACATGCATTTTAGTCTAGGACTAGCTTAAACCTTGTCTGTGGAACCGTGGGTAAAAGTTTTACTTTAAAGTACATTTTAAATAATTGCATTTTAATAATCTTTTGTCGGACACTTATGTTGACTAACATAGTAAAGCACATGTAAAGTACTTTATTATAATGACACTGCAGCGTTATTGGATATCATATTAAAATGTATATATTTTAAATGTACTAAATTGCAACTTCACCATTACATAAGCACAAATATATTTAATGCATGTTATACAAAACTGATATAAAAATATATTTTAGTTTACCATAAATGCTTGTCAGTACATTTGTCAGTACACTTTGTTACCATATTTCAAGGACAATAGAAGTAACTATGAATTCACATATAGAGATGTACATAAGTAATATAAATGTATACATTTAAACTATAATACATTTTCATTTAATTGAAAATAAAATGCAATTAAGTGTCAGAAAACATTACATTCAGTTTAGACTTAGTTATGCTTTTTAAGTAGTCTTTTAAACACCCATGGTTTTGAAATTGAATTCTCAACTAGCACATACATACAGGTGTACTGTAGGCCATGTAGTGTATAATTTGTGCATTGAATGTGTTTTGTGTGCATGAATACCAGAGTGAAGCAGGCTGTAGGCAGGTATCCCTCCTTTCCGTTCTGAAGTCGAATGTAACACCAGTCAGCATTCTCTTGATACAGCAGCAACACGACCTCACCAGCACGGACACACACCTCTTCATCACAGTCTGCACTGTAGTCTGCTGCCACAACCATCTCACACACAAAAAAACATCATTTGATTTCACCATCAGCTTAAAAACTGCTGTTTCAAATCATGCTACAGCTCAGATGAGAATGTGTGTTACCATTTCTCCTTGGTGCTGGAATATCACTCTCTTTCGACAAACTGCAAGATTCAATCATTTTGCTGTAATTATAAATGTAAATTAAACAGAAATGATAAAAAAGAGAGCATAAAAAGAGGACTAACCTTGAGGAGACAGCACAGTGGTGAACACTTCAAATTCTTCATGGCTCTGCGTGTAGATTTGCTCCATGATGAAATCAGACAACACACGAACTCTGAATTTAACTGCAGTGAAAGAAGAGTTGAGACACTTTATCGATTCATTCAGAATCACTGCTATTGCTAAACCTACTGCTCCCTTTAAATACTCTCTTAAAGACGCACACACATTAGGAGATATTGGTTAGGTGCTTTTCTAAGAAGCATCAGTACTCTTAAATCTATTTAAATCTGTTCCACTTCAGTTTTTTAAATGCTGCAGGTCACAGCTCTGATCAGCCAATCACACGCTTCTAAAAGTCAGCTCTCTGCACTTGCAGAAACTCACTCAATCCCTTAACACGACACTACACTTCACATTCTATACCCAGTCCTTCAACAAAACAAATCACTTTCAATGATATTAGCCTGTAATACAGTAAGAAATATTTCAACAGGTATTTTGATTTCATTATCTTTCAAACAATAATCTGTGCACTGCATTAAATAAAAAATGTGTGTTTTTTTTTAGCTCAGTTTCAAATAAAATAGTTGTGTGGAGATCAGAGGCATAATATTAGAAAGTTTCTAGGCCCACATTCATCAGCTGGGCCATTTCTGACCATTTTAGCTTTCCAAAGGAGACCCTATTGGCACCCCCTTCCCCCCTCACAACTTAAAACACTCAAAACTTAAATAGCAAGGTTTCTAAGCATTGATTTGATGCTTTTTTACAAATTATATTAATAAGTTGTCTCTTAATAAGCATTGAAATTATTCACCAATAATAAGGTGATAAGGTAACGCCATCTTTGATTTTTAACAGGAATGAAAGCGAGGCTGTGAGGGATAGACATACATCTCTTCAGTGGGTTGTACTGTTATTTTATGTGTTTTTGGATTGTTCTGCTGATGTAAGTCAGGGAAAATATCTTTCCAAGAAATTTCAGTAGACAAAAAACTCCAGACAATATGAACTGTGGAAAATTATAAGTGATTTTAAAAAAAAAAATTTTTTTTATAGCGGATGCCATTGAAAACACGGCAAGTCCCTCACAGCCTCGCTTTCATACCTGTCATGGCGCTGCTCTAAATAAGGTCTCTTCAGGTTGATTAGGACAACACTTTTTTGCCATTGAGATGACTGGGAAAACATGTCCCAGTCAACTTGAATTCACCCTATATACACTCACCTAAAGGATTATTAGGAACACCTGTTCAATTTCTCATTAATGCAATTATCTAATCAGCCAACCATGGCAGTTGCTTCAATGCATTTAGGGGTGTGGTCCTGGTTAAGACAATCTCCTGAACTCCAAACTGAATGTCAGAATGGGAAAGAAAGGTGATTTAAGCAATTTGGAGCGTGGCATGGTTGTTGGTGCCAGACGGGCCGGTCTGAGTATTTCACAATCTGCTCAGTTACTGGGATTTTCACGCACAACCATTTCTAGAGTTTACAAAGAATGGTGTGAAAAGGGAAAAACATCCAGTATGCGGCAGTCCTGTGGGCGAAAATGCCTTGTTGATGCTAGAGGTCAGAGGAGAATGGGCCGACTGATTCAAGCTGATAGAAGAGCAACTTTGACTGAAATAACCACTCGGTACAACCGAGGTATGCAGCAAAGCATTTGTGAAGCCACAACACGCACAACCTTGAGGCGGATGGGCTACAACAGCAGAAGACCCCACCGGGTACCACTCATCTCCACTACAAATAGGAAAAAGAGGCTACAATTTGCACGAGCTCACCAAAATTGGACAGTTGAAGACTGGAAAAATGTTGCCTGGTCTGATGAGTCTCGATTTCTGTTGAGACATTCAGATGGTAGAGTCAGAATTTGGCGTAAACAGAATGAGAACATGGATCCATCATGCCTTGTTACCACTGTGCAGGCTGGTGCCAATTGGGCATCGTTTAAATGCCACGGCCTACCTGAGCATTGTTTCTGACCATGTCCATCCCTTTATGACCACCATGTACCCATCCTCTGATGGCTACTTCCAGCAGGATAATGCGCCATGTCACAAAGCTCGAATAATTTCAAATTGGTTTCTTGAACATGACAATGAGTTCACTGTATTAAAATGGCCCCCACAGTCACCAGATCTCAACCCAATAGAGCATCTTTGGGATGTGGTGGAACGGGAGCTTCGTGCCCTGGATGTGCATCCCACAAATCTCCATCAACTGCAAGATGCTATCCTATCAATATGGGCCAACATTTCTAAAGAATGCTTTCAGCACCATGTTAAATCAATGCCACGTAGAATTAAGGCAGTTCTGAAGGCGAAAGGGGGTCAAACACAGTATTAGTATGGTGTTCCTAATAATCCTTTAGGTGAGTGTATATATATATACAGTATAGCATATTTAGATAGCAATGAAATTGGCACATTATTTAAATCTAAACACATTTCCAATTTTCCAGCTTACTTTGGGTGTAATTCCTTACTAAGAAATGAATTACTGTAATTTAATTACTTTTCCCTTGAAAAAGTAAAGTTTTCTGTTATTTAATTACAGTTACTTTTGATGTAATTTCATTAAATACTGTATAAACTATAGAACAATTTTAGATAAAACATGGATTTAACATAAAAATTTTACATCTAATGATGTAAGGTATGTTTTTAATGTAACCCTCTCCTTTGACCAAATACTTCGGTCCTTTGGTACTTTTGGTTCAACTGGTCGAGATTGATATGAGATTTAGAAAGTAATTCACAAATTTGTTTGCCCATTTAATCTTGAAGCTATTAAGGTCAAACGTGTTCGGCTTGCCATCTGCAGTGGATAGATATAAGATATACCCCCCTGTGGGACTACTAATGCTTGGAAGAGTCTGGTAGCAAGACGCCCAAATGATTTTGGTGGAGTTGGGGAGGTGGAGGGATGCCAAAACAGCTGATGCCAGAGCAAGGTGAGCGGCTCCTTATATGCTCCGGCGGTTAATTGAAAGATTAGATGGGTTCATTCCTCATGAAGTTACGAGAAACTTATTAATAAGTAAAGAAATACTTTTTAGAGAGAGTAATTAGTACAGTAATCTAATTTTGCCTTTATTTAACCAGGAGAGAACCTCACTGAGATTAAAAATCTCTTACAGGAGTGGTCAAGATCGGCAGCCCAATTATACAAATACACATATAACAACTATACAACAGAAAATAAAATATCATTAAAAGTACAGCCTTATAAGCATTTGCAAATCACTAAATCTTTCTCTAGTGCACGCATAATTGCAGAGAGACACCAAATGATTTAGCCTTAATTTTATTTGAAGAGAGTTTCAGTCTTATTTAAAAGTAGTTTTACCTAAATTAGTTCTAGCAGGAGGTACATGGAGATTAGTAAGAGTGTAAACATAATAAATAGTTACCAACTGCTTTTTGTTGGATCAAACAACAGAGAAAATGTGGTAAAAACCCCAAAATTGCTTTGTATATCAATAAGTACCAATGCATTTTCCTTCGAACAACAAGAGAAGACCAAGCAACTCTATTATATGCACAATGATATGTAGAGAACAGCATCCAGGGAGGCAAGAAGATAAGGAGCATGCTGATACACTACATCCCCATAGTCAAGAATCAGTAAGAAAGTCGCAGACACAAGCTTCTTTAATTTTCATTTTAATTAATTAATGTGTGAATTAAAATGTAATGCGTCATCAATTATGATGCTCAGGTATTTATACTCTGACACTAATGTGATCAGTCTCCCTTGCAAAGTTCAAAGAGTTTCTAGAATTTGATAACCACATACATTTTGATTTCTTAACATTTAAAACCAGCTTTAAAAAGTATAAAACCTTGCTTGAATAATACCAAAAGCAGATTGTAAATCACCCAGAGTTGTTTTGTAGGAGCAGAGCAATAGATGACAGTGTCATCTGCATAAAAGTGTTAAATTAACGTCAAGACGTTTATATATATATATATATATATATATATATATATATATATATATATATATAGTATATAATAATGGCCCCAGTACAGATCCTTGGGGGACTCCATTAACCACTTCCAGTGTTGAAGATTTCGCTGTTAAAAGATTATTTTAGTGTGCTGCTAAATAATGCCGATTTCTAGACACACATCTCAAGACACACATGTATTAAATGAAAATACATGTCCATTTATAATAAAATAAGAAATAATGACATTCCCAGTATGTTATATAATTTTTTTTAACGTTAAATTCAATTTATGTGATATAATACAGATGGCTTTTTAAAGGTTGGTTGTAACAAACCCAACACTTGTGTTATTTCACTGTTGCCGCCTTTTCAAAAAAAAAAAAAAGGCCTATATATAATCTTAATATACACAAAATATTTGGATATCTGATCGTCGACTTTCTAATAACATTTAAAACTATAAAACCTATATCTTTCTAATATTAGCTAATATTCAGCTGCTTAAATGCACTGAACATGTGGTGAATTCTGGCTAAAATGCAGTGTCGTAATGTAAACACATTAATGGGGTGTTGAGGCCATATTTGAGGCGCTCACTGGCGCCCCCTCCAGCTGGTGACGCCCTAGGCAACTGCCTAGTTTGCATATATGCCAAGAAACGCCCTGATCAGCAGAAAGTATTCTTGCATTTGAATTTTATTGCATGCATTGCTATTGCTATCATTTTCAGGATTTCTGTGAAAATATTTAAACTCACTTTAGATGAAGATTTCAGGACAGCATGAATGAATTCATTAATCAGTCTTCCAGATTTGCTGCATGGCCATTCAGGAAAACAATAAACAAATGCAATTAAAAGTCTAATCCTGATTCTTAGATTAGACTCATTTAAATCCAACCTGCCTAAATCACTCTGATTAACAAATCAGCCTTAAGAGTTAAGTGAACAGAGAGTATCCATACTGTGTGTATGCAGGGTGGTTTAAATGATTACTATGATGATTATGTTTAAATATGTTGACAACACATGAAACACAAGTGTATGTGTCATATTTGGATTGGTGTACAGAATACAGAATCTGATTGTCAGTGTGTTACAGTCCTGTAATTTAAAACTGTAAATCCTTTTTCACTCAAGACAGTGACATCACTGTGAAAGGATTAAAGTTCAGGGAGGTCAATGTGTTCAGATCAGTGTCTCTGCTTACATAATGAAATCAGCACAGCTAATCTGAGGCTGTGCTTCTGCAAACTCCATCAACGTGTTAAAATGTCCTTCAAGAGCTCAGTAGAGCTTCATGGATGCAGCAAATAGACCGGTCAGATCTTCTTCAGTGTGAGCTCGAGGAGACAGTTTAGTTACCCGCTCCTGTGAAAAATCCACAAAAACAAACTCAGTTAATCACTCTGAGATAGTTTTAACACATAAAATATTATAATTATTTTATTTATTTAATTATCAAAAGGAATTGGTATAATGTTATATGCATTGGAGTGTTGCAATTTAAGCCGGGGCTATAAAACATGCATAAGTACCATATTAATGTATTTAAAATATTTTGTTATGATGCTAAAATTGCGAGGCCACTAAAATGAGCATTAATGATGCAGTACATTGCATAATTTTACTTCATACACTTTCATGTGGGAGGGACAATTGGTGGATTTCCTATTGAAGACCACTGAATATTTAAAAACATTTGAATGAATTATATATATATATATGTGTGTGTGTGTGTGTGTGTGTGTATATGTGTGTGTAGGTAATTATAATTTTAAAAAATGCTAAATAATAATAAGTTACACTTTATTTGGTAACTAAGTAATTTATTTTACAGTGTCCTTGTTACATTTGTTACATGTACTTACCATAGTAATAACAGTAAATTATGCATAATTACATGCATCTAACCCTCAACCAAACCCTAATCCTACCCTAACACTATAGTAAGTACATGAAGTTACTTAATATTACTCAGTACTTAAATATATAATTACACTGTAACAAGGACACCTTAAAATAAAATGTAACCATTTATTTTAATGTGTCCTTGATACAGTGTAATTGTACTGAGTAACATTAATTAACAATGTGCATAGGGTTAGGATTTGGTTTAGTTGCACATAAATATGCATAATTTACTGTTATTACTATAGTAGGTACATGTGACAAGTATAAGTGTAAAAAGGACAGTATAAAGTAAAGTGTTGCCTAATATTAATAATTATGAACAGTTGCTTTAGCTGAAGGAGCTCAGCCCTTTAAGATGCCATATTTCTCTCTTATTCTCAGGTGTTGGGTGATTTTTGACGGAGCAAAGTTTCAGCTTTAAGCAAAAAATTATCTGTAGCACAGTACAGGGACGTGACATGATTGATTGACCTGAGGGATGGTGCCCTTCACCAAAGATGGAATGTCCTCTTTAGTGTAGCCAATTGCAGACAAGCCATCCTCCACTTCCAGGTCATACAGAATCGATCGGAGAGTGTCCGCCAACACACGCCCAGCATCATCTTTCTTGACATTACTCATATCAGTACCTTTGAAACACATGCACAATCTGTAATATAAACCTCCATCCATGATTAATTAAATCATACAGTGTTCTTAAAAGTAGCATTTTCTATAAAATCATCCACAAAATTTACAGTGAATAACATATAATAAATACATACTTAATAAACAACTTTTCTGAAAGTTACATTTTAAATCTTTATAGCTGCTGTCAAATTACAGTGTTAATATTTGACACAATTTTCAGATTATATGTATGTGTACTATGTGTATTACCTAGTAATTGTGCTGCCTCCAGGTGGCGCTCAGGACACATGTTTGCAGTGAAGGCAAATACAGCGGGTGAAGTCAGAACTACAGAGAGTCCGTGAGGCTAAAAGAGAAAGGCACAGTTAAACTACAGCTGAAAAACACTGGGATTCTGTCTTAAAGGGTTAGTTCACCCAAAAATGAAAATTAGCCCATGATTTACTCACCCTCAAGTCATGCTAGGTGTATATGACATTCTTCTTTCAGACGAATAAAATCAGAGTTATATAAAAAAAAAAGTCCTAGCTAATGCAAGCTTTATAATGGCAGTGAATTGTTGCATCATTTTTGAAGTCCATAAAAGTGCATCTGTCCGTCATATAACTGCTCCACACGGCTCCGGGGGGTTAATAAAGGCCTTCTGAAGCGAATCGATGCGTTTGTGTAAGAAAAATATCCATATTTAAAACTTTATAAAGTAAATTATCTAGCTTCTGGCCGATCGCCTTCCGTATCCAATTTACGGAAAAAGTGTTTTCAAAATGCTTATGCTACGTCTGACAAGCGTAACTGGTGTGCAATGTCGTCAGACATAGCGTAAGCATTCTGAACTGCGAGAGCCGAGAGGCACTACACTTTTTCCGTAAGTTTAATACGGAAGGCCTTTATTAACCCCCCGGAGCCGTGTGGAGCAGTTATATGGCGGATAGATGCACTTTTATAGACTTCAAAAATGATGTAACAATTCACTGCCATTATAAAGCTTGGATTAGCCAGGACTTTTTTAAATATTACTCTGATTTTATTCGTCTGAAAGAAGAATGTCATATACACCTTGGATGACTTGAGGGTAAGTAAATTATGGACTAATTGTCATTTATGGGTGAACTAACCCTTTGATAATACTTTGAGATCCCATTAATATTGGAAGTACTAGTGTTAGTACTAGAATTAGTATTATTATGTATTACAGAATATATAATGTGTGATATTGCGTGTATTAAGCTAGAAACACACTATCATTAAACAATTATATGTTTTTGAAAGAAGTCTCTTATGCTCACCAAGGTGGCGCTTATTTTATCAAAAATACAGTAATTATAACAAGTTAAATGTTTTCTGTTTTAATATATTTTAAAATGCTATTTATTCTTATGATGGCAATACTGAATTTTCAGCAGCCATAACTTCAGAAATCATTCTGATTTGGTACTCAAGAATACTTTTTTATTATTACCTAATTGTATTGTATCTTGTTTCTTTTTATTTTGGAAACAGTGATACATACACTATATTGCCAAAACTATTGGGACACCCCTCCAAATCATTGAATTCAGGTGTTCCAATCACTTCCATGGCCACAGGTGTATAAAATCAAGCACCTAGGCATGCAGACTGCTTCTACAAACATTTGTGAAAGAATGGGTCACTCTCAGGAGCTCAGTGAATTCAAGCGTGGTACATTCCATTCGTGAAATTTCCTCACTACTAAATATTCCACTGTCAACTGTTAGTGGTATTATAACAAAGTGAAAGCAATTGGGAATAACAGCAACTCAGCCACAAAGTGGTAGGCCACGTAAAATCACAGAGCGGGGTCAGCGCATGCTGAGGCGCACATCGCGCAGAAGTCACCAACTTTCTGCAGAGTCAATAGCTACAGAACTCCAAACTTTGTGTGGCCTTCAGATTAGCTCAAGAACAGTGCGTAGAGAGCTTCATGGAAGGGGTTTCCATGGCTGAGCAGCTGCATCCAAGCCTTACATCACCAAGTGCAATGCAAAGCATCGGATGCAGTGGTGTAAAGCATGCTACCACTGGACTCTAGAGCAGTGGAGACATGTTCTCTGGCGTGACGAATCACGCTTCTCTGTCTGGCAATCCGATAGACGAGATTGGGTTTGGCGGTTGCCAAAAGAATGGTTCTTCCCTGACTGCAGTGTGCCAAGTGTAAAGTTTGGTGGAGGGGGGATTATGGTGTGGGGTTGTTTTTCAGGGGTTGGGTTTGGCCCCTTAGTTCCAGTGAAAGGAACTCTTAATGCTTAATGCTTATATTTTGGACATTTCATGCTCCCAACTTTGTGGGAACAGTTTGGGGATGGCCCCTTCCTATTCCAACATGACTGCGCACCAGTGCACAAAGCAAGGTCAATAAAGACATGGATGAGCGAGTTTGTTGTGGAGGAACTTGACTGGTCCTGACCTCAACCCAATAGAACACCTTTGGGATGAATTAGAGCGGAGACTGAGAGCCAGGCCTTCTCATCCAACATCATTGCCTGACCTCACAAATGTGCTTCTAGAAGAATGGTCAAAAATTCCCATATACACACTCCTAAAACTTGTGGAAAGCCTTCACAGAGGAGTTGAAGCTGTTATAGCTGCAAAGGGTGGGCCAACTCCATATTAAACCCTATGGATTAAGAATGGGATGTCATTAAAGTTCATGTGCATGTAAAGGCAGGCATCCCAAAACTTTTGGCAATATAGTGTATTTTCAGGATTCTTTGATGAATAGAAAATTCAAAAGAATAACATTTATTTGAAATAGAAATCATTTGTAACACAATAAATATCTTTGCTGTTACATTATCAATTTATTTAATCATGACTAAATAAAATTTAAAAAATCATACTGACCCCAAACTTTTGAATGTAGTGCAATTTATATTTACCACTATAGGATGTTCCACATTGTAGCCTTTAGCCCTGTGAGTTTTGACATTCCCAGCAATAGGATATGACATTCCATGACTTGAACATAGAAAAAGAACAATCAACAAAGCATTATCAGATCATTTCAAAAAATACATATCAATAGAAAAACAGAACTGTTGAAAGCACATCATTGTACATTTTCCTCTGTATATTGAATTTAAATAAAAGTTGTGTTATCATAAAAGTGGCGTATTGTCACAAAGGTAAAATGTTTGTCACTAACTATCCATTACTAACTTTCAAAAATGACTTTCCTTAAACTCTCAGCAATAAATTTATTCCACCTGTGCGGTCTGTTATAATATGTGCAAATATGAAAAATTATGGCAGTGCAGCACTAGCATTTCCATTAGCAGCCTCTTAAGTGTGTTGTGATTTGATGCTGCCAAACTCATTTCCAGAATCAACACCTTTTGGTGTTAATTTAATGTTAGTTCTATTTAATTACCATAAATGGACTCCTGCATTGCCAAAGCCAATGCCGGCAAACACACTGGCCAGGTGCATACTGGAGCGAGCCTCCACATCTCCGGCATCACACACCGCCCTACAACACACACACGTCTTCATATCTTGCCAATATTACATTTAAATGGTTAATAATAGCTTTAAAATGTATAAAAATCAAATATCAAATTTTTTGAGAAGTACCCAAATATTCAATAAACAACAAATAATCACATGACTTCACTCAACATACCGTTTCAAGTATTTGGAAACGATCCTGAGAGCATGTCTTGCCCAGACATCACTGATTGGATTGCTGCCCTGGTAAGCGGGGCGATTTATGGGGTTGGGTGGGCAGGGACTTCTCAGGTTATATGGCAAAGCAGTGAATGACTCTAATGCATGACTGAAAAGAGAAACATTTAAACCAAACACAATGAATATAATAATCTAAACATAAGATTTTTTTTTAAAGAAACTAGTACTTTTATTCAGCTAGTAAATATGTGACCCTGGACCACAAAACCAGTCATAAGGGTCCATTTTTTGAAATTGAGATTTATACATCATCTGAAAGCTGAATAAATAAGCTTCTATTGATGTATCCAAATGCAATGCATATTACTACTAATAATACATTTTTTATATATTTACGGTAGGAAATTTACAAAATATATTCATGGATCATGATCTTTACTTAATATCCTAATGATTTTTGGTACAAAAGAAAAATCAATAATTTTGATCCATACAATGTATTGTTGGCTATTACCACAAATATACCCATGCGACTTATGACTGGTTTTGTGGTCCAGGGTCACATATAAACTAATAAAAAGTGACAGTAAAGACCATTATAATGTTACAAAAGATTTCTAAAAAAAAAAGATATCACGGTTTCCATAGACATATAAGCAGCACAGCTATTTTAATCATAATAATAATAATAACAAATTTTTCTTGAGCACCAAATCAGCATATTAGAATGATTTCTGAAGGATCATGTGACACTGAAGGCTAGAGTAATGGTTCTGAAACTACAACTTCGTCATCACATGAATAAATGATGTTAATATACTGTATAAAAAAAGTTATTTACTTTTATTCACAAAATTAAAAGTACCAATTGGTTTGCACAAAATGAGCATTATCAATTCAGTGCTTTCTGTCAGTTTACTTACATTTTATTGATGTACGTACACTTAAGGAATTTATTTTAAGAGATTGCCTTGGTTTGAATATGGTTAATAAATAAAGTGTACATGTAAAAACACACCAGAGCACGTCAAACCCACTGTTAGCTGCCACTCTGGATGGCATGTGAAGAGTATGTAGGGGATCCACCATCCCTAAAGTAGGCTTTAAGGCTCGATTTGCAATACCTGAAAAGACACATACAATAAAATGGTAAACTTACACAACAAACAAGGCACAAAGAAATCAACCTCTAAACCTCTACCATTACATCTTAAATATTTAACCATTATCTCACCTTAAACCTCAATACTCAACCTTTTAGAATTCTGTATATGCATTCTGAGAACAGAGACAAAATGTTAATGAGAAAAATGTTTCTGCAAACCAGTTTTGGCCTTCATGTCCTCAAAGTCAAAGATCGCCACTCCTGTGGTTTCACTCCCCGTTCCAGCCGTAGTAGGAACTTACAGACACACAAAATGAAAAAATGAAAAAAACAATGTAAGTTTAATGTATCAGCATATCAGTGTTACTTTTGAAGGGTTAGTTCACACAAAAATGAAACTTCTGTCATTAATTACCCTCATGTCGTTCCAAACCTGTAAGACCTTCGTTCATTTTCGGAACACAAATGAAGACATTTTTGATGAAATCCAAGAGCTCCCCTCCCCCTATAGACTGCAACATTATTGCCACTTTTATGGCCCAGAAAGGTAGTAAAGACATCGTTAAAATAGTCCATTTGACTACAGTGGTTCAACCTCAATGTTATGAAGCAACGAGAATACATTTTGTGGGCAAAACCCCCCCCAAAAAACAACTTTATTCAACAATTTATTCTCTTTTATGTCAGTCTCTGACGCTTTCGTGTGATGCTGATGCCGGAGCCGGCCAACACTTAGCCGCCATTCTGACGTAGAACCCGTAAGCGCTGCACTGTGTTTACAACATGGAAAGCGTCGGAGACTGACACAAAAGAGAAGAAATTGTTGAATAAAGTCATTCTTTTTGGGGGTTTTTTTGCCCACAAAAAAGTATTTTTGTCGCTTAATAACATTAAAGTTGAACCACTGTGTTTACATGAACTATTTTAATGATGTCTTTACTACCTTTCTGGGCCTTGAAAGTGGTAATAATGTTGCAGCCTATGTGAGGTCAGAGAGCTCTCGGATTTCATCAAAAATATCTTAATTTGTGTTCCGAAGATGAACGAAGGTCTCATGGGTTTGGAACGACATGAGGGTGAGTAATTAATGACAGAAATTACATTTTTGGGTGAATTAAGCCTTTAAGTAAATAGAAGGTTGGTCTGTGGTCAATGTTTGGTCTCTTGAGCTGTGGTCTGTAGTTATCTGCACATGCTAAATGGTCACCATTAACGAGAGAGAGAGAGAGAGAGAGAGAGACAGAGAGGAAGAAACAGTAAGTAATATTGAGTTTGTCTCTGTGCATGTCTTTGTACCAGCAATTAGTGGCTTCAGTGTGGCTGTGAGGGGTTTTCCTTTTCCAATTGGTGCATTGACAAAGTCTAGAAATTCTGCGTCTGGATGAGATGCATAGAGATTGGCTGCTTTACAGGTGTCAATCACAGAGCCCCCGCCCACAGCAACATACACATCAAAATGTCCTTTTTTGGCAAAATCAATCGCTGCTTTAAAGCTGAAAAGAGAAAGAGAAGTTGCTTTCACACACTTCTGTTTATAATCAGAAACACTTATATGATCATCAGCAAAAACCGACAATAACCTTTTGTCGTTTGGTTCTACTCGCACGTCCTCATAGATCTTGTATTTGACTCCATGTTTTGTCATTGAGTCCAGCACTGCTGCAACCGGCGGCAGCTGAGACAGGGTTCTATCTGTCATCAGACACACATTTCGTGCTCCCATGTTCTGCAAATCCTGATAAAATCAGCCAAAACAGCACAACCAATGACCGACAAATCCAAAACTGAACTGCCATGAAGTGAAGAGACTTTAAGATAAAGAGCAACAATAATGAAACCTAATCAGTTCAATGCTTACAAATGGTGCTCATAAAAATACATGAACAACATGAGTGTGAGTAAATGATAATACAACTGTAATTTTGGGTGAAAAAAATGGTCCTTTACCATGCCAATTTCTCTGGTAACTCCTGCTCCAAACCTGATATTTGAACAAGCCATCTGAAACAGAACAAATTAAATTAATAATCACAATAATAATCTAAATGTTTATTATTATTATTATTATTATTATTATTATTATAAAGACCTATGATGTTATGACATAATTCCTGGATATTCACAGACTATACAATTATAAACTCTTTGCTTGACTGACTGACATTCATTAAGAGAAAAGTATTTCACTATTAATAACTGTAAATTATTTAACACTGTTTAACTATAACTATGTGAAACTATATTCCACAATGCATAACTATTGAATAATAATTGTATGCACTTACTTCAAATGCATAGTCTGTTTTCCGTTCACATATATGAGCCTCACCTGCAGAAACTACACACATAAAACACACTCACTCACATATTGCAAAGTTTATTTATTCAGAGAAAAATTATTGAAATATCTTACCTCGGTTATAAGTGTGGGAATATGCTTGAGAATGAGCAGGACATCTGCACCTATAAAACATATGGCATGCAAAAAATACTGCTCATATATCAGTTGTTACTAATCCATATTACTGTATTCTGTGTAAAACAAAAGGGCACCTCCGCTTGGTAGGACGACTCAGTAACCATTCCAGAAAGAAAATGCAATAAAAGTAAATGGAGACTAATACTGTAATTCTGCTTAATATCTTCTTTTGTGTTCTACATAAGAACAGTCATGCAGGTCTGGAACAACATGAGTGTGACTAAATGATGGTGAACTATCCCTTTAAGGGTTTGCTTACAACTCTCAGGGCATTGAGTAGAGACAAAATGCTTTGCATAGACAAATAGAAATGTGAAAATGCACAGACTAAAAACACACTTTAACACCTTAACAATATGAACTGAAATATTGAAACTTACGCAGCGCTCGCAAGCTGGCGCATCAAATGAGCGACTCTCTCACCGCCAGCCATGATTTCTGCTCGTGCCCTCTAACGCGCGCCCTCGGACAATTACCGTGTCCGTCCGCCACCTGCTGATAGGTATGCGCTCGTGAATCCGAAATCACTCCCTAAACCCTCAATCACTATTCCATACGTTAGTCCACTAATACAGTTAACTTAAAGGAGTGAATGAAAACGAGTGAGCGAATTCGGACAGCCGTTACATACATCGGCTGTATACTCGTTATAGCGGTGCAATGTGGGATAGAATGACTGCACTTGATAACGTCCGTCCACTATGGTTTCGGACACCACTACAAATGGCTGTCCCCTCAAATAATGCCCTATTTGAGGTTATAAGGGGCGACTTCGGATTCAGCCTGTGTGTTGGTAAATGTCTGAAACAGAAGTAGGCCTATCTATCTATTTATACAAGATGATCAACCCTATTAAATTTTTGATTACACAAAATCATCTCATCTCAGCAGTTACGATGAATGGCTATGCTATTTTTAATTTTGTCATTTCATCTGAATATCAACATTTGTGAGATTTAGTCAGTCAAAACTATTTTATGGTTAACTGATCTAATTTTCTGTGTCTGGAACATAGTGATCTATGACATTGTATTATGTTCTTACCCCAGGTAGGGGGCCATCTCACCCCAGTAGGGACATCTTTTAATATTTGACTGCTATATATGCTATATGTTAATATTTTATGCTACACCTAAATTATCAAATGTTTCTATGTATTTCCTATAATAACAGATTGGCTGGTGCATCATGCTAAACTTATATCTAAATATGTTACAATTTAAAAGTAAATCCACATTGTTTGTTGTTCATCCTACCCCTATATATATATATATATATATTTTTTTTTTTTTTTTTTTTTTTTGACAATATAGCAGGGCATATTGTCACTGTATAAATTAAATTGTCACAATGCGAGCAAACTATAATAGAAATGATTAGGAACACACACAAGAACGTGTACTATTGTATCTTAATAAGGGCAACTAATTCATTACTTGCAGTTATTAAACTAGACTAATCCAAAAGAATAAAAATAATTTTAAACACTTGTCAATTTTCTGAGAATGACGTAAGCATGCCCTCCCCTCGGCGTCATCAGCAGAGTCTCTCAATCGGTTGGATCTGATTGATTCATTAACACGAATTAAGAAAGCCCCGGTAAATTCAGAGGAGAATGACACTTGATCCAATCTACAGTGTGACACTAAACACAGGACGGAATGCAAGAGCATTTTCATTTTTTATTTACTTGAACCGCAGCCAATTACTCGTTCCGTCTTCTCAGAAATAATCATATAAATAAACCCCGGCGATGAACAACATGGAATCCCAGACTCTCACAAACATCCGGAGAACACCGAGGTGAGCATGAACTCAACACATGCTAATTACATAAATGATAACTTTAGCTATTCTGTGTATGTGCTACATAAGAATGTTTTTATTCAATTAGTTCAAATTATTGTTTTTAAATAATGAAATCGAATCAGGGCGAAATGTCTTATAGCCACACAGAATCAGGGGTCCAAAAGTCTTAGACCACATTACAAATCTGAGATTTCTTTTTTTGTTTATTTTTGAAGTCAGAAATAAACCAGGCTATATAATTTTGAAAAGAAAAAAAGTTATGACGTAAAATATAGCTACACTGCAAAAATAATTTGTGTAGCCTATATATATATATATATATATATATATATATATAGTTTGTTATATATATAGTTGCATACATTAAAGAAAAACCATGCAGTCTCAAACAATTCCTGGACACGTTTGTATCGCCTATTATACTGCCTACTGTATATTATGTTTATTAAGATTCCCGGGAATTTCCCTCAATGAAGCTGCACGTGCTACTCGCTGTGGTGACTCTCGGTGTCTTCGTCTCGCTGTCCGAGTCCGCTCCCGGACACACGGACACTCAGCTGCCGTTTATGATGCGTTTAGGAGAAGAGTACTTCATCAGGCTGGACAACGCCGCGCACAGCCCGGGCGCGCCCGACCGGAGATCCCCGTCACGCACCGAGGCACTTCAGCTGCAGCTCACGCAGCGGCTGTTAGGAGGTAGGGTCGGTAGTGTCGGTAACGGGATCATGAACAGCTTCGTGGAACGCGAGAGCCGGTCTGAGGATCCGCCAATCTCGCTGGATCTGACTTTTCACCTGTTGCGCGAGGTGCTGCAGATGGCGCGAGCCGAACAACTTGCCCAGCGCGTGAGCAACAACCGCAAAATTATGGACGCTTTAGGAAAATAATAATAAAAAAATAATTACACAAATGTTTTTAATTAAATTTCTAAAGTAATATAAGACATGTTTACGGTTTACCCTTGGACTTGTGAATACTTTGTGTTTAGTGTATTTTATTTCGTTTGGCTGCCTCTCAATGTATTCCCCCCAAATTAACATTATTATCATATACAAAAGATAATGTTTATACACTCATTCATAATCCTTTATTTTCCATTTTATTCAGCTACTTCAGTAAAGACTTTTATCATTTAATATTTAACAGTTGTGGTTTTTATGTTTTCAAATTCCTATCTAGCTATTTAATGTAGTCTATTTATACTGTCAAAGTAACAAAATACTATGAAGTACAACAGGTTTTTCTGGAAGGTCACTGGGATGTTGCAGGTTTACCAACATAGTCTGATTTTATTTTGGCACATTTAACCAGGAAAAAGAGAAAACATGACGTGGTCCATCCTCAGATGTCTGGCTGGGCCCGGCAGTTACCTAAATGTATGGGAAAGATGGAGAAAGTGAGATGGAGATGGATAGACAGATAAATGCAAAAGTGGTTTAAAAGTGATATGTGGTCAGACATGTAAATCTACAACATCCATCTGTGATCACATGAAATAACGTCAAAATGTAACTCAGGAACTGCGATTCTGGTTTCATCTTCATGGCTCTTTGGGACAAAATCAGCCTTTTGACTAGCAACTCAGATTTTGAAGTACCAGTCTATTTTTTAAATATGTTTTAATCACAGGGACATTGTAATAATGGACAGTCCCAAGTGGACAGTGTTTGTATTGTTCTGTATCGTATTCTTTAATTCTGTATTTCTGAAGGCACTTGCTGTTACAGCCAAACCTCTTTCTGATTCTAAAAGTAAATGAATTTATCAAAGCACATGGGAATGATATTGTGAAATAATATGGCCATAAGACATTAAATCAATCTATGTTCAAAATTATAATTTTGCAATATAATTCACTGAATTTCACTGAAACTTTATTTTACAAAAAGTTAAATGTCACTAATTTGATTAATATATGCCTATTTAAAAAATGATGAATGAATTAGTGAAAAGTGTCCATATTTTGGTATCTGGGGGTCATGTTTTTCAATCATAAGGTATAATCTCAGCAAAATCTAAGTTGATCCCAACACCGCAGCCACTGCTTTATGATCCATAACATCCTCAGATTCCAACTTTGTCTTTCACAGTGTCTTAATGTTAAAAACGTTACTGATCAATCCTAAAAAATATTAAATAATCACAATTCCAAGGCATCACAAATATGGATCAGATTAGAGGAGGGAGAAACCCTTACCTGAGCTGCTGCATCTGTAGAAGGGTTGTGACTAGAGTCTGGAGTGGGCGTGAATAAGGGCGTGTTCTCTGCTGGGTTAATGTTCACTAATTGGTTGGGTTTTGATGGTATTTGGGAGGAGTCTGCTGTCACTGGTGGGGGATTCGGTACAGGGGTTTGTCTCTGCGGGGTGGGTGTAGCCCCTGAAGATGCTTGAGTCTCAGCACGAACAGTTCCTGCTAATTCTTCATCATCATCATCATCTTCATTGTCGTCACCATCTATAATAAGAGAAATATCTCTTATAAAGAGAAAGATTCCAATAAAACCTTTCCTGACACCTTGGGTTACGATTAGAGTTAGTTTACCCCTGGTAAAGTCTATACTGAGTATTGCTCTTCGTTCAGGCTGGAAGTTTGCAGTGAAATGATCCATATTCTCATATCCACGCTCCACCTTTTCTAAATGAGACACATTCCTGCCTTCTGCGATCCTGACATGAAAGAGACAGAATGAATTTGATGGCATAAAACAGAAGTGTCTGAAACATGTTTAGAATAAGTAAAATGGTGATCATCTGAATCTTACTTCTGTAGTAGAGGCTTCGTATTCTGTTAGAGAGACATTTAGATTAGAGACTTCATACTAAATAGCTTAGGAAAATGTGCTTTTTTTTCTAATACGTACCATATTATATGACATTAAGTGTTTGTTTGTTTAAAAAAAGAAAAATGCATGCAATAAAGAACTTTGTAGACCTGCAGGAAGATGGCCATCTCAGATTCTTCCATTGTCTGAATTCCTGTCTCCACTAGTTTGGCTGCATTATCCAAGTGTTCTCTGTACCTGCACAGGTGATTACTGTGATTAGCAGATTGTGTAAATATACACATGTGTAAACATGCACAATGCACATGCATAAACATAGTATGGGAAAATAGAGATATTATGATGTAAAGAACATTATTTGAAGTTATGCAAATGAATTTCAACAAATAAATATGGATATTTGATGAGCATCTATTATTCATCTACATTTTTATTTTAAATTCATTCACAGAATTTAAAATAATATATTTTAAATTCATTCACAGAATTTAAAATAATATATTTTAAAATGTAATTTATTCCTCTGCAAAGATTAATTTTTAGGATCATTACTCCAGTATTCAGTGTCACATGATCCTTTAGAAATCATTATTTTTCTCAACATTTTTGTAGAAACTGATCAATTTTTTTCAGGATGCTTTGATGAACAGAAAGTTAAAAAAACTGCATTTTATTTTAAATAGAAATCTTTTGTAACATAAAGGTCTTTACTGTCACTTAATCAAATTTATTGCATCCATGCTGAATAAAAGTATTAATTTCTTACTCACCCCATACTTTTAAATGGTATATAAAGTTATAGGACTACATATATAATAGTAAAGTATAATTCAATTCAATTCAATTAAAGTGTTTTTCATAATAGCAGCTGTTCCTCATGATAATTTATCACCTGTTACAGACAAATACCATTTATCACGAATGTGACCTTGATATTACTCTTTATTTTTGTATGTAGTGTGTCCATGTACTTGCGCTGTAGGGCACTGATGTAATCGAGTTTCTCCTGCTGTTCTGCAGTGATCTTCAGTGTGAGATCTCCTCTGCGCTCTTCCAAAAGAGCGTACAGACGATCAAACCACTCACATACACGAGACTTCTGCCTACGACCATTTTCCTATAAAAAAAAAACACACATGCACTGGCATGATTACACAGACTATAATGTAAGAAATCAAACTGAGAGTTACGATGCAATGGAATTGGTCAACAAAAAAAGAATCAGTCATTGATAATGATAATACACACAGACACTGACCTCCACAGATCTGCAGCTTTCCTCTAGCTGACTGATGATGCCCTGAATTCGGTCATTGTTGCCAACCAACAAAGCAACGCCATCAGACAACTCTGTCTGCACACACACAATCACAGAAATATAAACTGATCAATCAACATGAGATAAAGAATACAGATGTGCAGAAAGAAAAGCAGAAGAGTCTCACTTTCTGGGTCTCGTAGACAGATTTGAGTGGAGCAACCTCACAGGTCTGATGACTCCCAAACACTTTACATAAGGAACAAGTGGGAACAGAGCAGGTCACACAGTATATATTAATCTTCTCTTCCTGATGCTCCTCACACATCAACTCATCATTCTTCACATCTGGCTCAGGCTTACTGCTGCTAACAGAGAATCAGAGAGATTTGACTTCAATTGTCTATCTTTATGCCTACCATAAAAAATTTATAGAAAATGAAAATGAATAAAAAACAACAACAAATAGAAACACAACACATTTCCAAGCAATGAAATATTCCCCTCCCTTAAAAGTAACACAGTCACTGCTTTTGTTTAGTTTAATTTTCATTAGTTTGCATCCTCTAGTGAATAAAATTAAAATGTAAAGTGCAAGAGAAGTGCACAGTGAGAGAAGTCTAACTGCTGTTGCTCATGTTGATGTGTTTCTAAATGTGTGTGTGTTGGGGGTTGGGGGGGACTGATAAACACAGAAGGTGTGTCTGAAATAGCTCCTGTCACATTGGCCTACTTATAAATATAGTCCAGCACACACACAATTGACCATGTGCTGGAATAGAATAGAGAGGAAAGTATGAGTTGCAACAGGATTCCAAATGATTTGACAGCATAAATGATTAAGAGAAGGTGAAATGAAGCTGAAAGTCTTAGTTATATTAATAATACCTGCTAGATTCCTGTTTGTACATATCTATGATGTTCTCCACCAGCAGGTTCCTCTGCAGGCCATACACCCCGTGTCTATCCAGAACCACTTCATGCCTACAGGATGGGCAGCGGAACCGGCCGCCTGAGCCCAGTGAAGAACCTCCTCGTGTGGGCAAGTAGGGGTTTGAGGCCTAAAAAAAAAATACACACAAATATATTTGTTATATATATTGTTTTTTACTTAAATTATTTCAAATTGTCCTTACAAGGGACTATGTACAATCTCAGACATTACATGTAGATAAAACAACATCTTAATATGTTGACAGAAGAAATATTACTTTACCAGAAATGATGAGCAAAAAAGATAAATTATGGTGGTAACAATAAAAAGAAAATAATAGTAGCCGTAACAATAATAAAATATATTATTACTCATTTTGTCTAGCTTAGTACCTTCTTTTAACTATAAACTCACAGAACTTAAGGATGTTACATTTGTTCCCAATCCAGATATTGTTACCTCTTTCATCAGTTTTCTTTTTTTTATAGCCCTAATTCTTGAACAAAATTTCCCACTCTCTTTTGTAGTAGTTACTTAGAAATGTGTGTATTGTGTATTATGTCTGGTTTCAGTGAAAGAATAAAATCAACCCAGTTTGCCCATAACTTATAGCCTATATAATATTGCCCATAACCTATTAAAAAATTACCATTATATAGCTGCTGATTTGTACTCATTGTTCGAAAATCCGGCTTAATCCGGCTTGGTAGTTTTGGAATATGTTAGGGAGGATTCTAGCTAGTCTAAACTGGTTACTTACTAGCTTCAAACTAGCCATTCCAAGCAACAGAAAACCTGGCCAGTAATATAGGCCTACCAGCTGGTCATATCAGCTTCACAAGTTGTTTTTTATGGTTTTTATTATGGTGTTATGAAATATCATGTTCCAAAACACTATTGCTTTAAACATTGTTGTCTTTAAAATTTTACGTTTAATTGTAAGTATACATTGGTGGTACCTGAAAGATGTCATTGGCACATTTGCGGCAGAGGTTGTGCTGGCACGGTAAGATTACCACCGGCTTGGTGAAGATCTCGAGGCAAATGGGGCATATCAGCTGCCTCTCCAAACTCTCCATGGTCTCGCGCGTTCTAGGGCACCAGTAATCCAAACCCACGCTCATCACGCGGAGCGCACGCGCTTGGCGAACACACTCCGGTGTCTGTCTATTTTTTTTATTTTCTTTCAAAAGAAATCCAGTTGTAATGCTGTCTCTCCGTGTGGCACTCGTAGGCCGCTCCGTCACCTTCCTCCACGCGCTTGTCTGGTCTGTTTTTAGCATGGGTACGTAAAGGTTGCCATGATTACGTGACCATATATGAAGACGGCACCGCGCGAGACCGGGCAGCTGTCTGCCCTACCACTGACCACAAGCTCGCAAACCTCCCCTACCCGGGAATCACACGCACCCCTGGAAAGCAGCCTACGGCGTGAGAAAACCACAACACTCATCTTTTCCCATAAAAGTTAAAATGTTAAAGCCAATTTTAACAAGAAAATCTCATTAGACGATTTTCTTGTTAAAATTGGTGTTAAGTCTACTATATGATGCCACTGACATAAAGTAGGCCTACCTCGGCACTTCCATGTTTTTAGTACCATGTGTTACATTGGAATACCATGTAAATACCATAGTAGCCTATCATAAATAATTAAATAAATTATAATTTGAAACTTTGGGAAGACTTGACTGTTTATGTTTCTTATGGTCTCACAAACTCTTATGCTTAAGTTTGTGGTTTTGTAGACAAATATGCATTAGGCCTATTACTAAAACTAACATTTATTTTATTTATATATTTATTTATATAGATTGATGGATGGACCAGGGGCCCATTTCAATAAGGAGGTTCAACCAACTCTGAGTTAAAACCTGAACTCTGAGTTGACTTACCCTGAGATGGGAAACTCTTGAGTTTTGGGTTTCAGAACAGCTGAATTGAGGTAGTTCAATAAACTCTGAGTTAAGTGCGTGCACCACGACTATGAAAAGCCATGATCAATTGAGCGCTGACATTATGATTCACCATGGCAACAGCACCCAACAAAACGACCTCTGCATACTTCCGGGTCAAACGTAAGTTTAATTCTTAATCATTGTTATAATATCAGATGTGAAAACTGGCAGAACAGTAAGTTATTGAACTAATATCCATTTTCATGGTATCCCACGGGAACAAAAAAAAAAAAGAATGTGGTAGCAGCTATTAATGAAGTATAAAAATATAATTAAATCAGGTAAAGCTTTAAGCATAAAAGGTTCATGTGTGTAGGTTTCATAACTTTACAAACATATTAAATAAATATCATTCAGTGTCTTTTTCCATGTGCAACAGCCTTTTCCACATAGTCTAATGCTCTTTTCACATAATGTTCTCTAATCCAACCTGTTACATTTCTGAATTAGAGTAATGAAATTAACATTTAACTTCTACTCAGCCAACAGCAAGAAGGCAGAGGCTCACAAAATGATGGGAGGACCTGCACCACCCCACTGACAGAATAAGAGGAGATGGAGGAAGAATATTAAAATCCAACAGGAAAAAAAAAAAAAGAACTGTTGCTTTTGCATTTAGCAAATAAAGATGACCAAATAAATTGTGAATAATTTGTGTCTATTTAACACCTGTGGTGTATGGCATATATTTCAGACTACCCTTCCTTCTGGTATTCTTCCATTCCATATAGTTTAATTTTCGGAAGGTGCGATGATGGGAATATGCGTATCAATGCATCCAACCACATTAGAAATCCTAAAGGAAATTCTAATTATTAGGTTACTTCCAGAGTTTGCAACAAGATATCAAGTGAACATCATTTAACCTGATTTCTACACCACTGACCTGCAATCCTGTGAAACTCCTCTTTGATGCTCTCATGGGTTTGTGCCCAGGAAACAACACAAACATATTCAGAAAGAGCTCACGTGAGAGTGAGGCAAACTTTCCTTACCTCTCTGCATACAGCGGCCTTACTAATATGCTCTGCATCTACAGGAGGCTATTTTTGTCATTTTGACAGTGTCCTCTTGATGAATATTTGCAGCGAATGAATGTACCTGCACTGCAAAAAATGATTTTCTTTTGTCTTGTAATTTCCAGTCAAAAATATATAAAGATTTTTTTTAATCAATGTGCATTTTCTACATAAAAAAAATTACATAAGTATTTAGTCTTGTTTCCTGGGGGAAACTACTTATTTAGCAAATTATCTGCCAATAGGGTAAGACAAAATACTCAGTATGAAAAGCATTTGTGCAGCATGAATGAATGAAGTGTTTAAACACAGCTGGCGCTTTAAAAAGGGGGAGGAGACCGAAAGAAACTCTGGGTTTACCGAAGAAAACCTGCTCCCGACCAGGTTAGGTTCACAGAGTAAGTTACCCTGGTAACTGATTCCGAGTAGAAGTTACCTCTCTTTCAGAAATGGGCTTGACTTACCCTGCTTTCTCGGGTTTAACATACCTCCCATTCTGAAATGGAAAACCCAGAGTTCCCCGGCCCCAGATAGGCCTTATGAATGAAAATCATCCAAGGTGATCATCATACATGGGAACTCCTTCAACATCCCACCTCACCCCTTGTCTTCTCTAAACTGATTTAAACGTCTACTGCTGCTAATACTTGCTCAGGTATATGATCTTCAGTAGACATTCTGACTGTCTTGAGTGTTGGGGGCTCAATAAACATTTTAAACGATGGTTTTCAAATGGACATTAGAGATGTTTGTGTTATTAGGGATAGGCCTATACTCTATGTCTATATATGAGCAATTGTTGGATGCTTTTCATTCATTTGGCCTATCTGGTCCATCTCACCCTAAATGAATAAATAAATAAATGTTAGTTTTAGTATATATATATATATATATATATATATATATATATACACTCACCTAAAGGATTATTAGGAACACCTGTTCAATTTCTCATTAATGCAATTATCTAATCAACCAATCACATGGCAGTTGCTTCAATGCATTTAGGGGTGTGGTCCTGGTCAAGACAATCTCCTGAACTCCAAACTGAATGTCAGAATGGGAAAGAAAGGTGATTTAAGCAATTTTGAGCGTGGCATGGTTGTTGGTGCCAGACGGGCCGGTCTGAGTATTTCACAATCTGCTCAGTTACTGGGATTTTCACGCACAACCATTTCTAGAGTTTACAAAGAATGGTGTGAAAAGGGAAAAACATCCAGTATGCGGCAGTCCTGTGGGAGAAAATGCCTTGTTGATGCTAGAGGTCAGAGGAGAATGGGCCGACTGATTCAAGCTGATAGAAGAGCAACTTTGACTGAAATAACCACTCGTTACAACCGAGGTATGCAGCAAAGCATTTGTGAAGCCACAACACGCACAACCTTGAGGCGGATGGGCTACAACAGCAGAAGACCCCACCGGGTACCACTCATCTCCACTACAAATAGGAAAAAGAGGCTACAATTTGCACGAGCTCACCAAAATTGGACAGTTGAAGACTGTAAAAATGTTGCCTGGTCTGATGAGTCTCGATTTCTGACATTCTCGTTGAGACATTCAGATGGTAGAGTCAGAATTTGGCGTAAACATAATGAGAACATGGATCCATCATGCCTTGTTACCACTGTGCAGGCTGGTGGTGGTGGTGTAATGGTGTGGGGGATGTTTTCGTGGCACACTTTAGGCCCCTTAGTGCCAATTGGGCATTGTTTAAATGCCACGGCCTACCTGAGCATTGTTTCTGACCATGTCCATCCCTTTATGACCACCATGTACCCATCCTCTGATGGCTACTTCCAGCAGGATAATGCACCATGTCACAAAGCTCCAATCATTTCAAATTGGTTTCTTGAACATGACAATGAGTTCACTGTACTAAAATGGCCCCCACAGTCACCAGATCTCAACCCAATAGAGCATCTTTGGGATGTGGTGGAACGGGAGCTTCGTGCCCTGGATGTGCATCCCACAAATCTCCATCAACTGCAAGATGCTATCCTATCAATATGGGCCAACATTTCTAAAGAATGCTTTCAGCACCTTGTTGAATCAATGCCACGTAGAATTAAGGCAGTTCTGAAGGCGAAAGGGGGTCAAACACAGTATTAGTATGGTTTTCCTAATAATCCTTTAGGTGAGTGTATATACACACTGATCAGGCAAAACATTATGACCACTGACAGGTGAAGTGAATAACACTGATTATCTCTTCATCAGGGCACCTGTTATTGGATGGGACATATAGACCCCTTCACGGTTCACGTCACAGGAAAATTTGCGGTTCTATCCCATTGAATTGTGTTAACCAGAGAATTTCTCGTCAAGAGAAAAAAAATGCCTACTTGTTGCGTTGTGAACTGTGAAAATCGCACCAGTTATGGAGTCAAGTTTTTTAGGATTCCTGCAGGATCTCATACGTTTAAAAAAAATAAATAGACTACATCTGTGGCTGCAAGCTATTAAACAGGCAGACTGGGACAATGCTACGATCAAAGAGGCTCGTGTTTGTAAAGGCTCAAAATAGGAGAATAATTTAAGCTATAAACCATATAATTAGAATATACATAGAAAAAAACGATTTAAATAACAACAGAGCTGAAAATAACACTTGAAGATATCTAAAAAGAAACTCAAAAGGGATTGAGAAGAAACAAGTCATTCATTTGTGTTTTTGTTTATTTTTATTTCATTGTTATTGTAATTTACTTCATTTAGCTACATTCATTTAATCTTGCACAAACAATATAAATTGGTACGTTTCTAGTCATTGTCTGTGTTTTATATGTGCCTTATAAATACTTGCCCTCTGTAGCGAAACCTAAGCTACTGGTCCATTAACGTTACCTGGTGCTCTGAAATTCAGTGACTAAGCCGAGGTAAAAAGAGTAAAGTGTTACAAAAAGTGGTAGTAGTTAGCCGCAGGCTAGCGCCAACATTGTGACAATAACGGTAGAGTTAAGCCATGGTAAGTAAACACAATGTTTTCTGTAAACTGTAGACTGATTTAATAGTTCGGTAAAGTTTGATATCTGGCAATAATTGTGACCTGTGGCATGCTACAGACTTAGCAGACTAGCTTTACCTTAGCACTTTCACTATGACAACAGTAGATTGTGTTGTTTTTCTGACCCCATGCTGCGTGCGCACCCAACCAGGTTTTCGATGTTTACAAACATTGAAGGGGTCTATTAGGCAGCAAGTGAACATTTTGTCCTCATTTGGTCCCCTAAAATGGGTAAGCGTAAGGACTGGGCGGCCAAGGCTTATTGATGCACATGGGGAGTGAAGGCTGGCCCGCGTGGTCCGATCAAACAGACGAGCAACTGTAGCTCAAATTACTCAAGAAGTTAATGCTGGTTCTGATAGAAAGGTGATACACAGTGCATCACAGTTTGTTGCGTATGGGGCTGCATAGCTGCAGACCAGTCAGGGTGCCCATGCTGACCCACCATGCCAGGGTGACCTTGGACCCTGGCCTGGTCTGATGAATCACGTTTTCTTTTACATCACGTGGATGGCTGGGTGCGTGTGTGTTGCTTACCTGGGGAACACATGGCACCAGGATGCACTATGGGAAGAAGGCAATGCTTTGGGCAATGTTCTGCTGGGAAACCTTGGGTCCTTCCATCCATGTGGATGTTACTATGACACGTACCACTTACCCAAGTATTGTGGCAGACCATGTACAACCTTTCATGCTAACGTGGTGGTGTGGCCTCTTTCAGCAGGATAATGCGCCCTGCCACAAAGCAAAAAATTTTCAGGAATGGTTTGAGGAGAGCACAACAACGAGTTTGAGGTGTTGACTTGGCCTCCAAATTCTCCAGATCTCAATCCAATCGAGCATCTGTGGGATGTGCTGAACAAACAAGTCCGATCCATGGAGACCCCACCTCGCAACTTACAGGACTTAAAGGATCTGCTGCTAATATCTTGGTGCCAGATACCACAGCACACCTTCAGGGGTCTAGTGGAGTCCATGCCTCGACAGGACAGGGCTGTTTTGGCAGCAAAAGGGGACCACGTCATAATGTTATGTGTGTGTGTGTGTATATATATATATAGAGAGAGAGAGAGAGAGAGAGAGAGAGAGAAAGAGAAAAAGAGAGAGAGAGAGAAAGAAAGAAAGAAAGAAAGAAAGAAAGAAAGAGAAAGAGAGAGAGAGAGAGAGAGAGAGAGAGAGAGATGACAGTACACAATCGTTCAATTATACATGATTGTATAATTCACAGATCACAAAAGCATGTTGTGCAAGGAAGATCTTTTAGGCAGCCCACTAATCACTACTAGACATTAGCTCACAGTTACATGAAAAACAGTGTTAGAGCACCATCTAGTTGTTACAGCTTTGCATTTTCACAATTTCTAAACTTGTGGACCTTTTTATTATGAACAGTTTCTAGATAATGCAGATGTGTCACAGGAACGAACACACCAATATTAAACAACTCTCTCAACACAAAACCAGGAAATATAACAGTTATTGTGTCTAGACACTGTGAAATTACAGAATCTCGTGTTTCTTTGGCTCAGGATCAGTTTAGCTGTTCAATCTGTCTGGATCTACTGAAGAATCCAGTGGCCATTCCCTGTGGACACTGTATGAGCTGTATTACAGGCTGCTGGGATCAGGATGATCAGAAGGGAGTCTACAGCTGCCCTCAGTGCAGACAGACCTTCACTCCAAGACCTGTTTTAGGTAAAAACACCATGCACCATGGCAAAACTACAAGCTACTCATTCTGTTTAACGTTACGCTGGATCTGGAGATGTGGAGTGTGACGCCTGTACCCATTTTAAACGCCATAAAGAATTTAATTCAGGAAAGCCACACTGATGCCAGTGGAGACACAATTGGAAACCTAAAACAGATGATCTGCCCTCAATATGATAAACTGAATATTTTAATTTGATTTAAGTAAATTAATGGCTCATCATGTTATGAGGTCACAAGGTCACAGGCAGCAGTGAAGGACAGTGAGAGGATCTTTACTGAGCTGATCCGCTCCATTGAGAGAAGCCGCTCTGAGGTGACACAGCTGATCAGAGACCAGGAAAAGGATGCAGTGAGTCGAGCTGAAGGACTCTTGAAGAGACTAGAGCAGGAGATTGATGATCTGAGGAGGAGAGATACATTAGTGTTTAGTAGAAGGTAGTAGAAATCAGATTTTCTGATTTTCCTGCTGTCTGTATTTGTGTCTGTGTAGAGTTTTCAGTCTCTCTCTGTCCCTCCTGGATTTACAGACTCACCCAGCCTCACTGTCAGTTCTCATCTCATCTCAAATCAATCAAATCAATTAATATTGACAAGGAATTGTTTTAATGTGTTTTCACTGGGAATATATGTTGGTTTCCTTTGTGAGATACATCCAGATCATTCCCAATCCTAAATAGGAGACTAGGAATGAGTTCCTACAATGTAAGTAACAAGATGAGAACACACAAAAAAGAGAAAAAAAAAAACACTGCTAACAACACAGGTGTACATTGATAAATCAAACTCTTATATTACTGTTTATTAAAAGTGTCCAAAGATTAGGATGACTCTAGGGCCCTAGTCAGACAGGGGGCCTATAATTGACACTGAGCCATTGATGTTGCCATTGATTTCTCATACAATATCACAATTCCATAGTCTTTAAATTTGTATTCCCTATTAAATCAATTAGCAGCAGCAACAATCTTCTGAGTTAAGGAGTGTTGGGAATAGTGAAAGCCCGTTTGGTGTTTTTGTACTGGCAGCATTGAAAAATGAACTGCAGAACAGGCAAACAGAGAGACCTTTATGCATGGAGCAGTAGGGCTTGCTGCTGGCATACACACACTGAGTCACGGACTGAGAGAAGAAAGAGTTATTTTGAGAGAAGAAAGAGATTTATTTTTTATGGAGATAATCCACATGTTTTCAAACAGGAACTGTAGGAATTACAGCTGGTTTGATTTATTTTTCTGCACCATTTCTCCATGTCCATGTGACATATTTCTTTAGAAACATTTTCTGTGATGGGTAGGTTTAGGGGTAGGGTACAGAATATATGAATATGTATAAAAATCATTATGTCTATGGAAAGTACCCATAAAACATGAAAATACAACATTTGTGTGTGCGTGCGTCTTAATTTTGTCTGGAAAAAAATGTCAATCAATATATTAATCAATATGTTATATAGGCTATATGCTGCTACGTATATCAATAAACATGGTGTGTTAGAAAGGCTTGAATGGGCCAAGTAGGTTGTAATGCAAACATGCAGGCTGTTGCTTAATTTTCATTTGAACGACCTCCACTGGGCGTGACTTTCTGAAAATCTTGGAACACTCGCCTTGTTCGCGTGTTGTCTCCTCATTACATGTCATATCTCTCTGTGGACTCTGATGTTTAATTTGTAAGATGGTGATGATAAACACTCTTTCACTTTTAAAGTGACCGTCGCAAAACCTGGACGTATTATTATCGCGTGAAGTGCTTTGTAAACCGGACCACTCTTCTATGTTTTTCCACACAGTGGCTCTTTGATAATGTTGGACTGTTTATTTACGATCTTTCTGGGCTTTATCTCCGTGCTGCTGTTGTGCGCGTTCTGTGGACGAAGACGGTGAGTTTTCTGACTATTTCGCTGCTGGTTGAGAATGTAATTTTTTTTTTTATTAATTGTTATACGGATGAATACGTTGTTTGAATGGGTCTTAGTGCTTAGTTGTTATTATGTTGACTATTTGGAGTGTGTATTTATCGTTAGGCATACGTCTTTTGATCAAAGTGATTATTCAGCACATTTCTGATTAGTCTGGACTGCAAGCAGATGAAACTGAACGTTAAAATCAGTCATTCATCATTTAAAATGCAGTTTGCCAAGGAAATATCTGCTAAGACCATATGAATAATTCACAGGAGAACTGGTATCTTGTTTACTCGTAGATCACCTCAGTTTGAAATTGAACCTTCCAGTGATGGTAGTCCTACTCATGGTCCAGAATCAGTTCTTTCGAACAATTCGAGCCGATTCCGTTACGTCATCGCGTTGTTCCTGACATGCCGATATGGACACTGGCTTGTCAATAGACCTGTAGGTGTATAAATGTGAACTGGTTTAAATGATTCATTGAAAAGATTCGACTCAAAAGAACGATTCATTCTCGAATCGGATATTGCTATTTTGTAACCCAAACCCATAAGGGGTTAAAACCGCTTTATTTGCATGTTAAAACAATGAATTGGTACCACATCATTGATGCACACTACATGTATTACAACACGTGTGTTATGTTAATTGGAAAATTTAAACCTGTACCTAATTTGTGTGTAGTTTAGGAATGAATCCAAAAGGTGTTACCTGGTTTCCCTTATGTTGTTCACCAGGTAATCTATGTTTGCCTGTTTCTACAACAAGGCTATGTACTTGGCACAATGTTTCCACTGCATGTCAGGACTTAACGGGTCTTCAGTAGTTCTATTATTTTATATTCCTTTTTTATTGGTAAATAGGCTATCATGCCAATTTACCAGCTTATTATATTTTAGTTTTTCGCATGTATGTTTTTGTGCCAGGACTTTGAGTCACCCTTTGAACCTGAAGAAGAGAATTATGTGCTGCAATGTGGTTTCTTGTTCAGTTAGTCAGTAGCAACCTTAGAAGGAAGTTTAGAGAATTAATTCCCAAAGGGCCACCCCAACCTTTTCTAGTTAGCCTTGAAAAGTAGGTCATGGGATACATCAGCAGTAGATCGCCAAGGCCATTAAACCGTATTCTCGGTTAATGAGTTCTGGCTTTGTCATTTAAAAGAATACTAGCTGAAAAGCAATAAAGGACTTTTTTTGTTCAGCACAGTTATGTCACCGCTTTACCACACAGAGTTAGAAGAGTTTGTTTGAGTTTGTGTGTTTGTTTTATGTTGATGTACAGTACAATGGCAGTCTCTCAGGCATTGTTGAAGGAACACAACTGTTACATTGAGTGTGCATGTTACAGGAAGGATGGTGAGCCCCCACTGATTAAAGGCTGGATTCCATTCCTGGGAAAAGCTCTAGAATTTAGAAAAAACTCTCAACAGTTTCTTACACAACTACAGCAGGAACATGGAGATGTTTTTACGGTACTTATTGCAGGTATACTTGGCACACACAATTACTTAACATTACTTATATAAATGAGGTTGTTTTTTTTAATGAGGACGTCCTCTGACGTTAATAAAATTAAGATTTTGTCATATTTAGCTAACTTTTAGTCACACACAGTTTCCCTTTGCTCTTCCTCTCAGACACACTGTTATTGCGCAATGCATACTCACATAGTTATGTTAATAAAAAAATATATGGTCGTGAAAGATGTCAGAAATAGCATTTGGATATCTGGAAACACACTGTAGTACCAATGGCAAGTTACATTTTAGTGGAATACTTAATGTTAGTTCTGAGTGTGTTTAAGAGCAATAGTAATGGTAATGTTGGCAAACACTAAAATTATACAAACAGTAAAGCATGTCACACTGATGTGATTTCATGACATCTACCCATTCATATTTGCGTGTTTCTTTAGGGAGATACATAACATTCATAATGAACCCTCTTCTGTACCCGTCTGTGATCAAACACGGGAAACAGTTGGATTTCCACACGTTTTCAGACAACGCAGCATCCAGGACATTCGGTTACCCAGCGGTACGGAGTGGCCACTTCCCTGGAATGAGTGACAGCCTCCAGAGGAGCTACGCTCTGCTGCAGGGGCCTGCCCTCGACCTGCTCACGTTCAGCATGATGGGAAACCTGCAGCAGGTCCTGCAACATCGTTTTCTGTCCAGTGAAGAGTCTGGGCCTGACGGCGATTGGAAAGAGGTGGAACTATATGAGTTCTGTAAATGCGTAATGTTTCAGACCACGTTTGTCACGCTATACGGACATTCGTCACATCTGCATCTGGATCAGTTGCGAGAGGACTTTGAGAAGTTTGATGCCATTTTCCCTTTACTAATGGCCTGTGTGCCCATTGGCTTGCTGGGAAAAACCAAAGAAATTCGAGAGAAGCTGACAAGATTTTTCTACCCTCATAAAATGGCAGAATGGAAGGCTCCAAGCGAGTTCATACAGAACCGAATGGCCCTGTTCCAGCAGTATGATACACTTCAGGACAGAGATAAAGCAGGTAACTGTCACATGCACACACGCAAACGTACAATACACACTGAGAAAGTGCGGGGCCCACATATGACTGTGGATTGTTTTGTTGATAATAAATGTCTCACCTACAGAAGGACATTAATATTCCCATGATGACATGCAGAACTCTGGTCTTTGGTTTTTACACTGAAGTTTCCATGCACTAAAAAAAATATTTAAATACTAAATGAATGGAAAACAATTCTCACAAAAGGGATACACAGACTTAAAGGGATAGTTCACCCAAAAATAACAATTCTGTCATTTACTCGCCCTCAAGTTGTTCCAAACCTGCATTAATTTCTTTGTTCTGCTAAACACAAAGGAAGATATTTGGAAGAATGTTTGTAACCAAGTATTTTCTTTTCCAACTATGGTAGTCAGTGGGGGCCGAGATATGCTTGGTTAAAAAATTCCAATTTTCTTCCTTTGTGTACAGCAGAACAAAGAAATTTGAGATGCAGCATAAATGCAATCCTTAACTATGTATTAACCAACAACATTAAAAATACACTTAATATGTATATTTAACTACTCATATGAACAACAAATCAGTAACTACACTGATTTAAGTCTTGCAGTTAGTAATCTACTGTATATGGTTTTGATTAAATAAAAATAATTTAAGAGAACTTAAGAGTCAGTGGTTCAGGAAGGTTTCACACTGTAGATTGACAATAATAATATTGGTCAATAAAAACCAATATAGCATTCATTCAGGATGTTTTGATTTTAATAAAGTGTTGTCTCTTATTATTCATCCCATAATAATTTGCTCAAAACACCACATGATGGTCAACACCTGACGATCAAGAATGTTGTTAATGCCACAAGAACACATAAAAACACCAGTTTTATTTTATTTTGAGCTTATTGGTAGTAATTTTGTTACATGTTTTTGTCATTTCTGTGGGTTTTTTACTTGGTTTGGATTTTATTTCAGTTTTAGTTTTAGTAATGTTAGTGTGTTACTCATTTCAGTTAGTAGCCAAGGCCAAGCCAATTCTAAGTTTCATTTTTTTTTATCTAAAATTTATATTTTATATTTCAATTAATTAAAGATTTTAATAGTTTGTTTTAACAGTTACAGTTGCAAATGTTTCAAAACCATGGTTTGAAACAGTGGGAAGTAACGATACACCACTGATTTCAAACGAAAGATTTCGAAAGGTTTTGAAGCTTCATGAAGCAGTGAAACACTTCATGAAACAAAAGTGCCCATCACTAGAACTATCAGTGTTGTGATATTGTTATCTGTGCAGTTAGGTGAGGTTTTAGCATAATTTGAGCTATGGATGCAAAAATGATGATGATGTTATTGTTAGATTTGATTGGAGATTTAGGTGTTGCCCCATTCAAGTAGAAAGGACTTGTACTTGCATGCCTATTTCGTACATAGAAAGATTCCTGCCCTGGGGTTTTGCCAAGATGATTGCTAACTTGCTGACTGAACTGACTTGTCTTAAAGGGAAAGTCATCATTTACTCAGCCTTAAGTTGTTTCAAACCTGTATGAATTTCTTTGTTCTACTGAACACAAAAGAAAATATTTTAAAGAATGTCGATAACCAAATGAAGCTTATTTAACAAAGTTTGGGAGGAGCACATTCAGGTAATCTAACCAGTCTGCACAAAAGAAGGCTGATATATATATAGCCCTCCCTCATAAAAAGTATTCTCGTTGCTTCAAAAAAATAAGGTTGAACCACTGGAGTCAAAGGGGACTTTAAAGGGGCTTTTTGACCTCAGCTTCTTTTCAATATGCTGGAATGCTGAAAGCAGGATGTGACTGTACAAATAAAGAGTTTGCACACAGTGAAAGCTCATCATGACTGTGCTGTGTTGGTCTGGTGGTTTACACACACACACACACACACACACACACTCGTAGCTTCTTACTTTCTCTTTCCGTAGCACATCATTTTGCCATGCTGTGGGCATCAGTGGGAAACACCATCCCAGCAGCCTTCTGGTGTCTTTACCACCTCATCTCCTGCCCAGAAGCCCTTGCAGCAGTACAAGCAGAGATTGTGAATGTGGTTGGAGAGAAGAACATGCAGTTGATCTTCAAAGAGGACATCACAATTACACGACAACAGCTAGAACAGATGGTTTACCTGGGTAACAAACACATTTTTACACAGTAACCCATCACGCATGAATGAGCATTTTGGGTATTTTGTATACAGTGCATCTGGAAAGTATTCACAGTGTATCACTTTTTTCCACATTTTGTTATGTTACAGCCTTATTCCAAAATTGATTAATTTTTTTCCTTAATTCTACAAACAATACCCCATAATGACAACATGAAAGAAGTTTGTTTGAAGTCTTTGCAAATCTATTAAAAATAAAACACTGAAAAAATCACATGTACATAAGTATTCACTGCCTTTGCCATGACACTCAAAATTGAGCTCAGGTCCATCCTGTTTCCACTGATCATCCTTGAGATGTTTCTACAACTTGATTCACCTGTGGTAAATTCTGTTGATTGGACATGATTTGGAAAGCCACACACCTGTCTATATAAAGTCCCACAGTGCACGTCAGAGCACAAACCAAGCCATGAAGTTCAAGGAATTGTCTGTAGACCTCCGAGACAGGATTGTATCGAGGCACAGATCTGGGGAAGGGTACAGAAATATTTCTGCAGCATTGAAAGGTCCCAATGAGCACAGTGGCCTCCATCATCTGTAAATAAAGTTTGGAACCACCAGAACTCTTCCTAGAGATGGCCGCCCGGCCAAACTGAACGAATGGGGGAGAGAGGAGAACCTTCCAGAAGAACAACCATCTCTGCAGCACTCCACCAATGAGGCCTGTATGGTAGAGTGGCCAGATGGAAGCCACTCGTCAGTAAAAGGCTGCCTGGAGTTTGCCAAAAGGCACCTGAAGGACTCTCAGACCACAAGAAATGAATGGCAAGCATCATGTCTGGAGGAAACCAGGCACCGCTCATCACCTGGTCAATACCAACCCTACAGTGAAGCATGGTGGTGGCAGCATCATGCTTTGGGGATGTTTTTTAGCGGCATGAACTGAGAGACTAGTCCGGATCGAGAGAAAGCTGAATGCAGCAATGTACAGACACATCCTTGATGAAAACCTGCTCCAGAGTGCTCTGGACCTCAGACTGGGGCGAAGGTTCATCTTCCAACAGGATAACGACCCTAAGCACACAGCCAAGATAACAAAGTGGCTACAGGACAACACTGTGAATGTCTTTGAGTGGCCCAGACTTGAACCCGATGGAACATCTGTGGAGAGATCTGAAAATGGCTGTGCACTGATGCTCCCCATCCAACCTGATGGAGCTTGAGAGGTCCTGCAAAGAAGAATGTGAGAAACTGCCCAAAAATAGGTGTGCCAAGCTTGTAGCATCATACTCAAAAAGACTTGAGGCTGTAACTGGTGCCAAAGGTGCTACAAAAAAGTACTGAGCAAAGGCTGTGAATACTTGTGTACATTTGTTTGTTTGTTTTTTATAAATTTGCAATTTCAAACAAACTTCTTTCACGTTGTCATTATGGGGTATTGCTTGTAGAATTGAGAAAAAAAATAATGAATTTAATCCATTTTGGAATAAGGCTGCAACATAACAAAATGTGGAAAAAGTGAAGCGATGTGAATACTTTCCGGATGCACTGTATATGATCAGTTTCAGATTTCATTTTCAGATTTTTTTTGTAAACTTTAATTGTTTTTAGGAGAGAATTCAGTGGTTGTCACTTCAATTAATAAATCCTGTGTAGATAAAGAAATGAATAGTGCTATAATTATGGATTTACTGTACCAGCTTTCGGTGATTCAGACTGTCTTTTTCTCTGTGCAGAGAGTTCAGTAAATGAGAGTTTGCGTCTCTCCTCTGTATCAATGAACATCCGTGTTGTTCAGGAAGATTTCTCTTTGCGTCTGGATGCCCAGAATTCAATCAGCCTGCGGAAAGATGACATCATTGCTCTTTACCCACAAAGCACACACCTTGACCCGGAAATATATGACCAGCCTCAGGTAATGCATAATGTACCTACAGCTCTCTAAATAAGTGATTCTCAAGCTCAACCAAGATTAAAATGTTATAAGGAATAGCATGCATTACAATGAGACAAAACAACAAAAAACAAGGTATTTATTTAAAGTAACCTTAACATTTAACCAAGCTTTTTAAACCACTTTAAACTTTCAGGCTAGGCTTTCTCAAGCCAACATAAGGTTTGTCTGTTATGATTAAATTATGATTAAAAAATATTCTTAAAAGGCACCTATTATGCAAAATTCACTTTTACATGGAGTTTAAACAGAAATGTGTGTTGGCAGTGTGTATACACAACCACCTTATAATGGTAAAAATCTACCCACTCTTTTTTTAATCCCCATAAATCATAAGCAGTGTCTCAGAACCAGCAGTTTGCAGATTCTAGCTTTTGTGACATCACATTGCTTAGGCCTCGCCTACGACTGCTGACAGACTCTGCCCTATTAGCATAGACCCCGCCCTGAGTGAGCTGTACACAGTCTGCCATGTTTATGTCCTCGCCAGAGCATTTAACAGCAGTAAGTAAGAAATGTAGTCTTATTAAAGCTACTAAAGTTATTCAACCAAGAGCAGTGATTTTCTGTTTTTCTTTTGTTGTTTGATTCATATTAAAGGATTAGTTCACTTCAAAATAAAAATGTCCTGATATTTTACTCACCCCCATCTCATCTCATCCAATTCATGTCTTCAGTTGAAAAGAAATGCAAGTTGTTTTTTTTGTTGTTTTTTTGAGGAAAACATTCCAGGATTTTTCTCCCCATCATAGACTTCCATGGCAACCAAAATGTTGAAGGTCCAAATCAATGCAGTTTCAAAGCGCTTCGAGGGGCTTCAGAGGCTCTGCGCGATCCCAGACGAGGAATATGGTCTTATCTAGCGAAATGATTAGTCATTTAAAAAATAAAAAAATGAATATACTTTTTAACCTAAACTGCTCATCTTGCGCTGCTCTGTAACATGCCAAGGATTGCACAATCACATCGAAAAGGTCACGGTAGACATAAGCTGAAGTACCGCCCCAAGCAAACGTTCGAGGACTAATACAAACGCCCTTTACCAAAAAACACTCCATTTTCAACTTCAAAATCATCCGACATCGTTGTTTTACCTTTTTTTGCTAAAGGGCGTTTGTATTAGTCTTTGCATGTGCGCTTTGTAAACACGGGGGTACTTCTGCCTACGTCTACCATGACCTTTTCGACGTGATTGCGCAATCATTGGCATGTCGCAGAGCAGCGCAAGATGAGCAATTTAGGTTAAAAAGTATATTCATTTAAAAAAAAAAAATTTAAATGGCCAATCGTTTCACTAGATAAGACCCTATTCCTCGTCTGGGATCACGCAGAGCCTCTGAAGCGCTTTGAAACTGCATTGATTTGGACCTTCAACATTTTGGTTGCCATGGAAGTCTATGATGGGGAGAAGAATCCTGGAATGTTTTCCTCAAAAAACTTAATTTCTTTTTGACTGAAGAAAGAAAGACATGAACATCTTGGATGAGATGGGGGTGACTAAAATATCAGGAAATTTTTAAGTGAACTAATCCTTTAATAACATATATAAATCAATGTTAAGTGATCTCTTAATTTTTCCCAGAGCTGTTTATATCACTTTAATACACCGATCTAATATACACGTGATTTCTTTACATACTGTTTACCAAGAGCGGTTCTAGACCCTTTGTAGGGTTTGTTTACCCCCCCTGTCTGTCATTTCAGCCCCCCTAAAACTATCAACTATCAAAATTATTCAAAGTATAATTTTTTACTTTTAAAATAAAAATGAAAGTAACTAAAAAATACAAGACATGTCGATATGTTTTTTAGTTTTTATTTCTTTGCTATTCTGCGCATGCGTGAATAGCCCACCGTGCAAGCAACAACGGCTTGTGCTGCATGTCAGCCAGAAGTGCAGACGATGTCAAAAAATCACTTTCATGAGACGTTCCGCGACGCGTAGGAGGTTATAGAGGGGTTTTTTTTCTGGGTTTTTTTATTGTTTAGCTTGCATTAATGCAATTTAATCTGTACAATGTCTACGGAAATTTGCCATATCAAAGCTATGCTTATACGGAGCCCAGCACATGAGTACAAAATAAATAATGTGGCAAACTAGAAACTAATTTGGTTTATAATTAAGTATTCGTAATTGTTTTCATGTAGTTGAATCGTGGTGGCTATGACTTACTAAAACGAGGGAATAAGTTGTGAGAACGAATCTTTGTACTGTAGTTAAAACTGCAGTAGGCCTATGTCATTTTTTATTTGTTTTCAAAATGTACAATATTTATATAATCAGCGAGCTCATCATAATCCATTTCCAAACCGTGTTTTTGTCTTATCCCGAATCACTACGGTATGCCTATAATAATTGTTTATATTGGGACTATTTTAGACGGGTCAGGTCGGAGTAGCACAGTACCTGCGTGACTCATCATAGACATAAACAGAAAGAAGTAGCTCCGGTAACAATGTTCTTCTGCAAGACACATGCAGTTCTGTTTATTAACCGCTAGAGCGCCAAAAGTTCCGGACTGCAGCTTTAAAAATCATCATCCAGTTTATAATTCAACATTGCTTGGTCACGCTTTGCAAACTAAAGCAATTTAGTTTTTGTTGACTGTCATAAAATTATAAATTTCTTGAATACAAAGTCTATTTTTTTGCATTTAGTTAGCTAACAGTAATTCTGGTTAATAATGAGATGGTGACCAATATTGTTAGAATAACAATAGTGATATTTCATGATTCTCAATACCAACTTTGGTACCGCAGAAAAACAATATTAATGCAAATAATTCATAAATAAATTAAGAATTGATAAAAAAAAATAATGGCATTGGTTTAAATATTTAATAAAGTAAATATGAGTGAAAAAATACAAATAAAGACTTTATAATCAATAAAACAAAGTTTTTCGTTTTAGGTTTATTTAAGCTAAAGTAATTCAGCCATGAGCACCGATTCTGTCTTTATCTTGTGAATATTGCTTCATTAATGACTGCATTCATATTGTAACTGTAGCATGTAATGCACAGAGATTATATTGGTTCTTCATATATGTGATTGTTTGCATTTTTGCTATTAACGTTCTGCAATACACAGCCACAACATTAGGTAGCATTATCAGCAACAGTAGCAAGGGCTAAGCCCCCTAAGGATAAAGTCCTAGAACCGCACCTGATGATAACGTTCACAGACATAACCAACTGTTTATGTGAACTTTGTCAAATGCACTCAAGGTTATGTCAAAAACACAGTTTAAGTGCAATAAGATAGGCTTCGCCCTCTTCTGGAAAACGGGGCGGGGAGCAGCAGCTCATTTGCATTTAGGATACATGCATGAAAATGGCCTTTCCTTACATTCAAAAATGAGTTTTTACAATATGTTATAATAAATTATCTGTGTTGTATTTTGAGCTGAAACTTCACAGACACATTCAGGGGACACCTGAGACTTATATTACATCTTGTAAAAAGGGGCACAATAGGTCCCCTTATCCTTAATCTTTATCCAGTAAATATATCAAACAACTAGTCACAGGGAATTTGAATATTGTTGTGGCCAATGAGAGGTATTGGGAGTCAAAAAGGTTGAGAACCACTGCTCTAGATCCAACTAGCAGACACTCATTTTAAACATCTCTCTTTATTGTTAGAAAACTCATTTACTGAGATGTCTTTTGTCTGTGGTTTCTTGTAGCGCTTCCAATTTGACCGTTTCGTGGAGGATGGGAAGGAGAAAACAGATTTTTATAAATGTGGCCAGAAGGTTCGGTACTATCGCATGCCTTTCGGCTCAGGAGCCACACAGTGTCCGGGACGCTTTTTTGCGATGAATGAGCTAAAGCAGTTTTTGTGTGTCACTCTGCTCATGTGTGAAATGCAGTTGCTGGACAACCAGCAGGAGGCGATGCTAGACAACAGCCGTGCTGGTCTGGGCATCATGCCACCAGCCAATCAAATCACTTTCAGATACAGAACCAGAAAACCACAAGACAGCGTGGAGAGGGAGGAATGAACTAAATGAATAGAGAGGGATGGTAGTCTGTTCTTTTCATGGGTATTTTACTTTCATTTTCCACAGGGTTCATTCAAAGATTTGGTAAATAACGCAAGCTGCAGTATTCACACAACACTGCCATGGAAAATCTCATCTTTGAATTAATCATACAGTATACAGTGCAATTTAAATCAGGGTTTGATGCACTACAGTGAACAGCCTTCTATGTATAGGCTACTATTGCATGAAATAAGGGCAGCTTTTCAAACATCTTACCTCTCATAATTCAGTTTTATCTTGTCACTGGGAGTAAATAAATCAATATTGTGGCGAAGGTGTTACATGGCAGTTAACTGGATTTCATGCACTGCAGTTTTTTATCCAGACTAACCGCTAACAGTGTTGAACATTAAAAAGTAAAAGTTTTTGTTGTTTTACTTTAATAATAATAATAAAAAAATACTATAATTTGATCAGGATAAATCAACAGCCATAAATGTATATGGACTAAAAAACTAATTACCATTCAAAAGTTTGGGGTTGGCAAGATTTTTTAAAACAAGTCTCTTATCCTCGCCAAGGCTGCATTTATTTGATTGGATCAAAATACAGTAAAATTGTAATATTGTGAGATATTATTACAGTTATAAGTATTAAACTATTAAGAATTTTCAGCATCATCATCATCAGCGTCTTCAGTCTCACATGATCCTTCAGAAATCATTATGCTGATAATGGTGCTCCAGAAACATTTGTGATGCTTTATATTTTTTGTGGAAACCACTATGCAATTTTTTCAGGATTCAGCATTTATTTGAAATGGAAATCTTTTGTAACATTATGAATGCCTTTACTGTCACTTTTGATGTACTGAATCTTTCGTAATTTAAACTATCAATTTCTTAATCTTACTGACCCCAAACATTTTAATGGCAACACAAGAGTTTTTTTTTATTTTTTTTATTTATTAGTATTGGTCAATATTAGATATGTAATTGCGCATGCTTTTTTCCCTTATATTTACATTTATATTACCTTTGCTGTCAGTTAACGCTCACTAAGTACATCTTTAAAAACAACTATTCATTTAATAGCAATCTCAAAAAGAATATCCTTTTTTTTATCTTAGTAACCCAGCCCAATATCAACAGCTTCTTTACTCTACTATAAACTCTACTGATACACACATTAAAGATGCAGTGTGTAATATTTATGAGGATCTATTGACAGAAATGCAATATAATACACATGTTTTCAGGAGTGTATAAAGACCTTACGTAAAGAACTGTTATGTTTTTATTACCTTAGAATAAGCCATTTCTATCTACATACAATGCGGGTCCCCTTACAGTGAAGTCATCATTTTGTGCCACCATGTTTCTACAGTAGCCCTAAACGGACAAACTGCTCTACAGAGCGCTAGCTACTCTCTGCGGTCTCAGACGACGACATCTTTGTCCTGTGTCGGCCACCGTAGCTTCTCTATGTGCTTCGGGAGGGGTGAGCGGTTGCAATTCGCAACCTCATTGCTATGTCGCTAAAATTTACACAGTACACCTTTAAGTTCAAAAAGTTTAGACAGAAATCAGACAAAGGCATCATGGCACACTCAATACTTTACTGAAATGTTGGAGGGACAGCATGTGCAAAATGAACAATGTAACTCGCTTCAACAGCTACTGTACTGTAACACTGCGTAACAGTAAACAAATAAAAAAAAACCTCCACATTCTCAATGTGGCTCAAGTTTCTCTTTTATACTGAAATTGTAACAGTCAACACGTATACTTTTTTCTCCCACAAGCAACAAATATAAGACGACAATTACTTGTGCATATTAAGCTGCTGCCACTTTTTCACAGACTAAATTATATCTCATCTGCAACGTTAGCAGATGTTTTTGTGGAGTCATCTTTAGATTATTCCATTAGGTCAGAAGCCAATGTCAAGTTGTATCTTGTGCTCAAAAACAGCAATGACAAGCATGATGCCAAAGCCCAGGAGTATCCCAGCATTCTGCAGGAGGAAGAAGCCATAGTGACTGAAGCCTGCTTCACTTGCATCATTGTGTAACATCTCAGGTACCTACCAAACACGCAAAAAAAGAGAGAAAAGAACAGCTTTAGAGATCACAGTTTCAGTTAGATAAACACAACCACAAAGTATATGCTGGAAATAACCATGTTTTTATCCACACTGAAAATATTCTTTCCTTGGAAATGCATAGTTGGATAAACTGGAAGGTTTTTCCTTTGCATTTTTCATGTACAGGTGGCAACATCAAAAAGATCCTCGTTCACTTCACACGGATCCACAAAAACTACAAAAAATTATGTATTCATGCCAGGCCAGTAGTTGGCAATGTCACTTTTTAAAGAAACACTTTACACCTTTAGACTGAACATGTAATAAGCATGCACATGATGTCACTGTTTTCACAAATTCACATACAGAAGCAATAGCGGTATCGTTTTAAAAAAACTTGCACTTTGAAACCAGTTTTCAAAAGTTTTTATTTTCAGACCCCAAAAACGCTGATGTAAAATGAACAGCTAAAATGCATAAAAAGTGTTCTGTTTTTAGTTGAAAAGGTGTGGTGTAAATGTATATTTGTTATTTCAACTTCATTTCAATTACTCCACTATGATTTGCACTCAGAATTCAGCTTTTTTTGTTGTTTTATTTTACACAAGTGGAAAAGTGCACAAATGTTTCAGCTCTCAGGCCTTCTTTACTGTGAGACAATCCCATATCTTCAATGTTAAATATTAAACCCGTTTAAAAAAAATCTATAACTAAAGCTTTATTTCAATTATCAAAAAAAAAAATATTTTTAGTTAATGATAACCCTGCTGAGAATGTAGTATTTCTAGTAGACAACCTTTTGAATCTGCCCTCCTCAATTACAGTATCTCTCTCTTTGTGATACTCACCATGTCGACGAGAGCAACATACATGAATAACCCAGCTGTGAGAGCAAAGATCCACATGGCAACATTCTCTGCATAATGTCCGATCAGAATGCCTGTGATCATGCCCAGATATCCCATTAGGGCCGACAGCAGATTATATAGGATGGCCTGTCGTACTGACATACCAGCCTTCAGCAAGACCGCAAAATCTCCTGCATAAGAGAGGAAGATAAGGCAGGTGAGTGAGAACAGAAAAAAACATTTTATAGTAATGCAATAGACAAAAAACTGACTTCTGGTTCCTTCCATATTCTGATGTCAAAAAACTGCCACCATGATGACAGAAACAATGTCTTACCCAGCTCATGAGGAAGCTCGTGGCAGAACACAGCGACGGAGGTACTAAGACCGCTGGACAAACCTTCAGTGAATGCCGCACCTGAAATACAAAATGGCTGTAAATGGCTGCAAGTCTGTAAATGCTGTTCCTAAAGCACCAAGTCATGCTAAAAGACTTTTGCAAATTTTTATTCAATTTTTAAAAGTACACAAATTGTTGTTTGCAGTAACATACATTCACATTTATAAAAGAAAAAACACCATGTATATACAATTGCCAAACCCTTAGAGAACAAATGAAAAATATCTGAAATAGAGTAAATAAAATAAAAAATGAATGTGTGTGTGTTCAGGTTCATGTTTTTCTATCTGAATGCACACTGACTCATGGAGACTCGTGTCACCGTGGGGACTTAAATTGAGGTCCACATGAGGAAACAAGCTTATAAATCATACAGAATTAGTATTTTTGAAAATGTAAAAATGCAGAAAGTTTTCGGTGATAGGGTTAGTGTAGGGGGATAGAATATAGTTTGTACAGTATAAAAACCATTACGTCTATGGAGCGTCCCCACAAAGAGCGAACCAGATGTGTGTGTGTGTGTATAAAATGTACCTATGGCAAGTCCGTCACTGAAGTTGTGAAGTCCGTCTCCCATGATGACCATCCAGGCGAGTGTGGCCACTCCGGCCTGCTGGAAGTGCTGTAGCGAGTAGGAGTGTGTGTGTCTGTGTGTGTGTGTGTGCGGGTGGTGGTTCTGGGAGTGGTGGTGATGCAGTATGTGGTGGTAGTCATGGTGATGATGATGCTGCTCATCGGACTGGCCAACGGTGTCATGGAAGTGGGAGTGGCATTTGTTCTCACAGTCCAAGTCGGAGTAGAGCTCTGCCCCCAACATCACCTCTTCTTCCTCTGCCACGCCATGCCCACATGCGCTTCCACCATTCGTTTCAACAGCTGATGTTATATAAATATCATGTAAGAGTTTCATTTTGACCTCACAAACATTAACAAGCATCAAAAAAGTTGCATATATAGTTACCATCAAGTGGTTTGACGTCATTGTCTTGTAATGACGGCAATTTCTCAGATTCCAAAACTTCTGTGGTGAGATCAACCTTCTTCTGCACCTACAAACAGAAATTCAAGTAACACCAGCATGCAACATCCATGTTTTTGTTACTACGAATACAGAATGGCTAAAAAAATGTGAAGTACATGACTGTAACATGAAATATGAGATCTTAACCTTGTGTTTTGTGTGTTTGTACATTTCACTGACCTTCTGTTTTTTGTCTTTGTACATTTTGCCGAGGGTCAGGAAGTGTTCGATGAGGAACATGATGTAGACTCCACTCAGAGCCGTGAGCCCTGTCCACACAGGCCGAAGGGAATCCTCTTCCTCCTCTTCACCGTGGTGATGGTGCTCTGAGTGGCCATGCTGGTTATGACCCAGAGACTGACAGACGGCAATCAGAAGTCAATGAGAAATCTCACAGAATATAGAAAAAATGTGTATACACTACCATTCAAAAGTGTGGGGTCCGTAAGATTTTTTTATATTTAACGTAAGAAATTAATACTTTTCAGAGAGTATACATAAAAATGATTAAAAGAGACAATAAAAGACATTTTAAATGTTACAAAGATTTCTATTTCAAATAAATGCTGTTCTTTCTATTTATCTAAGAATTCTAAAAAAAAAAAGTGTCATGGTTTCCATAGAAATATTAAACAGTACAACAGTTTTCAGCATCACTAATAATAAGAATAAGTTTATTGAGCACCAAATAAGCATATTACAATGATTTTTGAAGGATTGTCTGACACTGAACACTGGAGTAATGACGCTGAAATACAGATTTGCATCCCAGGAATAAATTGCAATTAAAATATATTAACTCTTTCCCCACCAAACACGTAATTTTCCGTTATTTGTGAGAAAACGCTTCCCCGCCAAACACGGAATTGTCTGTGTTACCACTGTTATACGCTAGGGGGCTAGGGCGCTAGGGGGTTATTATGCATCTTCTGAATGAGTACAGAATCTCCTGACCAAAACACAGGTGAAGAAGACGCAAAAAAACAAGTGATCGCATGTAAGCAGATGCATATGTAAACGTGATCATCAACATTAAACATCATATAAATCAAAACTGCCTAATGTTACTGAATGAAATGTTGACCCAGGACGAGCTATAACACTGTGCAAGCATTAGTGGTGTTGATGGACTCGATCTACTCCATCGGTCTTTGATCATCATTCTGAATCTGATCTGGATGTATTCTTTGACCAAAACGTGATTTTCTCAGCTTTTTGTTCAAAATATTGCTTTTTTTTTATGAAACTTACCCATTTTTAAGTGTTGATAAAAAAGCTAGAATAAAACGTTCTTTTTGTGTGTTTAAAAGCAGGTCTGTTCTTTTGATATATGGCATGCTCAGATATTTATACAACAAAATATTCTATGGGCCACTACATTTTTGTGAAAATGATCAAAAACCCTGGCGGTGGCTGGCAACTTTTTTTTAAAAACACTGGCGGGGAAAGAGTTAACATAGAAAACTGCTATTTTAAATTGTAATAACATTTCACAATATTACTGTCATTACTTTATTTTGATCAAATAAATGCTTATAGTGCAGTGAGCATTAAACTTCTTTGAAAATAATACAAAATCTTGCAGACCCCAAACGTTTGAATGGTAGTGTATGTGCATTTGTATGCAAGCACAGGTGACGATTATATCATAACAGTAAAACCACAGACCAAAAAAAAGCGCAAAAAAAAATTAAAATAAAAAAAAAGAGCATAAAAACAACAGTACTAAATTCAAATGCCAGTTAGTGTCTTACATGTGGTATGAGGTGAAGGAAAGCGTCTCCGCTGAGAGTGCCCACTGCAAGGGCCACCAGGAAGCTCAGCAGGAAGTTGAAGCAAACTCGGTTCATGAGTGGAATCAAAACCACACCGACTAATGCAAGTAAACTGATCAAGGTAATGGAGAGAAACCCTCCTACCCATGCTGTAACACAAACATACACACTTAGATTAGAAATGATCCAAACAAATCCCAAAGACCTATTATTTTCATGGTAGGACAACATGTTTGTTTTTGCGGTATCAGTAGGTATAGGATATTTAATTGTGCAAGAACATTTCCTCTGATTTTACATTTAAATTACCTCTGCCACCATCTAAATCTCACTTAAAGGTGGGGTAAGTGCTTTCTGGTAACCGATGTTGATTTCAAATCACTTAACAAACACGCCCCTATTTTGATAGCTCCGCCCCACACATACGTAACCCAGGCAACGACTATGGCAGAATCTGCTGTGCCAGCCGGCCGGGTGTATGATGTCATCAATAAGTGAAAGCAATGTGTGTTACTATAGTAATCCAGGTCGAATGTTCAGTGAAAAAGTCATCTCTTACATCCCACACAGTTCTCATGAACAACTCAATAGCACAAGCACGACGGTCCAACTAACGAACATATTACAATTGTGACAAGATTAGGGTTCTATTGATCACGAAAAGGGGAACCAAAGGAAACAAACATATATTAAGGAGTATATTATCTTACTTTTCAGACACACTTTGGGAGCTGACGCTTGAAACAGACAGTGGAGGAGGTTTAGACGCTCCAGGCTTATATGGTGTGCAAATGAACGGGTAATTATCATCACTGAAGTGAATGACAGACAATACGATCGCAAATGGACAAGCAAGCAAACATAATATGAGCATATTCAAGCAAAAGCCAGCATGTATTGGTTCTGTGAAACAAAACAAAATCAATGTTACTCGCCTATTGAGAAGAAATAAAGCAACCTCAGCCTTTGCTCCTTGAGTTCTCTCCAGCGCTGGAAAGCTGATCCGATATTTACACGGGTCCTACTTCTTGCCTGATCGTAAGCATTCTTTTGTTCCACAGACATTTTCCACTTTTGTTTTTATCTGCCATCTCTCTCTTTCTGTTGTCGCTCGGCTAATGTTCGTCCTGTGTGTCGTGTCTTTTGAATAATGACGTGCACTGAGCGATCCTTACTGCTGATTGGCTACAAGTTTGTTTTGGTACTCGGCCGAAGACACTTTTCTAAAGCAGTTTTGAAATACCACTTACACCTTTACAGTTCATCTTTATAAATACTAATAATTTAATAACACTGTTAAAAGCAATCTTTAGCAAATCTCATAATGATTTATAATGTTGTGATGCTCGAATTCATTTGTAGTATTTAATACCGATTAATTTTGACTTTTTAGTGTTTTATTTTTTTATTTAATTAGACAAGTAGTAAATAGAATTTTAATATGGGCCATTTATAGGTTATCAACCGTAAAATTTAAATTATCAGCTTATAATTTTTGGACAGAATATATTGTGCATCCTCAAGTTTATGTATTATAATTAAACCAAAAGGACCTCAAATATAACGCAATTATTTCATTGGCTGAACCACATACTGATGTGGCTGGCTGTTTATCTAACATAATGTAATTTGTATAAATGGACCATAACAAATATAATGAATGTGCAGCTTAGCCTTGTTATATCTAAAAACCATAAGTAATAATACTTACCAATGTAAATTGAAGCATTCCTTGGGCTTCTGCCATCGGTGTGATTATGCGGATGATGGTGATGATGGTGGTGGTGGTGGTGGTTGTGATGATGGGAATGATCTGGGGGGGAAAAGGCGAATTGTTAAACAGACACAACTGTGACTAAAAAAAAAATACAACTGTATGTAAATTACAGGCACAAACGCTCACCTGGATGGTCATTCTTGTGCAGGATGCAAGACCTGGAATCAATCTGCATGAGAAGGGCAGGGCACAGGTAACTGAAGTCTTTCACAGAGAGACCCATTTCCTTTGTCATGCCATGTGACTGCAGGATTGTGGAGGCATTTTGACACTGAAAGAGAAAAGGCAGGACTTATGTGATTGGGATATGTCAGGGATTGTAAAAGGAGCACTAGGAAGTCCATAGAAAAGTTTAGAGAAAAACTGTGTAACAAATGTATAAAATAAAAAAGGTTAAATAAATTAAATTTAAAAAAAAGATACAAATAAAATTAAATAAATACAATTTAAAATATATAAATTAGATTAAAATATATAATAAAGATTTAACAAGTAACTGTGTACCTCTAGACTGGTATGGCTGTGTCCATGCTCATCATGGTCATCGTGCACATGGGTAGGTGTATCCTCAGGCTGGTGGGTGTGGTTAGACTGTGTTAAATTGGGCTGGGCGTGGTTATAGGAGTCGTGGTCCTGCGTTAAATCATAGTCAGCGCTACGATTGGTCCGCCGAGATTTTGTGACGTAGGATGGCGTAGTCAAAGGTGTGGTCAGTTCCTGATTCATCTTCATGTAGAGATTGTGGTGAGCATCTGACTGGCTTTTCTTCCCAGTGACAGGATCAGGCTGCACTTTTGGGATGGGGTCACTCTTCTCCACATTATGATCAATACCCCCCTTCTTGCTGGTGACAGGATGTGTGTGTGTGGTGAGTTTGTCCACATGAGCGTGCTCGTGAGCATGTGAGTGTGTATGATTATGTTCGTTTTCATGGTGATGCACCATCACTTTCCGGATGCGGTCTAGCCCCACCCCCTTTAGTAGGTTGTACAGGCCTTCTAAGGAGATACTCCCGTTCTGGCCATACTTGTCAAACAGAGCATGTAGGTGGCGCTGCTGTGCCTGTTCTGCTACTGGACCATCAGTCTCAATGGGCATAGACGTACAGTCTGAACCTGCCCCTACTGAACACGCCCACAGCAATGTCAGTGACATCACTGGAAAGAGGCGTGGCCACCAGTCAATCATACTGGCATCCTAAAACAGAGAAAAATATTCTGGTTATGGTCACAATGCTGTAACACCACAATGTCAAGTTTACAATTCTGAAACCGAGAATGAAAACAAAAGCAAAACAAATCTATTTTCCTAACTCCCCATTTTACTTACAATATGTGGAAATTGATTAATTTTATTACCAAAAACAAGTAGTTAATGAAAAATAATTCATTTCTGAAATCCAATTAATTCAAAACTACTTCAATAGATTGCCAAAATAATGGATCTCACTCACTTACCATGCACAAACAAATCAGGAGTCATCAATAACTTTTGTCCCAAAATGATATCAAAATTTACAGGAAAAATATAGAAACAACTGATATCAAATATGGCGGCCCTGTAAACATGTTAAGATTAAAGGGATAGTTCAGCTAAAGATTTAAATTCTGTCATTATTTAGTCATGCTCAAGTTGTTCAAAACCTGTGTAAATTTCTTCTGCTGAACACAAAGGACGATATTTTGAAGAATGTTTGTAACCAAGCAGATCTCAGCAGCCATTGACTACCATAGTATTTTTTTTTCTTCCCACTATAGTAGTCAATGGCTGCCGAGATCTGCTTGGTTACAAACATTCTTCCAAAAATACCTTTGTGTTCAGCAGAAGAAAAATTCATACAGGTTTGGAACAACTTTAAGGTGAGTAAATGACAATTTTCAGTTTTGGGTGAACTGTCCCTTTAATTTTGCTTAGCGATTTCATCCTAAACACATATTTTGTCAAAGAAAGGAGGGCTGTAAAAGAAAGGTTGCACAACAGACCCTTATATGGATATAGTTGGGCGTGTTTTATGCAAATTACTAAGCTTGGCATCTTATTTAAAATACTTTTATTTTATTTTATATACTTTTTTAAAATACAAATTCATTAACATAATGAGCTTAAGAACAAAACAAAAAAACAAGCAATTACTGATAAATGGTACTATGATTTTTATTAGATGCTGTACAGATGATCAAGACCTCTGCGGTAGAACAGTCCAAAATCATTTTAAAGGGATAGTTCACTCAAAAATGAAAATTCAGACAGAATTTTTGGGTGAACTATTCTTTTAAGGAAGAATACATATATAGATTTAAAACAAGCTACAAAAACATAAAATATAAAAAAAAAACATCTAATAAATGTGAATCTAATACTGTAATGTAAAAAAAAAGTAATGGTGGGACACCCTATTCATAAAATACGCCATAGCAAATGCTTATGAAAAGTGTTCACCTGTAAGACCTCTAAGAAAAACTAGCACACATCGGATTCAGGTGAATTTTGCACTAATTCATATCCATCACTGGCTTTCTGTATCACCTAAACACGCCGCGCATCACTAACACCTGTTTACACACACATTGTGACACTAACACCGGTTTACACACACATTGCGACAACAATATTAATAACAACGCCAATGATTCTGACAATAACCATGACGTTTCTTTACTGGAGTGCAGAGTCGTTTACATTTTGAAATCACTAACTTGCATGCAAATTTAACAGATGCAACACTGATGTGGAAGAACAACAGGCGTCACGCGGCCTAGTTGGTACTTTCCTGCAACGTGCACACCGATTTTTTGCCGTCCTAACTGTATTTTTACACGCGTAACGGACTGACCATATATCAACACTATTTACAGCTTACCGAGAGTCCACACGCGCACCACGCTCGAAAGTAAGCGCGTTCTGGACGGCGATTCTGCACACAACACCACGAGCACCTCAACCAGACCGTGTGCAAAAGAACGTCATCTTAAAACCGGAAACAGAGTGAGTATATTTTGTTTCAGAGGGGAGCGCGCAGCCACATCTCTTCCCTGCCATCCCCGATCTAACGGCGACTAACAAAACAAACAGCAGACTTACCGATTCGATGCGAGTGTAAACCTCTTTATAGTACACCCATCAAAAAGCGAGACGCTCCGTGATAGAGCCTGATGATTTTAGAGAAGTATCAGAAACTGATGTTATTGGTTCAGATGTAGTCACATGACCACGCTGTTGTCTGATGATTCATCCCTAGTAGTCAAACATCCCCATTTCGCACAAACCAACATTTATGGTAAATATTTGTTAAGGGAGGGCATTCATTTTTACTGACTTTTTTCATGGTAATTATTCTGAAAACCTGACCATGCTCAGGGTGACCTATAGCCTACTATTAGTTTAAACGTCCACATTACAAAAGGGTTAGCTAGCTCACCTGTATCCGTCTATATGCAGATCAAGTTTTCACATGTTGTACAAATGGACTCATGATGCGGCTAAACATAATCCCTGAACACACACACACACACACACACACCCAGCAACAAATCTCAAACACAGAGACATGTTTATTTAGCTATTTATAAAGATATACAGACTAGCCCAAAAAGAAAACCTTTTGCATTTTTAGAGTTAAAAAGGGAACAGATGTGCTCCGTCAAGGGGTTTTCTATAGGGCCTCTAAGAGATACTTTGAGAAATAAAAATGTTTTAATATATTTTTATTATGTATTTTTGGGCTGTCAAAGTTAACTGTCTTGAATATTATAGTGAAAGGCATGCCATTTAATTCATCCTTTCCTCGCAATTTGTAACAAATCCTTCCCTAAAATTATACCTATTTTTTTTGTCCAGAATTTTTTTTTTCTATTTTAAATTAATTTTTGGGAGATTTTTTGTTATTTTTTATTTTATTACTAGATTTGATCAATAATAAATAAAGGTAACACTTTATTTTACAGTGTAACTGTTACATTTGTTACATAGTTACTATAGTAATAAATATAAATTATGCATAATTACATTCAACTAACCCTAAACCAAACTCTAACCCTAACCCTATAGTAAGTAGGCTACATGTAGTTACTTAAAGGTATAGTTCACCCAAAAATTTAAATTCTGTCATCATTTACTCACCCTCAAGTTGCTCCAAACCTGTATGAATTTCTTTGTTCTGTTGAACACAAAGGAAGATATTTGGAAGAATGTTTGTAACCAAGCAGATCTCGGCAGCCATTGACTACCATAGTATTGTAATAATACCAATTAATTGTAATAATCCAGTGACATTTTAATATGCACAAGGAGTCTGACAACAGCCAGTATGATCTGATCTCACCATTATCGAATCTGTCTGTGATTACATGAAGAAACAGAAAAAACTGAGACAGACTAAATCCAGAAGAACTGCGGTAACGTCTCAAAGATGCTTAAAGAAACCTTCCTGCAAAGCTACAGTACTGTGAAAAGTTTTCGACACTTGTGTAAAAATGCTGTAAGGTGACTTTTGCACAAAATAGGCTAATTATGTATAAATGTGTAAGAAAAAGTATTAGCCTAGTATTCTAAAGACAATTATAAAAATGTATTCAAATAAAGTTGATTTATATTGTTACTGTACTAAAGCAAAGCAAATGATCACAATAGCCTATAACTTGAAAAAATATTGACTTTATTATAGTTTTTTTCCCCCTCTAACCATTAGGCTATAAAGTGTTTCACGTGACCATATTCTATTTGGTTGCTGTGGAGTCCATCTATCTCCGTCTCCCCTGTTTCTGTGTCCGTCTAGCGCAGATGAAGGGAAGTGAAGGAAACTGATGCCGTTTCTGCGCGCGCGACACTATAGGATAATTGTTGCGCGTGAGCTGTTGTGATGCGTTTAAAGGTATCGGGTCACTGGCCCTTCTTTCAACCCGGCGGATGACAAGAATAAATGAGCCATAAGTGCAGCATCAGCTTTCATGTGAAACAACATTTCCGCGTCATCTGGCTCACACAGTCGTATCAGTCGCGCGGAATCATCGTATTTAGTCGCATTATGTCCGGTGGCTCGTGCGCTGCAGGTGCTGGACGCTGTCTCGCGATGTTCGGGCTGCTGATCCTCGTGCAAATGGCCGGGGCCCTGACGTCCAACGCGGAGAGCGACTGTTTGACTGAAGATGACAAAAGATGTGAAGGTGCGCACATAGCCCCACACACACACACACACACACACACACACACACACACACACACAGAGACAGTCTTTATTTACTGATGGTGCAAACCTTCCATTGACTTAAACTGTTATAAAAAATAAGATGAATGTAATTATATAGCCTATTATTATTTTATTTTTTTAAAACATAGTCTCTTTATGTTAGGAGATTTTACAGTTTATGAAAATGTCCTGCAAAAAAAAAAAGAAAAAAAAAAGACAACAGTCCAACATTATGAGTTTAGGAACACATTAGAAATTGTCCTTGGAACTTCATGGAGGTTTTTAGATTTTACAATTTATGGGGGAAAAAAAACAAATAAACAGCAACAACAAGTTCAAACCCACCTAAGATAGTTGATAGTTTTAGCTGGTTTCAATTGGTCCCCCAGTCTGACCAGTTTACAGTTTCCCGAAGCCCCAAAACCAGCGCCTGACTAGTCTTAGACACCAGCTAAGGCCAACAAACTTAGGCTGCTTTAATTTTTTTTCGTTAGGGTCTAGAGTCTATAGACTCTAGTCTTTAGGTTTCACTCTCTTTGTGGTGACATTTGGACATCATGGTCCCTCATACATTTTTGCATGTGCATACTTGTCAAAACAGACTGTTTAATCCTTTTATAAGGCTTCTCCCCCTTAGTCCTGATGAGATAGATTTTTAGGTTGTACTATCTTTGTGTGAACAAACACATATGCCTACATGCACACACATAACACATGATGCATTTGACAAAGGTGTGTGTTTGTTTTAGGTATGTCCGAGAAAAAAAAAGACCTTCATGTATGTGATGAATATAGTTGTTCTTTCGGAGGAATCTGCAGGGACAACAGATCGCACCTGGAGTGTCTTTGTCAGTTTCAGGTTTGTTTTTGTCCTGCCACAATAAGCTCTGCACATTATGAAATTATACATGGCTTATTACAGCTAATGATGCTGAGAACAGTTTCTAGATTATTGCGTTGATTAAGCCTGTGACATAATTAATGTCTCAGGCAGTTTTCTGGACTCAGGTGTTTGTTTCTTTCAGTGTCCACAGAGATTTGCTCCAGTATGTGGGTCTGATGGTGACACATATCATAGTGAATGTTTCCTAAGACAAGCTGCCTGTGAACAGCAGACCAGAATCACCGTAATTACAGAAGGACACTGTCATCCCGGTGAGCAAAAACAGTCAAAGCCTTTTCAAAGCACTTAGCAATTAAATGCAAAATCTGTATTCCACACTTAATAATATACAATATTTTTTTCTGTACACTATTCTGTACCTATATTTAAAACTATTACAAGGCGTTTTACATGATATTTATCCCTTTTCTCAGATGCTGAATCGGCATCAGGAGATACAGGTATGCTATTTATTTTTATTTTTATTATTTCAGAGCCAGCATCTAAAGTTTTGAGCAGTTTAAGGGTCCAGGGATTTAAAATTTTATCTTCATTGCTGTATGATATTAATAACACCCAAATAAAAATTATATGTAACTTTCAATGTAAAATTAGACCTTATGTAAATCATGTATGTTTGTGTAGATCTGGGAAGTTCAGGACTGGATCCCAGCAGATACTCTAAGTGTTCTAGCTGCAAGTTTGGAGCAGAGTGTGATGAAGACTCTGAAGGCATTTGGTTAGTCAACGTGTGTGTGTGTGTGTGTAGGGGTGTGTGTGTTCTGGTTTATATGCTCTATGAGTACACAAATTTGTATAGTGACATGGGTATCACACTGGTATTACAATGTACACGTGGTTTATGAGGACAGTCCTCATAATTAAAGTGGCTTAAAATAAACAACGTTTTATTAAAGTAAAAATACAGAAATACTGTAGGTTTAGGGGTTTGTGTAAGCGGATGGAATAGTTTGTACAGTATAAAAACCATTACGCCTGTGGAATGTCCTCATAATGTTAGATGCACCAACATGTGTGTGTTTGTGTGTGTGCGTGTACTAGAGCAGGAGTTTCCAAACCTTTTTAACAGCCAAACCCATTAAAGTAAAATATTTACTTGATATTTACCCCTGAGATTTAGTTAATATTTAATATTAATTTAATGACACATTCGCATGTTCGCAGTTCTCCTATTATTATTGTTATTATTATTAATAGTAGTAGTAGTAGTTTTAACTTATAAAAAAAATGAAGACAGAATATATTACTTGCAAATTACATTTGTACTGTAAAATAAAAAATAATATTTGATAATAATAATAATTTTACAAGTTATAATACTAATGTCTTAAATTCTTCATTTTCAAACATTCTCAAGAATTACTTAATTATTAGCTTTTCATCTCACATACCCCCTCTAGTTCCTTCACAAACATCCATTTGGTGCTATAGAGGCAAACATGCAGGTAACATGCATTTTCTGTGCAGGTGTGTATGTAATGTAGACTGCAGTGGATATAATATGAATCCAGTTTGTGGATCAGATGGCCAGTCTTACAGTAATCCATGTCAGGTCAGAGAAGCTTCCTGCTTGAAACAAGCTCAGATTAATGTCAAACACCTTGGGCAATGTCCAGGTAAACACACACAAACAAATCACACATCAGCAAACACATGTAGAGACAAATATTTACAATTTTTCTGTAATCAGATATGACATGTTTGATTCATCCTATAGATTCAGTGGTATTAGTGGGTGGAGTCAGTGGGGGCGAAGCAATGCCCTGTGCTGAAATCAACAGCAGTTTTTGTGTGCATGGAACCTGTGAGATGAAAAATGATCTGGCAACATGCAGGTATGATCCGCAACACATGCGCAAGTCATGTATTGTATTAAATCTCAATTGGATGTGCAAATGATGAGGATTTTAGGCATATGGGGTTGATGTGTTTTGGTCAATGATGCTTATTGTTTAGGTGTGATGTGGGGTTCTCCGGGGTGCACTGTGAACAAAGAGACTTCAGTGAGTTGTACGTGGTGCCCAATGGACAGAAGCTTCAATACGTCCTGATTGCTGGGATCATTGCTGCTGTACAGATCAGCATCATCATCGCTATCATAATATGCATCACAAGGTAAACTCTTCACATGCATATTAGTATGCATCAAATAAATGCTAATATAGAAAAAAGCACAAATATCACACACTCACCAAATCTTAAAATTGTTGCCTTTAGGATTCATCCAAAAAAGCCACGAGCCCATCTTCAGAAACAGAACCTGGGTCACTTTCCCAAAGATGAAGGACGCAGGATTGTATAGCTGCTGATAACTTAGAATATCACAAACTGTACACTCTTAAAACTCTTTTTTTGTCCCTAACCACACATGCTCATCTACTCACGTACATCACATACACACTCTCTAATAGCACTTCACACTTTATCACTTGCACACTCTCACTGAATCTTTTTGGAAATAATTTTATCCTTCAACATTGATATTTCAGTGGCCTTACTCCACCTTGTCACCGGGAGTTTTTTTTATATTTTAAAATCTCTACATTTCCAGTGTTCTCTCCTCTTCACAGTTTTGCCTTTTTCATCTCTCTCCCTCACTTTGTTTCTAGTCGAAGTGCAGTAAATTCACATGGTGAAATGTTTACATTAAGTAGATTATTACATTTTCTGAACAATATTGGTAGCATGATTCAAGGGTGTTTGTATGCATTTTGTCAAGGAGATTGTGTGCTATTACTTTCAAAAGCTATAAGATTTAACGGGCATACAAATCCCATATTTATATTTATTCTGACTAAGATATGGTGGCCGAGAGAGTTCAACACGCTGCAGCTGAAAAAAACATGCAAATAGAAAAGTTGTGATTATTTGCAGTGCATGTCTGTATTTGGTGGCGTTGTGAGTTTTTGCAGCGTGTTTCTATATTTGGTTGCGTTGTGAGTAGCTATTTGCAGCGCATTTATGTAATGGTTGTGTTGTGAGTATTTGCAGCGCGTTTCTGTATTTGGTTGCGTTGTGAGTGTTTGCAGTGTGTTTCTGTATTTGGTTGCATTGTGAGTATTTGCAGCGTGTTTCTGTATTTGGTTGCGTTGTGAGTGTTTGCAGTGTGTTTCTGTATTTGGTTGCATTGTGAGTATTTGCAGCGTGTTTCTGTATTTGGTTGTGTTGTGAGTATTTGCAGCGTGTTTCTGTATTTGGTTGTGTTGTGAGTATTTGCAGCATGTTTCTATATTTGGTTGCGTTGTGAGTATTTGCAGTGTGTTTCTATATTTGTTGCGTTGTGAGTATTTGCAGCATGTCTGCATTTGGTTGCGTTGTGAGTATTTGCAGCACATTTCTGTATTTGGTTGTGTTGTGAGTATTTGCACCGTGTCTGTATTTGGTTGCATTGTGAGTATTTGCAGCATGTTTCTGTATTTGGTTGTGCTGTGAGTATTTGCAGCGCATTCCTGTATTTGGTTGTGTTGTGAGTATTTGCAGCATGTTTCTGTATTTGGTTGCATTGTGAGCATTTGCAGCGTGTGTCTGTATTTGGTTGTGTTGTGAGCATTTGCAGCATGTTTCTGCATGTGGTTGTGCTGTGAGTTTGCAGCATTGTGAGTATTTCTGTAATGCGTTGTGAGTATTTCTCTAATGGTTGCATTGTGAGTATTTGCAGCATGTTTCTGTATTTGGTTGCATTGTGAGTATTTGCAGTATTTGATTGCGTTGTGAGTATTTGCAGTGCGTGTCTGAATTTAGTTGCGTTGTGAGTATTTGCAGCGCATTTCTGTAATGGTTGCGTTGTGAGTATTTGCAGCACGTTTCTGTAATGTTTGCGCTGTGAGTATTTGCAACGTGTTTCTATATTTGGTTGGGTTGTGAGTATTTGCAGTATTTGGTTGCGTTGTGAGTATTTGCAGCGCGTTTCTGTAATGGTTGCGCTGTGAGTATTTGCAGCGTGTTTCTATATTTGGTTGGGTTGTGAGTATTTGCAGTATTTGGTTGCGTTGTGAGTATTTGCAACGTGTTTCTATATTTGGTTGTGCTGTGAGTATTTGCAGCGTGTTTCTGTATTTGGTTGCGTTGTGAGTATTTGCAGCGCGTTTCTGTAATGGTTGCGTTGTGAGTATTTGCAGCGTGTTTCTATATTTGGTTGGGTTGTGAGTATTTGCAGTATTTGGTTGCGTTGTGAGTATTTGCAGCGCGTCTCTGTATTGGTTGCGTTGTGAGTATTTGCCACGTGTTTCTATATTTGGTTGTGCTGTGAGTATTTGCAGCGTGTTTCTGTATTTGGTTGCGTTGTGAGTATTTGCAGCGCATTTCTGTATTTGGTTGGGTTGTGAGTATTTGCAGTGTGTGTCTGAATTTGGTTGTGTTATGAGTATTTGCAGCATTGTGAGTATTTCTGTAATGCGTTGTGAGTATTTCTGTAATGGTTGCGTTGTGAGTATTTGCAGCACGTTTCTGTAATGGTTGCGTTGTGAGTATTTGCAACGTGTTTCTATATTTGGTTGGGTTGTGAGTATTAGCAGTGTGTGTCTGTATTTGGTTGCGTTATGAGTATTTGCAGTGTGTCTGTATTTGGTTGCATTGTGAGTATTTGCAGTGTGTTTCTGTATTTGTTTGCGTTGTGAGTATTTGCTGAGTTGAGCTCTCTCAACCACCGAACTAAGAGACCCAAGCCATATATTGGGACCAGAATATTACTGACACTTGGTGTCTTTTATATTTGGCCAGTAAGCAACTGCTCAGAACACCCTAGCAACCACATAGAAACATGCACAAAAAAAACTCCCAGAAAGCCTCTAGAAACTACATAGCAATGTCCTGACAACCACCCACAACACAATAGCAATTGGCATGGATCACTCAGATTAAAAAAAAAAAAAAAAAAAAGGAAAAATCAATTTTTAGTGTCCAAACTCTCCATAAGGGATTGACAGTGTAGGCCAGAGGTTAAAGCATATCAGAGAATGTTTGTAAAGCCAGAATCTGTTGTTTTCTTTTTATATTTTACCTTCTATTCTCCTCATTAATGTAAGAGCAGTTGTAACCATTTTTAACTTGAATGTGCGAGGCTTCTGGTGTCCGTTTTGCTGTACAAAAACAGTATGTTGCATACTGGTATTTGCTATCATTTTTTTTTTTTTATTATGGTAATCAATCATAAACACTGGTTTGTAGCACAAATTGTTTTACCATTGACTGCACTCTGTTATTCTTCCAGTTGTTTACCTATAGCAGCTAATGAATCGAAAGTCTCGCACATTCACAGGAAATAACTTACTTCCACATAGAAAATTAAGGTGGAAAAAGCTGGGAAAACTGCAATCTTTTCATTTTGGAAACAAAGCAAAAAGGAGACAATAGCAGCTGTGTTTTAGCACAATCCAAAACCAAGCAATCAAAACCTCTTACAACTGAATTCTCAAAAAGCAGGTCATCATAGTGTGTGACTGTACGTTTATCAGTCTTATAAATTTTGTTTGTAATTCAAGTGACTTGATATTATGTGAAGGCCTGTGAAATTTTGCATGTCAAATCTGTTTAAACTCAGTAAAATTTGTAAAGTTTTAAGAAAAATTTAATGTCTTTAGTGTTTTTCTTCTAGGTATTTTTTATTTCTAAGGTACTAGTGTATTTTCCTCAGCGACTTAAAGTGCATGCTGGGAGATGCAGTTTTCACATGCTTTAATGTGAGGTCAGAGGTCAAAACACCAATTTGAAACCCCTCCAAGGTCAGTTTACACTGTGTGTGTGTGCGTTCCTCAGCTGTTGGCTTCAGTTGAGTTGACGGTATGCCACAGGGGGGCAGATTTATAAAAGTAAGTCCACCTCACCACACAAACACACACATTTGCGGTCTAGATAAATGCCAGTGTCATTTTAGATATTTCAGAGCTGAGAATGCAACACATATTATGCATATCACAAGCCACCATAACACATGCACACTATACGGGAATGTATGAATTAATGGGGCTTTCCAACGCTTCTGTGACACAGCTTCCAAAAATGTCTTAGTATCCTCTTACAGTTGTATTTATATCCATGCATTTATATCTATCTGTGTGAACCGGGGTGGAGTTTGTCAGATTCCATTGGAGTCTCTCTTGGAGTGTCAGTTTCTCTCTGTACTGTGTGTTTGATTCCGCCTGGCCCCTTACCCATCTCTGGCCTGGTAGCGTTACTTTCAGGGACGTGTGAAAAGGAGAATCAGAGATGGAAAAGAGAGGAGATGTCATATTGGGGGTCGAGGATGAATCCGGGCAGCCCGTCTCGGCTCTGTCGATTCTCTCTTTGCTGGAGCGCGTTTCTACGATCATCGATGGCGTCCAGGCAAGCCAGCAGCGCATGGAGGAGCGACAGCAGCAGCTTGAAAGCTCTGTGAGCGCTGTCCAATCTGAGCTCATAAAACTAGCTCATGACCATGGCGCCACAGCGACAACCGTTGACAAACTGCTGCAGAAAGCCCGTCGCGTGAGCACACACGTTAAAGAAGTACGCTCACGTGTGGAGAAACAGAACGTGCGTGTGAAGAAGGTGGAAACTACACAGGATGAGCTGCTCACACGCAACAAGTTCAGGGTTGTTATTTACCAGGTAAACCCATTGCTAACCGATGCATGCGTGTTAAGGTGTGGCCACATTAGCGAAATTTTGGTGAAATTCCACAGGCTAAAAAAATCCATCTATTGTCAAAAATGTAGCACTTTATAAAGCACAGCTCACACAGAAGTCACTTTCGAACAAAGCAGCTTTTTGTTGGTCAACAACTTAGATCCCTTGCGAAATCTTTCGCTTTCACATAAATTCTTGATTGCTTGGATTCCTATTGAAATGACTGGATTTTGCTTGTGAAAATTCACCAAACAACTTTAAATGTGACACAACTTTTTGGGTGATTGATGGTGAAGATCTTTTGGCATTTAACAGCAAGTTGGCTCTGTAATCTCATAATGACACCTGCTGTATTAGCAATAGGGGCGCACTTGAGAATTTCCTTTCTAGAGCTGATTGGCTACTATTTATGTTAGTGTATCAGATGACAATAAAGATATTTTTGTCCATTCAAGAGACTTCCAGAGTGACACTGGACCTCAACCACCACAGACGCTGAATATTCAGATTAGTAGTTGTAGTCCAATGTGGTTTATCAATGATCTGTTCTCAAATTATTACATTTGGTGCCTCCAATGTGTGGTTGGACACAAATGATGATTAAGCAAATTTGTCTATTCGACTCCTCACAGTATAGTGCAATACTTCAATATACAGCATAAATATACAGCAGGTTGCACTTTATTTTACAGTATGTGTACTTATATGTACTTACAGTGTACTTAGCTAAGAAAATAGTGGGGAATATAAGGTAACTACAGGGGTTAAGGTTAGGTTTAGGTGTAGGTTCAGGGTTAGTATTACCCAGTTATTGTTATTACTGTAATAAGTACATAGTATGTACATGGGAAACAGGACTGTCAAATAAAGTGCTACCCATTAATAATTAAAGAAAATGTGTTACAGATTAGGCTGTTAGAGTGTGTGTGTGTGTGTGTGTGAGAGAGAGAGTATGAGAGTGTGTGTTTGTGTGTAGTTATTCTAAGCTTTCCTAATATAGAGCTGCTGAACACAGCTGAAGAGACTCTTTAAGGTTATTCCCTGAATACATACACATACATAGACATCCATTCTTACAGACTACAAAAATGTCCTCCAGGGAAGGTTAGTCTCAAGTAACCAGACTTTAGACTGGCATAAAATCTAGTCCACTTTGCTTGTGATGGCCTAGAACCGCCCACTTAAACAGGATGAGAGTGTCTGACGTTGATGTGGTTCACAGGGAATTTAGAACAGCTAAGGGGCGTTGTTAGGCATGACATGGAGCAGAGGTTTATGTTTGTAATTTGCGGCTCAATCAGAACTATCCGTTTTATAAAAAGTGACCAACCACTTTGTTTTAATGTTATGGTTATTTTAACTAGTTTTCAACTTATTCATGTTCAATGTGCATTAGACATATACTCTTATATGTGTCATCATCATGGCAGACCTTCCAAAAGTAACAGCTGAAACTATAACAGGATTTAAAAAAATGTCGTTCCAAGAAGGGTGTAATGTTGTTTTGAACTCCACTGACTTTCATTATATGGTCAAAAACAGTTAATTGATGACAATTAAAAAAAAAAAAAAATTTAAGTGAACTATTGCTTTAAATATGTGAGTTGTATTCTGTAACTGAACCAACATTTTACATCCATAACACAGCACCTAAAATGTTGGCTCTCTGTTTTTGTTTTGGTAAGAGCAACAGAGGTAGAGCTCATCATTCATATTTATGTTTGAATGTAATAAGTCTAAATCTTAAAGGGATAGTTCATTCAAAAATTTAAATTCTGTCATTAATTACCTTTATGTCATTCCAAACCTGTAAGATATTTGTTCATCTTCGGAACACAACGATCATCTTTTTGACAGCCTACACAACTACCAATTTTAAGCTCCAGAAATTTTGTAAACAATGCAACAGTGTCTGCTCTCGTGTCAACACAACACACATGCGTCGTGGTACTCTCATTAACGTGCATTAGAGATTAATATTTTGCAAATACAGTGGTAAATTATGTTTTTTATTCGCAAAAAAAGCACTCGTGTCACTTCATAAAACTGAGGTTAAGCCATTTCAACGCTATCTCACGACCTTATTTGTACGAGGTGGCTAATTCGTATGACCTCACTCGTATGAATTCGTACGATTTGTCTACTGCAGTGATGGGTAGGTTTTAGGGGCGAGGTTAGGGGTAGGTCATTCATACTAAATAATATGAATTGACCAACTCATCAAATACGTACGATTTAGCTAAAATCTTACGAATTTGTACGAGTGAGGTTGTACAAATTCGTACGAATTAGCCACCTCGTAAAATACGTACGAATTGCTGTGAGATTGGGTTGGCCACTTGGGTCACATGGATTACTTTTATGATGCCTTACCTTTCTGGGGCTTGAAAGTGGTAGTTGTGTAGGCTGTCAATGGAGGGACAAAAAGCCCTAAGATTTCATTTTGTGTTCATTTGTGTTCCGAAGATGAACGAAAGTCTTACGTAAGGGTGAGTAAATGATGACAGAATTTCCATTTTTGGGTAAACTATCCCTTTAAATCTAAATATGTTAATATTGAAAATGATATTTGGTAATCAGCTCAATGATTCTTGCATCTTGTTGAGTTTGACATTGTTGTAAGAAAGCATAAAAAATACAGGCCTCTAGGAAACTTGTTACTACAGTGTCCTTAATGTTGTCACGTACAGTTTTATATATCACACAAACAGCACAGAGTTCTTCTCCATGATTTTCTGGGAGTGGAGTGGTAAAGTCAGAGTGTGTTCTAGTGATTAATAGTCTCTACTATCTGTGTGTCACCGCAGGGTGAAACTGAAGTTCCCTCTGTTGCTGTCACCAAGACTCCCAAGGGGGCAGGGCTTGCTGACTTGGAGGTGGAGCCAGATGAGTATGACATCCCTGCTGACCTATCATCTGATGAAGAGTACATGGTGGTAGAGGAGGCGGAGTCATCCCGGGGTGCACGTCTGAAACAGAGCGGGTTAAAAGGCATTGAGAACATCAAAGCTGCGTTCTCCAAAGAGAACATGAGCAAGACCCGCGATAAGACGCGGGATAACCTCAGCAAGACCAAGGATAGCCTGAGTAAGACGGGCCAATCGCTTGGAACCAAATTCAACAACTTGGGTGAGAAGATTGTGCCCACCGAGCAGCGAGAGAAGATACGTCAGAGCAGCGAGAGGCTGAAGGAAAACATTGCTAAGAAAGCACCCACTAAAGAATCGTTTAAAATCAAACTGAAGAAGGAACGCACTGTTGCTGAGGGCCAGGAGGGCGCGGAGGCGGAGCTAGCTGTGACTCCTCCCAAAGGCAGGAAGTCCAGCCCAGATGTGACATACACAGAGGTGGTTACTGAGAACAAGAGAGAGGGTCCAGTGTCAGAAGAGGGGGCGACTCGTATTCAAGAGGACTGAAAAAAGAAATTCACCACAGAAACGGTGAAGAAATGGATGGAAAAAACATATAAAAGGCAGAGAAAGTAGTTAATGAGGGGAATTTTTCATAAAATGTGCTCCAGAATGTGAGAGTGTATATGAGTATGTGTGTGTTGGGTAGACAAATTAATTAATAGTCCAAGCACTATTATTGTTTGTGTCATTTCTGTTACCATAAGCCACATGTGAAATGTATTAAAATGTGAAAACATATCCTGTCTAATATGTCCTTTTACTCTGCGTTTGTGTCTTGATTACCATGTAAAGAGCAGATGACTCTGTCCAACACACTGGTAGTTAAGCTGGGGACTGAACCTCAGAAGGCCATGAGAACATTTGAATCTCCAAACACTAATGCTCATACACACACCAACATCATAGAGACAGAGACTGGCAGAGTGAAAGAAAGATTGACCCATCAGCCAAAAAAAGATCTCTTGGAATTAATCTCAACAGCTGAATGGTTCTGCCCAGCACATAGCAACCTAACATGAGGCATACAGTAGGAATCAGAACACAATATGTGAATGTATGTGTGTGTGTGTGTGTGTGAGAAAATAGTAGGTATATAATATACGCTACTTTTAATATACACTAGTTTAGGGTCAACAACGAGGCATTAAATTAATCGAAAGTGACAGTAAAAGATTTCTTATATAATGTTTATATAATGACTTATATAATGTGTTTTTTTAAAAACTATTTCAAACTTTCTATCCATCAAAAAAATTTTTTTGAAAAAATGCATCACGGTTTCCACAAAGATATTAAGCAGCACAACCATTTTCAACTTTGATAATGAAAATAGAAATCTTTCTTGAGCAGCAAATCAGTATATTAGAATGATTTCTGAAAGATCATGCTACATTAAAGCCTACATAATGGCTTCTGAAAATTCAGCTTTGCATCAGGAATAAATTACATTATTAACTATATTAAATTATAAAACATTATTTGAAATGGCAACAATACTTCACAATATTACTATTTGTATAGTATTTTTAATTAAATAAATACAGCTTTGGTGAACATAAGAGACTGTTGTCAAAAACATTAAAAATCTTACTGAGCCTAAACTTTTAAACAGTATGTAGCTATTCATTTATTTTTCATATAGATTATAATAAATATATACCATTCAAAAGTTTTAGCTCGTTAAGTTTTTTTTATTTATTTAATGTTTTTAAAAGAAGTCACTTATGCTAACCAAGGCTGCATCCAAAATGCAGCAAAAACAGTAATATTGTGAAATAGTTATTACAATTTAAAATAGCTGTTTTTTTTTATTATTGGAATATATTTTAAAATATAATTTATTCCTGTGTTGGAAAAGCTGAATTTGTGTAACATTATACTCTACCGTTCAAAAATTTGGGGTCAGTAAGACATTTTTGTTTTTTTAAAGAAATTAAAGAAGTTAATACTTGTATTCATCAAGGATGCATTAAATTGATCAAAAGTGACAGTAAAGACATCTATAATGTTACAAAAGCTTTCTATTTCAGATAAAAGCTGTTCTCTTGGGTTGTCTTTTCATTAAAGAATCCTGGAAAAAAAACTGAACACAACTGTTTTCAACATTGATAATAATAATAAATGTTTCTTGAGCATTAAATCAGCATATTAGAATGATTTCTGAAGGATCATGTGACACTAAAGACTGGAGTAATGTTGCATTTTAAAATATATTCAAATAGAACAGTTTTTTTAAATTGTAAAAATATTTCAGAATATTTCTTAATTTGGATCAAATAAATGCAGCCTTGGTGAGCAAAAGAGACTTTTTAACATTAAATAATCTTACCAATCTAAAACTTTTGAACGATAGTTATGTCAAAATAAGTAGAAAATAAACTAAATAAATATATTGATTGATTGATTGTCTATTCATGCACAGGAATGCAGAGAGATAAAGAACACAAACATGGCCTGTCTGTGGCACCGTTTCTTCTCCTCTCCAGCTGGTGGCAGCACTTTGAGATTCTTGCACAAAACGTTCAGTCAAACAGTCATATCAAGAGTCTCGGCTTGCTTTTGCCTTTTTACTTACAAGTTACATATTTTATATTATTCATTATTGTTCATTGTTTATTATTATAAACACTACTGAGTACTGTTATTTTGTTTCCTATCATGGCCATCATCATGTCTGACGTCATTCTTGGCGACAGTAACTACAACATCTTGAGTCGGCTGATGTAGCCTGCGGGAAACGACTGCTAAAAATACACAGAGAGTAGGATAAATATGTGTGTATATGTGCCTGTATACATATCTATAATGTGTAATAAAGCTCCTTTTACCTTGCCAATAAAGCTTGTTGAATGTGAACAGTGATAGAGAGAGGGATGGCGGAGGAGGAAGAGCGCGGACCCGGTTCGGTCTATCAGACGTTCGTGCTAATGGAGGATCTGCTGGACAAACTCAAAGTTCTGGATTATGAGCAGCAGGTTCTGGACAAACACAACATCAAACCTCTGTCCAGGTGAGAGACTCAGAATCGCTATTTATATATGGATTATAAAGCATGATCTTGTTTTATGGTATATGCTGTAACACTTTACTTAAAGCCTTATGTGTAATGCATTATAAATGTATTCATAACGTACGCTATAATGCATTATATATTTTATATATATATATATATATATATATATATATATATATATATATATATATATATATATATATATATATATAATGTATGTATGTGTGTGTGTGTGTGTGTGTGTGTGTGTGTGTGTGTGTATAACCAAAGTTAAAATGCTTTATAATATTTGCAGAGTCCCTGTTTTAACACATTATACTTTCTAAATGTGCAACGAATAGATACGTTTTATAATGTAACATATGTGGTTACAATTATTCATTAGACCATACAATGCATTATAATGTGCATTACAAGGCGTTATTAGTGCATTAAAAATACTTTTATAATGCATTATATATAAAGGCTTCAAGTAAAGTGTTACTGTGTATGCTTTTTAACAATCAACTAATAATAAAATCCAAATCACGTTATACATTTTAATCTTATCGCGATAGAGACATATAAACTGATAATTTATAAAGACAAAAAAACAAATAAAATAATATTTCTAGAACAGCTGAAGCAATTGCTTTATTAAGCACAATGTGATAGCAACCTTAATCCTAATAAAAAAAACATGACTAGGGTTACTTTTAAGTAAAACGTTAGGAATTCATTCAAAATCAATCAAATATTTGTATACTGGATCAGTGTTTCTTCTCAAACAGAGATTTGTTCAAATACATGTTTTCCCTGTTTTTCAGGCATTATTTTGTCTCTAGCCCTCACGTGTTGTCAAATCCCGGAGAGCAGTTCTATATGTTTAGTGTAATTGCTGCCTGGTTAATTTCCCTGTGTGGACGGCCGTTTGACGCACCACAGGAGTACGACGACCCCAACGCCACCGTCTCCAACATCCTGTCTGAGCTGCGTGCCCTGGTGAGACATTATCACACTGATGACACCGTCACAAGTGTGTGTAGATGCATTGGGTTTCATGATTATCACTGTATGTGTGTGTGTTTATAGGGTGGCCAGGTTGATTTCCCCCCATCTAAGCTGAAGTCTGGATCTGGAGAGCATGTCTGTTATGTCCTAGACCAGCTGGTAGAAAAAGCACTAAAGAGTAAAGGATTCATCTGGAACAGGTACACATAACGGCACACACCATGAACTGAATGCAGGTTGGGATTATGCTCTTTGCTCCTTTAGTTTTAAAGGGTTAGTTCACCCAAAAATGTCATTAATTACTGTTGTTCCCATAAGACCTTTGTTCATCTTCGGAACACAAATGAAGATATTTTTGATGAAATCCGAGAGCTCTCTGACCCCTCCATAGACCGCAATGTAATTAACACTTTCAAGGACCAGAAAGGTAGTAAAAACATTGTTAAAATAGTCAATGTGACTACAGTGGCTCAACCTTAATTTTATGAAGCAACAAGAATACTTTTTGTGCTCAAAAAGCAAACAAAAATAACAACTTTATTCAACAATTTCTTCACGTCTGTGTCAGTCTCCTACGCTGTTGACGTAGTAAATGCAGTACAGCACTTCCGAGTTAAGTCAGCTACGCCACCACGCCGGCTTACCATTGGCCGATGCTGTTCACATGAGCACCACGACGCATACGTGTGATGCTGACGCAGGAGCTGGCCAATGTAAACTGCACAGAAGACTGACACAGGCGTAAAGAAATTGTTGAATAAAGTCATTCTTTTTGTTTGTTTTTTGTGCACAAAAACTATTCTCGACGCTTCATAAAATTAAGGTTGAACCACTGGAGTCACATGGACTATTTTAACAATGTTTTTACTAACTTTCTGGTCCTTGAAAGTGTTCATTAAATTGCTGTCTATGGAGGGGTCAGAGAGCTCACGGATTTCATCAAAATTATCTTCATTTGTGTTCCGAAGATGAACAAAAGTTTTACGGGTTTGGAACAACATGAGGGTGAGTAATTAATCACAGAATTTTCATTTTGGGGTGAACTAACCCTTTAATATAAATCTTGTTGTAGTAGAACCACAAATTTTACCAGGGTTCACAAACTTTCTGTTACACACAAGCTGGTGTTTTCTCTTTATCAGGCCGCTGTACCCGTCTGTGGAGGTGGAAGATGAGTGTGTGCAGGAAGATGATGCTGAGCTCACACTCAGTAAAGTGGAAGAAGAGATGACAGTGAGTCACACTTAAACTTTATTCTAAGCTTCAATTTACCGAATTACTGCTGCTATCTGTCAAGTTATCCTATTAGCATTTTTTTCACTGTTGTAAATTGGATTGAGTAAACTAGCTCAGCTGTTTGTTTGTATACATTTTATTGTAATTTGTGACTTAAAAAAATTGTATTCAAATGTGATACCTTACTTTTACTTTGGATATTGTTCTGCACCAAAAGCAATAAAATATATAAAAATTAAATCTGTGATATATTTTGTCAACAGAAATAGAGAATATCATAATATAAATGTTTACTACTATCGGCCACCCCTAATTCACACAGTAAAGTGGAGGAAGACGTGACCGTGAATCACTCACTCACGCACACACACACACTCACTCACACACAGACAGACTCATTTGTAAAGTGAATGACAGTGAGTCACACGTGCACTCATTAAAAATGTGAATCTTCAGCAGGGCGATGAGGAGTATGAGGAAGAGGACGGACTTGATTTAGATGCACTGAAGACCAGAACCAATCAGAGTGTAAGTTTTATTTAAGCTTTAAAGGGTTAGTTCACCAAAAATGAAAATTCTGTTATTAATTACTCACTGTCATGTCTTTCCAAACCCTTAAGACTTTCGTTCATCTTCAGAACACAAATGAAGATCTTTTTGATAACTTCTGTCCCTCCGTTGACGGCTACGCAACTACCACTTTGACACTTCAAAAAGTTCATAAAGCAATCGTAAAACTAATCCATATGAATAAAAGCGGTTTAGTCCAAAATTTCTTAAGAGAAATTATAGCTTTATATAATGAACAGATTGAATTTAGGCTTTTATTCACAAAAACATTAATCAACTCACACATCAGTTGTGGTGAACGGAAGCTCAAGGATGTTTGCTTGATGTGCGAGAACCAATGAGGTTAATTCTCGTGTTACACAGCACGTTTAAGCTTCACAAGAACCAATGAGTTTTGTTCTCGCGCGTCAAGCATGTTCGGTTGAGCTTCTGTTTATATTCGCTGATCAATGTTTAAATGTGAATAAAAGCCCAAATTCATTCTATTTATCATATAAAGCAATCAAATCTCTTTAGAAAATTTGGACTAAACCGCTCAATTCATATGGATTAGTTTTACGATCTCTTTATGAACTTTTTGAAGCATCAGAGTGGTAGTTGCGTAGCTGTCAATTGAGAGTACAGAAAGTTCTCAGATTTCATCAAAAATATCTTCATTTGTGTTCCGAGGATGAACGGAAATCTTATGGGTTTGGAACAACATGAGGGTGAGTAATTGATGACAGAATTTTTATTTTTGGGTGAACTAACCCTTTAACTTGTCAGTGTTGGCAAATGACCATGGTATAGGCAGGATAATCCACTACTAACTCTGCATTAAACGATTTGAATTACCCAGTATGCACAGTAAAAGTCAACTGGTAGATATGTGTTTAGGAGCTCAGTGGTTCAAGGCCTGCAGTGGTTCTGGAGTCAGATGTTGATGCTGCTGAGTGGAATCTGGAGGTGGAGCGAGTTCTTCCACAACTTAAAGTCACCATCCGCACTGACAACAAGGTCTCAAATTCTTCAACCTTTAATCATTGTATCTCACCTGCATGGTGATAGAGAGACTCTGATTGGCTAAATACTGAGTAACCGGTTACTATGTTTCAGGATTGGAGGATTCACCTTGATCAAATGCATCAACATCAAGATGGCATCAACACGTCCTTGCAAGACGCCAAGGTCATCCATCCATCCATCCATCCATCACAGATGTTCTTAAAAATGTTTTTAAAATAGATCATAATGTGAAGTTTTAAAACTAAGTATGTATATGTGTGTGTGTTCAGGGTTGTCTGTTTAAACTGAGGGAGGACATCAGTAAAACTCTGGAGAAAGTGAGCAGTCGTGAGAAATATCTCAATACTCAGCTTGAGCTTCTCATTTCAGAATACCGCCAAGCACAAGCACAGCTCAACAAGGTGAACATCTTGACCAATCAAAACCCAAAAATGTATTACTTACCCTTAACCAATCAAAACACAGGATAGTTAAACTCACTTGTTTTTGTTCATCAGGTAAAAGAGCTTTATCAGCAGGCCAGTGGAGGCGTCACAGAGAGAACCAGAATTCTGGCTGAGGTGAGTCTAAAAAAAACAATATATTATCATTACAATGATTTGACAATCTTTCGGTTGCAACACAGTAACAATTAATAAGCATCAGTGTTTTTAATAAATGAATGTACACAGTCTTACTATGTCCATGTAGCCACACAATTTTCAAATAATATTCATAAAGCACATATATTTGTGCTTCAGATCAGTGAGGAGCTAGAGAAAGTAAAACAGGAAATGGAAGAGAAAGGCAGCAGCATGTCTGATGGAGGTAAACCACACACACAACAAACACTCTTTCATCCTACTGATGGTGCAGTTTGTTTATGTGAGCTGGAGTTTATGCATGTCCATGTGTTTTGTGTTGCAGCTCCAGTGGTGAAGATCCGTCAGAGTTTGACCAAGCTGAAGCAGGAGATTGAGCAGATGGATGTTCGGATGGGAGTGGTGGAGCACACGTTACTACAGGCCAAACTCAGAGAGAAAAACAACATGACCAGAGACATGCATGCTACACACCTATTAGAGCCCAACACGCAGACTTACTGAGTCAAACTCAGAGCTGGTGATGTTGTATGCGTTGGTTATATTTTATATAATTATTTTGTGTGTTTAAATGTGTTTTTAAGTGTAAATAACAAAATATCTAGTATTGAACAATAAAATAAATATTCTCACTAGAACCTTCACTCTCAGAGTTTTATCTTACGTAACCATCCCCAGAGAAGATTGTTGGTAGTAGAGGCCCCCGAGTTCAGCATTACACACACATGTAACTGTTCCATGATGTCATCTTCACACATTGCAGAGAAACACTAGAGATTATTCTGGTGTACTTTAGTTCATTTGTACAAGCTCGATTTATCAGTCCACATCCTCAGGAAACATTTGTTGAGTCTGTGTTCAGCCTAAGAACAATACTCTCTTTTAAATTGTAATATTTATAAGGATTCTCAAGTAAAAAGAGTACTAACAGCAATTATAAATGGTGTAATAATCTACTGTCCGACTGTGAATTTAAATTTTGAATAATTCATCCTAGGAACCATCTACAAATGTATAACTTCTCTTTTATCTCACACACACACTAAAAGATGAAACTATATCAGAATTACAGTTCCAGGATTGTATCAGTCTTTGTACTTTTGAGATTCTGAGCCTGAATATATTATCTGGTGCTCCAAAGCTTAGACATTTACATTTAAAGGGATAGTTCATTAATCATCTATTCACCCTTATGTCATGTCATGCCAAACCTGTATGACTTTATTTTCTTCTTCTGTGGAACATAGAAGAAGAGATTTTAAAGAAAGTATTTTATGAAGAATTGTTTTGTCCATACAATGGAAGCCTTTTTCTGCCACACAACAAAAAAAAATTATGCTTTGATAAATCATATTTATGATGTAAAGTCATTAGTATGACAAAATGTATAAATGATGAGTTACTAAGTCATAATTCTGAGATAAAAAGTACAAATTTTGGGATTCTGATTAAAAAGTCAAAATATGACAGCATGACTTTGAAATTTTGTCACTTTTCATCTCATAATTTCAACTTTTTTTAAAATAATGGACTTCAATTCAATTGACAATTTATTTGTATAGCGCTTTTCACAATAAATATTGTTTCAAAGCAGCTTTACAGAAATTGCATATTTCTCCGTTACAATTCAGAGTAATCTGCTATCAGAGATGACGGTGTCAAAGTAATGTCAGAAATGTACAGTTCTAAGATAATACAAGTCATGCAGTTAGCTAACATCATGTATTCATTTAGACAGAAACAATGAGCTCATTAAAGCAATTATTATCAACTGAATAGCTATGACTTATGTCAATCTCATTTTGTCATAATTATTACTTTTTATTTTGTAGCTGCATTATTACATTATTATGAGAAATGGGCTTCCATGCTATGGTAAATAAAACGGTTTTTACCCAAATTCTTCTCAATATCTTTCTTTGTGTTTTGCAGAAAAAAAAGTCATACAGGTTTCTTTTTTTTTCTACAGTATGGTTTGGAATGACATGAGGGTGAGTAAATGATTTTGATTTGAAAAATCATTTTTAATCAATCTTGTCCAGTGTGATATAAATACATAATTAATTTATAAATACAATTAATTTGATCAAATATGTTTGCATTACTGGTGAATATGCACTAATGTGTTCTTCAGAGAAGTTTTGTTTTGAACAGCGCCCCCTCCTCTCTCTCTCTCTCTCTCTCTCTCTCTCTCTCTCTCTCTCTCTCTCTCTCTCTGTAGGCGTGGTTCTTCTTCATGCATGCCAATGTTTGTAAGTAAGCTGACAGACTTGATACGCACCGCTATCCGCATTCTCTGTGGTTTAGGTAAGTGTTGTTTTTCTCTTCTTTCTTAATCTTATTACTTGTGTGTGATTTGCGCAGTAGATGCAGAACACATTCAGCGCTAAAGAATGTGGAGAGAAGAAACCGGATGTTAGTATCACATTGCGCTTCTGCATAATCACTTTATATATTATTTTTATACACTGAAACTTTAGATTTATGGAATTGTATAATTGTCATATACAATATAAACTCTCAGCTCGATATGTGTGTGTCTCGCGCATCGTATCTGCTACAGGCCGCGCAACAAAGACTCGAGGAGCGTCTGAACGCAGAATTAAACAGACAGAGCATTAAAATAAAGACGCCAGATTTCGTTTATTTATTATGTTATTCCCTTCAAATTAATCTTGTATTATTATTATTAATGTTAAGTCAAATTATTTATGAAAACTATAAGGTAGACCATTTTATTTATTTAAAAAAGGTAGACTGTACATTAAGATTTTTTGAGAATTCAAAAAACAACAAAAACAAATAAATCTCAGAAAACATAAAAAAAACTAAAATAACTGAGAAATAGATATTGCATACTCAAATATTAATGTTAGAAACATCAACATAAACACAATTGTTTTTATATGGCTTAAATCCCAATCCCAATTTCTCATTAAATAATTAAGTATATAAAAATGGAAGTGAAGCCAATAGAAATACATTGTTTATTTCGATTTATATTTTGAGAATATCTATGAAGCTCTGTTTGTGTGCATGTGTGTGGTTTTGTGGTTGGCATGCATTTCAGTAATACTTTGATATTGCAGCTGCTTATTTCACTATGCACTCTGTTGCAATATCAACATTTCATCAAGGTTTGTTTTCCTTGTTTTTTTATGCATTTGCAACATTCAATTATACTAATGATCTTGTAATGTTGTTCGTAATCGTGTAGTCATTTTCGTGTAACTCACAGAGACTACAGGAAATGTGTGTGAGTGTTTTGGGGACTTTCTGTTCAAACACAAACATAAGAAGAAGAAGTGTCATGTGATCACTCTGGGAACAGATTTTTGAGAAAACAAACGAGCTGCTTTGTGTGTGTGTGTGTGTGTGAGAGAGAGAGAGAGAGAGAGAGAGAGCATGGGTTATTATGCTCCCTCATTCTTTTCCGTTGGTCTCCTCTGCTTCTCTGATAGCAGCTGCAGCAGAGCACACATGCATGACACTCTGATCAGCCAATCGGTTTATCTGCAGCCAGGAAGTGGTTAACAGGAAGTACAGTAACTGGTCTCCACCTACTTTGCCAGCATCATCCCCTTTTGGATCATCATGGCTTCCTGATTCCCCCTCCCCATCCCACTCCCTTTACATCCTGTCAGACACCCCTCCCCATTTTGCATTAATAATTCATTTTATTTTATGAAATACATGTATTTTTGTACGTTTGATCTATTTTACACAAATTTTAACATGAAAAAAAAATTCAATGGATAGTTTTTAAATATCCAGTTTCTATATGTATATAGTTATAGTTATATTATTCACATTGTTTTTCATTAATGACTAGCTCTATAGCAGAAAAGTGATGGATCTGTAAATGAATATAAACTTGTGGTACTGAATTTGTATTATTTTGTCTTTTTCATTCTTTACAATCACCATTCATCAGTACTGATTTATTCATATCCATATATAATCATTTACATTTATATTTATTTTTGCTTTGATTTGATCTTTGTTTTGGAAAGTTTTTGTCGTTGTACGACCTTAATGTGATGCAAGGAATTATTCAAGAAAAAACAAAAATGAAATAATAGAAAGTACTTTTTTTTTTTTTTTACTCTTTCACATGAGCAATATGTGTGCATTTTGTAGATTATGTACTATCCGTTTGAGCTGAATTTTATTTTGTGTATTACAGGTTTGGCAGCAGCGTAAGCCATGGCTTTCTTCTTCAAGGGAGCGATTACAAGTATGTGTGCCCCCCTCATATCACGTCTCTCTCATTCTTCCTCTATCTTGCGCACATTCATTGATAAGACTGATGTAACCTGATGTTTGTCATAGGTTCTCCGATTAAGACCAGGAGGCAGGAGGCTGAACATATTTGTCACAGGTACAAGCATGTAGACAGGCAGCGGCAACATATATTCATAGCTTTTTCCTTGTTCTTTAAGTATATACATTAATGCTGTTTCTCTCTTTCAGTCTTGACGTCTCCCACTTCTCTGACTCCTCCTATGAGTGTTTCTCCACCAATCCGCTGACAGGCTCCGTGTGTGCGTGTCGCCGAAGCCCCCGTCTACTAGCCAACGGTTATTATGTACTGACAGAGGACAGTTTTAGCACAGACGACGAGGGTAACGTCACCCTGACTCCCTCACACACCAGCGTCTCATACAAAGAGAATCTTGTCCGGTGAGATTCATGAGTGTTTGTTGTTGTTGTGTGTGCAGTGAGTATGAATGAACTGGATTTCAACACTTTTTTAAAACTTCATCCATGTTCGGTTGCAGTTACACTGAAGTTTATAAAATGGATTTTGTTCCAACTGTGCTAAAATACATTTCACATTTACTGTATATTCACAATATATTGTGGGCTCTTGTAATTCATTTCTTAATTAACTCCCTGAGATCCAGCAAAGCAGAATTGCCATGCTTGTATAAAGCAGTTATTTAATACCTAGCTTTCAATAAATATGGGTAAAAACTACATATAACAGTACCTGCCAATCTGAAATTGATCACAATAGTTTACATGCCACTTGCTAGTCACACAATATGGTGCCAGTCAGCTGACAGTGTTTAATTTGAATCAATTTTTTAATAACACATTTAGAACAAACTTATTTGGTTACTTTTATAATTTGTTCATTTATTGTCTATTTAGCATTCAACATTTTCTATATGTCTAGTGATAAGAAAAGGCTTACATGCAGTGAAATTTTGTAGCAAAAATGCAACGCTGGGCATTATGGGTCAAACTTTTTCTATCGTTTTCACACAATTGGAGCCTATTCAATTAATGGTAGCAAAATTATTCTTTTTTTTTTTGTTCTTAGATTTATGTGTCATTATTGTCTCATTTAGGCCTATATAATATCATATATTATATTTAAATTATGCTTTGAAATGAATATTTATTGCAGCATTTAAATTGTTTAAACTTTTCATGACTGCATCTTTACTGGTTAAAATATATTAGGCTATATTTCAAATAATTTATGTTGTGAATTTAAACTGTATCAAAAAATAATGGTAACATTTTGCAAACCTAAATGTTGCAATTTTGCAGAATTATTCCAAATTATACCCTGATGCAAATTTATGGAGGACCAAACCTGCAGAAATTAAAAATAAATGAATGAACAAAATAAATAAATATATAAATGAATCAAAAGATAAATAAATGTGATAATAGGAAAATAAATAACAGAATAAACGACTTGATAAAATAAATATGATTCATTTTTAATCAAATTTAATTTTGTATTATTTTCCCTTAATTTATTATGATTTTTAAACTTTTATTTATTTGTTAATTAATTTTTATATTTATTTTTATATTTATAAATTTATTTTTAAATTTATTTTTAGAATTATTTATTTATGCATTCATTTATTTTTAGATTTATTTATTCCCACATGTATTTATTTTTAGATTTATTTATTGATTCATTTATTTTTACTTTTCCGTGTGCAACATGGAAATGAGGAGGGCGGTCCTTGTGTAGCTTCAGTGCATCATTGGTTGAGAGCTCACACATAGAATGTGTTGTTTTCGACTTCATTCGCTAAGTTGCTCAACTCTCTAGCTATTTGTGAAATGTCCGCCGTAGTATACAAGCGAGAGCTACAACCTGTCGAAAACAACGCATCAAATGACTATGTGTTGTTTAGATCAGATGTGCTTAATGTGCTTAGATGTGCAAAATATTTCCCAGCACATTCAAAATCTGTGCGAGTCAGATGGTACTATGGTGGGACGTCAATCATACTTATTTCCGATAAGTACCACTGAAACTTATCTCTCAATGGGTCAAAACATTGCTAAGTTGTTTGGGGTCTGTGAAAGAACTATCCTGCCGCCATTTACTTTGAAAACTCTGACGATTCTATGTGTGAGCTCTCAACCAATGATGCACTGAAGCTACACAAGGACCGCCCTCATTTCCATGTTGCACACAGAAAAGTAAAAATAAATGAATCAATAAATAAATCAATCTAAAAAATAATACAAAATTAAATTTGATTAAAAATTAATCATTTATTTCATGATTTATTCTGTAATTTATTTTCCTATTATCACATTTATTTATCTATTTATTCATTTATATATTTGTATATTTATTTATTTTGTTAATTTATCTATTTTTAATTTCTGCAGGTTTGGTCCTCCACACAAATTTGCCTAAATTAACTAGTTTTTATGACTAATGTCTTCCTAAAGACATATTTGAGGGTGAAAAAAACTCAGAATAGATCATAAATATCAATGCTGGGGTTAAAAAGTAATTTTAGATCTGGCAGAATAATAAAACATCATTCTGTGTGTGTGTGTGTGTGTGTGTGTAGTTCAGGTATACCCTACAAAGATGGCAATATCCGAAATCCTTTTACTTGTGGGGACATTTTTGTCCCCATGAGGAAAACCGCTTGTAAATCATACCAAGTGATGTTTTTTGAAAATGTAAAAATGCAGAAAGTTTTGTGTGATGGGTAGGTTTAGGGGTAAAGTTAATACCCCTAAAGAGATAGAATATACAGTTTGTACAGTATAAAAATCATTATGTCTATGGAAACTCCCCATAAAACATGGAAACCTAACGTGTGTGTTTGTGTGTGTTAGCATATTCAGACGAAGGCGCCGGGCAAAAAGGTCACTGGCCAGCCTTCTGAGTGATATGAGCCAATCGTGCCAATCCTGGCTGGAAGGAAGTGTTTTTAGAAGATCCGACACAATCACCCCAATCCAGTCATCATCATGGGACGAGCTGGACCACAGTTTTGAGAAAGATACACCTATCAGCTTCACCTACAGTTAGGGGGATTCTAGTTTTGGAGTTGAAGATCTGTGAAACAGCTAGTTTAAAATAGTTGCCGGTTCACTTTTTGTAAACTTGTGCATGTGTTTCTTTATAGATCCCATAGATCCTGTTTCCTCTTCTGATAAAGTGCCTCCTCAGACTCAGCTTGAAGAAGAGGAGTTGACGTGCGAGCCTTGCTCCGCCCATGAACAATTCAGCCAATCAGTGTGCGGTCTCCTGGATGTTCCTCCCCCATCTGTCTGTCACCTCAATAGTTATAGCTCATCCAGCAAGATATCGTCAGGTGAGGAAAAAAGGGCAAATGAAAGAGCAACAGCTCCCATCCTTGCCTACAGTGAGTTTTTGATGAATATGGAAAATTAGAAACAGATTGTGATTATGTTTGTTACAGAAACTGTGCTCTGGAAATTTCTTCTCCTCATCCTCACTCTGTGCCTCTGCATTGCCATTTCCTCCGGGTAATAAAGTGTGTGTGTGTGTGTGAGAGAGAGATATTTCTGTCTGTGTGGCTCATCATTAGTAGTGAAAAAGAAGCAGAGCTTTTCTTCTCATAGATTAATGACATCATAATCTTGAATCTTCACAGGTGGCTGCTGGGAGCTGTTTCTGCAGCCGTGGCATTCATGGTTCTGATTTCATCTATATGTGAGTGAAATCAAGTAAAATAGCAAGCCTAGTCACTATTATACTTCTATAATTCTGACATATTTTTCAGTGGAAAAATAGAGTAATGAGCTAATGATTATTAGTGTGTTATTATATTTTTAAAATTACAAAGACATTTCTTTTAAATAGTGCTGGGCAATCGATTAATCGCATCCAAAATAAAAGTTTGTTTACATAATATATGTGTGTGTACTGTGTATAATTATTATGTATATACAAATACACACTCCTGTATATGTTTAAGAAATATTTGTATTGTATATATATATTTATATAATTGATCATATATAAATATAAATATTTTATATATAAATATAAAATATAAATATATACATGCATGTGTGTGTATTTATATATACATAATAATTATACACAGTACACACACATATATTATGTAAACACAAACTTTTATTTTGGATGCGATTAATCATGATTAATCGATTGCCTAGCATTTCTTTTAAATAATGTGATTGAATGATTCATGCACAATAAGTCCAGAAACATATTTTAACCTTCCCTCGGGTCATTTTGACCCGAAACTCAAAATGTAAAAAAATTAAGTGTTCATCTGAGGACTTTTGTTGCACTTGAACCACAAATACACAAAAAATTGTATGTGGTTGTAATAAAAAAGTAACAAATCCTTCCCTTGTGGGTCCATTTGACCCCCTTAGGAATTAAGGGAATACGAATGCTTCAGTATACATAGAAAAACCTAAAAATGCTCAAAATTAAAACAAAAAATGTTAAAACTTTACCAAAAAATGATTTTATAATGTCTACATTTGTATCTGAATGCATACTGAAGAGATAAACTCAAGAACTGACTTTAGGACCCAGTGGAACAGCTCATTTGCTCCATATAGAGCTATAAGGCCATCTAGTGGCAAGGGTCATGAAATATCATGTTATATAATTTTTTTTTTACATAATTTTTTTCCCACAAGAGGTCGGCAGAGACACCCAAATTGAGCCAATGGGAGATATTTTGATTTTAAGTTAAAAGAATGTGAAGAATGTACCTAAATTATATTATTTATTGATAAAATCTAGTCATTTAAAGGTAAATAAATACTAAATAAAAAATATTGTAAAAAATCCATTAATAAATATTATAAAAATGAAATTATATAAGATTTCTGGACAAAAAAAAGTATACTATTAGAGCTTTAGGTCATTTTGACCTGCGAGGGAAGGATTTGTTACAGGATGCGAGGGAAGGAGGAAATGTTGATGGATCTAAATCCTTGTTGAACAACATTTATAGTAACCAATCAGACTTGGGATGGGCTGATCGACATTTCTCAACTTAATTTCTCTATTATCTTAAGAGTAAAATATAGTAAAATCATTTCTCTCCCTCAGGTATGTCTAAACCTGGGAGTGCAGTGCGCTGGAGGAGAGCAAAGACTGAGGTGAGAAGCTTCTGTACTCAGACAAACATGGGTCTAAATAAAGAATCTAACATCTATTTTGTGTTTCTACATCAGGACATCACCTCCAGAAACGAGTGAGGAGGAACATTCACATCTGTGTGAAGTCTGTCCAGAGAAGGCCAGAGGAAGTGAGTGTGTGGACACACATCCTGCATCAGCATTGAATATTAGTTATATATCAGTTTTTGTAGTGGTGTTTTCACTGATCAGCTAAAGAGTTCTGAATAATAATTATAGAAGAGTAAACAGGACCTGGACCAATGATGGCAAATGACTGTCACAGGAAATTTGACATGCTGAGATAAGCATGTGTTTTTTAAATAGATGGACATATAAGTGCAGAATGATCATTGAGTGAAAGTTTAAGAATTTGCTGAATTTTCCTAAAGACTGGATTGCATTATGAGGGATTCTCTGCGAGTCAGTGGAGATGCCCTGCATGACAGAACGTAGAAGTAAAATGTGTCAGTCGTGTTTGTAAATGCATCAGCTTGGCTTGGTTGGGCTCTTCAACATGGTGACCAGGGCATCATGTGCTATTGCGCAGCTTAATCAGTCAGATTTCAAAAATGTTTTGCTGCAACACCCAGTTTAATATAATGGCTTTGCAGAAAATCTTTAACTTTTGTGAAGTTGTAGCAAAAGAAGTGCCAGTTTGCACAGAAGCCTCATATTTGTCAAGTGCCTTTGTTATACAGAACAGGAGTGTTATTGCCATTTGCCAGGGTTAGAGTCGCACATCTGTGCTGTGTGACTCAAGAGGGCTTTTAAATACTAATATGAGCAAAACAATTATATTTTTAGATTTATTATAACGGTATTGCACTTAAAACAGGATTTAAAGCTCTTATTTCACAGGGACTTTCTCTAGACTAGAGTATTAAGACAATTAAACTCTGTTTGCAGGGAATTAGTGCTGCCAAAAGAGAACATGTTCTCGATTTACTGTTATAATATGTGTATCATTTTGTCACGTTCATATATGAGGCAACTACTCTCACAGAAAGTTAAGAGTAAACTGTGTCTGTACAACATGACCAAAATACATAAAGTGCAACTGAACTGTTTAACTTGTTTTTATTAGTATGATAAAAAAAAAATCTTACAAAGAGATGGTGGAGTTTTTTTAAAGCCAGCTCAGTTTTGAAGAGAACAAAGACATTTATGAGGACACAAGCAAAAGGATGAAATAAAGTGTTCAAATGAGCATTTCAGCTTTAGAGGTTTATGTCTAAAAATCTGAAAAAGCAAACATGTTTGAGACCAAGCCAAGGTGAATAAGTGAATCATTCAAATTCATTTATCTGGTAGCCAATAGATATCTAATGTGTTTAAATTAATTGTATTGTCTTCAGTGTTTGTATAAATGCTTTTTAGTGCCCATAAGCAAAGAAACATTTGGGTGCAGGACTAAATTAATATTGCTTTATAAAATAGTCTATATTTACTGTAAAGTATTCTGTATATGTATCATTATTAAGGGCCAAGCACAAAAGGTTCAAAGGTGAGGATGCTAAGTATGCCACAATTCCATATTAAAAGGCTGACAGCGCCACCTGTTGGTCAAAAGTATGAGTTATTCTATTTATGGACTTTAAAATGCCTGACTTTAAAAGTCATAAACTCCTCACCAGAAATTCTGTCCAATCAGAATTACATAACATTTACATTATGTTTTTGCCACTGTGCCTGGTCCTGTAATTGCTGCTTGCAGCTATATTTGTAATAATAATAATTTGCATTATTATTATTACAACAATCAGTTAGATCAGGAAGATAAGCAATTAATCATTTATATCCCATGAGAGATCATATAAATGTTGAAAAAAATAAGGAAACTTTATTTATTATTGCTTTGCAAATTATATAATAAATAAGTCACTGGGTACAGAGTTAAAAGGCAAGGTGATTCCAATACGACGGCTTTAAACCATTGACAAATTATGTTTGGATGTAATTTCATGCCAAAGCATGCTGTAAAATTAAGCTGGAAGTGCAATAAATGCCTCTTTTGCTGTGTAACAGAAAGTTTGTACTAAACTGGCCACATTATGTGTTCACTGATCAGTGATCTGTTACAGAATTCAGTCAAATTATTATATTTAATATTTAATTATTTCCCTGCCTTTGAGCTTTGATGACTGCAGTGAACCTGTAACTGCATTTAACAATCTGTGTCACGAGAAAACTAAAGATTACTGTAAATAGTAAAAACTTCCACTGCATGTGAAGTAAAATGTGAATTTGATGTGCTTCATGTATAGACTGTAAAATATAATCTTAAAAGGAAATGCATTTATATAATTTGCACAAACATAATTCGCCATGTTAGAAAGTATTAAAGGTGGTTTTGGGCCTTAAAACAGATGTGTTTGTTAAGGTTAATAGTTTTACAGTGTATTTTGAAAAAAATCTATATTACCCATTTTTATCAATAAAGTTTTATATATACAATAGTTTTTGTTTATTTCTTTCATCAAGTTACATGACTAATCGGGGGTTCCCTGTAGTTAATTCTAATGGGATTTTCCTATCTGTTAGTAACATTTGATATATTTCATTATATTCTCTTGTGGGTTTAGTGGGACATAATAATGAATATTAATAGCAATAATCATACTTTTTTACAAACTCACAAAACACAAACTGTTTTATTGAAATATTGCTTTTATTTATTTATTTTAATTCAGAATGGATATGCAGTTAATGGATCAGTCACTAAACCAGTAACAGTAAATCCTAATTTCCATCAAGGCAGTCATTTATTGTAGATCTGGACTATGAAGATCTCTGCAGCTGTGCGTGACCTTTAGGAGTGAGAAATTGTGCGAAATAAATCAAATGTATAATTTTCAGTGAAAACAAAGTTTAGAACCAATGTTTGCACTTACATTTTAAGCTGCCTCATCAAGTTTACAGTAACCTGAAATAAATGATACATATTTGATCAATCTAGTTTTACATAAACTGAACTACATGCTCATAATTCCATCATATTGCCGGCCTTTGTTTTGCAATATTTCAGTTACATGATCAAGAATGAAATGTGCAGACACAAACTTTGGCCAACCTTTTTGCAGAGGTGCCTTATAGAAATCTTCCATATATACACCCTCCATTTTTGATTTAAAGTCCTGTATCACTTCATCTGGTGTTTTTTCATCACGAGCTGCAATTGAAGACAGAGAGACATTATTAATAAAAGTGTTGTGTAACTGAATCACGTTGCATTGGTGACTGCACATGCAGCACATATAGGCTACAGTATTAGAGATAATACTTAATGGCTTCCGAGGTGGGTGTATAATGAATTAAATGTGTGTGCATTTTGTTCTCCTTGTTGTCCAGTTTGACATGTTGCTCTGATCGCATGGAAGGTGGAAGGATACAATGATCAAAGATGATACTAACCGAATAACATAGCACTTGTTTCCTCGTCTTCATCCACAAACAGTATTACGATGCAAGAAGAGCAGTTTATGAACTTGCCATCCCAGACCAGTGCAATGGTATCGTAATCTGCTCGTACAGTGACAAATTTAAAAAGGGGAAATCATGTGAATTTATTTATCTTTTGAAGTTAAAATAACTAAATTAACATTATAAAAGGATCTCTGGGAAGAAAATTGCTTGATATGAATAAACCCAATCTCGTGGTAAAACTTAACTATTTTATGAGGTGGCGATTTTGTATGAATGTGATGTAAGATTTCTAGAAAAAGGTTCAAGAAGGTCATGACCTCCCCTAAGCTAACCGCCACTAAGGGGCAGAAGCAGAATTCATACGAATTAGACCAATTCAACAAATGCAAAATAGTTACAAAGTGCCATGAGATTGTGCATGAACCCTTTATGTAGTGTTAAACATGAATAATCGATGCTGAATTATCGTTTCAGTCTGTTCAGATTGAACATCCGTTCCTACCACTTCTGAACAGGAAAGGGTCCGTCACAAACCAAGTAGAGTAGGTCCAAGTATTTTTCTGGCACTGATCTCCACTGTGATGAAATAAACAAAATAGTTTTAACACAAAAAGAACAGTAATAGAACAGTCCATATGTCAATGATGAACGTGTGTGTGTGTGTGTGTGTGTGTGTGTGTGTGGGTGGGTATGTGGGTGGGTGTGTGGGTGTGTGGGTGTGTGTGGGTGGGTGGATGGGTGTAGTTTTCCACTTACACGCGAGATAATTCAGTCACCGCCAGGGTGTCGTCATCGCCTTTCTGAATGTGAAGCATTAAGCTGTCGGTGGTCATGAAGGACTTGAGATCTTCTTCATCCCATACAGCTGCTGCCACAAGATGCCAAGAGCCCATATACTGCACAGGATTTTTTAAAATCAATAAATATTGTAATAAATATTAGGACAAGAAGTAGGCTATATGTGATACAATAAATAGGCTATATTACAAGGCCTATAGTGACAATATATTTTGCCTATATGAATAAATTGGTTTTCAGCGTGAATTGTGCGAAAACGGGAAAGAGCTTTGATATTGACTGTACAAACAGATTTGACAATAAATCTGAGTTATATTTTTACAGACTTCCAAAAGCTACAGAAAAGAACTAATGAATCGCTGCAATTCACAGAAACAACTGGACTCCAGGCAACGAAACATGGATTTGCAGTTATTATTTTGTCTCAATATGTTGAATTTTAGGGTAAAATCAAATTGTATTGTTATATATTGTATTGACAACTCATCAAATATTTACGATCGTATATTCTCCTTAATTTGATGTTTTTACTGACAAAAACTGGACATTGATATTAGTGATCTCTCGAATTGAGACCTACCTATATTGTATTTATATAAAGCGTTCACAGGCAATTTGCTTTATGTATTTCCCCAGCCTTGAAATCAGGCATATATAGCCTAAATGTCAGTAAACACGATCCTGGCTGCATGTCAATATCCATGGATCACTGGATCTTTGGTAAGTTGTAAGGAACACTTACATCGAGTCCAACCTTTAATCTAAACTTAAAATTATTTGTTTTACTCGCGTTTTCGAAGTTTCCCCCATTAACTCCAGTAATGCAGCAGCTCTTTTGCCACTCAGTCCCGGGGCGTGTTCCGGCGGGAAAGTGACGTCAATGTATACCCTACTAATTAATGTGCTTCAACGTCAAGGTCACACAGGGTTCAACGCACAATTTATATAGACATTTTATATGCAAACTTTTTTTTCCACATTAATGAATTTACAGAACATCTGGAAAGCAGGCATCTAGGCAAAGATGAGGCCTGTGAGATATTTAGCACAATATTTACCACATTTTGTTAAGCTTAGAAAAGAATCTTCAAGGTTATGAATTCACTACAGTACAAGAAGCATGAAGTAAAGATATCTACTTTAAATCCTCTTACCTTATCAGAATTAAAAACAGAAGTGGAGAGAGGGGCTGGAGGAAGACCTGGCACCATGACCTGCATCCCAGCATAAAACAGACCCACTACTGAGCCGAAGGCGCTCCATAATGTGCTCATAAGCATGGCTGTGTCAATGAATGTGATACACGATACACAACGAATGTCTTCTGACAGACAGATGCTTAGATGGAGATGTTTTAATACAGTACACAAGGGGACTTTCACCCTGATTTGTTGGCCTTTTTTTGTTTGTTATATATTCTGGTAATGGATGATGGTGTGTTTGTCAGGGCAATGTGCAAATACACCCTAATATGCCTGACCTTGTCCTGAACCACTACCCACGCACCCTGCAGAAAATACATGCCAAAACATTCAAATGGAGGACAATGTGACATTTCTTAATGTCTTACAAATAAATCTTGATGGTAAAAATACACATAACTCGTAGAAAAAGTTATGTTGTAATCAAACTTATGTAATTTAATTGAATACTTGATTAATGATTGTTCAATTAAATTACGTAACGATTATTCAATTCTGGGTACCAGCCAATATTTCCATGTGGGCCCCATTTGGGTTTTTGATGGGCTGTCACCCAAACGGGGCTCTTACTAAGATTGTTGAAGACATTGATGCCCTCAATCACAACTTCTACATCTCTGACTGATAAACATGACCAAAGTTTAAAAAAATTAAAACACAAACACATGCTCTGGTTTTGGTGATTTTGTATTTAATGTGTAACTATGGTATTGAGTATGTGTTGAGCATTGAGCTATTCATGCTAATTGTGGTCGTGTCTTCTATTTAGATGGACCTTTTATTTATGCTTTCTTTCATGTGAGGAAAGTATTTAATAAGGTTTACTTCCACAAACTGCCTGCTTTGTGGTTTGTTGCTGGGCTCATGAACCTTGGAGGTTTAACGTGAGCACAAAGAGGTGATGGATTGCACTTCTGGAAGACAGGAGGACTCCTTTCTTTTCACATCAAGTTTAATTTGTTTACATCAACTTTGGGATTATCACTAAGTGAACTGTGTTTTCTAAAAGCACTGACTTTTGCAAGGACAATTCATCCATTACCAAACCTTGTCGGCTTCACCATCAGCTAAGTTTTATCATTCTCTTTTCCAGTCCAGATCCCCCAAACTCTGAACTTTTCTTGTTTGATGACTGATGTAATTGATGCTTTCATGTTTTCTACTTATTTATTATTTGGATTTTTTTTTTTGTATAATATAAAAGTTTGAGATTTGGGTTGTTGAATATAATATACACTCACCTAAAGGATTATTAGGAACACCTGTTCAATTTCTCATTAATGCAATTATCTAATCAACCAATCACATGGCAGTTGCTTCAATGCATTTAGGGGTGTGGTCCTGGTCAAGACAATCTCCTGAACTCCAAACTGAATGTCAGAATGGGAAAGAAAGGTGATTTAAGCAATTTTGAGCGTGGCATGGTTGTTGGTGCCAGACGGGCCGGTCTGAGTATTTCACAGTCTGCTCAGTTACTGGGATTTTCACGCACAACCATTTCTAGAGTTTACAAAGAATGGTGTGAAAAGGGAAAAACATCCAGTATGCGGCAGTCCTGTGGGCGAAAATGCCTTGTTGATGCTAGAGGTCAGAGGAGAATGGGCCGACTGATTCAAGCTGATAGAAGTGCAACTTTGACTGAAATAACCACTCGTTACAACCGAGGTATGCAGCAAAGCATTTGTGACAACAAAATTGTGCAAAAGCCACAACACGCACAACCTTGAGGCGGATGGGCTACAACAGCAGAAGACCCCACCGGGTACCACTCATCTCCACTACAAATAGGAAAAAGAGGCTACAATTTACACGAGCTCACCAAAATTGGACAGTTGAAGACTGGAAAAATGTTGCCTGGTCTGATGAGTCTCGATTTCTGTTGAGACATTCAGATGGTAGAGTCAGAATTTGGCGTAAACAGAATGAGAACATGGATCCATCATGCCTTGTTACCACTGTGCAGGCTGGTGGTGGTGGTGTAATGGTGTGGGGGATGTTTTCTTGGCCCACTTTAGGCCCCTTAGTGCCAATTGGGCATCGTTTAAATGCCACGGCCTACCTGAGCATTGTTTCTGACCATGTCCATCCCTTTATGACCACCATGTACCCATCCTCTGATGGCTACTTCCAGCAGGATAATGCACCATGTCACAAAGCTCCAATCATTTCAAATTGGTTTCTTGAACATGACAATGAGTTCACTGTACTAAAATGGCCCCCACAGTCACCAGATCTCAACCCAATAGAGCATCTTTGGGATGTGGTGGAACGGGAGCTTCGTGCCCTGGATGTGCATCCCACAAATCTCCATCAACTGCAAGATGCTATCCTATCAATATGGGCCAACATTTCTAAAGAATGCTTTCAGCACCTTGCTGAATCAATGCCACGTAGAATTAAGGCAGTTCTGAAGGCGAAAGGGGGTCAAACACAGTATTAGTATGGTGTTCCTAATAATCCTTTAGGTGAGTGTATGTGCAATGCACTGCAAATCTTGGGTCTGTTACTTCAGGTACATAGTTGGGTAAACCAAAGCAGGTTATCTTTCATCTTGTAATAATACCTAAGTTAGTATCAAGCCTTTCCGTCCCTACTCTGATATAGGCCTATAATGTAAGCCAAAAAGGGGTAGCGGTTATTTAAATGGCAACCGAACATGGATTGTGAAGGCTTTACGGTATTTGTTTGCTACTGAATGGTTCCAGTTAAATCATGTCTAGTTCACAGGCTTTTGAAGGGGATGTGTCTGTACCCGACCCCTTTTTTTTTTCAACAGCATCGTTTAGAGCACATCGAGAGCCACTAAAGAAGCTGATTAATACTTTTAGTGATTTGTATGTTTCAGATGAGGAAGATGGGGCTGGTGTGGAAGATCCTGATGAAGTTTTTCAACTACCACCTCTTCTGGGTTACAGAGTAAGTTCCAGGTTAACAAAACCAAACAAATCCAATCTGGGTTAATTAGGGTTAATATGTTTTTAATGACGCTGGTTATCAACTTTCTCTCTCAACCCAGGTTTAAACCCTGAATCAATGATTAATCATCATGCGTGTGCACATAAAAGCCACACCTTTTCCGCTATCAGCCAATAGCATTTAACATGGAAAAAAGCAGGTGTGCCTGTTTCACAGTGGAAGAGCAAGAAATGATAATGAGCAAATATGACGACTTTAAGTCCATTTTAACAGCAAAAAGCAACACAGTTGCAGCGGCCAAAGCTCGGGAGAATTGCTGGCAGAAAATAGCTGATAGTGTAAATGCATAAGTTTTTAAACATTCATTTTTATAGGTTCACAACGAGGGTAAAACCGATTGAAAACTCATAACATAAACATTGCATATAATTTAATATGAAATGAGTATACTTCATATAAAAAAAGAAAAATATTTGTACAGAAATAATTACTTGAAAGTGAAGAAAATATATGTTAAAAGATTTTACAAATTATATAGTGATTGAACTAATTCTTTTATACTTGGATGCAACCCGAATTGCAAAAGGTCTTGGCAAAAGATAAAAATTAAATACAAAAACATCGTTCAAAGTGGTGAGTAATTGCAATGTGTTTTTTTATTGTTCTTGTGTTCATGTTATAATAGTGTATCCTATGTAGCCAAGAAAAAAAGTGTGAAAGAAAGAAAACGGGGGAGGGCTGCCACCTCAAAAATACACTGCTGCAGAGGAGTTGGCCCTGTCCAGTAACCAGGGTCGACCCATCATAGATGGCATTGATGGGAGTGCATCCTCGGATCCAGGTGCTGGCTCTTCCAAACGTGATATATTTATACAGGGTAGGTGTACATACATTTTGGATCCTTTTTAAAAATTAGCTGTAAAATGCAAGCACTTATTTCTTGATATGTTTTTCAGCTGGGGGAAGTTCAGTTACCTTGCTGGAGCCAGCACACCCACCTACAGGATCTCATGCAGAGGTAGTACCCAGCACAGAACATACCATGAGAACATGCTATTGTCATACTAAATATGTATTTATTGCATAGCCTTATTTGGTTAGTAGGGTGAAGCTTGTGAGGAGACAATATATGTGTGCTCTGAGACCGCTACAGAGGTAAATGTGCTTTGTTCGAACATCTTTTAATGAGGAAAACGTTTTTCATGTCTTTTGTATTATAGGATTACTCACAACTGCATCCTCTTCATGAGGCCTCTTCTTCACAAAGCTTCCCAGGCCAGAGAAAAAGTGTAAAACATCTTTCCATAAAAAGTTACAACTATTTACAATAAAATCATAACCAGTCTGTTACTACTTTAGCAGGAAACAGACACCATCAGAGCCCTCTATAAGAGAAATTTGGAGCTGGGCTATGACACAAAATTACTGGGAAAAAAAGAAGCTGAAACTACAGATTGAGGAGTTGGAATACCAGAAGATGGTATGTGAAGCAATAGTTGTGAATTAAAAGACTTTAAGAATGCACTAACTTTTTTCTTTCTTTTTTAAGCAACGTGAAAATCAAAACACTTTGACTCCCACGTATGTGTACTGTACTTTTTATTAGAAATCAATTGAAATACTGTGCTGTTATTGCATCTCTCAGTGCTTTGCCAGATGGATAGTCCAATGTAATGTCAAGTCAAGTCAAGTCAACTTTATTTATATAGCGCTTTTTACAATGCAGATCGTTTCAAAGCAGCTTCACAGTGTTAAACAGGAAAATAATGAACAGAATTTGATTCGGCTGTACAGCCGCTCTGGAGAAAACGGTGATGTCATCAGCTCATTTCAATTATCATATATATTCAAGTAATGTAGTTGATATAATTTAGTTTAGTAATTAAATTTATTTGGATATTTATTTGAAAATTTTGTGTCCCCAACTGAGCAAGCCAGAGGCGACAGTTTCATCAGGGGGAGTTGGTGGTTTGGTGGTGGCACTTGCTCTTTTCTTATAGTGGCTATATTGTGCAGTATTGCACATGCAGCCACTATCTGGGATGCTCTCTGTGGTGATCTTCTCAGGCCACGTAGACAATTAAATCATGCCTTCAGAATACCAAAGGTATTCTCAATTCTGACCCTGGTTTTGCTGTGGGCCACGTTGAATTGCTGCTGGGTCCTTGTGTCAGGGTCAGGGTAGGGGGTCATTAAAAATCGCTGGCAAGCATAACCCCTGTCTCCAACCAACAAGCCATCAAATATCCCTGTCAATAAGCATAAAAGAAATTATATAAGTAAATACAATACTTGAATACAATACGAGAAGCCGACATAGATAAACTATACCATCTGCTGAAAATCAATAACTTTCGTACAGATGCTCATCAGGAAAAGCTAGGGGATTATGCTTGTCCCTAAAAGTTCTTTCCAGACGAAGTGCCCTTCTTATTATCTGCGGTCCAATCTCCACGTGGTTTTTCAAAAACGATGACGCCATTGCTACAATCTCTAAAGATTAAACTGTGATGTGTCAGATTTATGTCACTTTACTCACTGCTGATTGGTCCAGTTTGGGTTTGTGATCTCTAACCCTGAATAAAACCTGCTCTCGAGCAGGTTAGCTGTGTAGCGTAAGTTACCATGGCAATGAACACCGCTAAAAACCAATCCACCTTCATAAGCCCCAAAAACCAGAGTTTGCTCAAACTAACCGCAAACTTACCTGGGTTAAAACCTAAACCAGCTTTGGCAACAGGCCACAGAACTACAGAACCAGATTCTAAATAAACCATAATCAACAAGCTTAACAACCGCCTTGATGCTCTGGAAAAAAACGTCAGTAACCTTCAACAACAGGAGAACAAATATCCGTACGGGATTGTGAGGAACGGTGTTAATCCATTGAAGAGAAAGTGTCATATATTGATCGTGAATGTGGAAGGGTGAAAAAATACCTAGAGATGTTTGTGCAAGATCTGGGTAAATCTATGGTGGATTGTCTAAAAAGGTGAGACAAGCAGATAGACCATAAACTACAGACATACAACCCAACAATTTCTACCCCTCATCAATCCACGAGTTGACCTGTTATCCACAATTTTTTGTTAAAGACATTCATTCTAATACCTACTGTACTGCTGACAGTATGTCAGGAAGCCAGTTTAACCCGCCTGTCAAGCTTGAATTCCCTAAATTCAGCAATCATCCAGAGAAAGACCCACTTGCCTTCATTGAACACTGTGAGGAGTATTTCGCTGTCCCATTAACAGATGAAGAAACTATAGCTTCCCTTACTGCTGTTTTGAGTCACACGGCCAAAGATTGGTGGACTGTGGAGAAGAAAAGGGTCCATAATTGGCAGCAGTTTAAAGAATCCTTTCTTCAAGCCTTCTTAAATGTAGATTATGAAGTAGTAGCCATGAGAAAGCTCATGGAAAGCAGGCAAGGGGTAAATGAAAGTTTTAGGGACTACGTTTCCATTACCGTGCCTTGTGTTTAAGGTTAAAAAAAGGTAATGGCTAAAAAGGAGATGATTTAGGCCATCTTGAGGAACTGCAACCCTCGGCTTGCCAGTCTTTTAAGAGGGAACACGCAGTCAGTCCACAAACTGGTTCGGGTTGGAAGGCAAGTTGAAAGAGACATTAGTGAGTCAAAGAAGTTCTGGAACATGATGAACGCTGATGAGCAGTGGAAGAAGAAGGTCGTGAGTCAGAAGTCACAAAGAAACACCCCATCCTACACTAGAGTTGTGCAAAACATTAAAGAGGATTTGCAGCCTAATCCCAGAAACCTCACCATACCACTTAACATTCAAGGTAAACGGATAGCTGCACTCATCGACACTGTAGTACTTTATCCTTAATGCAAAAATCCCTTTGGAAACAGTTGTGTAAGGAGGAAGTATTGTTGTCAAGCGGAGGACAAATGTTTCTTCTTGCCAACAGCCATCATCAAGCTGCTGTAGGGAAAGTACTCTGGATGACAAAAGTGTATGATGTTCCAGTGGAGGTTGAATTCTACATAATGAACGATTCTGACCTGGCAGTTCCTGTTATATTGGGAATAGATTTTTTTGTTGGAGTCAGGAATGATGATAGACTTTCAGCATGTTCAGTATACCTTACCCACAAAAAGGGGCGAGGCAGTTACTGTTACCCATCCCTTTCCCTGGCAGGATACCGTTCCGACAACCCATACTGTCCATTACCACCATGCAATAAAGAGGATCTTCAGGCCATCCACAGTCTGACTGTCAAATCAGACACTAGCATACAGGGGCAGATTCAGTTGGAAGGTCTGATGTTGGGTTGGCCCACAGTTTGTACTCATGACATCGGGCATACAACACTGGTCAAACATCGAATCCTTACCACTGACGAGCTGCCTGTAAGAAAAAGAGCTTACTGAGTGTCAAAGGAGAAGCAAGCATTCGTTGATGAACAGGTAAAAGAAATCTTAGATAAACATCATATGTCCATCTACCTCATCTTGGGCTTCACCAGTAGTTGTGGTGCCAAAGAAAGATGGAGGGACACGTTTTTGTGTGGACTATCGGGGCCTTAATGCCAAGACACCTTTGGATGCGTACCCGATGCCACAAATTCAAGACATTTTGGAGTCTATGCACGGTGTATCCATATTCAGTACATTTGATCTGAAAAGTGGGTATTGGCAATTAGACATGGATCATGACAGCATTCGTAAAACAGCCTTTGTGACTTCATCAGGATTATATGAATTTCAACGTCCACCTTTCGGCCTGAAAAATGCAGCAGCATCTTTCCAAAGATTAATGGAACATGTGCTTAGAGATCTGAAGGGTAAGTGCTGTATGGTATACATTGACGATGTGGTGATCTACTTCAAAGATGAGCAAGAGCACTTCCAGCTCATCCAACAGGTCTTCCATTGCCTATCCAAAGCTGGTCTCACCCTCAATCTGAAAAAATGAAATTTCATTCAGAAATCCCTTAAGTTTCCCACATAGTTTCTGGAGAAGGAATAAGAACTGATCCGGACAAAGTTTCAGCCTTTCGATCATTTCCCACTCCTCAATTCCTGAAAGAAGTACAAAGATTCTTGGGATTAGCTGGTTGGTATCATAGATTCATTCTAAAACAAAAAAAATGCCATCTGGATTTGTTCAGAGCAGTGTCAGCAGTCATTGGATCTACTCAAGATGGATTTAACTATTGCACCCATTCTGGCAGCACCTGACCTCGAGAGGCCTTATAGTGGGCTTCCAGACGGATGCGAGTGATGTAGGTTTAGGAGCTGTACTTACCCAGGAAGCAGAGGCAATTGAATGTGTCATTGCCTATGCATCACTGTTATTGAGGGGGGCAGAAAAGGCCTATTCAGAAAAAGAATGCTTGGCAGTTTTGTGGGCTGTTGAAAAGTGGCGCCCCTATTTAGAGGGAAGCCTATTTGAAGTTATTACCGATAATGCAGCTTTGACATGGGCTTTTCACCATCCCAAGCCATCATCACGTCCGGTCAGGTGGACCATTCATCTCTAAGGGTTCCACTTTGTTGTCAAAAAGGGCCAGTGTAACAGTTCCATATGTGCTTTCCAGAATCCCAAACTGTGACAGCTCACCTAATCTCATTGCCCTTACCGAAGTACCTCCATCTGCCAGCATGCCAGTCGATCTAACTCAGATTGCCATTGCCCAAAATAATCTAGACATACAAGACATAGTTTCTGCAATCCGTGACCAGTCACAGCCTCCTGATACTTCTAGAGTCATGTAATTGAAAATAGATTTCTTTTCAGAAGTATTCCTGATGGACAAAAAGGGCAGAAACTTCAACTCATCATCCCACCCATACATTGTCGAGCTTTCATCCAGTATGCTCATGATAATCCACTTAGTGAGCATCTCAGTAAGATCAAAACTCTTCTTCGGCTTTTGGAAACAGTTTACTGGCCAACCATAAGGAAAGACATATGGAATTATTGCAAAGAATACTAGGTATGTCAACGATATAAACCAACGCTTTCTAAACTCTCTGGTCAGCTACAATCTACACCTGCAGTTGAACCTGGTTTCATGCTTGGTGTTGACCAAATGGGTCCTTATCCTAAAAGCAGCAAGCAAAATGAGTATCTTATGGTCGTTACAGTTCTAAGTTGGTGGAGATGTTCTAATGCTGCGTTCTAGTGATGGGCAGGTCGTCTCATAACCTGCGGACCCCGCGGGTCAGGTTGGGGCGGGTAAGAAATTGTCACTTTATTTGCGGGGCGGGTCATTAAAAACAAAATAAAATAAAAATCCATGTATGTTGCGTGCAATTCTCTATAGCCTATATTAAATATTTGGGAATATCTATTTTCATATTTTATCAGGTTCTTTAATAAGGTTACAATACGAAGGCTGTAGCAACGTAACTTGCTTGGTGTCCCCAAACTTTTGGCGTCACGTTACACGTCACGAAAGCGGTGCTCCAAGCAGCTCCCGCTGCCAGCCACGACAACAAAAACTGAGAAAAAAAAGTGAAGATGGAAGATGAGTGGTGGGAGAAATTGAGGTCGGGAATTTACATAATTAAAAGAAAAAAAGGTCAGGCTGCTAAATCTAATGTTTGGGACCAGTTCTCATAAATAGCTGCAGCAGGAGACAACAGCAGTATCGGCTACATGAAGTGCAACTCGTGTGAAAAATATACAAACACGAGAGCCACAAAACGGGCACTTCCATCATGTCAAGACATATTTGTGGGGGGTCTAAGAAAAAGGACGACAATGACAAGTCTCAAAATATTACCGCTTTCCTCAAAAGTAAAGTACCAGCACATGTCAAGTCCGAGGACGCTTGAATTGTGCTGTCGAGATCTGCGGCCCTTCGACATAGTATCTGGAGATGGATTTCATACCGTAGCCCAGTGTCTAATTAACATTGGTTCACGTTACGGACGTGTGGATGCCAGCAGTGTACTCCCTCACAGGCAAACTGTTTGCGACAGAGCCAAAGCGACCGTGCAAGGAAAAAAAAGAAATCCTCTCAAAGAAGATAAAGCTCTGGATTGGCATAGCTATTACCACTGACATGTGGACTGATGAGTTCAGCAAACTAGCATACATGGCATTTACTGGTCACTTCATTAAGGACGACTGGAAATTGGAGAGCCCTGTCATAAGCACAGCTGAATTTGACTCTACTCTGTGCTTGCAAGATGTCAAAAATGATTTTCTGTATCCCGGCTCTGCTGGCCGGGTGCTGGAGTCTAGGCGAAATAGATTAAACCCCGGTACAGTGGATGGCATTCTATAATAAAATAATTTCATAAAAGCGGGAAAAAAAGCCGACCCACGCATCACTACTGCCTTCACACCGAACGCGAATTGAGCATCAAATTCGCGTCTAGTTGGATGCCTGAACATTTTTAATTCACTCGTGCGTCCAAAGCGTCCGAGCGTTTGAAGCGAAATAGACGCGTTATACTTCCGCCTGTCTCGCTTTCATATAGCTCTGTATGACTGCTCACTGCCAATATCAGTCGTTCCTCCATGTTGAATGAGTGACTTTTATTTATTTTTAATTAAATGCATTAAAGAACAGTAACAACAATTTTCAACGTCATACCATAGTAATGCAATAATACGCCAAGGTCCTTCAGTCTTTCAGTCCAGATTAAGTGCCAAGTTCTTAAACAAAGCCACTGTTTTGAATGAGTGACTCTTTGAATAAATGGCCTGCCCCCTTTTATCACATCACTTCACCAAGCAAGCAGGCTCCTGATTGGCTAACGCGGCGCGAACAGACGTCAAAGTTCAGATTTTTCAACTCGGGCGTCAGACTCGAATTTGCTTCAAACGCGCAAATGCACAAAACGCACCAAATAAAATCACTTGCGAATTGAGCATCTTGCGCGCGAACTGGATGCGCGAATGAGCCGAAATCGTGTCCATCGCACCGCGCTAAACGCTACTATCGAGCCGCAGGACCTCCAGACGCGCGTCAACGCGTCTTTACATTGACTTAACATGGAAATCACTCGCTCTATTCGCGTTCGGTGTGAACGCAGCATAAGAGGCTCTATTACTGTTACCTTTGAGGTTATATTTTTCCATGCCGTTAGGGGGCGCTAACCATCTTCATATGAGTATCTAGCCAAGTACTATACCTGAAGTAGGCAAGTGTGATATATTGAATATACAATGTTTATGTTATACATTTTCTTCAAATTCATTATAAAATTAAGTTATTTTTCTAATACTGCAAAATATTATTTCATTGGTTATTTGTGCTTTGTTAAAAAAGAGTTACGTGCATTTAGTGAATTATTTTTTTAATTAATTAATTAATTTTTAAAGTGAATTAATTCTTTTCATTTGGCATACCTGCGTCATGACATCATCGCACGCTTCAGTTGGGTGTGCGCTAGTGAGTGATGTGTTTCATTCATAGTAAATACACGGGCAAGGACGCCAACGCAGCAGCGCTCTTCTTTCATTTATCTTTAATCTTCTTTCTTATACTTCTTTTCAGGTAACTGCAAAACACACTTAAGTTTTGAGTATAAACTGTTTAATGCGAAACCGATGTGTTGAAAGCAGTTCGTTTTAATAGTGTGTCATGAGTTTAGCATGTCTGAGCACATAGTTAGTATGGCAAGCCAAAAGGGTCAGAATTACGCTATAGATTAATCGCGTTTACAATCAAACACCGTAAAATACAGCGTTTTAAACCGTGTTTGCGCCGCAAAATACGGCATTGTAATTAGTCAGTGCTGGTGTTTTGCGAGCCCATGCCTTCTTGCTGTTGGCTGAGTAGAAGTCAATTTTTAATTTAATTACCCTATAAATGTAACAGGTAGGATCAGATAACTTTTAATTATGTGAAAAGAGCATTAGACTATGTGGGAAAAGCTGCTGCACATTGAAATGATATTTATTTAATGTCAAATGTTTGTAAAGTCATGTAGCCTACACCCATGAAGCTTTTATGCTTAAAGCTTTACCTGATTGAATTATGTTTTTATACTTTTATACTGCTGCTACATTATTTTTTTTGGCTGTGGGATACCATGAAAATTAAACTTAATTAAACTAACTAAGAATTAAACTTCCATATTGACCCGGAAGTAGGCTATGCGGACATCTTTTTTTGTTGGGTGCTGTTGCCATGGTGAATCATAATTTCGGCGCTGCATTGATCATGGCTTTTCAGAGTCGTGGTGCACGTGCTTAACTCAGAGTCAGTCTACTCAGAGTTGATTGAACTACCTCAATTCAGCTGTTCTGAAACCCAGACTCAGAGTTTACCATCTCAGAGTTCAAGTTTGAACTCAGAGTTGGTTGAACCTCCTTATTGAAACGGGCCCCAGGACTAAATTAATATTGCTTTATAAAATAGTCAATATTTACTGCTAAGTATTCTGTATATGTATCATTATTAAGGGCCAAGCACAAAAGGTTCAAAGGTGAGGATGCTAAAAAGGCTGAAGTGTGGCATTGCCACAATCCCATATTAAAAGGCTGACAGCACCACCTATTGGTCAAAAGTATGAGTTATTCTATTTATGGACTTTAAAAGTCCTAAACTCCTTACCAGAAATTCTATGTCCGATCAGATTAACATAACATTTACAAGATTTGTTTGTTAAGGTTAATAGTTTTACAGTGTATTTTGAAAAAAAAAAAAGTTTTTTATATATACAATAGTTTTTGAGGTGGTGTAGTTAATTCTAATGGGTTTTTCCTATCTGTTAGTAACATTTTATATAATTCATTATATTCTCTTGTGGGTTTAGTGAGTTTAATATAGATTTAGTGCCCCTGGCGACTCTTTAGTGACCTGTAGCTGTGATATATCTGTATTCACTATCTCAGAAGTGACTGTTGGTGAGAGTGTAGCTAATATGAAGCATCTTTATGGAAAATAATTGATACCTGTTTATTATTAAATTAGATGACATGACATGAATTTTAATAATAAACTTTTCTTCTTTTTTTTTTTTACAAACTCAAAACACAAACTTTCATTGACATATTGATTTATTTATTTTAAAGAAATCTCATTAAGAAAATTATATCAAATCAGAAAATGCAGTTAATGGATCAGTCACTAAACCAGTAACAGTGAATCCTAATTTCCATCAAGGCAGTCATTTATTGTAGATCTGGACTATGAAGATCTCTGCAGCTGTGCGTGACCTTTAGGAGTGAGAAATTGTGCGAAATAAATCAAATGTATAATTTTCAGTGAAAACAAAGTTTAGAACCAATGTTTGCACTTACCTTTTAAGCTGCCTCATCAAGTTTACAGTAACCTGAAATAAATGATACATATTTGATCAATCTAGTTTTACATAAACTGAACTACATGCTCATAATTCCATCATATTGCCGGCCTTTGTTTTGCAATATTTCAGTTACATGATCAAGAATGAAATGTGCAGACACAAACTTTGGCCAACCTTTTTGCAGAGGTGCCTTATAGAAATCTTCCATATATACACCCTCCATTTTTGATTTAAAGTCCTGTATCACTTCATCTGGTGTTTTTTCATCACGAGCTGCAATTGAAGACCGAGAGACATTATTAATAAAAGTGTTGTGTAACTGAATGAATCACGTTGCATTGGTGACTGCACATGCAGCACATATAGGCTACAGTATTAGAGATAATACTTAATGGCTTCCGAGGTGGGTGTATGATGAATTAAATGTGTGTGCATTTTGTTCTCCTTTAACATGTTAAACTCCTCAGTTTAACATGTTGCTCTGATCGCATGGAAGGTGGAAGGATACAATGATCAAAGATGATACTGACCGAATAACATAGCACTTGTTTCCTCGTCTTCATCCACAAACAGTATTACGATGCAAGAAGAGCAGTTTATGAACTTGCCATCCCAGACCAGTGCAATGGTATCGTAATCTGCTCGTACAGTGACAAATTTAAAAAGGGGAAATTATATCTCTATTAGATCTCTGGGAAGAAAATTGCTTGATATGAATAAACCCAATCTCGTGGTAAAACTTAACTATTTTATGAGGTGGCGATTTTGTATGAATGTGATGTAAGATTTCTAGAAAAAGGTTCAAGAAGGTCATGACCTCCCCTAAGCTAACCGCCATTAAGGGGCAGAAGCAGATCATACGAATTAGACCAATTCAACAAAACGCAAAATAGTTACAAAGTGCCATGAGATTGTGCATGAACCATTTATGTAGTGTTAAACATGAAAAATCGATACTGAATTATCGTTTCAGTCTGATCAGATTGTACATCCATTCCTACCACTTCTGAACAGGAAAGGGTCCGTCACAAACCAAGTAGAGTAGGTCCAAGTATTTTTCTGGCACTGATCTCCACTGTGATGATAAACAAAATTGTTTTAACACACTTGAAAAGTAATAGAATAGTCCATATGTCAAGTGTGTGTGTGTGTGTGTGTATAATGTATATGTATGTGTAGTTTTCCACTTACACACGAGAGGATTCAGTCACCGCCAGGGTGTCGTCATCGCCTTTCTGAATGTGAAGCATAGAGCTGTCGGTGGTCATGAAGGATTTGAGATCTTCTTCATCCCATACAGCTGCTGCCACAAAATGCCAAGAGCCCATATACTGCACAGGATTTTTTAAAATAAATATTTTATTAAATATTGGGACTAGAAGTAGGCCATATGTGATATACACAGATCAGGCATAACATTATGACAGGAAAAATGAATAACACTGATTATCTCTTCATCATGGCACCTGTTAGTGGGTGGGATGTATTAGGCAGCAAGTGAACTTTTTGTCAGTTGATGTCTTAGAAGCAGGAAAAATGGGCAAGTGAGCTCAAGGATTTGAGCGAGTTTGACAAGGGCCAAATTGTGATGGCTAGATGACTGGGTCAGAGCATCTCCAAAACTGCAGCTCTTGTGGGGTCTGCAGTGGTCTGTATCTATCAAAAGTGGTCCAAGGAAGGAACAGTGGTGAACCGGCGACAGGGCCAAGACTCATTGATGCACATGGGGAGTGAAGGCTGGCCCGTGTGGTCCGATCAATCAGACGAGCTACTGTAGCTCAAATTGCTCAAGAAGTAAATGCTGGTTCTGATAGAAAGGTGTCAGAATACACAGTGCATCGCAGTTTGTTGCGTGTGGGGCTGCATAGCCACAGAACAGTCAGGGTGCCCATGTTGACCACTGTCCACCACTGAAAACGCAACAGTGGGCAATGGAAGAAGGTGGCCTGGTCTGATGAATCACGTTTTCTTTTACATCACATGGATGGCCGGGTGCGTCGCTTACCTGGGGAACACATGGCACCAGGATGCACTATGGGAAGAAGGCAAGCCGGCTGAGGCAGTGTTGATGCTTTGGGCAATGTTCTGCTGGGAAACCTTGGGTCCTGCCATCCATGTTACTTTGACACGTACTACCTAAGCATTGTTGCAGACCATGTACACCCTTTCATGGAAACGATATTCCCTGGTGGCTGTGGCCTCTTTCAGCAGGATAATGCGCCCTGCAACAAAGCAAAAATGGTTCAGGAATGGTTTGAGGAGCACAACAAGAAATTTGAAGTGTTGACTTGGCCTCCAAATTCTCAGTCCAATCAAGCATCTGCGGGATGTGCTGAACAAACAAGTCCAATCCATGGAGGCCCCACCTCGCAACTTACAGAACTTAAAGGATCTGCTGCTAACATCTTGGTGCCAGATACCACAGCACACCTTCAGGGGTCTAGTGGAGTCCATGCCTCGGCGGGTCAGGAGGACCAACACAATATTTGGAACATAATGTTATGCCTGATCGGTGTATAGCCCTAAAATAAATAGGCTATTACCATAGACCTATAATGACAATATTTTTAACCACTTAACTAATATGAATAAATTCTGTTTATGTGTCAAATTCTTAAATAATCACAAAAATCCACATAGCAGTGTTATTTTAGTTTTTATTTTGGTTATAGTTTTATTAATATTTTAAATTAGCTTTAATTTTTTATGTTTTCATGTTAATTTTAGTTTACTGTTTAGTCATTTATTTATGTGCTTTTTAAAATATTGCTATTGAGGTTTCATTTATTATATTGTAAATTATCAATATTTATATTTTATTTTATTTCAGCTTTTTTGTAATTAACAGAACTGTTTTAAATAGTTACTCATTACTGTGCTGCAACATCAAGGTCATGCAGGGTTCAACATGCACAATTTGCACAATTCATATAGACATTTTAAATGCAAATAAAATGTAAATAAAACTTTTTTTTTCACATGAATTGACAGAGCATCTGGAAAGCAGGCATTTAGGTAAAGATGAGGCCCTTGGGACAAACGGCCCAATATTTACCAGATTTTGTTCAGCTTAGAAAAGAATCTTCAAGGTTATGAATTCACTACAGTACAAGAAGCATGAAGTAAAGATATCTACTTTAAATACTCTTACCTTATCAGAATTAAAAACAGAAGTGGAGAGAGGGGCTGGAGGAAGACCTGGCACCATAACCTGCATCCCAGCATAAAACAGACCTACTACTGAGCCGAAGGCGCTCCATAATGTGCTCATAAGCATGGCTGCATCAATGAATGTGATACACGATACACAACGAATGTCTTCTGACAGACAGATGCTTAGACTGTGTTTTAGAGATGTTTTAATAAAGTACACAAGGGGACTTTCACCCTGATTTGTTAGCCTTTTTTTGTTTGTTATGATGGTGTGTTTGTCAAGACAATGTGCAAATACACCCTAATATGCCTGACCTTGTCCTGGACCACTACCTATGCACCCTGCAGAAAATACATGCCAAAACATTGAAATGGAGGACAATGTGACAGTGTGGTTTCGTTTTCTTAATGTCTCACAAATAAACCTTGATGGTAAAAATACAAAAAGATCACGTACTGTTTCTCCTAGACAGTAATGAGATTAAAAAGGAAAAGAAAATGGAGACTTCTGCTTTAGTCCTATTTTTCCATTCAATGTATGTTTATGGTGACCTTTGAAGCAATGATTGCATTGCTCTTCAGTGCAAAATGCAGCCTTGGCACTGTTGCTTTGTAATCAAACCTTGCAGTTATTAAACCGTTTGCTTGTTTGTTTGTTTGTTTGTTTTGTTTCTTTTACAATTTGTTCAGATACATTCCCTAGATGTCTATGTGGAAATTTTAAATTGTTTTGTGGAAATACATTTTACAAAAATCACTTTTGATAGGTGCCTGCTGCAGAAAATTAAACAAAACATTACAGTGGTCAAATAACTATTGATGTCACTGTGTCTTTACTGTAAAATTATTATTTTTATTTACCCTTTGGTCTTGCTGAAGAATCTGTCACTTGTTCACCATTCAAAGCAATGGTCTTAAGACGACAAAGATCAAATATCTTTGTAGTGTCACATACAGTGTGGTCACTGTATGTGTGAAGAGTAAACTCTTTCTACCATGAATTCTTAGTAAAAGCTTTTAAACCGGTATACCTCATAATGAACACTTAGGCTACTATAGACTTAGAAGACTTATGAGTCCAGGGTAATTCTTAACTCTGGGTAACCGTAATTGGGTCATCTTGTTGCGTGTTTCTCACATATACATTACTGTTGGTTAGTACATTTGTAAACCTTGTTGTTTGTATACAGTGCATCCGGAAAGTATTCATAGTGCTTCACTTTTTCCACATTTTGTTATGTTACAGCCTTATTCCAAAATGGATTAAATTCAAATTTTTCCTCAAAATTCTACAAACAATAATCCATAATGACAATGTGAAAGAAGTTTGTTTGAAATCTGTGCAAATTTATTAAAAATAAAAAAATCACATGTATATAAGCATTCACAGCCTTTGCTCGATACTTTGTTGAAGCACCTTTGGCACCAATTACAGGTTCCATCAGGTTGGATTGGGAGCGTCAGTGCACAGCCATTTTCAGATCTCTCCAGAGATGTTCAATAGTGTCCCATAGCCACTCCTTTGTTATCTTGGCTGTGTGCTTAGGGTCGTTGTCCTGTTGGAAGATGAACCTTTGCCCCAGTCTGAGGTCCAGAGCGCTCTGGAGCAGGTTTTCATCAAGGATGTCTCTGTACAATGCTGACATCAGACAGGAGAATTTAGTTTCTCATGGTCTGAGAGTCCTTAAGTTGCCTTTGGGCAAACTCCAGGTGGGCTGTCATATGCCGTCTGGCCACTCTACCATGTGGGTTTTTGATGGGCTGTCACTTGGGCCCTGCATAATATGAGCCTATTTAGATGTTCATTATGGGCTTACTTGAGTCCCAAATTGGTGCTAATAATGGGGCCGAGGTGGATTACAGACAAAAACCTTATGGGGTCCACATGGGTGATCACACTGGACCCACAAATGCCCCTTTATATGTTTTGTGTTATGTGTGTGTGTTTTTGGGACCACAGTGGGTGAAAATTGGGCCTCATGTTTTGGGATGCCTTCCTTTACATGCACATGAATTTGAATTACACCCCATTCTTACTCCGTAGGGTTTAATATGGAGTTGGCCTACCCTTTGCAGCTATAACAGCCTCAACTCTGTTCCACAAGGTTTAGGAGTGTGTACATACATATGTACATATAAAACTTGCTAGTTAACTGTTAATATTATAATTTTCATTCTTTAAATAGCTGTTTCATTGCGGTAGTTCAGCTGGCTTTGTTAAATTAATTCATTCTTGAGTCTGCCATTACTGAATTCCAAAATCTTTCAAAATTATCCAATTACATAAAAGCAACAGTAAACTTGGGTAAAATAAAATGAAATATACATATCTTACCTTGATAGAGAGTTTATATACCTTGACAAGCAGGTGATAGTAAATGGCAAATGGCGGCACAATATGACCCTGAACTCAACCAGATGGATGTAAAAACTGCCCATTTGCATGCTCCAGTTGACTGTGAGATTGACATGGAACAGCCAAAAGGATTTGAAGTGAAGTCAGACATAGGTGAAAAACTAAGTCACTGTATGGTTTAAAACAGTCAGAAACTGGAACAAAATGTTACATGACTACCTCTGATCACTGTGTGTACAGTAAACAAGCTGAAAAAGAGAGAGTGTGATTGGGATAATCTGAACCCAGTACTGCAGAGCCCTTCTCTGCCGCAAACTTTGAGCCAATGGCATCTGCGTGTGAGCTTAACATCGCCTCGGAGCCTGAGTTGCATGAGTCTGATAAGGTACGCGTGCCGGCTGCACCATCTGCTGCCATGTGAGTGTTTGTGGAATCTGAGGGAAAGGATGAGAGCCCTGTCCACCCTCCCGCCACTAAATAATAAACATACACTGTTTGTTAATTGGCCAGAGGAGAACTGGCACCCCGACTGAGCCTGGTTTCTCCCAAGGTTTATTTTTCTCCATTAGGACACCTGATGGAGTTTTGGTTCCTTGCCACTGTCGCCTCTGGCTTGCTCAGTTGGGGACACAACATTTTCAAATAAATATCCAAATAAATTTAATTACTAAACTAAATTATATCAACTACATTACTTGAATATATATGATAATTGAAATGAGCTGATGACATCACCGTTTTCTCCAGAGCGGCTGTACAGCCGAATCAAATTCTGTTCATTATTTTCCTGTTTAACACTGTGAAGCTGCTTTGAAACAATCTGCATTGTAAAAAGCGCTATATAAATAAAGTTGACTTGACTTGACTTGACTAAGAGTGAGACTCTGGCAGCACAAAATATTGACTGTGAGTTAGGAGAAAATAATTCAGTATTACCCCTTACCATCTTGTTTGCAGAATCTTCTTCATCTGTCCCATCAGTCCTGCCTAGCCTCCCTCTCCCACCACCTCTCCTAACCACTATAGAAGATTTTACTTATCTCACTGGACTATTTATTATTCTCCAGTTTTGTCCTCAGCCACTCCTGCCCCCCAGTTGTCACCGTCTCCCACCAATCCCTCTGTGTCCCTTCCTCCTCTCAGTAGCGTGGTTCCACCTCGGGCCTGCTGGGAACCATCTCCTCCTGGGCGAGAAGAGCCGTTACTCCGCCTACAGCCTCAGCAGACTACTCCTCTTGCCCTCATTTTCAGCCGGGCTCCATCGGTCAGTCGGCTCCACCTGGGTCAGTTCTCGACACACAAAGAAACTTTGAACTAGATTTCAGAATCAGAATTAAGAATTATTTGAATGTCCGCATGAGAACAGAGAACAATTCAGCAGAAAATCCAGGAGAAAGAAAGAGAGCTTGAGGAGCTGAGAGGGGCTGTGGAGTCTCACAAGGTGAGAAGAGCTGTTTCAGACTCAGTTAGGACTCAATCAGTCAGTGAGGAGCCAGTGCTGGAGCTCTTTCCAGTCCCACTGAAGCCCACTGTGGGGAACAGGCTGTGTGAGGGACCAGTAAGAGCTGAGTGAATGGACTGACTCTAATGTGTCTCTCTCTCTGTGTGTCCTAACAGCGCACTGCACAGGCAGCAGTGATGGACAGCGAGAGGATCTTTACTGAGCTAATCCACTCCATTGAGAGAAGCCGCTCTGAGGTGACACAGCTGATCAGAGACCAGGAAAAGGTTCTTGTAAATCAAGCTGAAGGACTCTTGAAGCGACTGGAGCAGGAGATTGATGATCTGAGGAGGAGAGATGCTGAGCTGGAGCAGCTTCCACACACAGATGATCACATCCATTTCCTTCAGGTAACAGAGATCTGAAAAATAGAATGTTGTGTTTTAGTTAGTAGGAATCTGATTTTCCTTTGTATTTGTGTCTGTGTAGAGTTTCCAGTCTCTCTCTGTCCCTCCTGGATCTACAGACTCACCCAGCATCACTCTCAGTTCTCGTCTCTCTTTTGATGATTTAAGAACTTTTGCTTCTCAATTGGAAAAGAAACTGCAGCATGCTTTTAAAGAAGAGAAAGAAAACTTATGTAGAATAGGTAATGTATTGAAAAATGCATTTACTCTCAGAAATGTCAATATAATGAACATCATAAAACAACATAATCCCACAACACAATGCATTATAATACAGGATGGAAATTAAATATTTTTCATTGAAGATGTCTGATGGTTTCCACAGTGAGATACATCGAGGTGATTCCCACACCTGAATACAAGAGCAGGGATGAGTTCCTACAATGTAAGTTTTTCTTTTTTTCCCCAATAAACACGAGCGCACACACAGAGAGTGAGGACAGAGAGAAAGGCAAAACAGTTGTTTTATCAAAACGAATAAAAAAACTATTCTTTCTTAATAAATATCTAAAGTACATTTTACATGTGGTACACTTGCTAAAAATTAAAGTTTTAAAAAAACTTTACAGACAATACAATCCAAGTCTAAAACATAGTAAAATAATATTTAGGTTAACCCAGTTATAACAAATGAAAAAGGTGTTTTAGTTTTTATTGTGTTTATGTCAGTCTTGATTGCATTGCACATCACATTGCATTATTGAAAACATGAAGAACAAGTTTATTTTAATGAGTCACTCAGATTTACTGATTGAAATGTGTTTGGTTTTCAGATTACCAGCGGTTCACTCTGGATTCAAATTCAGCCCATAAATACCTCAGGCTCTCTGAGTTGAACAGAGCTGTTACTAACTTGAAGAAGGTCCAGCGGCATCCTGATCATCCAGACAGATTCACTCATTTGTGTCAGGTGTTGTGTCGAGAGAGTGTGTGTGGACGCTGTTACTGGGAGGTTGAGTGGAATGGTATAGTGGATATAACAGTGTCATATAAGAGCATCAAAAGGAAGGCATGGGGAGGTGAGTGTGAGTTTGGTTGTAATGATCAGTCCTGGTGTTTGATCTGCTCTGAATCCAGATGCTCATTCGGTCACAATTACACACTGACTGAACTCCCTGTAGTCTCTGAAGTATGTGGATTACAGTGCAGGAACTCTGTCCTACTACAGCGTCTCTGACACAATGACCCTCATTCACAGAGTCCACACCACATTCACTCAGCCTCTCTATCTTGCTTTTATGATTTGCTATAATTCAAAAGTGAAATTTTGTGATTCAGCCTAATAGATTACAGACCTTTTAACACATTCAGTGATTTTCCACTATCGGGTTCTGACAAATGTGAGGATAGGTTCCTGTTCGGTTCGGCATAGTATGATTGCAAACTGTTCTCTGCCAGGATTTCCCGGCACATGCTGGTGGAACCCCTGTAGTGATGTTATGATGCTTTTCTAGTTTAGTAGCCTATGTAAACATTCTAAATGCCTTATTCATCAGTGATATTACGCTAACTTGCTAAATACAAATCTCAATAAATCATATGTCAAAAAAAGTCAAACTTTTTCCTTTAGTTTTATGTGATCATTATCCATAACAAATTTGTTCCGGTGTATACCTAGAGCATGGATGGGCAACTTCAATCCTGGAGAGACACTGTCCTGCAGGGTTTAGCTCCAACCCTGATAAAACTCTCCTTCTGTAGCTTTCTAGTAATCCTGATGACCTTGATTAGCTTGTTCAGGTGTGTTTGATTATGGTTGGAGCTAAACTTTGCAGGACAGTGGCCCTCCAAGACCGAAGTTGCCCATCCCTGACCTAGAGTATCATTAGTTGCCAACTTTTGTTTTATCAATGTAATGTACATTCTGATCTTGATTTTGTAGCATCACAGTGGGAAAGAAAACCTTTAAATGTGCAAACTAGGGATGGAGAAATTAAGCCTCTTATATCTTTAAAGCTTTTCTCTGATTGTTTCAGAAAAAAAAAATCGGGGTACACATTTTATACACTCACCTAAAGGATTATATGGAACACCATACTAATATTGTGTTTGACCCCCTTTCGCCTTCAGAACTGCCTTAATTCTACGTGGCATTGATTCAACAAGGTGCTGAAAGCATTCTTTAGAAATGTTGGCCCATATTGATAGGATAGCATCTTGCAGTTGATGGAGATTTGTGGGATGCACATCCAGGGCACGAAGCTCCCGTTCCACCACATCCCAAAGATGCTCTATTGGGTTGAGATCTGGTGACTGTGGGGGCCATTTTAGTACAGTGAACTCATTGTCATGTTCAAGAAACCAATTTGAAATGATTGGAGCTTTGTGACATGGTGCATTATCCTGCTGGAAGTAGCCATCAGAGGATGGGTACATGGTGGTCATAAAGGGATGGACATGGTCAGAAACAATGCTCAGGTAGGCCGTGGCATTTAAACGATGCCCAATTGGCACTAAGGGGCCTAAAGTGTGCCAAGAAAACATCCCCCACACCATTACACCACCACCACCAGCCTGCACAGTGGTAACAAGGCATGATGGATCCATGTTCTCATTCTGTTTACGCCAAATTCTGACTCTACCATCTGAATGTCTCAACAGAAATCGAGACTCATCAGACCAGGCAACATTTTTCCAGTCTTCAACTGTCCAATTTTAATGAGCTTGTGCAAATTGTAGCCTCTTTTTCCTATTTGTAGTGGAGAGTGGTACCCGGTGGGGTCTTCTGCTGTTGTAGCCCATCAGCCTCAAGGTTGTGCGTGTTGTGGCTTCACAAATGCTTTGCTGCATACCTGGGTTGTAACGAGTGGTTATTTCACTCAAAGTTGCTCTTCTATCAGCCTGAATGAGTCGGCCCATTCTCCTCTGACCTCTAGCATCAACAAGGCATTTTCGCCCACAGGACTGCCGCATACTGGATGTTTTTCCCTTTTCACACCATTCTTTGTAAACTCTAGAAATGGTTGTGCGTGAAAATCCCAGTAACTGAGCAGATTGTGAAATACTCAGACCGGCCCGTCTGGCACCAACAACCATGCCACGCTCAAAATTGCTTAAATCACCTTTCTTTCCCATTCTGACATTCAGTTTGGAGTTCAGGAGATTGTCTTGACCAGGACCACACCCTAATCCTACCCACAACTCTTATCTCTCCACCCCATTAGACGTCCAGAGAGGTGGAGCAGGTCGTCACTTGACTCTGCAGTGAATACCACTTGCGCTCAGTCATCTTGCTCTCGAATGTTCATGGGCCCTTCCAATATGGCGGACGAGTCGACTTACGTATAGTGTAGTGCAGTGGTTCCCAACCACGTTCCTGGAAGCCCCCCAACAGTGCACATTTTGCATGTCTCTTTTGTCTGACATACCCACATCAGGTCTTGGAGTCGCTACTAATGAGATGATGACCTGAATCAGGTGTGTTTGATTGAGGAGACATGCAAAATGTGCACTGTTGGGGGGCCTCCAGGAACGTGGTTGGGAACCACTGGTGTAGTGTATATGTATTATGTATATTTTTGTATATGGTGTATGAGTGCATGAAAAGCTGTAAGGTAGAATAAATAATTATACAGGAAAATAATAAAAAATGGTCTTGTCCAAACACATCGAAATGTGACAAAAAGTCTAACAATGTCACAAGTGAGGACATCATTATGATGTAAACAAGAAATATATTTAAATTAAATACATAAAAAGAATGGTAATGTCTTAATAATAGCTCAGATCACAGACAACCAGCTGTCTTACACACAGTTACTAAACTTTGTAATTCTTGCACAGTAGATAAATAATCAACACTTCTTTATGTATTATTCATTATTTATTTATTACTCACAATCACATTTATTTAATTAAATCATTGTCTTTAGAAGTTTAATGATCACAGTTGGCCATGATTCTGGGTTTTTTCCCATCCCAAAATGTAAGGCCACTTAATCAATATAAATTGTTATACCATTTAAGATATTTAAGACTTTTTATGACTTTAAATTTGATTGTGAATTTAACACTTTTTAAGGACCCGCAGGGAAAAAGCTGGCATTTGAAAGTTGCAGAACCTAGATTTAATTTGTTTCCCTTTATGACTTATGGTAATGATCCCTTTTTAATCATCCAATGGTGATTTATTTGTAAATATTAGGGATGCTCCGTTCAGCATTTTTTGCCACGATACCGATATCTGGGATTCAGTATCGGCTGATACCGATCACCGATCCGATACTAAAATAAAAAGTGCTGAATTACCTAACAGTCTGCCTCACTGTGTGGAAGAGACTGGGATCATTCTTTTGTGAAAGGCATCAGGCAGGCTTGACTTAAACATTACTTTACCCTGTATCTCAGGATATTTTATCATGTAGAGAAGACCCCAGTACAGAGTGGTAGCGGTGGTCTCAGTTCCTGCTACAAACAGATCAACCCCAGCTGTGTCGTCCTTAAGCTAAACAACATGAATGAGAGGCATTTCAATTCAACAGCCATATATTATTATTATTACCAGAGCATTCCCGTACCAGCTCACTTAATGACGCCCCCCTCAGAAAGGGTCTCACTTTTTCCATCTCAGCAAGAAAGCAGTCAATGTAGTTTTGAGGATTTGATGAATCATAATCCGCTCTGTGTACATTCACACTCTCTCGAACAAAGCCAATCACTTCTTTCCACAGAGCAATAATTTTCTTGTGTGGTCCAGGCAGTTTCCATATGAGCCATGGGAACATGTTATAAAGCTAAAGAAATCAAAACAAAAAGTAGAGTAGTGAAAAAACCTAATTTAAGTTAAAATGAGAAAACGTCTAGTTGAGCACAGACGCCTCCTTCCAGATAAACAGCTTCGCTGATGTTCTTCAATAGAGACTGGAAGCCATGGTCACTGTATTCAAATTGATTACCAAACACAAGGACACATCACATTTGAGACAGCGTTGTTCAGCAGAAAGCGAGGGTCAAATGGTCGACCTGGAACAGTAGTTGGTGTAAAACACACCCTGCTTACAATTTCAAATGCATTGTCAATTATTTTCAGGCAACAAACCTCAGTAAATTACTCATTCAGAAAGCAACACTCAAGACTGATGGATGGCTCTAAACTTTTCTTTCCCAATCCGAAGTTTTGAAGAGTTTAGAGTGCAAATCTCCTCTGATGCTTCCATTTATAGCCATTGGAGACAATTAAACCTGTTCACAAAACAAACCCAGTAGATTAGTGATAGATACCCAATAGATTACTGACAATCTATGGTGAAATGTTAATCACCAATTTAACATTCTGATATTGAACTGACCTCTGTCTACAATGATGTCATAAAATAAAGGTAATGAGGGTCGATCAGCGATATCACCCTGTTGTGTATAGACCTCCTTCACTAGTTAATATCCATCCAACACGACAATTCTTGGTCCAAGAATTCTAAGGCTGAAAATCTTGCCATATTTTTCTGCAAACTGCAAAATATCATTTGAAAATCAACATATATAACATATAATAGTAGGTTTCAGTGGTTTGTAATTCTTCTGTTTACACTGACTACAATGATGTAATTTTTGTCATGAAAATAACATGAAGACTACGTGACAAACTATCTATAATAGACCAAACTTTAGCCACATTTTCCAACATTCTGGAAAAAACTAAACATACATTAAAGGCACACTATGTAGTTTTTTGCTGCTAGAGGTCGCCTATTTAAAACAAAGGCGTAGCTTGATAATGCCCGAGATTGAGCGCGGAATCCTGAGAGTTGTCGTCTTCACCTCAGTGGAAAAGAATCGGGATGGGACGCAGACAGAAATCATGTTCATGGATGAGATTATTAACATTACTGTAGTATGAAGCAGAGTAGGGCCGAGTGCTGTGGGAGCTGAACGAGGTCACTGGAGCGATTGCTAATGAGAGATGAGCGCGACACACGGCTTGACAGCAGCGGAACTTTTATTATGCCACAGTTGCTGCCACATAAGCACAGTCCGCTTCTTCCGGTCAAGCGTATGTGGGGTAATGCAGCGCTATTTTATCATATTAAATACATTTGAGTGTGTTGAAAATCATGTTATAACGTTACTCTGTGCATTCGCTCTGTGGCTGCTATGATACACTTGTTGCACACTGCAGTAAACTAGATCGATATTAGAATATTGTATTAATAAATGGTGGATAGCTTGTGTTGCTTAATGGCATGCAATTCATTTTAAAACATATTGTATGATGGAGAAAATGCAGTATTACTGTACAATAATTAGTTTCCTGTCTATAAACGTCTTTAAACAGTTCCATTGTCTAATAAAACATATAATTTATTCAATTGTCTTTGGTGTTTCCATGGTTTCTACAAAATAAAACCGAAAATCGAAGGCACAATATGTAAGATTTTTGGATTAAAATATCCCAAAACCACTAGAACAGTGTTATATATTTTGTTGACTTATGTACTTACATTATCCCAAATGTTTCCAGGAATGTTTAAATCCAGAGAAAAAAGCAATTTTATCCAGGACATGGACAGGGACCATGCGTCGCCTATCAATGACATCATCCCCGCGTTACCCTCGATTTGGAAACACCAAAGACGCTTTAATATATTATGTGTTTTATTAGACAGGTGAGCAACTGTTTATTAACATTCACTAATAGAAAATTAATCATTGTTATATAGCTCAACTAGGGCTGGGTGATTTTTAAAATTAATACGAATTTAATGTTTTGCCGTAATTTTATTATTTTTAAATCGAGAAATCGCGGTTTTGAATAAAAATGTTAGAAAATTATCCCACATGATGGCATGCCTGATGAACCGCTCATGTGTGACGCGCTCACAGTGAAAGTAGAACACATCAAGCGGCTGATCGAACACAGAATGCGATATTGCGTTGAAAAAACGACGCAGGCAGTGTAATAGGGAAAAAAGCAAAGATATTAGACTCCAGCTGAACTTTCTTCTAACTTGAGCGGCGCGTTTTTAGAATGCCATTTCATGGGTTAGACACTGCTAAAGACGCGAGACACAAGTGCCATATCGCCCAGCCCTAAGCTCAGCACAGTCTTATTGTTTAAATCTTGTTTTCAGGATTTACCGTGAGTACCATGTTTTACCCATAGACTCTAGGTTTCCGAAGAGCATTTTTGAAGCCTAAAAGATGGCCGTTGCCATCTTGGCAGCACGTCACCGTGCGTCACTCCCGGATAACTGAAAATGGGCAAAGAGACGGGACGTGGATAAGCTGAGGTGCCTAGTTGCTGAAACCACACCCACCTAGCTCGACCATAGTGGCAATCCACCTGTCACTCAATTGGCCACGCCCTTAATTATGCATAACTTTAAGGCTTAATATAATTTAAACAGATGAGTTATAAAAAAATTCACCCCCTCACAGTTGTCATGAAGGGCAAAATTAGCTTTAAAGACCAAAACCCCTTTTTGTACCAGGCTGTATTTTTTTCTGCTGTAAAATTGGGCATTTTAACATGGGGAGATACAGATTTGACTCCCTTTTGGAGCCTGTCTCTAGCGGCCAGTCGATGAATTGCAGTTTAAGTCACTTCCGTGTTGGTTTCAAGAGAGACCGCGGGAGGTTGCTGCTTGGTTTTACTATGCCTAATATCGATCTAACTTACTGCAGTGTGTAACAAGTGTCTCATAGTAGCCACCGAGCGAATGCACAGAGAAGCATTATAACATAACTTTCAACACACTCAAATAATGTATTTAATATGATAAAACAGCACTGCGTACGCATGACCGGAAAAAGCGGAAGAGTATAATAAATACTTTAAAAAAAACACAAAAAAAAAGCTCCGCAAAATCCAGGCTTCATCAAGCTACGCCTTTGTTTTGAATAAGTGACCTCTAGCGGCAAAAAATTACATATTGTGGCATTAATGATCGGCTAACGGGCATCAGCATGGGAAAAAAACTAAATGAACATCCCTAACATCTACCTATAGAATTAAGTAAACTCTACTTAACAAAGTTAAGCAAATTTAACTAAATTAACCTAACTAAATTAATCAACTTTTCTGATACTGGTGTTCCCATCATGCATTGGGGCATGAATAGCCTATTAATGAGGTTGATTTTGTTGTTGTTGTTGTTTTCCAGCTGTATTCACACTGTTTTATCATTGTTTTTGTTGTTAGGTGTAGTAACTTGTGATTTTGTGACATCTGGACATTTTCTATTCAAAATAACACATTCATACTCAAAAACGATTTATCGAATGATACCGCCATTGTGTATTGTGTAAGTATTGAAGTTCTATGTAGAACTTCATAAGTTTGAGCTGCAAATTATCTTCACATTCATTTAAAATGCTCATGTAACATCATGTAATTCAAGAAGAGAAAAGGCTCAAATTACGGTTGAATGAAGAAAAAAAAAACATTTCCACAATGAAAAACGTTATGCACATTTCATATATTATTAAATTATATTACATTAGGGACGTCTCCACAATTATTAACCTAGAAAATGTAACCAAATCTATTCTTGACATCTTCACAATTCCTTAGTAATAATTTATTTTAATTCTAGCGGGATAAGTAATTGGAAACAGAACATTTTTCGTACTTAATGCAGATCATAAATCGGTTGAGAAATGTAAACGTTATTGTGCTTTTTGTCCAGAAAAACTGGAGCTCCCCGTTTACTAATTTGTTTTACTCGTTGACGTAGGATATCGCAGGAACGGTCCAAAACGGCGTAACATGCGTAACATCACACGTTTTTAGTTGACGTGTAAACGTACCCTTGAACACGGAACCAGGAAACTACTACAGGAAACCAGTACAGATCGATGAACGAAACTTATTTGTCGTTTAGCTGTTGTAGGCTTCTCTGTCTGTGAGTGTGTGAAATAAAATGGCAGAATCCAGTGTTTCTTTGGCTCAGGATCAGTTCAACTGTTCAATCTGTCTGGATCTACTGAAGGATCCAGTGGCCATTCCCTGTGGACACAGTTACTGTATGAGCTGTATTACAGGCTGCTGGGATCAGGATGATCAGAAGGGAGTCTACAGCTGCCCTCAGTGCAGACAGACCTTCACTCCAAGACCTGTTTTAGGTAAAAACACCATGCTGGCTGAAGTGGTGGACAAACTCAAGACAAAACTACAAGCTGCTCGTCCTGCTCAATGTTACACTGGATCTGGAGATGTGAAGTGTGACGTCTGTACTGGGAACAAAAACAAAGCTATCAAGTCCTGTCTGACGTGTCTGGAATCTTACTGTCAGATTCATTTTGAACGTCATGAGGAATTTCACTCTAGAAAACGACATAAAATGACTGATGCCATTGGGCGACTGCAGGAGATGATCTGCCCTCTACATGACAGATTGTTGGAAATGTACTGTCAGACTGACCAGAACTGTATATGCATGCTGTGCATGGCGAATGAACACAAAACCCATGATACTGTATCACCTGCTGAAGGGAGGACAGAGAAACAGGTATGAAGTAAGAGCAAGTTTTAACTTATATCTTTTTTAAATATATATATATATATATATATATATATATATAATTTTTTTTTTTTCAAATGGTGCCATTGCCGTGCTTTCTGCTGACTGCAGATCAACGCATAACAACTTCTGTCATCTTTGCAGTGTAAATATGAATCTATAAATAGTTGTAAAAAAAGGAATTAGATTTCAAAATTAGAATTAAGAAATCCCCCATGTTCTTAACAGACAGTCAGACACAGTTACTTTAATCATTTATTTTTTTTGTCCTACAGAAACACTTGGAAGAGACCCAGAGAAATTTCCAGCAGAGAATCCAGGAGAGACAGAAGGAGCTCAAGGAGCTGAGAGAGGCTGTGGAGTCTCACAAGGTGAGTTTTGAGCAGAAGAACAACTGCTGGCTGCTGGAAGAGCTGTTTCAGACTCAGTTAGGACTCAATCAGGACTCAATCAGTCAGTGAGGAGCCAGTGCTGGAGCTCTTTCCAGTCCCACTGAAGCCCACTGTGGGGAACAGGCTGTGTGAGGGACCAGTAAGAGCTGAGTGAATGGACTGAGTCTAATGCGTCTCTCTCTCTGTGTGTCCTAACAGCGCACTGCACAGGCAGCAGTGAAGGACAGTGAGAGGAACTTTACTGAGCTGATCCACTCCATTGAGAGCAGCCGCTCTGAGGTAACAAAGCTGATCAGAGACCAGGAAAAGGCTGCAGTGAGTCGAGCTGAAGAACGTCTGGAGCGACTGGAGCAGGAGATTGATGATCTGAGGAGGAGAGACGCTGAACTGGAGCAGCTTCCATACACAGATGATCACATCGATTTTCTCCAGGTAACAGAGATCTGAAAAATAGAACATTGTGTTTAGTAAGGTAGTAGGAATCTGATTTTCATTTGTATTTGTGTCTGTGTAGAGTTTCCAGTCTCTCTCTGTCCCTCCTGGATCTACAGACTCACCCAGTATCACTCTCAGTTCTCGTCTCTCTTTTGATGATTTAAGAACTTTTGCTTCTCAGTTGGAAGAGAAACTGCAGCATGCTTTTAAAGAAGAGAAAGAAAACTTATGTAGAATAGGTAATGTATTGAAAAATGCATTTACGCTCAGAAATGTCAATATAATGAACATAGTGTATTCCTACAACACATTGCATTGAAATACAGGTGGATTAAAAGGTATATTTTTACATTGAAGATGTCTGATGGTTTCCACAGTGAGATACATCGAAGTGATTCCCACCCCTGAATACAAGAGCAGGGATGAGTTCCTACAATGTAGGTCTAGGTCTCTAAAATCAATTTAATACATATTTAGGTTAACCCGATAACTGCTGAAATTGATTGAGTTTTTATTGTATTTGTGTCAATGTTATTCATGACTGCATTCATTGTTGCACATCGTCGATCACATTTCATTGAAGAACAAGTTTATTTGCTGTTTTAATGATTATCACTCAGATTTACTGATTGAAATGTGTTTGGTTTTCAGATTACCAGCGGTTCACTCTGGATTCAGATTCAGCCCATAAATACCTCAGGCTCTCTGAGTTGAACAGAGCTGTTACTAACTTGAAGAAGGTCCAGCGGCATCCTGATCATCCAGACAGATTCACTCATTTGTGTCAGGTGTTGTGTCGAGAGAGTGTGTGTGGACGCTGTTACTGGGAGGTTGAGTGGAATGGTAATGTGGAAATATCAGTGGTGTATAAGAGCATTGGCAGGAAGGGAGAGGGTGATGAGTGTAAGTTTGGACGTAATCATCAGTCCTGGTGTTTGTCCTTCTCTGACTCCATTTGGTCATTTTGGCATAATAACAAACAGACTTTACTCCCTACAGCCTCTAGCCCTTCTAGAATAGGACTGTATATGGATCACAGTGCAGGAACTCTGTCCTTCTACAGCGTCTCTGACACAATGACCCTCATTCACAGAGTCCACACCACATTCACTCAGCCTCTCTATCCTGGGTTTTGGGGTAGCTATAATGCACAAGTGAAATTGTGTGATTCAGCATAATAGATTATAGACCTTTTACACATTCAGTGCTTTTCCATTATCGGGTCAAACTGTTCTGAACAGTTCCTGTTACATCTCCACTTAAGCACGGTAAACCACTTCTGGTCAGGATTTCTCAGCACATGCTCGGCTTTGCTGGTGGAATGCCTGCAGTAATGTAATGATGGTATTTTAGTATAACAATCTCTTGTGTAAGTAAATTATGAGAAGTGGGAGAATTAATTTAGAAGAATATACATTGACATTAACAATATGTACGCCATATTAACTATTCCATTGACACCATATGACCATCATTGTTCTCATGATTGTGTATTGGTAATACGTCTTCTTTATTTGGTTGAATGGGTCGTTATTTTCTTATGTCGTTTATGCTTAGCTTTTCTTGTAAATATTTGAATACCAGTCCCTTCCTGCTTCAAACCCTCCACCATTATCCCCATCTCAAAGAAACCCAAAATGAATGACTACAGATCTGTTGCTTTAGTGTCTGTGCTCATGAAGTAATTTGAGAGACTGGTGCTGGCCCACTTGAAGCACATCACTGGACCCGTGGTAGACACCCTTTAGTTTGCTTATCGAGCAAACAGGTCCATACATCCTGCAACATCTGAAAGATGGACTGCTGAAAGGATTATTGGTGCTCTTCTGTTCACCCTCCAGAACCTGTAGTCTTCCAGAGTGAGAAAGAGGGCAGGTAAAATCATCAGACTCAACTCAACCTAGCCACAACCTTTTTGAAATGTTGCTGTCTGGCCTGCGACTCAGAACATCTAGGCATAGGAACAGTTTCTTCCCACAGGCCATCTCCCTCCTGAACAGTTAAGTGCCTCTCTTAGTGCAATACTCCCACTATTTAGTGCAATATCTTGTTAATTCACTCTATTATACATAATTCTGTAATATGTAAATATTCTGACTTATCCTGTCTTTATACTTCATATTATTATTATTTAATTTCTTGTTGTATTTGTATATGTCCACTGGAAGCTTCACTTACCAAGAAAAAATTCCATGGGCCTCATTTATAAAATATTGCATAGAAACCGTCTTAAATTAGATTTTACGATCATTTCTCAAATGTTCCCAGAAGAGTTGAAGCTGTTATAGTTGCAAAGGGTGGGCCAACTCAATATTAAACCCTACAGATTAAGAATGGGATGTCATTGAAGTTCATGTGCATGTAAAGGCAGGCATCCCAAAACTTTTGGCAATATAGTGCCAATTACTTTTCATTTATATGTAAAACCATTTATTATATATGCAAAAAAGGTTTTATTCTACATGGAAAATGTCTCCTTATAAGGGCAGCTGTTTATTGGTCACTTGCACTGACAACACCAAACCATGGCTGACATTAAAAACCACATGCACATTATAAAATAAAATAAAAGGCCACATGCACATCACTGGGTGTCATAAATCCAAAACCAGAAATCACTTTCTCATCAGTCAGCAGAAAGTCTTTTTCCTGTTTAAAAATAAAAATGAAGCTTTGCCTTTGTATGACTTTTTCTTGTTTGTTCATATGCAATAAAATTTTAATTTTCAAAATTATTAATTAGTACTATAGACATCACAATAGTACAGTCATATTACACAGAAAAATCTGTATTTCTTTTTCAACATTGATAATGCCTCATTAGCTACAAATAAAAGACTTTGAGACAACATTCCTGAAATAACCATTTATTTCTATTAAATACAACACAGACAAATCCAGTTAGTGTTTCTGCCATGACTAGCTGCAAATATAAATTTATCATCTATAATTATCTAATTTAGATTATAAACTCTTTAAACAACATATCCTGTACATATTAAGTACATCTGCCATTCAGGAGAAATTGCGTATTTCATGTTGAAGGTATGAGAGTCTTAATGTGCTCAAACCAACTTTCTAGTGTATGCTTGTTGGGTCCATACAGTCTCCCTGCAGTATGTATATAATGTATAATGCATCTCACTGCTTTAGTTTTTTGCAAAATAATGACCTGTTAAAAGTTCAAATAAGGGCCTGACCACTGCAAAATTACACTTGGCATAGTGAATGTCTTATTTTCAACTCTTCTCAGTGGTTGCAGGACACTTCCAAACAACAACAAAAAACGACAAAAATTATGTCCTGCATTCTCAGTTGTGAGCGTGTGAATCTTTCAGGGCAACGCGTCCTGCTGCGTGTTAGTCGGTATATGAGAGAGCGCGTGTAAGTCAGGGTGGTGTTTCTTGGTATGTATGCGCAGGTACTGTTTCCCTGCGAATCGTTTTCCACAGCGGGTGCACTCGTACGGTCTCTCTCCGGTGTGGACAGTCTGGTGAGCCGTGAGGTGTCCAGACTGCGTGAAACGCTTCCCACACTGCTCACAGCGATACGGCCGTTCTCCAGTGTGAATGCGCATGTGCGTGTCCAAACTCTGTGATGTGGTGAAACTCTTCCCGCAGATTGAGCAGATGAAGTGTCGTTTGCCGACTCCACCTCCCCGTAGAGCGCCCAACCGCCCATAGAGACCAAACCCTGAGACGTTACCCAGAGCAACAAGCCGCTGTGCAGCAAACAACGGAGAATTATGGGATACAAAAGAGTCTGACCCACCAACCCTTTGTGGTGAGGTCTGCAAGTGTGTGAGTGTGTTACGGACAGAGTGTGCGGCCCAATCGGATACCTGGTCCAGATCAGTCTTCGCACACAAGTCTTCCTGAAACATTTGATGGAGATGGGAAGCGCGAGTATCCGACGTGGTTTGAGCAAGGGAGAAGGAAGCATTATCCGAAGCAGACAAGTCGACGCTGGAGTGCTGGGACTCGTCAGCACCGGAGTGTGTGTCTGTAAATGTGAGCGTATGGGAGTGTGTATCATGGTCAGGGGAGTGTGAGAGTGTGTGAGAGTCCTGTGCCGAGAGCTCAGCAACATCTAGTTTAGGAGAGTCGTGAGCTACCGCAGAGACACTTTCACCTTCGTCCTCATCGTCATCCTCATCTGTTGAGAAACAAACAGTATGAACACGTCACACTCATTTTGAAAAGGGTTCGCATGGACTTTCAGGGTCATTCCGAGTACATTTACAAGTCCCCAACATACATGCACTGATATATTAGATCAGTTTGAACAAATTAGTTTGACAGTAAAAAAACGAAAACTAAAAAACCGTGACTAAAAAACTGTTCACCGATTGCTTTTACCATAAAAATATATATTTTACAAAACATGATCTTACTGTAAAGGTTTGTAAAAAAACTAAGTACAAATTACTGAAAAGTTCAAGTAATAATTTGCATAGAAAATGCAATGCAATATGCATGTCACCCTTGGTTTGCTCAGTTGGGGCTTAAAGACAATTCATATTCAGAAAGTATTATCAGTCTAACTGTACTGACACTATCAGATAAGAACACAGCCTGATCTGAACTGAGCTGAATAATGATGCTATTGTCTTCTGTAGAGCTGCTTTATAGCAGAAATTGAAGTAGTTTCATAATTGATGTACTGCATCACTGACACTATTACTGAACTAAATTGAATTGACATTTAACTGAATTGAGCTGAATCATGACTATTGTTTTGAAGAGCTGCTTTATAGCTGGATTTTGAAGTTGTTTCATAATTTATGAACTTAGCAACAATGACACTGTTGTTGAAGTGAACTGGCCTGAATAATGACACTATTGTCTTCTGTACAGCTGCTTTATAACTGAAATCATAAATTATGAACTTTGCATCATTAATACTGTTATTTTTCTGTTTATTACCATGCTTTGACACACCTTTGGCTTGCTCAGTTGGTGCTTTAAAGACAATATTAATATTATCAAAAATATTATCGATCTAACTGCACAGACACGATCGGATCGAACACAAAAACCAGAACTGAGCTGAATAATGACTTTTGCAGAGCTGCTTCATAGCTAAAATTGAAGTTGTTTCATAACTGATGAACTCTGCAACATTGACACGGCTACTGAACTGAATCAACATTGAACCGCATTGAGCCGATTAATAGTGACACTATTTTCTTCTGCACAGCTGCTTTATAGCTGAAATTGACATTGTTTCATAATTGATGAACTTCAAAACTGACACTTATTAAACTGAATTGAATCAACATTGACCTGAATGTTGCTGAACAATGGTACTATTGCCTTCTGTATAGTTGAAATTGCAGTATAATATTGCAAAAACAATATTATATAAGTGTGATATAAATAAATGTGACTTGACAGTATAAGCACATTACACTCATTCTGAAGGGGTAGACATGGACATTCAGGCTCATTTCCAGCAAGCAGTACATTTTCATGTCCCCATCATACATTTTTATTATATTAGTAAAAAATGTTAATAATGTAAAATGCTACAGTAAAAAAAAAAGAAAACTATTAATTGATTAACCAAGGTTTTACCATATGCACCAACAACTGATATCATTTACAAGACACTTGATCAATGTAAAATGTAAAAAAAACTGCCTTATTAATTACTTGTGTGCACCGTGGCATTTATTTACATTTTAAGTAGTGAGTTGTCAAAGTCTGATTTTTAAAAAAAAATATTTTAATTGAAATCACAACGCATGTATATTGTGTGCGTGTTTTTTTTAAAGTTAGATAGTTTAAATGGTAATGCATACAAATAATGAGGACAGGCTACTCACCTCCCAGAGGCGGATGCTCTAGACCTTCCTCTTTGATTTGCATTTGGATCAAATCTCCTTCATCGCGGAACTCGCGTGACTGGAATCCGATCAATAACAAATAATAATCACTTTGACACAAACAGATATATATCGCTTTCATTATAATCCCAAAAAACACACACAAAATAAATGGTCATCTAACCTCTGCCACTGCGCTCCGGCTGGTGGACTCTCCGCCTCCGGACGTTTTTCTGCCCACTAGCGACTCGCGAGCACTACTGTCACACCGACCGTCTCGCGCTACCGTTGGCTCGTCGCTGTACCCCCGCGCCGCAACGATAGACTCTATGAGCTGCAGTTTCCGTCGGAGCTCCTCGTTCTCCTTCTGATGGCGTGAAATCTCGATGTGTAAAACGGCGTAGCCGTCGTCCACAAGCTCGCAGATTTCTGCCACCGCCGCACGAGTCAGGGTCTCCATGATGGTCGCGAGCTGGGTGTGAAACGCCCGGTAATTCGCCATCCTTCGCGCTCCTCTGCGTTCGGGACGCCTGTATGTGCCGCGGAAAGTGTGTGCGTTGTAGTACAACTTTAGGTTACGGCGACAGCCGCTTTCGTGGTCCGTAAAGTGAGACTGTCCTATGTTGTTTTGATTTTCTGTCTGAAACGGTGTAAACGCGTTGAGACTGTTGCTAGTGTAGGCTGATGTCGTTTCCGGGGGGCTTCGCTGAGATGTTGTCAAAATAAAAGTCACATGTAGACTATTTTTGTATTGTTAAAACTTAAATAAAAAAAATAAAAAAAAACCGTAAACTGCTAATATTATTTGCAACGAAAGCCTGATTACTGAATTCACAGATAACTAGTACCGATATACACGGCAAAATATGACATTAAATATTTAAATAATTTACCTGCTTAAAAAACAGTTTCTCCATAATCGTTTACAACAATACTCTAAATAACGACAGACAGAATAAGGTGGGCAATGGGAACTGCATATTCGTTTACTCTGGAGCATGCTAAAATAAAATAAGACATTTTTTAAAATTACGTTAAAAAAAAAAAACACGCACACACTCCATTCCATCCCATCCCATCCCAAACAAAGACAATGACACTACCATGATTTAAATTTAGGGGAATCAATTTCACACATGAATTTCAGGTTCAATACTTTGGTTGGTTTATTTAACTCCAACTGCAAACAATAGCTTCAGATCATTTGTTTTGTAAATTAGTTCTAAATCATGATCCTGTAGATTCCATTATCATTCTGCATGATATCAGACACTTAGAATGATGTGATTACATACATTTCAATAACTAATCATTCTTTCATGTTTACAGGTGTATTCTCACCTGTATCAAAGAACTGGTAAAAAGTACAGAATATAACATTTATTAATCATGGACAGGTATGGGTACACAAGTCAGATGCAAGTGAATAGGCTGCATTTATCTGCGGCTGTTGGTACCAGATTTCCTCTTCCCAGCAAGGAGATGTTTAGGTTTGAGATCAAACACGTGTCGATCAGATTCACCCTTCCTTCCCTGCCTGTTCATGTCTTTCTGTGAGCTCTTCATCATGGTCTTCACCTTCTTCAACATCTGTAAGAAATGAGACAGACAGTCAGTCCAATGAACATGTTTGCAACGTATGCACGGCCTTTTTCAATAACCTACTATATGACTAAACATCTTTCATGCACAACTTAATTTCAACCTTGTCTTGTAAATGAATACAGGGAGTTTCTGAATCTGACCTTGGCATCTCTGACTCCTGATTGGTCCCTTGGTGGTCTCGAGGCGCTCTGACTGCGAGTACGTGACGTCGGTGGTGCGGAGACTTCCCTCTTCCGCTTTCGAACCAGAGATCGAGATCTCTGAGCATAGTGACTCTAGAGGGACAAAAGGTGAACACAAACATGTTCAGTGTACACAGAAACAGATCACCATGACAAATGGTATACAAAATCAAGTGTGTTTCCAACAGAAACACAGAACAATGGAAAAGCTTTAAGTATACAGGTTCTTACATCATCTTTATCAGTCATGTCCAAACCCAGATCAGCCATCTCCTTCTCCAGAGTCGCTCTATCCACCTGCATTCCCACATAGACCATTCAAATTAACCCATCTTTAACCAGCTAACTAATCAATTGCAAACAAAAAACATGATTTAATAGGTTGTTGAACAACAAAAAAACTAACAAAATAAAAATTAAAAGTGCTTCATCTGAATAATTATATTCTTTACCTAAAGTAATATCCAATAATAAATTACTTGCTAATTTAAATATATACAAAAATAAGCCTGCTGGACAGAGGGACAGACCTTCTTGGCTGTGCGCGGTATCCTGGGTCCCTGTGTGTCTTTTTCTTTGGACGCGAGAATCTTCAGCTTCCGCTTCTCACGAATCTGACTGGCCAGCTGTCGGATCTCCTTCATCTCCTCATCCTCACTCTCCTCCTCAGACTCGTACTCTCCAGCCTTCTCACGCAGCTCCTCTTCCTGCTCCAAATCCTCCAGCCTCTGAGAATAAGAGAAAGGACAGAAATTCAGAGCATGTTTTCTGAGGCAACGTCTACATTAAACCAGATACATTTGAAAACACTTTCGTTTCAAAATCCTCCACTAGCGTTTTCCAAAAGTTTCTCATCCACACTGAAACGTCAGCTTTGCAAGATTGCAATATGAAGAGTGTGCAAAGTAACATTTTAGCAACTGTGTGAAAGAGAGTAGCACATAACAGGCCAAATACCAGTATAAACATGAATAGCTATCAGTACAATGTGTCACATGATTAAACACGCGTCACTGTTTTCGAATACCTCCGATTTCACGGTCCACACTACAACGCGAAAACAGCATTTTTAAAGATAGGGGTGTGACGAGATCACGTGCTAAGAGATTAACATTTTTTAAGATTAAAAAGGTGAGATTGACAGGACCATGGCGGAGGATTCGTTGAAAAACAGCCTGATAGTATCTGATAAATGTGTTATCTTGTAGAATGGGCACTCAGCAATGGAGCTCCCTATTCACAGAGTACGTGCGATCATGAATCGAAAACGAAAGTAAACGCGAGCTCCCTAATGCGCTCAAATGAGGCAACATACAATAGCCAGTCTTACAATAGCTACCTTAGGCTGGGCCGTGTAGTGGTAACCACCTTAGCTCTGGTCTCTGTTTTGCACTTTGAATATTCAGAGAGTACTTTGATTATGGTTGCACTTATTGTTTGCATTTAATGAGACTAAGAACTAAAAACTGTTTTTATTTTTGTTATGTATACTGTTTTTATTTCTATGTTCAATTTGTAGAAGAGTTAAATTAAGAGGTCACACGCAGCCTCAATCAGAAGTTCTGGAAGCTCATAATTCATGTAAGAGACTCGTGAAATCATACAGGAGAGAAGCCAGTCAGTTGAGTTTGTTTGTTACAGTGCTCGTATATTGTTGTCTTTAAATGCATATGATAATTCACTCTCAGAAAGTAGAACTGAAATGATGTTCATTAAGATAAGTTAAAACATTTCAAAATGCACCTGCAGACTATTTTTACAGACATGAATTTTGTCATTGAGGATCTCTTAAAAATACTGTGCAAAAATCGTCTCGTCTCGTTCTTGTGAACCCATCTTATGTCGTTTCTTGTCTCGTGAGCTAAGTGTCTCGTCACACCCCTAGCTACAGATTAAAGCTATGGCATTTGTTTTAATACCTTCATGATCTCCGGGTCGATGTAGTCAGAAATATTGTGACCCTCCCAAATCTCAGGAATCTTATCCTGCTTTTCTTCTGGATTCATCAAATCCCAGTATTCTGAAAACACAAGACAACATTTTGTCAGACACATCTGGAGTGTGTATATTTTATGTACCTGTGTATGTGTGCATTTATATCTTACTCTGTAGATCAAGCGTGTAATCATCTCCCAGCTCAACCTCCAGGTCTCTCTCCAGTTTGCGTTTGGCAGCATCCGTCTCCATTGCCTTCCTACGCATCAAAGCCCCTTCAGGAATAAACGGAGGCCTTTCCTGCACATACCAAATAAAAAAACTTTTATAAAAACACTGTTTGCTGGAAGTATTTATGAAGAAATAAGCTTAAAACTAAGCGGACAATTGTTTAAGACGACAGAAGAACATGTACCTTTTGATCTCTCTTGGCTGGCACTGCCAGGTGGAGTCTGTTCAAAACATCATGAACCTTCTTGCTTTTCATTTTTGTGTCCACACGGTGAGTCAACAGCCGATCACATGCCTGTTAATTTTTTTTTTTTTTTATTAAAAAAATAATTCACAAATCATCTAAACCACCAATCTACATCAGCCTATAAAAAGTATCTTACTCTAGAAACTGGTACATGAAGCTGTGCTGTGTGCTGATTTCAGAAAGAGCTTTATTGCCAAGTATGTTTGCACACAAGGAAATTGTTTTGGTGACAGAAGAAGCTTCTAGTACACAGACAACAACAGCACACAGATAGTAAAATAAAAATGAAAGAATAAAGATATATGCATAAGACATGTATAATCATACTAAAATAGACAAATTTGTATGTACAGGTGTGCTATATATAGCAGAGTAGAATAGAATTAACAGGGAATGGAATAAAAGAGGTAGGATATTGTTGAATAAATATAAGTGTTATTGCACATATTTATCGTTACACAGTGGTTAGAACATTTAACTGTTCATGATGTAAATTGACTGGGGAAAGAAACTTTTTTGTGCCTGGTTGTTCTGGTGCTCAGCGACGGCAACAGTTCAAAGAGAAAGTGAGCATATGTGAAAGTGAATCTGATTGGTTGGTCTTACCTCAGTCTTCACCTTCATCACTCCCTCTTCTGTCAGAGAGCTCGTCTCAATCACTGTGACCCCCTCAGCAGTGATATCAGCAAAGATTTTCTACACACACACAGACAGAGCTCAGTTTAGTCTCAAGTTGCAGGTACAACATTCTCTTATAATGTCCATCAAACTCTAAACGGTTTGAGATTAAATCTAGCATAGATCTTAGATAAAGGCTGAAATAGTGACACTGTGGGAAAAAAAAACTTATTATAAGACTTGTTCAATTGAAAGCAAAACTTTCTTCAAATCTGTATGCTGTTATTTGTCTGTGGAACACACAAGGAGAATCTTCACACCAGAAGTTCATAAAAGAACAAAGCACCATAAAAGTAGTCCAAACAGCACCATTCAAAAGTTTGCAGTTGGTAAGAATTTTATAAAATGTATCCATGTTTAAATTTCAAATCACAGAATAAATTGTATTACCTGGAATAACCTGTATACAAAAAGGGAGCAGAGAATGTGACTGATTGTAAAGCTGTCCATAACATGGGTCTAGCGCAAGTTTAAGCATCCCCGTTAAAATCAAGGAAGCTTTTTGGTTTATGATGGGAGAATTTGCGAGTTTCAGTCAGAATTCTGTCAGAGAGCGCTCGCACTGAACAAAACTCTTCGTTTCAGCGATCACTAATCTGAACGCCATCACATTTACAAGCTCAAAAGAAATGTGTGTGATTGGTAATAATGCTCAATGCTGCAAAACGAAATCTGATGGAATGCGGCAGTCGGATGGATCGAATGATCGTTAAGTATAGTAGCTTGTTTAAACAATATTATCACTTAAACATTCTATTATATAAATATTTTGAAACAAGTTTCCATGACTTTTCCAAAACTTTCTGGGTTTATTTATTTTTCCAAATCTTTTCCAGGCCTGAAACTTGCCATCTTAAAATTCCATGACTTTTCCAGGTTTTTCATGACCGTACAAACCCTGTATAATGCAAACATCTTATGGACCTACTTTTTCAACATTTTTGGAGCTTAACAGATGTGTTCACTATGAATTGTCACTGTATGAAAGACTCAAGTGTGAAGATTCTTCAAAAATCTTGTTTTCTTAGAGAAAGAAAAACAGCATTCAGGTTTGGAATGAGATGAGGGTAAGAAAATTATTGAATTAATCCCTTTATGTTTCTTTTAGCTCCAGGAATTCCTACCCTGTATAAGAATTCTGAATGTCATTTACCTGATTCTCCTCCGAGAGTTCACTGATCTTCCTCACATCACACTTATTGGCCATCACGATCAGAGGCTGCATCACACAAATAATGATCACTGCCATCATTCAGCCCAACAAAACTGCATTCATTTTAAGTTTACATCTTTGTATGTGTGCATACCTTGTTGGCAAACAATGGCCGTATATTGTTGAACAGCTCTAGTTGTTGTGAGAGCGTGTGTCCGCACTGCTCCGACACATCCATGACGTAGAGGACAGCAGCACGCAGGTGAGCCAGAGCAGTGATGGCCTGCATTTCTATGGTATTCCTTTCCTCAAGAGGGTGATCCAGAATACCAGGGGTATCAACCACCTACAAACACAGACCATAAATATCAGGTAAAAACATCAGTTTAGGAAAAGTTTTATTATATAAAATGGTAAAATATTTGAATAATATTAACTCAATTCAGTTAAATGTTGTCCGGGAACCATATATTTTTCTACCACTCACCTGCCAGCGCAGGTATTTGTAATCCATGTGACCCACAAACAAAGATTTGGTGGTGAAGGCATACGGCTGGACTTCAACATCAGCACGGGTCACCTGTACACACATTAAAACTTAATATTAAAAACTAGTGTTGGATAGGGATGCAGCGATTAACCGATTTCTCGATTAACCACGCTTAACAACGTCATGGTTAATTAACCGTAAAGGCTCTGCTACACAGAGCGTTTCTTTTGCACGGAACGGAAATGCAACTTGCATAAAACAAAAACAAAGTTACACCAGCGGTGCACCAGCTTAAAGTGCTGTGCTTATCAGACACGGAGGCTACTACTGTACACACTGAATTAACTATGGCAGAGGGACCAAACAGCGATGCTTTATTTCCACCAAAGAAACGGCTGAAGTCGGCAGTCTATAGCTGAGCCCTCAGCGTGAGGTTTTGTTTTAAAGCGACTGTTATTTCAGAACGTATTATTTCCATGCCGATGCATCATGCAGTCACAATACAGATAAGTATCGCGTTTATTTCGGTTTTCCTTTAATATTCAAAATATTTACAAACTTGTTTACTATATATTATGAATTATGATATATTCCGATTGTCAAATATGTGGAAGTGAACGTGTTTTGTCGTTTAAACACCTTTATAATGATGTTAGTTGATATAACGCACAATGAGTTTGCAATTCAGAGGATCTGTTTTCATCACGTAAATTCATCAATTTTCCCCGAAATACATAGAAGTGGCCAGTGAACATGAGAGAACAACAAACTTTGTTTCATGCACAATGTGTATCTGATATGAATAAAACATTTATTTAAATTATAATTGAAAGCATTATTATTGTGTATTGAATTTAAATTTAAAAAACTATACATGTCTTTTTTATATAGGCTAGTAATTTATTTAAATGTCTATTTAAATCTCTGAAACCTCAAATAATCATTATGTGGTTGAATAGTGCTATATGAAGTGATATATGAAAAGCACTGAGCGCGTTGTCTCTGGCTCAGCGCCAGCCAAAGCGTGGAAGCACGTCTGTTTACCAGTGACAAACAAACAAACCAAAATATTAGGCATGACTTTCTCAGGCCACATGTAAAATTAGAGGAATTATTAAAAAGATTACTAAAATGAATATGTATGGATGACAGTTGTTGACAGTAACAGTTCAGTTTATTCCCCTCACACTGACATGGATGTTTACAGAGCAGAGGTCACCTTTCTTTAATTCCAAAGGGAGAGATGGACTACTGTCTTTATTATTATTTTGTGCTGTATTATTTGGTTACTGTGTTATTTCTGGTTCAAAAGGCAGCAAAAAAATAACACTTTAAAATCTAAAGAGTGTTCATGTGATTTTATACATTGTTGTGAAATTAATGAATGCATAATAATCATGAAACCGTGATTATTTCTCAGACTATAATCGTACCAACAAAATCTATAATCGTTGCATCCCTAGTGTTGGGTGATACTCCTCATAGTCAAATCCTCCTATCATCAGTTGTGCGAGAGCTATACTGGTGAAAAAGTCTCAAACCCCAGTCAATTATTCACTACAGAAAGTGACAGTGACATCTATCGACAATACACGATATTATAGCACAGATTTGACATTTAACCTACATTCACATGCAAAAACAAACCTTGTTGATAAAGCTGGACTTGCCAACATTGGGGTAACCACACAGCAGGAGGGTTCTGGTGTTTGGGTCAATAGTGGGTAAACGGGACAGATGCTGCCGCACTATGAGAAGATAAATATGCATTTACTGTGTGCAAATGTGCATACAATATAAATGTTTATTTTTGTTTAACATTTATGCTTTGATGGGTGTAGCCAAACATTACTCCAAAAGTATACACTATTATTCAAAAATGTATCAAAAGTGACAGTAAAAACAAAACATTTCTATTCTATTCTATGCAGATCTTTTGAACTTTCCATTCATCAAAGAATCTTGAAAATGTATGTTTCCAACAAAAAAAAAAAGCAAAACAGTTTTTTAACACTGATAATAAGAAAAGTTTCTGGAGCATCAGTTCAGCATATTAGAATGATTTCTGAATTACCATTTAAAATATGCCAAAATAGAAAAGTTATTTAAACAATTTACAATATTACAGCTTTTAACTGTATATTTGATCAAATAAATGCAGCCTTGGTGAGCATCAGATACTTTTTCAAAAACCATCTGGTACGCTGTAAAGTATTTGTGGATGTGTGTAAAGTTTTTTTTACCTTGTTCTAAATACTCCAGGCTCTGCTTCTGTCTCTTTAATATGGTGCACATGCGACCCAGTGCGGCCCGTTTCAGCTGCTTGCAGCGATACAGCGAATCACCATATTTCATGAGCCGCACATAATCTTTAGCAACACTACAAATGCAGACACAGTTTTACTCAGTTACATGAATTTCATAGACCCACAGATGTGAGCAGAATTCATATGGGATACATTTAAAAATCAAACAAACAAAGGATGTAAACGATCTCATGTATCAGCCAACATATTTATATTTAAGTCAACCACAAAAAAAAAAAAAAAAAAAGCTAAAGAGAATATGTGCATGATGATGATAAACCCAAAAGACTCACTTATCAATGAGGTTCTTGGCGATGTTGATCTGACCAAGAGCCAGTTTATAATGATCTTTATCATACAGCACATTCATCAGATCAGCGTAGAAGGGGTGGATATCCTGAGAGAGATACATAGGAAGTCATTTATCTTCTAAAGAAGGCATGATTGTGATCATGATCATGTGTTGTGAAGTTTGTGCGACACTTACGTCCAGCTTAGGGAAGTCAGTGAGGATCTGTGACAGTCGATCATGGTAGTTCTGCTGGGTGAATTTGACTTTGCGCATGTAGAAATGTCTTATTCGGTGGATCTGGTAGTGTTTGTGTATAACAGTGGGAGTTTTTCTCTGGGTTTTGGATAAAGTCAAATCTATGAAGTCCTGCATAAAGAGAATCAAACAAAGAAATGGTTTATGTTTGATTTATTATTTCTTATAAAAAAGCTGAGTAACATTATTGAGACACACCAGGGTTCTCACATATTTTGGCAAATGACTTTCCATGACTTTATGATTTTCCAAATATTATAATCCTATTACTTAAAGGTTTTATATAATAAATAACAATATTAGTGATTACTTTATACAATAAACAAATTATAATAACTAACAACATTAAAGAATTTTATAAAAGTTGCACTCACAAATATCAATCAGCCAATGAAATACAACTAGAAGAACTTATATCCACTAACTTTCCACCATATTTGTATTAATTTTCCAAGAATGGAAATATTATTTTTAAAGTCCTCTAAAAATGTGCAGGTTTACCATGACCATAGGAATCTTGGCACACATTTGGGGCAAGTGGTTTAATTCAACAAGCGACAACAAATGGACACAAAAAAGTAAAGTAAACACAGGCTGAGTTTTTTTTTATATGAGCTGATTTAAATTTTATTGCCTTATTAACCAACCAAAGATCACAGCTGCATTAATATTTCATCATTCCCCAGATATTATAAACACATAACCACTCGTTCTTCATTTCACATATGACACCAGTAAAAGCATGTTGACAGTAATGGAATACATAAAATTGCAACACATGACAAGTTAAATGGCCCAACACCGCGCGCACGTGTGTACAGCGCGAGCAACATACAGTCAATGTCCGTTATTAGCGGCAACACAAGCAGCACTTTCTACAGAATTTAACCCCACATATGAAAGTCAAAAAATGTCGTTAATTTCATACCTTAGCGGTGGGAACCACCATAATCTTTTTAAAGTTGTACAGAGCCATGATTGCAGCGCACGCGACTCCTCTACAGAGCACGCGGAAGGGCCGAAACACGCAGCGGACGCGTGTCACGAAGAGCCATACACGTGGTACTGCGCTAACGCACTCACAGCGTCACCTACCGGAGGGAGGAGCCACACGGATCACTGCAACTGCAGAACAAAGTTCCATTGATTTTAAAGATAGCACAAGCTAAATTTTAACCCTTATGTTTTGTTCGGGTCATCACAGAGAGGATTTTCTTTTCCCGAAATGTTAATGTTATCGCATTGGACTAAAACATACTGACTTAAATGCACTGTTTTATCACACTGGTGTGCTTCAATGTTTAACCAGGAAGTTTGTCATGAAATTATTTTTTTCTTGTACAAAATGGGACAAAGTCACACGTGTGGTGTTCCCAGTCAGAAATGACTGGCCTACAGAAAAAAAAACTCCTAACAAATTTCTTGTAATGCTATATTATCACCAAATATTGGATTACATCTTTTTGTCAACTTGTTTTCTTTCAATTAAGACAGGTCTTGTATTTCTTTTCGAAACTGACTGATTGTAGGCCTCATTGATCTAAGCTTATATTGGTCAAAAATGACCATCCATTGACCACTGAAAATGAATGGGAGAGATCAAAAATAAAATGTTCAGAGCATGTTCATCATGTTTACATTTATACATGACCTGTGCTTGCAAAAATAAAGGCCTCAGGCCTGTGCATGCGTGGATACATGCACTCACACTACCACACATGTTCATGCACACAAACACACTATTCAGAGTATTACATGCTTTCTTTTTCTCAGAGATGAACTTTATCCTCAGAGCAATGAGGCCTACAATAAACCAGTTTCAAATATGAATAAAAAAAACCTGTCCTCCAGGACCACCACAAGTGTGACTTTGTTCCGTTTTGTACAAAATAAACATTAAAGCACACTAGTGTGATAAACAGTGCAATTATTTTCCATATTTTTTTTTAATATTGAAACAAATATTCACTAATAATGCTTTTTCCACTCAAAATCAGGTGCATAAGCTCAAATCAATGAGGCCTATGATCAATCAGTTCCAAAAATAAAACAAAACCTGTCCTAATTGAAAGCAAGTTGACAAAAAGATTGAATCCAATATTTGGTGATAATATTGCATATGGCGCAATTTACAAGCAGGTATAGTCCTAATGGCTTACCCCGGGTTCAGCTGCAAATTTTCTAAGGGCACAATAGTAGCGTTGGCTTGCCAGCATACCTGAAAGAGTTCAAAGCAGTGTTATATATTTATTTAACTAAAATGACTACATTTCTAATGTAAAGCTGTTAAAGTAACATTCCAAACCACACAAAATCACAGCACACAAATCAATTTTATTTAGACATTTTATTGACATCATTTTTGTACAAGTGAATCAAAACAGTTAAAGAATTTTTCCAGGTTTGCCCCCGATTAGACAAACCTTTAAGTAACTTCAAATAAATAATCATATCAACGTGTCTTCTGTTTGCAAACAGAACACAGTAACATGGGAAGGGTTGGGGGAAAAGAGAGGGAGAGGAAATTAAACACAGTTTCCTCAGCAGTAGTTCAGTGTCTATTCTGCTCTGTTTCCACCAAAGTCCTGCAGTGATCAGGAATGAAGTTGATTCTGCTCAGAGCTAGAGCTGACAATCATCACGCATTTTACCATCAACATCACAAATACTGGCTCAATTGCAGCGCAAACAGAACACCATCTTCAGGGGGTGAGAGCATGTTTTTAAGAGTATACATGATGCGTGTCTGAACATGAGATGATGTTATGTTATAAATGATGTGTTTGTTTGCGTGTTATTTACCGAGATGACTGTTGACCACTGACATACAATCAACACCAACAGAAGAAAACATTATTAATACTGATATGATGCACAAAAGTCAAAGGTTATGAAAAAAAAAAGTCACAAAGACTTAACAGATGTGTGCACTGCACCAACTGTTGCACACACTGTAATTGTAGGACTAAAACGCTAAACATTTATTACAACACACAACAGAACATCTGAAAAATAAATGGCAGGCGGAGTTTAAAGTTTGGGAGGAGCCACTGCTTGGGTGGAGTCAATGTGGGAGGAGTTTAGCCTGGGCATGGCTAATATAGATGGTAGGGAGGTTGTTTTAGGGGAGGAGTTTAAAGATTGGGATGTGATTCTAATGTGATTCAAAAGAGATGTGTTCGACTTGAAGCGCTCTGCGCAGACCGATCCGTGTATGACATCAAAGTACCACAAGAGCGATTAGAGAGCAGATCGCTCCAAATGATTTTGAATCGCTCTCACAGTACTGTGATGTAATACACCGATTGTTCTTCTTCAAGTCGAACACACCCGAGTCAGTGCTGTGGGAGGAGTTTGCATAGTAAAAATTGCAGTCTCTTTCCCTTCACTGTTGAAACATGAATGGATGAATCAATGAGGTAAACGAGTACATGTATTTATCTGCTGTACAGGCGAAGCAGAAGAGTATGTGCACTAACTAACACTATAGGTAACTAGATGAGATGACTATGGTAAATGTGTTAGAATGTGTATATTTGTATGTGATGATTATCAGAGGTATTCATCCTGCTGAGGTATTGTGTCAAAAAATGTTTTATTACTAATCAGTGCTTCACAAAAATACTGCAATATTGTGTGTTTGACGTGTATGTGTGTGTTTTAAAAAAAGGCACCAGCAATGGCGATAATCGGTGTGCCGTGTTTTCCATTTACAGAAGAACGGGCCCTAATTATTGTATGATGTTTGCATGCATGTGTATGAGCAAGTGTGTAAGTGTGTGTGTGTGTGTGTGTGCATGGCTCTAACACTCACACTGCCACTTTTTCAAGAGACCGTATGGGTGGAGTTATTGCTTTCAGGCCATTCCCAGGGCAACTGTTACCACGGCTAAGGGCGTGTCCAGTTGGCATGGCAACATGGGAGTGTTCAGGTGGACGTGGCAGGAAGACAGGACAGGAGCGAGTGCGGGCGTGGCCTTTATGACCTCCGGCATGGCAGATGAGGTGGCTCACCGTGTCCAGCGGGGAAAGTGTGTGCGTGTGCGTGTGTGTGCGCGTCTGCTCCTCACGCCGCTTCAGCGAATACCAGGTGAGGAAGATAAACAGGAAGCCCAGGAACTTCAAGCTCGCCGCCAGCCCAAAGTAAACAAAGCGGAGGGAAGTGACATCGTACTCCCAGCAGGACCCATGGAATCCACAATCCTGCTGCCACAGCATACAGGTGGTGTCAATCACAGCTCCAAAATAGATAGGAGTGGGGATGTAGGCTGGAGAGACAAAGAAAGAAAGCGGGAATATATATTATATATATTAAAAACTCAAAACTGAATATTCACTAATTAGCAAGCAATTAATTAAAACGCTCTGGTAGTCAGCAGTAGGGCTGTGCCCAAAAAAACAAAACAAAAAAATCCATATATGTCTTGATATTTTAAAAACAATGCCATTCAATAGTTTGGGGTCAGTAAGATTTTTAATTTTTTGAAAGAAATTAATACTTTTATTCAGAAAGGGACATTAAATTGAACAAGACAGACAATAAAGACATTTATAATGGTATAAATAAAATATTTCAAATAAATGCTGTTCTTTTGAACATATTTATCAGAAATCCTGAAGAAAAAAAAAAAAAACACACCATGATTTACACAAAAATATAAAGCAGCACAACTGTCTTCAACATTGATAATAACAATAAAAATGTTTCTTGAGAACCAAATCATCATATTAGAATGATTTCTGACGGATCATGTGATGCTGAAGACTGGAGTAATGATGCAGAAAATAAATAGCATTTTAAAATATATTTTTACTGTATTTTGGATCAAATAAATGAGCATAAGAGACTTCTTTCAAATGATCACAAAAATTAGTCTACTGATATGGTCAAATAAAAAGCATATTAATATTGATATATTGTCCAGCTTTAGTCGACAGTCAAAGAAATAAAAGATGAATTCTGTAAAATCTGTCCAAGCCTACCAAGAGTCCTGAGAAGAACGAACTGCATTCCCAGAGCAAACGGCCTGTCCTCTTCCTCCACTGACCTGCTCAGAAAATCAGAGCGAGAGATGAGCAAAGCAAAGAGCAAAAGAGAAATTATATCAGAGGACGTGGAGAGAGGCAGACCTGAGCGTAACTATGATGACGGATGGCTGAGCGCAGGCAGTTATGAGAGTGACGATGAAGAGAAAGATGAGGAAGGTGATGAGTGTTCCACAGGTGCGCTCACACTTTCCCGCCAGTGCGTAACCGTTCTCGTTCAGGTACGTCTTCACGATCACTACCTGGAGCTCATGGTTTCCTCCTGATGGCGTGATCACCTGTCTGCTCTGAACGCATGCGCAGTCAGAATAGTTTCTGATCTGAGTGGGAGAAAACACACAAAAATGTCAACAATACTGATGTAGACCGTCTCAACAATTTTGGGTCCAATTCTCACCATTTACTATGACTTTTGCCTCAATAAATTAATTACTAATTACTGCTCATTAATAGTTAGCAAGGTAGTTGTTAAAGCTGCAGTCCGTAACTCTAGTGGTTAATAAACAGAACTGCATGCGTCTTGCAGAAGAACATTGCAGCCGGAGCTATTTCTCTCTGTTTATGTCTATGGCAAATCACGCAGGGACTGTGCTCCTCCGCATGCATATATATACACACACTCACCTAAAGGATTATTAGGAACACCTGTTCAATTTCTCATTAATGCAATTATCTAATCAACCAATCACATGGCAGTTGCTTCAATGCATTTAGGGGTGTGGTCCTGGTCAAGACAATCTCCTGAACTCCAAACTGAATGTCAGAATGGGAAAGAAAGGTGATTTAAGCAATTTTGAGCGTGGCATGGTTGTTGGTGCCAGACGGGCCGGTCTGAGTATTTCACAATCTGCTCAGTTACTGGGATTTTCACGCACAACCATTTCTAGAGTTTACAAAGAATGGTGTGAAAAGGGAAAAACATCCAGTATGCGGCAGTCCTGTGGGCGAAAATGCCTTGTTGATGCTAGAGGTCAGAGGAGAATGGGCCGACTGATTCAAGCTGATAGAAGAGCAACTTTGACTGAAATAACCACTCGTTACAACCGAGGTATGCAGCAAAGCATTTGTGAAGCCACTGTAAGATTGGAAAAAGTTTGCATATACCCGAAATGTCTCTGAGAAAATAAAGGACATTAGCATCTGAATCGACTCATGCATTTAACATCCCCATCCGAGACGACGTCACGCTGAGTGAATCATCTACGAATGACTTTAAATTTACATGTCTCTCCTTTCACCTGCATCTACCCCCATCTCCCCGCCAGAATTCACCCAAAATCTATATGGTCTAAAGTGAACAAATACTATATAGAATTATGCATGTTTGATATTATTTGAAATGTCTCAGTGTGACTGGTACAAAGGTCTCCTCCCCACAGAAGTAAACCAAAAAGTAATAAAGGTTTTGAGAGTTTAGAGATTTCCATTTGAAAGAGGTTTCCGTCTTGGTCTGGTATTTAAGGAGATGTTGCAAAGAGGTCGGGGCTCGAACCTTTACATCGGTCAGCCCGTAACGCGGAGTGTCTCTTAGATGCTCAGCGTTATGTAATTCTCAGAAGTCAGGTATCCATATTTTATTCTATACTTCAGAGCATTTGATGTCATGTATGGATTATCTTTGAATTGATTATGTAATTGGCATGATACATTTACCTGACTAATAATAAATTGTTAAACTGATTTATTCTGACTTACTCTGGAATTATTAACTATGAACGGGTATAATTTCAACAAAGAGTTAAACTGAATAATTAAATGTGTAAACTATTAAATATAAATGACCAAATAACCAATTGGCATTCTAACCTAAATTCGAGGTCATAATTAAAATGGAGTCAGATAAAGATAAATTAGAATTAAATCCCTTTGCTCCGCTGAAAAGACCGAACGCGCAAGAAACCTTCAACCACCAATCATATGCCTCCATTGGAACGATTGGGCGGGCTTACACCACAACACTACAACAGCAGAAGACCCCACCGGGTACCACTCATCTCCACTACAAATAGGAAAAAGAGGCTACAATTTGCACAAGCTCACCAAAATTGGACAGTTGAAGACTGAAAAAATGTTGCCTGGTCTGATGAGTCTCGATTTCTGTTGAGACATTCAGATGGAAGAGTCAGAATTTGGCGTAAACAGAATGAGAACATGGATCCATCATGCCTTGTTACCACTGTGCAGGCTGGTGGTGGTGGTGTAATGGTGTGGGGGATGTTTTCTTGGCACACTTTAGGCCCCTTAGTGCCAATTGGGCATTGTTTAAATGCCACGGCCTACCTGAGCATTGTTTCTGACCATGTCCATCCCTTTATGAGCACCATGTACCCATCCTCTGATGGCTACTTCCAGCAGGATAATGCACCATGTCACAAAGCTCGAATCATTTCAAATTGGTTTCTTGAACATGACAATGAGTTCACTGTACTAAAATGGCCCCCACAGCCACCAGATCTCAACCCAATAGAGCATCTTTGGGATGTGGTGGAACGGGAGCTTCGTGCCCTGGATGTGCATCCCACAAATCTCCATCAACTGCAAGATGCTATCCTATCAATATGGGCCAACATTTCTAAAGAATGCTTTCAGCACCTTGTTGAATCAATGCCACGTAGAATTAAGGCAGTTCTGAAGGCGAAAGGGGGTCAAACACAGTATTAGTATGGTGTTCCTAATAATCCTTTAGGTGAGTGTATATATATATATATATATATATGTGTGTGTATATGAAGACTTCCAATGCAAAAGCCTCTAAAAGCCACCTCGATCAAAAAATGAGATAACGATACTGAGGGAATGCTTTCTGCACATAGTATATGTTTATCAAATACTTTAACTTCAAACCCGCTAAATCCCAGCCTCAGCCCATTCAGAAGTACCAGTATTATGTAGAAACCTATACATAGGAGCCTGACAAAAATGCTAATTTTAAAGAAAAACATCAGATGGACTTAGAGGCTTTTGTATCTGAAGTCTTCATACATATATATACGTTTTTAATATATTCTATTTTAAATAGTGGCTGTCATAACTTATTTTCATGAATGATTTATTCACAAACATTACATTAAATATTGAAGAACAGGTTAAGTAAAAAATTCACACGCGCTATGCACTGCCGCTTTGCTTGAACTGTGGCAGCTACAGTGAACTGTCACATCACATTAAAGAGAGCCAAAATGGTATTTATTGTTTGAATTTTGTGATAAAATCTAAAAGATGAAACGGTTTCATATTAGAAAAAAGCTTTTATTGCGAGTTTATTGTGATGGGAGACGTGCTACAAATAATGTTTAGAGAAGTTTTATTTAGGCATCATCTGAAAACAGCATAGACTAAAAGATCAATTCTTAGGATCATAAAGAATCAATATCAGCTAATCGAAATTTAAACAGGAAATCAATATTTTCAACCCAGCCCTATTTTTGTCGAGTCCTAACCATTTTTGGTAGTCGCGCACTGGATTCACATTTTTTTAAAATCTACATTTCAATTGATATTTTTAACCTATGGTTTGTGAAACGGGGTCTGTGGAAAGATGTGAAATGACTCACTCCTGAGGTGTGGTTCGCAATGTTGCTGCAGCCCGCCAGACATGGGTTAAAGTAGGTGATGCCATCAGAGCCGCAGACGGGTGCATACTCATGAATCCTGCAGCCACAGTTGACGTTACAGCTTCCCGTTAGGTTTCGGTGAGACAGAGTCAGCGTGGGTCTGCAGAACACAGATCGAACATCATTCAGCGCAGCTCATGTTTACAGGTGATGTTATTGTGCATGTCTACAGGGGTTTCTCCATTACCCAGTGGTGTAAGGGATATTGATTCCACCAAGGTTGATGCTCTCACAGCCGACGATGAAGAGTGTGGAAAAGCAGAGCAAAGACACTCCACTGCAGATCATGGCCAGCTTTGCTGCTTCTCTTGCGCCCAGTTTCAGCTTTTTAATTATGTACCCTCCTAAAACTATACCAACACCTGCACTGGGTACGATGATCAGTCCTGCACACACAAACGCACACTTAATAAATACCCACAGTAAGTACTGTGATCAGATCGACACATTTGTGTCAGTGTGCGTGCGTCTTGTACCTGTGTATATACTGGCATTAGATGCTGGAACACCAAATTGAGATTCAATGAATTTGGGAATGAAAGTGATGAAGGCTGTGACAATGGCACATTCCGCCGTATACGACAAACTCACAAATAGAAACGTCACATTACTCAATATACGCGCTGCTGCTTTTGGCAAATCTAGAGAGAGAGAGAAAAAGGCAGAGAGAGAAACAGACATATTTATCATTTGAATTTAAACACGTCATCCAAAATGTGCTCATACTAATAATCAGTGTTGTTATTGTTAACTAAAACCATTAAAAATATTTTTCGTTAATTAAATTAAAGCTGAAATTAAATATGAAAATTAGATTTAGATGAAGATGACAAACAAAATGTTTAAGTTGAAGTACTAAAATGATTACAACTAAAAAAAATTATAAATTAAAATAAAAATAATGAAATGAAAATAAATAAAATTAAAATTAAAGCTAGAAATATTACACAAACAAAAATTTATGAAAATAACAAAAGCACATAAAATGACTAAAGCTCAAATTTATAATAAAAACTGAGAATATAAAATATAATTCAAAATATTAATAAATACTATAACAGTATATAAATAATACTAAAATAACACTGGTAATAAATAAATAAATAACAAATTTAAGATAAAACAAAAAAGTTCAGGGCTGCTAAGTTAAAGGAATATGGTTTAAAAAAAAAAAAAAAAAGTATGAATATAAATACTTGCCGATGTATTCAATTAAATAAAACAATTTGACAATGTCCATGCTAGCCATCTCTACAAAGCAAATCTCTGGAAATCCTAGCTGTGTCAATATCTAGTGTGACACTGTTCTTCAAAGATGACCAAAAGAGTGTTGTGAGGGTTTTTGAAACCACTACAAATCTGGGGTGCGTTTCCCAAAAGCACCTTTAGCCAAATATGGTCGCAAGTTCCATTAAATTCTATTGGTAACAACAGAACTTGCGACCATATTTGGCTTTGGGAAACACACCCCTGGTCAGAAGTGTTTTGTTTTTTTAAAGAGATAACTAGGAAGTTGGATGTGTGATTTTAGATCTGATCAAATCAGAATCTGACTTTAGATCTGATATTAAGGTTTACCTTTGATATTGTTGCCAAAACCCATGGAGGACGAGACAGCCTGGCTCTTTTCCTTCATCATCTCGTCATCACTGGACAAATCACCTGCACCCTTTTTTAAACGTCTTTTACTTTTCTTGTGGCGCGGCGGAAGTTTTTTAGGGAAGGAGAACATGGGAAAGATCACCAGCAACATTGCCACAGCACACAGGAGAAACCCACTCCACCTGAGAAAGAGCCGGACAGAGACAGGGTTACGGTGTTAAGTTTACTGGATGTAAACTTCATTGATAATCATTGATAAATTGTGTATCATTGATAAAAAGCAAACAAGAGACAAGATTTTCCTCACCAGTTTCCTACAAACCGTGGGTCACTCTGGTCAATATTGACAATGGTACCGGGGTCGACATAGAATCCGATCAGAATCCCACCCAGCAGGTACCCAGCGGCTGGTCCAAGAGCTCCCATTACGTACATGATAGCTAAACACACACAAAAAGAGAATAGTGGGCTTTCTTTAAGCGGTCACATGCTACTGTAGGTATCTTTTCACATCAGTGAGAAACAGTTACAGACTTTCCATGGCAGAATTCAAGTCAGAGAGCAAAAAATAACTTGTTAACCAACAGGCTAAAAACGAAATATTTAAGTATATAAATAATACTACACAGTCTGTAAACAATTTCTTGCAGATTATAATGTATTAAATTTAAGTCACCTGAAGTATTCATTATTTCCAGGCCAAAACACATCTTATCTGCGAAGCCAAGAATGATATCTCAGGAATTTGGATAGGTGGCCCTTACAGAAATGGGTAGATAGATACATAGACAAACTGGTTCCCTTTAAGTCCAATAGTTCAGTCTCTCTTCAGGGTACAAATAATTTCATAATTGGCTTGTTTACCCATAAAAAGACCATGGGTACTAATAAATCATAAAAAAATAAGTCATTTGGTTTTCTATCAATGGGGTGGCACAGAGGGGACCAAGAAACAGTCAGGGGGACCAGGGAAAACAGAAAAAAAATATTGGATATATAAGGGGATTTTACAGTACTAAATATTTACCATGGTGTAACCACTAGATAGTAGTATAGGCCTATATATAAATATATAAACATGGCTAGTAGCTGTGAACATTGTTTTCAGACATAATAATTTTCTTATATTAGGTTTTGCATTTGGATATATATTTAGACATTATTAAAGACTACTTTTTGACAATGTTGAGATTTTATTTGTTCAAAGGAACACGCCGGCTTTTTGGGACTTTAGCTTATTCACCGTATCCCCCAGAGTTAGATAAGTCCATACATACTATTTTTGGACGCACACACCGCTAGCCTAGCTTAGCACAAAGACTGGAGGCAAACACTCCATCTAGCCTACTGCTCAATAAGTGACAAAATAACAGCAACATTTTCCTATATATATATATATATATATATATATATATGTTGTGATGTGTATAGTTACATCGCTGCACCCATGGTACGGCAGCAAAGTTCCTGGATTATTACGCAGGAATGAGAGTATAGTCCCTAGCCATATCAGTCTAGAAAATTGCAACTTTTCATTTTCCGTCGGTCTTAGTACACGATGTAACTATACACATCACAACATGTAAATAGGAAAATGTTGGCGTTATTTTGTCATTTATTGAGCAGTAGGCTAGATGGAGCCGTTTACCTCCAGTCTTTGTGCTAAGCTAGGCTAGCGGTGGGTGCGTCAGACAGAGTTATGGCACGCACAGAGATAAAAATGGTATGTATGGACTTATCTAACTCTGGGGGATACGGTGAATAAGCTAAAGTCCCAAAAAGCCGGCATGTTCCTTTAATTTGAAGTGTCAGTTTTTGCCTTATTGATAGTCAAATCTAGACACAGATAAAGCATTTTGTTACTCATACTACCTACATATAATAGCTTGATCAGTCAAACAAAGAGTATCAAAGTAATCAAAGAACATTGACATGGCTTTATTTAAAAAGTTTGTATATCATAAACAGAGGTCAGTGGGGTCTCCCCCTGTTTGAAAAACTCTGCATGCATCGCAAAAAAATCAGATTCAGACAAATTCAGATTCAAGTAGCTTTATTGGCATGGTAAAACAACTTTACATTGCCAAAGCATTGACAGGGCTCTGATCCAATTGTGTTGAGCATTGTCAAATTTACAGGCAACAATGGGCAGCGAATTAGGTAGTGATTGACACTGCTCTAATGCAATGGCATTGGGCATTGTCAGATGAACAGTCAGATAACCTGTTCTTGACAAACGCCAGTTTAGAAAATGAGTGCTCCAAAACCAGTGTAGTGTGAGTTTACAACTGAAACTGACATAGGGACGGGTGATGTAACAATCCGTCATGCGCTCGTCAGTTGCCTGTTATTTTAAAACCTCCGTCCAGTAACACTAGTAATTACTAGTATTGTAGAAACAGATTAATCAAAAATATTAGCAAAAAACGCTGAACAGAGGCCCCCTGATCCTGTGGGCCCCAAGGCCTAGCAGCCTATAATACAGCTGGCCCTGGACCCAGCTACCCATGAGCACACAGATTACACTCCAACAAAGTCACACACTGACTCACCCAGGTACAGGGAAGCGTTCTCCTTCTTCACATTGTCATCCAGGTAAGTTGGTCCAAGTGTGTATATGGGTGTCGATCCCATTCCCACGAGGATCTGAGCACAGATAAACAGCGCCACGTACAGGGCGTGCTCACTCTCCTCCCGGTCCCGCTGGCACCTGGACAGTGCCGGCCTCTCCTGCCCACTGCCATTACCGCTGGCACAGAGCCCCTCACCCCCCACTGTGCTGTTCAGCTCCTCCAGCTGATAGGGCGGAGAGATGAAGTGAGGTAGGGAGAAGAGGGCGGCACCCACCGCAATTAACACACCTCCTACGGCCAGCCAGCGTGGCCTCTGACTGCGTCCACCGAAGTAGCTGATGAAAACCACAACGAGGAGACTACCAATGTCAAAACAGCTGACCAGCAGACCCGACTCCGAGCTCCGCAGACTGTACCGCTTTTCTGAAAAACACGGGAAATTCTTAAACGCCAATATTGAATGTGAGATTAGACGAGATGAGACAACATGAGACCTTAAAGGCACACTATGTAGTGTTTTACCACTAGAGGTCGCCTATTCAAAACAAAGGCGCAGCTTGATGATGCCAAATTCTGGTTGAGCACGGAATCTTGGGAGTTGTCGTCTTCACATCACAACCAGTGGAAAAGAATCAGGATGGGACTCGGGCAGAAATCATGTTCATGGATGAGATTATTAATGTTACTGTAGTATGAAGCAGAGCAGGGCCGAGTGCTGTGGGAGATGAACGAGGTCACTGGAGCGATTGCTAATAAGAGACGAGTGCGACACACGGCTCGACAGCAGCGGAACTTTTATTATGCCAGAGTCGCCGCTTACACTTTTTCCGGTCAAGCGTATGTGGGGTAATGCAGCGCTGTTGTATCATATTAGATACATTTGAGTGTGTTGAAAATGATGTTAGAACATTACTCTGTGCGTTAAGACACTTGTTGCACACTGCAGTAAGCTAGATCAATATTAGAATATTATATTAATAAATGCTGGATGGCTTGTGTTGCTAAATAGCATGCAATTAATTTTAAAACATTGTATGACGGAGACACTGTATTACTGTGCAATAATTCATTTCTGTCTATAAATGCCTCCAAACAGTTGTTCCCTTGCCTAATAAAGTATATAATAATAATATAATGGACCCTTTTCACAGACTGTGATGACGTGTTTTAACGGTCATCAATAAGTTGATCAGTTTTTTGTATTTTCATTTTTTTTTTTTAAATGCATGTACTTATGACACTAAAACGTTGTATTATATTATTTTTGCATCAAATTACAAAAAACAAGTTCCCGCTGCTGTGAGGGTGTTTCTAATACAGCGTCTATGGGAGTGACGGTAAAATGAACATCTTTCTCTCTTTTGACTGCCGTTATTAATCTCACTCTATTTTTCCCCTCTTTTTGAAATCACTATTGTGGAGTTTTCTCTTTTGCTATTTGAGCAAATAAGGACACAAAAATATATTTAATGTATTCTCTCATTCACCGCTATAAAAGTTAACCCAACTATGACGACTTCAGCTTCTGAGAAACCTGGAAATGAGAAAAGGGTCTATATAATAATATATTAAAGCATCTTTGGTGTTTCCATGGTTTCTACAAAATAAAACCGGAAATCGAGGGTAAGGGGTATGGTGTCATTGATAGGCGATGCACGGACATGGTCCGTGTCCTGGTAAAAAAAAGGCTTATTTCTCTGGATTTAAACACTCTTGGAAACATTTGGGATAATGTAAGTACACAATTCAACAAAATGTATAACATTGTTCTAGTAGTTTTTGGATATCTTAATCCAAATATCTTACATATTGTGCCTTTAATTGAAGAGCTGAGGAGAGGAATGGAGAGGAGAGGAGAGAATGGTGTCAGGTATGTTACCTATGGTGGTGATGACGCTGCTGAGATATCCGGACACCATCAGAGACTGAATAAAGGTGAGGTAACACATGCAGAACAGGAAGCAGCGAGAGTCTGACAGGATCCCGTCCACATAGCGCCTCACCGGCACCCGCGACAGGCGGAACGTCAAGAGCGCAGCTACGCCGCGACCCTCCGGCTCACGACACTCTGTCCTGACGGGGGAGCCGCACCGGGGCGAGCTGTGCGGGGCAGAGAGCAGAGTCTGATCCGCGTCCTGACTACCGCTGAGCACGGGGAGGCTCTTAGATTTCAAACCCTGAGTAGGTTCCTCACACAAGTGCGGAAACGGTTTCACGGGTGCGAGGCCCCCTTCCTCGGCCTCCCCAACTCCACTGGATGCCATCCTGACGGGCAGCGTGAGCTCAGCGCGTCTAGTACACACACTGACACACGAACATTACAGACTGTCAGATAAACCAGCCGCGGCTTATCATTGACAAATCCTATTCTTTCTGTACGAAAATGCTGTCCTAGAATACTAAAAGCTTCAGAAATCGGTCCACACCCGCTCTCCGACCCCTTTATCAGCGCGAAAGAGACGCAGGCATTCTGCGCTGGCTCATTCCAACAGAACAAAACACCTTAACAGATGCTTGTAAACAGATATGCGTTATCACGACTATATATAAATGCGCTCTTTGTTCGTTTACAGCAACATTTTCGATTCAATTCGGCGCATATTCACCAAAAAAGCACAGTGAATCGACGAGCCGGCGAGGGCTCACGCGCCTCTGCGCGGATACTGCAGCGGCGCGGCGCGCGCGCTCGGCCGCATCACACACGCGCATTCTGCCCCGTTATCTGCGCTAGATTATTAACCCTGTTTAAATCCATCGGCGCCATTAAACGGTAATCGATCGCCTCCCTCTGCACACGGCTCGGACACACCATCAGATATTCGCCGTGTGATCAAAATATCCTTGTCCTTGGACAGAGGGGGAAGCACGGACTGTCCGTTCTTCACTGTATCTTTGTAAGCACAGCAGTATCTCCTCCAAGCGCATTTGGTCTGTACCGCAGCGAGTTGCAAGCAAATAAAGGTTTACTTCCGGTTCACGATTCCTCAGTCAAAAAAAATAAAAACAAAATGAGGGTGCACTGGCTGCAACACCCACTCCGTATATTAACTCATTAAATGCAGTGAGTGCAAATACTGTTTTCCTCATAATCCAAGGAAAAGTTATTAAACATTTTGTAATTAATTTAATTAAAATTATTTTAAATTTGGAGTTTGTAATAAACAATCGCAGTGAACGCTGTTTAACTGGCTGTCTATATGAAACAATGCCCTCTACTGACAAATAAATAAGGAATAATATAAGAAATAAAAAAGCCAGACAAAACATAATTTATTTTAATGTTTTTTAAAGATATTAGAACATTTTTGATTGACAGTGGTCTAGCAAACAGAATTTATTAATGAGATGCTTCAGCCATTAAACATTAAAAATCCATTAAAACACACACACACACACACACACGGGTGTTTATAGTCATGTACATTACCATAATAATCCAGTTAGTTATTAGCCTAATAAAAGCTGCTTTATTTTACATTTACATATTATTGGAAAAATGTGTCTGCTAAATAAATGTAAATAGCCTGCCATTGGGGCATGTTGTCACAAAAAGTTCAACTACTTTTGTGACTTTTTTCCCCCAGCAAATTAAAAGTAGATTTGTGCCTAAATAGAAAAAAGACCTTAAAAAATAAACCTTCACTCAGAGGGAAAAAAGTGACATCTAGACCCAGCCTCCTCTAATGTGTTTCCAGAATTAAGAAATATTGATCAAAATCAAAATAAATCCATCTCAGGAACTTTTTATTAGACACACACACACAAAAAAGAAAAAGAAAGAAAAAAAAAAAAAAAAAATCACAAATTGCTCTTCCACCACTTTTCATTTGAGCCTTCAGCTGTAAGGAGAAACAAAATGAACATTAAGACAGACAATAACTGTACACTTAAAAAAAACATTGTGTTCATACACCATCACATGCAAACACAGATATGCACAAGCAAACACCTGTGCACACACACACATACCAAGGCAGATCTTTCCTTCCTTGTGGAGTTTCTTTAAATGGTGCGACAAGTTAAACTCTGCTGCTCTGTGCAGGTGTTCAGGGGTCTCCTGACATGCAGACAACATGAAAAAAAACCCCCACAAGAAACTCATGTCATGTACACAATTAGAAAACAATAACATTACATTTTCTATAAAGCAGTGACCGCTTAAAGAAACACTCCACTTTTTTTGAAAATAGGCTCATTTTCCAACTCCCCTAGAGTTAAACAGTTGAGTTTTACCGTTTTTGAATCCATTCAGCCGATCTCCGGATCTGGTGGAAGCACTTTTAGCATAGCTTAGCATAGATCACTGAATCTAATTAGACCGTTAGCATCTCGCTCAAAAATGACCAAAGAGTTTCTATATTTTTCCTATTTAAAACTTGACTCTTCTGTAGTTACACTGTGTACTAAGACCTACAGAAAATGAAAAGTTGTGATTTTCTAGACCGATATGGCTAGGAATTATACTCTCATTCCTGCGTAATAATCAAGGACCTTTGAATGGGTGCAGCAGGTGCAATGATATTACGCAGCGCCTGAAAATAGTCCCGAGCTAGGTAACTTCCAACTTGACCGGCACTAAAGCTGAATCCAAAATTGCCCACTATATAACATTTACAGCCATTTGTAGTGGTGTCCAAAACCATAGTGGACGTTATTGAGTGCACCCACATTGCACCGCAATAACCAGTGTATAGCCTATGTACAAACAGCGCCTGTCCGATTTCACTCACTCGTTTTTAATCACTCCTTCAAGTGAACTGTATTAGTGGACTAACGTAGGAAATAGTGAATGAGGGTTTAGGGGGCAATTTCGGATTCAGCCTAAGTTTGTGTAGTTGCAGAGTTGCAGCCGACAAATTAGGTAGTGGATTTACCTGTGTGATTAGCCATGGTTCTGTGTGTTGTAAAGGTTTGAATCTTCTCTCCTCCTCCCTTCTGCCCCAGTCTGTTCAGCCACACTTTCTTGCCTTTCACGTTCCGAAAGCTCATCTTCAGTGTATTCTGGTTCAAATAGATACGGTTCAGGATCTGCACCAAAGTAAATATCTTCTGAATCGTCTCTCACAAACATCTCAATGGTTACAAGGCACGCTCCTTGTGCAAGCAGGTTGTCACGTTGGTTATGTTGACGGAAGTTAGCCTATTTTCAGGCGCTGCGTAATATCATTGCACCTGCTGCACCCATGGTACGGCAGCAAAGTTCCTTTATTATTACGCAGGAATAAGAGTATAGTTCCTAGCCATATCGGACTAGAAAATCACAACTTTTAATTTTCCGTCGGTCTTAGTACACAATGTAACTACAGAAGAGTCAAGTTTTAAATAGGAATAATATCAAAACTCTTTGGTCATTTTTGAGCGAGATGCTAACGGTCTAATCAGAATCAATGAATTATGCTAAGCTATGCTAAAAGTGCTACCGCCAGACCTGAAGATTGGCTGAATGGATTCGAAAACGGTAAAAACTCAGCTGTTTAACTCTAGGGAGAGTTGGAAAATTAGCCTGTTTTCAAAAAAAGTGTAGTGTTCCTTTAAAGAGAACCAACAAATGTAAAGTTAACTTCACACACAGTGGGGTCCAAATGTTTTAGTTTTTTTTGCATTTTTTTTGCATTTTGCATTTTTAGGATACAAATGTAATGTTTTTATTACAATTTGTATTATCTGCCTAGAAAATAGGGGAAAAGTTGAAATGAAAAATAAGTCTGACTTTCAGAATGTCATCTAAGAATTCCGTTAGTCCCTTGCCTGTACAAAGGAGTTCACAAAGTCACACATTTGCCATATGATTATCACCTAGAAGTAAATTAAAATATTTTTTCTTAGTTTTTATTTGTTTTAAAAGTTTTAATGTCTCAGATTTTGGCCCCCACTTTACATGTCATTTTATTTTCTCTCCTTGTGGATTGAGGGTTTGATGCTGTCAAAATGTATTAAATACTAAAATGCTCTTGATGGTTGTGGTTTGCTACTGCTGTGATGTCATATGAGTGACAGGTTGCCCCGCCCTCACGCCAGTAAACACATCATCAGAGAAGAGAAGACATGTCACTGCAAGAGGGGCGGGAAGTTATTTTAGCTAAAGATTTTGAGGGAATATGGATTAAAACAAATAATGAGGTGCATGTATAAATCATTAATTGTCCATTTTGATTTCATGATGACTTTAAAGAGTTAAGATCATTCAGAAAAGAGTTGAACCTTGTACACCACTTTAACCAGTTCGCTGGAGGTAAATGCAGTTCCACGATTTTCCTGCAAAACGTTTAGGATCTGCTGTTCTCTTGCGTTCCGGTGAGTTATATAATCACAGATCTTAGAACCTGCGTTGTGGACCACTGGCCCATGACCTGACACACCAAAATAACAAACACAAGCATTTCATAGTGTCACCGAAAATTTCATGTAGAAAGCACTCAGGGGAAAAAAAAGACTGTAAAAACACGCACACAGACTCACCTGGATATATGAGGTCGGCCTTCACACTGAGAAGCTTCTGCAGTGACTTCATGTAATCATGGAGGTCCTCAAACACAGCCGTGCCCTCTCCCAAAATACAGTCACCTGAAAACACAGCCTGCTCCTCTTCCAGGAATAATGCCATATGATCATCTGTGTGTCCAGGGGTAAACAGCACCCTATATGCAGCACAAACAATATAAAAACTTGTTCAAAAGAAACAACTAATTAATATTTTTGCATTTAGAAATGTACACACTAATTTGCCCAGTGTATTTATATAAAAATTCAGAATGTGAGCAAATTTAAAAAAAAAGAAAAGATTTTATTCTACACTACTATTCAAAAGTTTGGGTATCAGTAAGACATTTTTAATCAATACTTTTATTCAGCAAGGATACATTAAATTGATCATAAATGACAGTAAATACATTTATAATGTTACAAAAGGTTTCTATTTCAAATAAAAGCTGTTATTTTGAACTTCCTCGGTTTCCACAGAAATGTTTCATTTTATTTTTTTGTTTTTTATGTATTGTATGTAGCCTATAGGGTTTGTTTTTGGTGTATATTATTTTTGGGGTTTATGTTGTAATTAATTTGATTCAGTCATATACATTTATATATTTGTTATTGTAATCTTTCTTTAATTTTATAGTATTTTTTTCCCCTTTGTTGTTTAGATAGAGGCTTTAAACAAGCCCTTTATATTTGTGTAAATAAACTAAAACTAAAAAACACCACATCATCATATTAGAATGATTTCTGAAGGATCATGTGACAAAGATGACTGGAGTAATGATGCGGAAAATTCAGGTTTGCAATCAGAGGAATCAATTACATTTTAAAATATATTAAAATAGTTTTTTTTTTAAATATAATAATATTTCATAGTATTAATGTTTTGATTTAAAAAAAAAAAAAAAAAAAACCTAAAGAGCTTTGAAAGCTAAAGAGACTTCTATCACAACTTCTTTCAAACTTTTCCCAATCCAACCGACCTCAAACTTTTGAAAGGCAGTGTATAAATATAAGCATGTCAACGTGACCAAAGACTATCAAGTACAGAATCGGTGTGTGTGTGTGTGTGTGTTTACCGTAATGTTGCGCCTTCAGTCTTTATCACCTCACCATCACTGAGATATTCATATTTTTTCTTCTCGTCTCCGATTGCTTCTTCCTGTGGAGGACACCGAGGGAGTTTACTGACCTTCAGCTCTGCTTCTACATAAAATACATGCAGCTATATTAGTGAGGATTTCTCATAGATTCAATAGTTTTTATACCAAGATAATGATATTTACATTTACATTATTTAAACATGATTTGGCTGAGAGCTTTTCAATAATGAGGAGTAGGGGTAAGCGGGGCACAACCTAACACGGGGTTAGTTGTAACACACAGGATTTAAAACTTTCCACACATGCCACCACGACGGAACTTATGTGAATTTACTAGTTACCAAATCAACACTATAGTAAAAATATGCACCAAAATAAAAAAATATTTGGAAGATATCACTGAACATTTATTTAACCATACCAAAAGTAAATTTCCTACTTAAAATAATTATTGATCTCTGTTTTTAGTGTTTATTTAAAATGAGACAAATCTGATATTGTTTTTAACTTATATCTGTTATTTAACAGTTGAGATCGTCCTTTAATGCTGATCTTACCAGGAAAAGACACGAGCCGGGATTAAATCCCAGTTGTGCAGGTGGGGCATGTTGTCACACTGCATTACAATGCTATTCTATTCTATACTTTTATGAATTCTATTGAGAAGCCAGGAGAAAAAGGTGAATAAGGACTGAAAGTCAATGTTCAGAAATGATTAATTATTATGTTTTTAGCCATGCTGTATAGCTGTGTTTTGTGGTATGTTTGTTGTCAAACTAAAAATGTGTTTATTTTTAATTATTAAAAAATGCCATTATTGCCATTGTTCGTCTTGAATATTTGTTTTTGATTGTATCAGATAACATTTTACATTTGGTCATGTTACAGTGTACCTCAGCTATGGGGCATGTTGTCACATCTCAGTTCCATTCTTTCGGGTTAAATTAAGAAAAAAGTATACACTGTATTAATGAAACAAAACCACATAATTTTACTATACATGTGGGAAATTAATGAGGAAAAAAAAAAATACTCTGAACTCCAAGTGGATGTACACAAACTGATAAAGTCAAAAAGCGTTAGGTTGTGCCCCGCTTTCCCCTACTTAAAATGTTTCACTATATCTGAAATGACATTTGGCACACACGTCTAAACCTGTTCACCTGTGTGAAAGTGTGTGAGTATATCCTGCACTCCTCCAGTGTGGTCATGATGCCAGTGTGTGACTATAATGTGCTGTATTGACGTCTCGTGCTGCTTCAGAGCCTCGCGCAGATTGACAATATACTCCGGTACCGCGCGCTCGCCCGCATCAATTAACACTCGCCTGACAGACAGGGACATTTGATAAACATTCACATACGTGTTACATTCAATAAATAGGTTGTACATGGCAAATACCTTAAGTAAATAAATTCATTTATCTCGTGCACTCATAATTAGGAGACGAGTGTTGTACTTGTACCTTCTGCCCGTCCCGACCAGGTATGTGTTGGTGCCCTGCAGTGTCATGGGCCCCGGGTTACAGCCCAAAACACGCACCACTCTCGATGACAGCTGCTCGATACGAGGAATAACAGCAGACATTTTCTCCAGGACTACTCAGACTTTATATGACCCATGAAAAAGCTCTTGCGACAGATCAGACTGATAGCACAGTAGACAGAAACTTCCTGTTCAAAAAAGTCACTTTACAAAATAAAAGTATCTGAGGCTCAATGATGTTTCTTTTGATTGTATACTTTTAAATGACAATGAATTTATTGGCTTTATATGTCATTAGTCTTTGTGTTCTGCTAATGGGTATTTCTTTAATAATAATAATAAAAAATATTACGTGTATCAGAAAAGCATATTTCTAATATAAAAATATGCTTTTATTGTAATATTTGTTTGGTTGAGTGGTCTATTATACTTTATAATAAGTTGTATATCCCACTATGCTATGCTCTGCTCTGCTATACTATGCTATGAACTCCCGTTTAAGCAGCTGCAAATGTTAAAAAATAATAGGCTATAGCCTACCTATAAATAATAAAAAGTAGTTTGTGATGAACATCAGTACAAAAGTACAACGGAGATGTGTGTATGAACAATTATGTATTAAACATGGTTAGTCACTCTTTGTATTTGTATTGCAAGTTCAGTTTTAATCAAACGAAGCAGCCTATGTCTCCCATCATTCACAGACTGTGTGGTCCATTGTCACGTCATTTAATCGGCACATTCCTTCGAACGTTCGGTGAGTAACCTTGACTGCAGAGACATCAAACACTTTGTAGCGAGTCGGCGAGTGATCGTAAGTACGCTTTTTACACAGGGGTTTGGGGATCTGAATTTTAATTAATATTTCATAACTCTGATAATCTGCTTAAACAGTGGAATGTGATTGACTGGATGCAGTGTACATTGAGATGTTTGATATGTAAATCACTAATGATCAAACTAATAAAAATTGGGTTTGATGGTTTTAAAAAAAATATATAGCCTAATTGTTGATAATTATGCACCCACACACTGGTATTCACCTAAACTTTTTATATTTAATGACACATTATAATCTCTCCATCAACACAAAACTTTTCAGGATATTAAATCAACGCAACAAATTTCGCAGGGCCAAATACTATGACCAGAAACATTTATTCATAAATAGACGTTATCTTGTCGAGAAACTCAACCACTCATTTATTATGAGAAATGTTTATATGGACCTGTCATTCAATCTCTCGTTTTGAGATTCATTCTATTTTATTCACCAACAAATAGCTGATGTGTAACTGAAGTGATACTGTAAGCTGATTGGCCTTCATGTTACCTCTGTGTCTGAACATGACTGATGGTTACAAATGCAAAAACAGCTTTACATTTAACCTTTCTTATGTCTATAAAGGCCACATTTTGGACAGAAGCAAACTACATTAATTTTTCTACTATTCTTATTGGTCGGTTTAATGAGTGGAGCCTGTATTGTTGTCATCCTCTTCTATTTGTGCAGTCAATAAATTACACTTGGACTACCGACATGATAGATAATTGATATATACTTTATATGCATCTGAGTTATGCACATTAGTAGATAAATTGATAAAAACAAAACTTAACTTTTTCAGCTTCATTGTTCATATTGAATACATTTTAAAGAGGATTTCATCCTCCCTTGCCTCTTTTATCATATGTTACCATATATGTTTACTCAACTCATCACTTTTATCTTTACAATTTATCTTTCTTTAACAGTGTTTTACAGATATAGATTGCACAAAGGCAATATTGTTCACTTCTTACGATCATCTTTCACCAAATCCAACATCAACATGACTGTGTCAACCATGCCCACTTATTTTCATGAGAGCGTAGAGCAGTCCTCATCTCCTGAACTATCAGATGAGCTCATCATGGCCCTTGCTGCAGGACGGTGGTGGGCCATAATGGAGGTTTCCGACCCCATATCTGAGGAGCCTGCGTATGGGGACCCTACCTCATGGCAGTGGTGTGGAACAGTGGAGGAAGGGGAAACTTCATGCCCCACATCTCTCGTCTCCAGTGATGCATCTGAGAATGTTCAGTCTCCGCACTCAGGCTTCTCAGATGCAACACTGAAGACAACAAAGCAGTGGAGGCAGAAGATGACACAGGGAGCACCTATGCCTGACAGGTCCACAAAAGGAGCACCAGTGCCCACCAGGTTCCATCAGGGAGCACCTGTGCTTGTTAGTTCTGAGATGGGGAAGCTCATCCCATCCCAGGTCTTCAGTGATGCTTCTGAGAAGGCCATGGACTCAAGCTTCCCAGGTACATCAATTCAGACCAGGGATCAGCGAAGAAAGCAGAGCCAGAAAAAGCCACAAGATCCACCTATGGCTGCCAGGTCCTCACAGGGAACACATGTGCCTGCTGGGTCTCAAAAAAGAGGAAAACTCAGGATCCCTGAACATCTAATTAAGCATTTACAAATGGCCTCTTTAGAACAGGGAGCACCTATACCTGCTGTGTCCCCGCAAGAAACACCTATGCCCCCCAAGTCTACACAGAAAGCACCTGTGCCTGCCACAAAGGTGCTCACATGTTCCCCAAATGGAGCACCCATGTCAGACAAGGTCCCAGATAAGCAAAAACTAAAGCTACTGCAGCAGAAGCAGAAGCATCAAGCTTCTTCTCTTCAGGGAGCACTTGTGCCTAACAGGATCCCAGAGAAGAAAAAGCTTAACCATTCTGAGCCACTAAGTCAGGAGATGCTGCAGCAGAAGCCTCTAGCCTCTTCTCTAGAGCCTTCAGCCCAGGTCCCAGGTAACCTGGAAAAGAGCAAAGGTTAGTCCCTCCTTTCTTTCAATTTTACTTAGATTTAAAAAAATGAAACACTTCAATAATTTAAACTGGGATAAGTAATGTATCATTTTCAATTAATTGAACTATCATATTGAAATAGTAAAAGCAATAAGTATTTAGATTTTCTCAAAGAATCACTCATTAAATCTGGTCAGTATTACATGATTATGTCTGTTTCTTCAACAGGACAATGCAGGCAAAAACTAAAGATCCCTGAGCCGCTGAGACGGGAACTGCTGCAGCAAAAGCCTTATGCCTATTCTCTTCAGGGTGCACCTGTGTCCAACAACATCACAGCGAAGAAAAAGCTTAACATTTCTGAGCCACTAAGGCAGGAGATGCTCCAGCAGAAGCCTCTAGCCTCTTCTCTAAAGCCTTCAGCCCAGGTCCCAGGTAACCTGGAAGAGAGCAATGGTTAGTCCTTCCTTTCTTTCAGTTTTACTTAGATTTAAACACTTTAATCATTTAATCTGAGACGAGTAATGTATCATCTTTAATTCATTGAACTATTATATTGAAATAGTAGAAGCAATAAGTATTTAGATTTTCTCAAAAAATCACATTAAATCTGGTCAGTATTACATGATTATATCTGTTCCTTCAACAGGACAATGCAGGCAAAAACTGAAGATCCCTGAGCTGCTGAGACGGGAGCTGCTGCAGCAGAAGCCGTATGTCCAGAAGCCTCAAACTTCATCTCTTCAGGGAGCACCTGTGCCCAACAACATCCCAGAGAAGAAAAAACTAAAGATCCCTGAGCCGCTGAGACGGGAGCTGCTGCAGCAGAAGCCTTATGCCTATTCTCTTCAGGGAGCACCTGTGCCCAACATCACAGAGAAGCTTAACATTCCTGAGCCACTGAGGCAGGAGATGCTGCAGCAGAAGCCTCTAGCCTCTTCTCTAAAGGGTGCACGTCTCTGTTGCACACAGGGTGCTCAGGGTATCCCTGACAAGATCCATGAGATGAAAACTCTGAAGTTCCCTGAGTTCCTGAAGAAGGAGCAGCTGCAGCAGAAGCCTCAAGCTTCTTCCGTACAGCTAGCACCCATGTCTACCAAGTCCCCACTGGATGCACCATTACCAAACAGTACCCCAATAGGTGCACCTGTGCATGTCAGGACCCCACAGGAAGCAGCAGTGCCGGCCAAGTCAGCAGCTTTGCCCACCCGGAAAATACTAAGAGGGAGACGGAGGCTTGCTGAAAATCTGAGGGACAATTTGCAAAATGCACTAGTGCCTGTCTCTTTCACCCAGGAAGCACCCATGCCCTCAGGATCTCCAGGTGTGTCTGAGCATTCTGGGACCCCAGATCTACCCCGGATCCCAGCTGACCCAGAAGAGAGCATCGGTTAGTCCCTCCTTTCTCTCAATTTTAATTAGATTTAAATAATTTAACACTTTAATAATTTAATCTGGGACGAGTAATGTATCCTTTTCAATTCATTGAACCCTCAAATTGAAATGGTAGACGCAATATGTCTTTAGATTTTTTTAAAGAATCACTCATTAAATCTGGTCAGCATTACATGATTATGTTTGTTCTTTCAACAGGACAATGCAGGCCTCTCTGTTGCACACAGGGTGCTCAGGGTGTCCCTGACAAGATCCCAGAGAGGAAGACTCTGAAGATCCCCGAGTTGCTGAGAAAGGAGCTGCTGCAGCAGAAGCCTCAAGCCTCTTCCATACAGGTAGCAACCATGCCTACCAAGTCCCCATTGGACGCACCTTTACCCAACAGTGCCCCAATGGGTGCACCTGTGCATGTCAGGACCCCACAGGAAGCAGCAGTGCCTGCCAGGTCTTCACAGGCAGCGGCAGTGCCGGCCAAATCAGCAGCTTTGCCCGCCCGGAAAATACTAAAAGGGAGACGGAGGCTTGCTGAGAATCTGAGGGAGAATTTGAAAATTTAATGTATAATAAAAAATACAGTGTAAAAGAAACCTGTGTATTTATTCATTTAAAAGAAAACAATGATCACGATAAGCAACAGGTTAATTAAATATTGGTAACACTTAAAGCCTTTATATATAATGCATTATAAAGGTATTCATTATGTACATTATAATGCATTGTATATTTTCATAAATAATTGTAACCAAAGTTAAAATACATTATAACATTTATTGATTCCTTGGTACGCCTGAAATTGGTTGTTTGTCATGTGTTATATACTTTATTAAGTATTATAACTGAGGTTATAATTATTCATGACACCATACAATGCATTATAAGGTGCATTACAAGGAGTAATTAATGCATTACAAATACTTTTATAATGCATTATATATTGGCTTTAAAAAAAGTGTTACCGAAATATTATTCCATTTGATTGAATTTAAGGGAGTTGCCCTAGTTTTTAAATATAAAGTTTCGTAAACTTTTCCACTAAAGATCAATGGACCAATGTTTTGAATAATTATATACAATCTCAGCTCTTCTTATTTGTATTTGTATTTCTGCAACCAAAACTATGTACACTAAAGCTTAATTGGCGCGCCACCTATTCTGCTCGTCTCCGCCTATCCATCTCGCACACGCTCTCCACTATCGACGGCGCAGCCAAGAAGGGCTACGTGAAGCTTCCTCTGCTCGAGGAAATGGTGGCCGCTTACCTCTGTCCGCCTTCTGCGATAGGCTGGAAGTCCAAAATCGCCCATCCATCCAGGCCCTGTCGTACAACATCAACCCTGGCAAATAGGGCATATGCTTCCGCCGGCCAAGCAGGCTCCACTGTCCACTCGATGGCGGTCCTGCAGGTGTTTCATGCTCCCTTGCATTCTGCCGCTATAATGGCGAGTTCATGAAAAACATGAATGTTCAAAAAATTAGTTTTCTGTCTTTTCCACACCACACGGAAGTCAGCGCCCTGCACAGCGTGCCGCCTTCCGACACTATAAAACCCCTGTACAACCGGGCAGAGGCTTGGAAAGCCATCCCTGGTGTGTCACAGTGGGTTATAAAAACAATTCAACGAGGTTACTCGCTCAAATTTGCTCGCAAACCACCTCGTTTCACAGGCATAATAAACACTTTGGTGGAGAGCAACGTGACTCACATCCTCAAAACCGAAGTGGAGAGCCTATTGATGAAAAAAGCTATTGAGGCGTTGCCTCTAGCACAGCATGAGTCAGGGTTTTACAGCCGCCATTTCCTTGTCCCCAAAAAAGATGGCGGTCTCAGACCCATCTTAGACCTCAGACATCTGAACAAGGCTCTTATCAAACAGCCTTTCAGAATGCTGACATTAAAACAGATAATCACGCAAATTCGCCCGATGGACTGGTTTTTCTCAGTGGACCTGAAAGATGCTTACTTTCATATCCAAATGATCCCCCCCCCCACCTGCACTTTCATGAAGTGCATGGATGCAGCTCTCTCCCCCTTAAGACAAGCGGGAATGTGCATTCTGAATTACCTCGACAACTGGCTCATACTGGCCCAGTCAGAGGAAGAAATAAAATCTCACAAATCTGTGCTACTCAGCCATCTAGAATGCCTGGGTCTCAGAATAAATATAGCCAAGACCTCATTGTTTCTCAGGCAGAGAATCTCCTTCCTGGGAACAGTTTTAGACTCTAAAACTCGTGCCTGTCGAACGAGCACGCTCTGACTACACAGCAGCTTGCACGCTCGTTCAAAATGGGAACTAACAGACCCCTGAAAACTTTTCAGAGAATGCTAGGCCTAATGGCATCAGCTTCTCCAGTACTTCCGCTGGGCCTGATGCGCATGCGCCCCCTGCAGTACTGGCTGAAATCACGGGTTCCTCCCCAAGCATGGCATTCTGGCTAGCTTTGGATCAAAGTGGGCCGCGGCTGTGTCAAAGTCCTGGCCCCATGGTCGAATGAGCTTGGGGACAGTTTCCAGACGGATGGTGGTCACCACGGATGCCTCCAACATGGGTTGGGGCACTCTGTGCGAGGGAGAACCGGCCTTCGGCTCCTGGTCGAGCACAGAGTCACGGTTGCACATAAACTGCCTAGAAATGTGTTCTTAGCACTATCAGTGAAGCTAGAGCTCCGTCTAATATACGTCTCTATGCTCTTAAATGGTCAGTGTTCTCTGACTGGTGCTCAGCCAGAAACCATAGCCCAGTGTCATGCGAGATATCACAGATGCTCATTTTTCTACAAGAGATGTTGGATGCAGGACGAACTCTACACGGCAGCTATCGCCGCTTCTCATGCACCGATAGCTGGCCAATCAGTAGGCAGACATGACATGGTTGTGAAGTTCTTAAAAGGAGCCAGGAGGCTTAACCCTCCTTGCCCTCCTACAGTGCCAACCTAGGACCTTTCACTGGTCCTGCGAGCACTAAAAGAACCTCCCTTCGAACCGTTGCAGACGGCCGAATTAAAACCGCTTTCGCTGAAAACTGCCCTGCTATTAGCACTGGCATCAGTTAAGCGTGTTGGTGACATTCAAGCGCTCTCTGTGAACGCGTCATGTCTAGAATTTGGCCCAGGTGATTCTAAAGTCATCCTCAATCCGAGACATGGCTATGTACCCAAAGTGCTTTCAACACCGTTCAAAGCACAGGTAATCACTCTCTCTGCTCTCCCCCCCTCTGAGGATGAGAGACAGTTACACCTGCTCTGCCCAGTTAGGGCTCTTAGAGCACCCCTCCCCCTTTAGACAGTCGGAGCAGCTCTTTGTAAGTTTTGGTGGCCGCACTAAAGAACTTCCGGTCACCAAACAAAGCCTGACCAGATGGCTAGTGGACGCAATAGCGTTAGCTTAGGACACTATGGGCCTCCAATGCCCCATAGGTGTCAAAGCTCACTCCACTCACTCTATTGGTGACATCTGTAGATCGGTAGGCTGGTCCTCACCGTCTACTTTTACCAGATTCTACAGCCTGGAGGTCCCTGCACTGCAGGTGCAAGTCCTCGCTGTATAAGTATACTGAGACGGCCTCTGTAAGACCGTCCTTTTAATAAGTTGGCATCTGGGGCCTCATATGCTTCAATGCTTACAAAATTTTTTCCTTGTAGTTACTGGCCTTTTTCCAGCCCAGTACGCATAGAAATACATATATTAGATCCCTGAGCCATTGAACAGGTTCCCATTGCGTCTTACGCAGTACGACTGACCGTTCGAAAGGGAACGTAGTTGGTTACTTACGTAACCTCGGTTCCCTGAGATAAGGGAACGAGTACTGCGTAGACGGCCATGCTATGTCGCTAAAACAATGGGTGATCGCCGCTTCAGTCAATATAACCTGACGTTTTAGGGCATTACAGCGTACCTTTAAGGCAGATGCCACGCCCATTTTGGCGGGCTTTGTGCTCACCTTAGCGGGCTTTGTGCCCTGCTTCGTGGGCATTGTGCCCATTGGTTCACTCAGTTACGCTGTTCTGCCATTGGTTTATGCAGTTCCCACTGGCCAGCCAATAGCGTGCGAGATGTCTCTACACTGTTTTGACTGGCCAGTAGTACTGCGTGATTTTACAAAAATGCTTCAGTAATTCGAGAAATAGATTATTTCCCATTGCGTCTTAAGACGCAGTACTCGTTCCCTTATCTCAGGGAACCGAGGTTACGTAAGTAACCGAGTACGTTTTGTGGTGTGTTTGTTGTCAAACTAAAAATGTGTTTATTTTTTATTATTAAAAAATGCCATTATTTTATTTGAAAAAAGTTAATAATTGTATTTTATTGACAAAATATTTGAGTTTGTCTTGAATTATATATATATATATATATATATATATATATATATATATATATATATATATATATATATATATATATATATATATATATATATATATATATATATATATATATACACACACTCGATTATTAGGAACACCTGTTCAATTTCTCATTAATGCAATTATCTAATCAACCAATCACATGGCAGTTGCTTCAATGCATTTAGGGGTGTGGTCCTGGTCAAGACAATCTCCTGAACTCCAAACTGAATGTCAGAATGGGAAAGAAAGGTGATTTAAGCAATTTTGAGCGTGGCATGGTTGTTGGTGCCAGACGGGCCGGTCTGAGTATTTCACAATCTGCTCAGTTACTGGGATTTTCACGCACAACCATTTCTAGAGTTTACAAAGAATGGTGTGAAAAGGGAAAAACATCCAGTATGCGGCAGTCCTGTGGGCGAAAATGCCTTGTTGATGCTAGAGGTCAGAGGAGAATGGGCCGACTGATTCAAGCTGATAGAAGAGCAACTTTGACTGAAATAACCACTAGTTACAACCGAGGTATGCAGCAAAGCATTTGTGAAGCCACAACACGCACAACCTTGAGGCGGATGGGCTACAACAGCAGAAGACCCCACCGGGTACCACTCATCTCCACTACAAATAGGAAAAAGAGGCTACAATTTGCACGAGCTCAACAAAATTGGACAGTTGAAGACTGGAAAAATGTTGCCTGGTCTGATGAGTCTCGATTTCTGTTGAGACATTCAGATGGTAGAGTCAGAATTTGGCGTAAACAGAATGAGAACATGGATCCATCATGCCTTGTTACCACTGTGCAGGCTGGTGGTGGTGGTGTAATGGTGTGGGGGATGTTTTCTTGGCACACTTTAGGCCCCTTAGTGCCAATTGGGCATCGTTTAAATGCCACAGCCTACCTGAGCATTGTTTCTGACCATGTCCATCCCTTTATGACCACCATGTACCCATCCTCTGATGGCTACTTCCAGCAGGATAATGCACCATGTCACAAAGCTCAAATCATTTCAAATTGGTTTCTTGAACATGACAATGAGTTCACTGTACTAAAATGGCCCCCACAGTCACCAGATCTCAACCGAATAGAGCATCTTTGGGATGTGGTGGAACGGGAGCTTCGTGCCCTGGATGTGCATCCCACAAATCTCCATCAACTGCAAGATGCTATCCTATCAATATGGGCCAACATTTCTAAAGAATGCTTTCAGCACCTTGTTGAATTAATGCCACGTAGAATTAAGGCAGTTCTGAAGGCGAAAGGGGGTCAAACACAGTATTAGTATGGTGTTCCTAATAATCCTTTAGGTGAGTGTACATATATATACTAACTAAAAATTTGTTTATTTTTTATTATTAAAAAATGCCATTATTTTATTTGAAAAAAGTTAATAATTGTATTTTATTGACAAAATATTTGAGTTTGTCTTGAATTTTATATATATATATATATATATATATATATATATATATATATATATATATATATATATATATATATATATATATATATATATATCCTGCACTTCTCCAGTGTGGTCATGATGCCAGTGTGTGACTATAATGTGCTGTATGAACATCTCGTGCTGCTTCAGAGCCACGAGCAGATTCACAATCGGGACACTAAATTTTCAAATAAATATCCAAATAAATTTAATTACTAAACTAAATTAACTATATCAACTACATTACTTGAATATATATGAAAATTGAAATGACATCCCCGTTTTCTCCAGAGCGGCTGTACAGCCGAATCAAATTCGGTTGCATTATTTTCCTGTCTAACACTGTGAAGCTGCTTTGAAACAATCTGCATTGTAAAAAGCGCTATATAAATAAAGTTGACTTGACTTGACTTGACAATATACTCCGGTCAATATACTTGACGCTCGCCCGCATTAATTAACACTGGCCTGACAGACAGGGACATTTAATAAACATTCACATACGAGTTACGTTCAATAAATAGGTTGTACATGGAAAATACCTTAAGTAAATAAATTCATTTATCTCGTGCACACATAATTAGGAGACGAGTGTTGTACTTGTACCTTCTGCCCGTCCCGACCAGGTATGTGTTGGTGCCCTGCAGAGTCATGGGCCCCGGGTTACAGCCCAAAACACGCACCACTCTCGATGACAGCTGCTCGATACGAGGAATAACAGCAGACATTTTCTCCAGGACTACTCAGACTTTATATGACCCATGAAAAAGCTCTTGCGACAGATCAGACTGATAGCACAGTAGACAGAAACTTCCTGTTCAAAAAAGTCACTTTACAAAATAAAAGTATCTGAGGCTCAATGATGTTTCTTTTGATTTTATACTTTTAAATTACAATGAATTTATTGACTTTATATGTCATTAGTCTTTGTGTTCTGCTAATGGGTATTTCTTTAATAATAATAAAAAACATTACATGTATCAGAAAAGCATATTTCTAATATAAAAATATGCTTTTATTGTAATATTTGTTTGGTTGAGTGGTCTATTATACTTTATAATAAGTTGTATATCCCACTATGCTATGCTATACTATGCTATGAACTCCCGTTTAAGCAGCTGCAAATGTTAAAAAATAATAGGCTATAGCCTACCTATAAATAATAAAAAGTAGTTTGTGATGAACATCAGTACAAAAGTACAACGGAGATGTGTGTATGAACAATTATGTATTAAACATGGTTAGTCACTCTTTGTATTTGTATTGCAAGTTCAGTTTTAATCAAACGAAGCAGCCTATGTCTCCCATCATTCACAGACTGTGTGGTCCATTGTCACGTCATTTAATCGGCACATTCCTTCGAACGTTCGGTGAGTAACCTTGACTGCAGAGACATCAAACACTTTGTAGCGAGTCGGCGAGTGATCGTAAGTACGCTTTTTACACAGGGGTTTGGGGATCTGAATTTTAATTAATATTTCATAACTCTGATAATCTGCTTAAACAGTGGAATGTGATTGACTGGATGCAGTGTACATTGAGATGTTTGATATGTAAATCACTAATGATCAAACTAATAAAAATTGGGTTTGATGGTTTTAAAAAAAATATATAGCCTAATTGTTGATAATTATGCACCCACACACTGGTATTCACCTAAACTTTTTATATTTAATGACACATTATAATCTCTCCATCAACACAAAACTTTTCAGGATATTAAATCAACGCAACAAATTTCGCAGGGCCAAATACTATGACCAGAAACATTTATTCATAAATAGACGTTATGTTGAGAAACTCCATCAACCATTCCTTTATTATGAGAAATGTTTATATGGACCTGTCATTCGATCTCTCGTTTTGAGATTCATTATATTTTATTCACCAACAAATAGCTGATGTGTAACTGAAGTGATACTGTAAGCTGATTGGCCTTAATGTTACCTCTGTGTCTGAACATGACTGATGGTTACAAATGCAAAAGAAGCTTTTTTAATTTAGCCTTTCTTATTTCTATAAAGGCCACTTTTTGGACAGAAGCAAACAACATTTATTTACATCTATTCTTATTGGTCAGTTTAATGAGTGGAGCCTGTATTGTTGTCATCCTCTTCTATTTGTGCAGTCAATAAATTACACTTGGACTACCGACATGATAGATAATTGATATATACTTTATATGCATCTGAGTTATGCACATTAGTAGATAAATTGATAAAAACAAAACCTAACTTTTTCAGCTTCATTGTTCATTTTGAATACATTTTAAAGAGGCTTTCATCCTCCCTTGCCTCTTTTATTATATGTTACCATATATGTTTACTCAACTCATCACTTCAATTTATCTTTCTTTAACAGTGTTTTACAGATATAGATTGCACAAAGGCAGTATTGTTCACTTCTTACGATCATCTTTCACCAAATCCAACATGACTGTGTCAACCATGCCCACTTATTTTCCTGAGAGCGTAGAGCAGTCCTCATCTCCTGAACTATCAGATGAGCTCATCATGGCCCTTGCTGCAGGACGGTGGTGGGCCATAATGGAGGTTTCCAACCCCATATCTGAGGAGCCTGCGTATGGGGACCCTACTTCATGGCAGTGGTGTGGAACAGTGGAGGAAGGGGAAACTTCATGCCCCACATCTCTCGTCTTCAGTGATGCATCTGAGAATGTTCAGTCTCCGCACTCAGGCTTCTCAGATGCAACACTGAAGACAACGAAGCGGTGGAGGCAGAAGATGACACAGGGAGCACCTATGCCTGACAGGTCCACAAAAGGAGCACCAGTGCCCACCAGGTTCCATCAGGGAGCACCTGTGCTTGTTAGTTCTGAGATGGGGAAACTCACCCCACCCCAGGTCTTCAGTGATGCTTCTGAGAAGGCCATGGACTCAAGCTTCCCAGGTACATCAATTCAGACCAGGGATCAGCAAGGAAAGCAGAGCCAGAAAAAGCCACCTATGGCTGCCAGGTCCTCACTGGGAACACCTACGCCTGCTGGGTCTCAAAAAAGAGGAAAACTCAGGATCCCTGAACATCTAATTAAGCATTTGCAAATGGCCTCTTTAGAACAGGGAGCACCTATACCTGCTGTGTCCCCGCAAGAAACACCTATGCCCCCCAAGTCTACACAGAGAGCACCTGTGCCTGCCACAAAGGTGCTCACATGTTCCCCAAATGGAGCACCCATGTCAGACAAGGTCCCAGATAAGCAAAAACTAAAGCTACTGCAGCAGAAGCAGAAGCATCAAACTTCTTCTATTCAGGGAGCACTTGTGCCTAACAAGATCCCAGAGAAGAAAAAGCTTAACCATTCTGAGCCACTAATTCAGGAGATGCTGCAGCAGAAGCATCTAGCCTCTTCTCTAGAGCCTTCAGCCCAGGTCCCAAGTAACCTGGAAGAGAGCAAAGGTTAGTCCCTCCTTTCTTTCAATTTTTACTTAGATTTAAACAATTAAACACTTCAATAATTTAATCTGGGATAAGTAATGTATCATTTTCAATTCATTGAACTATTATATTGAAATAGTAGAAGCAATAATTATTTAGATTTTCTCAAAGAATCACTCATTAAATCGGGTCAGTATTACATAATTATGTCTGTTCCTTCAACAGGACAATGCAGGCAAAAATTAAAGATCCCTGAGCCGCTGAGACGGGAGCTGCTGCAGCAGAAGCCTTATGCCTATTCTCTTCAGGGAGCACCTGTGCCCAACAACATCACAGCGAAGAAAAAGCTTAACATTTCTGAGCCACTAAGGCAGGGGATGCTACAACAGCAGAAGCCTCTAGCCTCTTCTCTAAAGCCTTCAGCCCAGGTCCCAGGAAACCTGGAAGAGAGCAATGGTTAGTCCTTCCCTTTTTTCAATTTTACTTAGATTTAAACACTTTAATCATTTAATCTGGGACGAGTAATGTATCATCTTTAATTCACTGAACTATCATATTGAAATAGTAGAAGCAATAAGTATTTAGATTTTCTCAACGAATCACTCATTAAATCTGGTCAGTATTACATGATTATGTCTTTTTCTTCAACAGGACAATGCAGGCAAAAACTAAAGATCCCTGAGCCGCTAAGACGGGAGCTGCTGCAGCAGAAGCCGTATGTCCAGAAGCCTCAAACTTCATCTCTTCAGGGAGCACCTGTGCCTAACAACATCCCAGAGAAGAAAAAACGTAACATCCCTGAGCCACTGAGGCAGGAGATGCTGCAGCAGAAGCCTCAAACTTCATGTCTTCAGGTAGCACCTGTGCCTAACAAGATCTTAAAGAGGCAACAACTAAAGATCCCTGAGCCGCTGAGACAGGAGCTGCTGCAGAAGAAGCCTTATGCCTATTCTCTTCAGGGAGCACCTGTGCCCAACAACATCCCAGAGAAGAAAAAGCTTAACATTCCTGAGCCACTGAGACAGGAGATGCTGCAGCAGAAGCCTCTAGCCTCTTCTCTAAAGGGTGCACGTCTCTGTTGCACACAGGGTGCTCAGGGTGCCCCTGACAAGATCCCAGAGATGAAAACTCTGAAGTTCCCTGAGTTCCTGAAGAAGGAGCAGCTGCAGCAGAAGCCTCAAGCTTCTTCCGTACAGGTAGCACCCATGTCTCCCAAGTCCCCACTGGATGCACCATTACCAAACAGTACCCCAATGGGTGCACCTGTGCATGTCAGGACCCCACAGGAAGCAGCAGTGCCGGCCAAGTCAGCAGCTTTGCCCACCTGGAAAATACTAAGAGGGAGACGGAGGCTTGCTGAGAATCTGAGGGACAATTTGCAAAATGCACCAGTGCCTGTCTCTTTCACCCACGGAGCACCCATGCCCTCCAGGATCTCAAAAAGTGTGTCTGAGCATTCTGAGACCCCAGATCTACCCCGGATCCCAGCTGACCCAGAAGAAAGCATTGGTTAGTCCCTCCTTTCTCTCAATTTTACTTAGATTTAAACAATTAAACACTTTAATAAATTTAATCTGGGATGAGTAATGTATCCTTTTCAATTCATTCAACCCTCAAATTTAAATGGTAGACGTAATATGTCTTTAGATTTTCTCAAAGAATCATTCATTAAATCTGGTCAGCATTACATGATTATGTTTGTTCTTTCAACAGGACAATGCAGGCAAAAACCAAAAATCCTTGAGCCACTGAGGCTGGAGCTGCTGCAGCGGAAGCCATATTCTCTTCATGGAGCACCTGTGTCCAGCAACATCCCAGAGAAGAAAAAACCTAACATCCCTGAGCCACTGAGGCAGGAGATGCTGCAGCAGAAGCCTCTAGCCTCTTCTCTAAAGGGTGCACCTCTCTGTTGCACACAGGGTGCTCAGGGTGTCCCTGACAAGATCCCAGAGAGGAAGACTCTGAAGATCCCTGAGTTGCTGAGAAAGGAGCTGCTGCAGCTGAAGCCTCAAGACTCTTCCATACAGGTAGCACCTATGCCTACCAAGTCCCCAATGGACGCACCTTTACCCAACAGTGCCCCAATGGGTGCACCTGTGCATGTCAGGACCCCACTGGAAGCAGCAGTGCCTGCCAGGTCTTCACAGGCAGCGGCAGTGCCGGCCGAGTCAGCAGCTTTGCCCGCCCGGAAAATACTAAAAGGGAGATGGAGGCTTGCTGAGAATCTGAGGGAGAATTTGAAAATTGAATGTATAATAAAAAATACAGTGTAAAAAAAACCTGTGTATTTATTCATTTAAAAGAAAACAATGATCACGATAAGCAATTAATTAAATATTGGAAACACTTAAAGCCTTTATATATAATGCATTATAAAGGTATTCATTATGTACATTATAATGCATTGTATATTTTCATAAATAATTGTAACCAAAGTTAAAATACATTATAACATTTATTGATTCCTTGGTACGCCTGAAATTGGTTGTTTGTCATGCGTTATATACTTCATTAAGTTTTATAACTGAGGTTATAATTATTCATGAGCCCATACAATGCATTATAAGGTGCATTACAAGGAGTAATTAATGCATTAGAAATACTTTTATAATGCATTATATATTGGCTTTAAAAAAAGTGTTAACGAAATATTATTCCATTTGATTGATTTTAAGGGAGTTGCCCTAGTTTCTAAATATAAAGTTTCGAAAACTTTTCCACTAAAGATCAATGGACCAATGTTTTGAATAATTATATGCAATCTCAGCTCTTCTTATGCGTATTTGTATTTCTGCAACCAAAACTATGTACACTAAAGCTTAAATTTCACCTTGTAACCTCAGCTAGAAATAACCTCACATGACAGTAATTCATTGCGGTTACACTTTATTTTAAGGTGTCATTGTTACGGTGTAATTATACATGTAAGTACTGAGTAATATTAATTAACAACATGTACTTACTATAAGGTTAGGGTTTGGTTTAAGGTTAGTTGCATGTAATTATGCATAATTTACTGTTATTACTATAGTAACTACATGTAACATATGTAACAACGACACTGTAAAACAAAGTGTTACCTTAATTGACGTGTAATTTAATTACAAAGTATAATTTATTACTTTATCAAACTTGTACAGAAATGTTTAAGGTCAAAGGGCAATTAAAATAACTGACAAAAAACATCAGCAATGCATCAAATAACAGGATGTGGTTCATATTGTAAAGACTTAAGAAATGCAACCTTTGGTGTAGTTGAGAATACACCAAAGCTGTTACATTATTAAACCAACAAATAATAGAAATATTCAGAAAGCTCTCAGATTTCATCAAAAATATCTTAATTTGTGTTCCGGTCTTGTGGGTTTGGAACGACATGAGGGTGAGTAATTAATGACCGAAATTTCATTTTGGGTGAACCCTTTAAGAAATTAAGAACAAAAACAATGAATGTCTGTGTAATCAATGCATAATATCATTATGTAACTTGCAGAAATGATTTTCAAACATAGATTTGTTCTTCTCATGAACACAAAAACGGTTTGTGTCTTTCTACAGGAAGGTTGGTTATATGATTATTGATAAATTGTGTGCTCACATGATTGAGAATGAATGTGCATATGCAAAGTTTGAACACTCAGGACACGCAGGAATTTTTGCTTTACTTCACAGACACATGAAACTTTATTATGGAGCTGCACAGGATCAAAACAGCTTTGGTTATTCAGTCGCAAAACACACCGATAGTCTGTTAATGTTGAATTTAAATATGCACAGTCTAAACTTGGTCATACAGATGAGCTTGTTAGTAATGATCAATCTTCAATGGGGGTTTAACAACGATTACTCGTATAGTCAAAAAAGACGTTACAGAGAAACCGACTCATCACAGAATATTTTTATCACTTTTTTTTATCATATCACTTTTACAGGATATCCCCTAATGAATCTTTAGGATCACTGCAGATAGCTCAGGAACAGCCTACTATAGATTTCCTTGTTGACGTATGAGCTGCTATTTGGGCTAGGCTACATTAATATCTGTATTAAGAGATGAATTGCATATCCACATAGAGCGTCAGGATATGTATAATCTAATTCCCCTATTTCCTTTGATGCGTCTTATTAAAATGAGTGAATGTTTATTGCTTTTGTGGATGTTCACTGATCTGAATCCTCCTTATGCTCATGAAACTTCTCAATAACAGCATGGAGATCAGACTGTAATTTGCCAGAATTTTATTTGTTTACATTTTCTATGCACAAGTTTGCAGTTCATAAAGCACAACTCTGCACAAGTCTTGCATGCATTTCTACTTGCTATCCACATTGTTTGTGTGCACAGATTCAATTTTAATACCACATGAAAGTGGTAGTGCTTCTTAAGAGTTTTAGTCTTACAACAAAAGTTCAGGTCAAGTTGAACATTATGATGTAGTTTTGATTTATGAATGATTTAAACGTTTCCTTGGCTTGGAAAGGCAGAAATAGTCTCCATGTGTTCTTGGTCTAAATCTCACATGCAAGATGTTTACGCTTTGTGTTGGTCTCTGATATTCAGAAAAACTGTAGTTGTCACAAATAACCCGTAGAACACAGCTCTAAATGTTAAATAACAAAGCACATACTAATTAATTCAATAAATTCCGGTCCAATTAACTATATATTTAGAACAGATCTGGCCTTAGATGAAATTTCTGTGTGATATGCAATAGAAACAGCAATGACAAGAGAATAATTCATATCTGAAATAAATAAGAAAATTATGAAGTAAAGACATGGAAAATATAATGTGCTTTCATATTCACACATAGCTAAACCAATACACAATTCCTAATTACTACTGAATATAGTCCAATCGTTTTACAGACAAAATAGTTTCTTTAGGACATGGGATCAGAGTTTATATACAACCAAGAGAGAGAAACAGAAAGCTAGGAAGAAAGGAAGCATCACTGTGGCAGGACTTTGAGAATAGCGTTCACTTCCTCAGCTACAGTCGTCAGTGCAAACTCAAACTGATCCTGAGGAGGACACAGAGTATATTTCAGTATGAAAAGATAGTGTATTTTTCAGTGTATAGGTGTCTATATGTATGTACATACCTTGGTCTGAACCATGCCGGGTCTCTGGTCTCTCAGGTGTTCCAGCGTAGCAGCAATATCAATCTCTTTTGCACCTGTAAAGCACAGAATCTTGTATCATATTTATATCAGTATTGACTGCCCACAATGTGCAAAGCATCACTTAACACCCACTGATATCAGATCCACTGCTTTCTTTGTCTTTACCTTTGGCCATTTTATTCAACACCATGTCAATCAAAATGTACGTCCCAGTCCGTCCAGCTCCGTCACTAATGGAAAAAAGAAAACAGCAATATAAAAAAACTATTAAAAGCCAAAATAATTAAACACACTATGACATATTACAGATACTTTTATTTTGTAAAGTGCGAACAGGACGTTTCTGTTAGCGCTGTCAGACTGATCTGTCGCAGAACTGTTTTCAGATTTTTTAGTGTCGGCTATCTAAAAACAAGCTTTTAACCTTTAGTCAAAATGTAACAACTCGTTTCTGTCTCTCACTCGACTTTGCTTTCCCTCTGACGTCATCATGACAGCATGAGCATGGAAAACAGCCAAACATGTTTTCTTCAAACCATCTGTCTTTTGCTGGTTGCGGCCAGCACATGAAATTAGTGTAGCAAACACAGAGATGGTGAGTAGGCGCGCTTTTTAGCTGTCGCCCTCTTAACTCTTTCCCCACCAGTGTTTTTTTTTTAAAGTTGTCAGAGTTTTTGATCATTTTCACAAAACTTTCATGGACCCCAGAATATTTTGTATGAATATCTGAACATGCAATATATCAAAAGAAAGAATAGACCCTCTGCTTTTAAACAAACAAACAAAAAAATAGTTTTATTCTAGCTTCATGCATTTCATAAAAGTTTCATAAGCAACATTTTATGCAAAACACTAAGAATTTTTTTTTCTCAAAGACTACATCCAGGGACGTATTCCAGAAAGCAGGTAATGTGCCATACCTGTGTATGTTAAAGAGTAAGTAAGCGAATAACCTCAACTTTCGGTTCCAAAAACGGAGATAACTTTCAGGGTATGTAAGTAGCCATAGCGACTCACTCTCTGAGCATAACCTGCTCTAGAGGATGTATTCAGATGTGTGTTATATAATTAATATACACTCACCTAAAGGATTATTAGGAACACCATACTAATACTGTGTTTGACCCCCTTTCGCCTTCAGAACTGCCTTAATTCTATGTGGCATTGATTCAACAAGGTGCTGAAAGCATTCTTTAGAAATGTTGGCCCATATTGATAGGAGAGCATCTTGCAGTTGATGGAGATTTGTGGGATGCACATCCAGGGCACGAAGCTCCCGTTCCACCACATCCCAAAGATGCTCTATTGGGTTGAGATCTGGTGACATTTTAGTACAGTGAACTCATTGTCATGTTCAAGAAATGCCCGATGTGATGCCCAATTGGCACTAAGGGGCCTAAAGTGTGCCAAGAAAACATCCCCCACACCATTACACCACCACCACCAGCCTGCACAGTGGTAACAAGGCATGATGGATCCATGTTCTCATTCTGTTTACGCCAAATTCTGACTCTACCATCTGAATGTCTCAACAGAAATCGAGACTCATCAGACCAGGCAACATTTTTCCAGTCTTCAACTGTCCAATTTTGGTGAGCTCGTGCAAATTGTAGCCTCTTTTTCCTATTTGTAGTGGAGATGAGTGGTACTCGGTGGGGTCTTCTGCTGTTGTAGCCCATCCGCCTCAAGGTTGTGTGTGTTGTGGCTTCACAAATGCTTTGCTGCATACCTCGGTTGTAACGAGTGGTTATTTCAGTCAAAGCTGCTCTTCTATCAGCTTGAATCAGTCGGCCCATTCTCCTCTGACCTCTAGCATCAACAAGGCATTTTCGCCCACAGGACTGCCGCATACTGGATGTTTTTCCCTTTTCACACCATTCTTTGTAAACTCTAGAAATGGTTGTGCGTGAAAATCCCAGTAACTGAGCAGATTGTGAAATACTCAGACCGGCCCGTCTGGCACCAACAACCATGCCACGCTCAAAATTGCTTAAATCACCTTTCTTTCCCATTCTGACATTCAGTTTGGAGTTCAGGAGATTGTCTTGACCAGGACCACACCCCTAAATGCATTGAAGCAACTGCCATGTGATTGGTTGATTAGATAATTGCATTAATGAGAAATTGAACAGGTGTTCCTAATAATCCTTTAGGTGAGTGTAGTTATATTATTATAACTACATTTGTTATATAGTTACAGTTATATAAGCATCACACAAACAATATAATCCTTATTCTCAGTGAATAAAGATTATTACTTATTAAACAGAACGATTGAAAAAAATTACTGCACAACAACCAAACAGGTGGTGATGTGCACTAAGTAGGTTATGTAAATCGGCATTAAACAAAAGAAGGAAGTAGAATAGCACACTTTTTCTTAGCGTCTGTTTCCATGGTGAATAATCGATTCGTCGCTCTGTTGAGAATGTCTTGTGTTTTAATCGGGAACATACTCTGAGTTGTCTGAACTTACTCCCGGTCGCGTTTTTGGAACCAGCATACCTCAAGTAAGCAAGGTTTAGGTTAATCAACAGAGAGTTCAATATGTGACGGTAAGTTAACCTTGCTTTCTGGAATACCCCCCGATTGGATTCAGAAAGATGATCAAAACATAGATGGAGTAGATCAAGTCCATCAACACCCCCAAAGCTTCACAATCCTATAGCTCGTCCTGTGTCGACATTTCATTCAGTAACATTAGGCAGTTTTGATTTGATATGCTGTTTATTGTTGGTGATTGCGTTATTTTACATATGCATATGATTAAATATTATATATGATTAGATATTGCTTGTTTCTGCTTCTTCTAAACCTGTGTTTTGATCAGGAAATTCAGTACTCTTTCAGAAGATGTGTAATAGCACCCGTACCACATAACAGTGAAAACATGGAAAGCCGGAAATTTCCATCATGGCGAGGAAGGATTTTCCTATCCCAAAAGTGCCCTGGTTGTGGGCCCACTGGTTTGAATTTCAGGCAACATTCAAAAATTTCAGACAAAATTAAATGGGGTTTGCCGGCATATTTTTTGTATTAAAATGTTTTTGTTAAAAAATATATGCAGTGGTGCAGGGATGACGTAAAAACTCGGAAGACTAATTTGCCCCTGTTCCCATGAGATTTTCCTATGGGATTTTTCAATTTATGAGTAAAATAAAGCCTGTGGTAAACATAACTTGATGATACTTTTACGTTTTTTCTTACAGCTTAAATTACACACACCCATACTGACAACTTAAATTTTTAAAGCAGTTATATTTATTTTTGACAATAAGAAACTAGTTCTAATAAGTAACTAGCTTTCCTGTAGCTCAAACAGTAGAGCGTGGTGCTAACAATGCCAAGGTCATGGGTTTGATACCCAGGGAAAGCAAGAACTGACAAAATTTATAAAAGCGTCTGCCAAATGCATAAATGTAGATAAGACAGTTTGGGGTGTGAGTGTGTGCAGTGTACGTTGTAGAACAAAATGTAACATTTTTGTCAAATTATGTTTACCACAGGCTTTATTTTACTTATAAATTGAAAAAACCCTAATATAAAACCCCATAGAAAAATCTCAAAGCGGAAAAGTCTCCTGGATTTTGACGTCATCCCTGCACCGCTTCTGCATTGTTATACAGGTATAAAAATGATTTAATATCATGCTTGCTATTGTTCCTTTAGTGACGATATTTGTCCATTAGTCTTATTTACTGTATTTTACTTCTTGCATTAAATATTTTAAATCTAGTTGAAACAGTGGCTGTTTTCAGGCTTCTCTGACTGAAAAAGGACACGAATATCAAAATATATATCAGATTATCACAATATTTAAGTGTGTGTGTGTGAATGTTTTTTACTTGCCTGCAGTGAACAATGACAGGACATGACCTCCCACGGTAGCATTTGTTTACTTTCCTATTGGAAAGAAGACATACATACAATCATAAACACAGACACACACACATGCACACAGACATATGAAACTTGTAAAGATACTTCAGATGCAGCTAAATTCTACAGAAGAGATGGAGTGAATCAGTTTCATGTAATAAAAAATTATAAATTCATAAAAAATTAAATATACACTACCCTTCCACAGTTTAGGGTCGGTAAGATTTCTCTTATGCTAAAGAGTCTCTTCTGCTTACCAAGGCTGCATTTATTTGATAAAAACAGTAATATTGTGAAATATTATTTTTAAATATTCCTGTCAAGACAAAGCTGAATTTTCAGCATTATTATTCCAGTCTTCAGAGTCACATGATCCTTCAGAAATCATTCTAAAACCTTATCAACTTTGAAAAGTTAAGTTTTTGCTTCTTAATATTTTTTTTGTGGAAACCATGATTCATTGTTTCAGGATTATTTGATGAATAGAAAGTTCTAAAGAATAGCATTTACTTGAAATTGAAATCTTTTGCAACATTATAAATGTCTTTATGGTCACTTTTGCATCCTTGCTGAATAAAAGGGTTTCTTAAAAAAAAATCTTACTGACCCCAAACTTTTGAAAAGTATAGTGTATAAAACCTGATTTAAGTTTTGACGTAAAGATTATTATAAAAGATTTGGGGATTAAATACAAATAATTATTCAGGACAAATCACACACATGTTTGTTTGAATCTGTCATGTTGAGGACTTTCCATTGTCTTCTATTGTTTTTATACTGTACTAAGCTAACAATATTTTCTATCCCAACCCCTAAACTTAATTCTGATACAAACCTCTCTGCATTCTTTTGTTTTTCATTTAAAAATTATTATATTAATCAATTCATTTTGTATTAATACATTCTATTTTGATCAGCTCAATGTAGACAAAACCTGACCCACACAAACACACACATCCACATTAGCTTCAGTCATGTTACTGGTTTACACTTATAAACACTGCTGCTGGTTGTGCAGATCAGCAATAAAAGGGGCGGGGGGCCAGGAAACACAACAATTCTGACTGGAGAAAAACTAAAATATAAGAAAGACAGAGAGAACAGAGCTACACAGAGAATTGTGGGTAAGAGGCGAAGAAAAGGAGGAAATCATAAGTCAGAGGTTAGAGTTTAGCAGGCAGAAAGGTTGAACAAAGATTGAGGGAGGAGAGAGGTGTGGGCTGGTATCCCAGGGTGCAGTTGGATGCAGAGTCGCAGTTGTCAATGATCACTTTTGTGACTATGCAACTGGAGCCAGTGAACTAGCTGCACGACCACAAAAATGACACTGGCAACCGCTCAGGAGCTGACACACACACACACACACGCTCGCACAACACCCAAACAACACGTGCACACGCGCACCTGCGGAAGTCGAGCAGGGTTTGGCTGGTTTCGGGCCTTCGGTCGTTCAGCCAGGTGTGATAATGAAATTGTGTGACTGTACGGGTCTCATTAGTCTGCATGTTCTTCAAGTAAAAGCTTCGAACCAGGAAGTCCTCACACCACACATGCTCAGAAACCAGATTCACCTACATTACCAAACATATGAGGGAAAAAAAAGAGTAATTTTATTATACCTAACAGCACAGCAAATATCAGTAGATACAGAGGGCAAAATAAAGAATATAGGAAACCAAACCAAAAATATAGTCACTGTTTTGTGTTTGTCCCATTATAGTGTTCTGCATTTGCATTAAATTGCAGCTATTATTACATGAGAACTTAAAGGGATACTTAAAATGTTTCAAAATATGTTCATGTCAAGAAAGAAACTCATGCAGTTTTGAAACAATATAAGTGCGAGTAAATTATGACAGCATTTTCATTTTTCAGTGTACTATCCCTTTCAATCTAAAATTTACACTTTGTATCTTAAATTATTAACATTAAAACAATCTGAAAATTTAAAAGCAACATGAAGCCTTATAAAACTGTTTTTTTTAATAATTAATGTGCATATAATCACACATTCATTTTACAATATGAATTTACTCAACAATAAATATAAATTGCAAAATTTAGTGAGCTAACCAGTGGCTTTGCATTTAAGACAAGTCAAGTCAACTTTATTTATATAGCGCTTTTTACAATGCAGATTGTTTCAAAGCAGCTTCACAGTGTTAGACAGGAAAATAATGCAACCGAATTTGATTCGGCTGTACAGCCGCTCTGGAGAAAACGGGGATGTCATCTAGCTCATTTCAATTATCATATATATTCAAGTAATGTAGTTGATATAGTTAATTTAGTTTAGTAATTCAATTTATTTGGATATTTATTTGAAAATTTAGTGTCCCCAAAAACCCTAAACATTTTAAAACAATTTTGTTTTATTCATAGCCTATAATTTCAACCGTTTCCCACTAGTAATGATGCAATTATGTTAAATTACTTACATGTTTTACTTATAATATATACTTTATTCTTCAGTATATTCTTTACTTGTATATTAATCCATTTCAGTCATATGCCATATTTATAATTATCCGCAAGGCAAAGTAATGGCAGTGAATACAAAAACATATGGACAGAAATAGCAGGTCCCAGAAAGCATTTTTTTGGACATTTTAGCAAGTTAGCACAAGACATTTATACTGTGTGTATTTAATCCACTATCCATATCCATTTATTGTGCCAGTATATTGAGATGAATTGTGAAACATTTATAAATGTCCACAAATATTAGATTTGGTAGGGTCTGCGCTAACTTGAGATTGATCAATTAACTGTTTTCCGGCACCTGGTTGGATCAAATTCTCTTGTCAAATTCTCTTGATCAATCTCTTGTCATGTGATTTTGTATTCACTGCCATTACTTTGCCCTGCTGATGGTCATAAATATGGCTGATGTGCTGTAAAAATGTGACTGAAACAAAGGTTTTTGAAAAAAAAAACAGTATTGTTTTTGTACACTGTATTGTGTCAAACACAGGCTGATGTAATGAAATCCTATCAGTAGACTTGAGCAAATGTGTCTAAATATGACACAAAACTCAAAATGTAACTGTTCCTACTCGTACCGCTCCGAGTGGGATTCGAACCAGCATCTCCAGCATGGAAGGCAGGCACACTAACATGGACGCTAAAGACCACAGCCTCTAGTGTCAGTCGCTAGCATGCCTCTTGAGGCCAGGGGAGTGAGGTTTACCTGCACAGCTCTTACTACCTTTCCTCCGTTACATAAGCTGATTCTTTTGTCAGGTTTTCTACCACCAAAACAGCAGAACAAAAACCCACAAGCAGACACCCTTACTCTGCGAGGAGAATAGTTGTGTTTAGGGTACCTCATAAATGTGATAGAGGTTGGAGCCTTCATCGGGCCAGTAGTGGTAACACTGCTTCACACCGTTCTCAGTGAGAGGAGTCAACATGACAATCACCACACACCCGCTCTCCCAGACCATCTGCAATAGAACACACACAATGTTACACACACACTGCATGACCATCTGCAAGAGAACACACGTTACGCAGACATATACTGTACACGCTCTTCCTGACCATCTGCAAGTCATCACACTCACACAGGCTTTTCCAGACCTTGTGTTAGAGAACACACACGACCACACTCTAACCAACACAAACCATCTATGTCAGATTACAAACAAATAATGCAGTTTACCTGCCAGAAGTCAGCCACGGTGGAGGGTAGCGGGCCCTGAGTGGCGATGTACGCAGGGTTACGAGGGTCATGATCCATCTGAGAGAGAGAAAACACACAATAAACCTTTCTGCATCACATGCAATCTGGCTGAATATGGTTTAAATAATAAATATGTAAATAATACTACAGAATTGGCAATCAAAACACAAAGAATGAAGTGTGCCATTTATTTGCATGCACAGTCTGCATCATTATAGTACCCAATTCACTTATGCAAATCAGCTAATGCTGCCCATAACATCTGTAATGCTCACAATTTGCACAATGCAATTTCCCATATTGCAGGTTAGTTCTGAGTGTTAGGCTGACTGCCGACTTTTCTGTTGATAATACTAATGCTGTGTCCGAAATCTCATACTGTATAGTAGGTACAACATTTGGTTTAGAACTTTCTTCTCGACTGTTAAAAAAGTATGTTCTATATAGTATGAATATGGGTAGTATAATGAAATTCAGATGTACTATATCGCCATGCTGTCATTATCATGTGACCTATGGCATCAGTTGTGTCGCTTCACTGCTATTCACAAATCTTCTCCCGTAGCCTCATGGAATAGAAAAGTGTCCTTCGAATGCGCACTTCAGTATTTCAGCAGAGGTTGTAGGTCATCCGGGTACTTTTCACCTACTGTTTTTCGAATACTATGCATTCGGACATACTTTGTTGGCGTACTGTTTTTTGCATACTTTATAGTATGAAAGTATTCGATTTCGAACACAGCATAATAAAATAATGTTAACTGTGATGTAGGGTGCACGATTAATCGAAATTAAACTGCACGCGATTTGGCAAAGGTTGTGATTTTTTTATGCGCAGCTTGTTTGTGAAGCACGGCTCTGTGATCAGCAGTAAATGCTGCTCCATCTGAAAGCCAGAGGGCGTTCTCGTGCAAAAACTCCAAATATGCACCTCAGAAGTCCTATAACGCATCCCTATGGCCATCAACTCAAACTCGCAGTGCTTTGAGATGGAGCAGAATTTACTACTGATCACAGAGTCGTGCTATATTGACAAGCTGCGCATAAAAAATAATCGCAGCCTTTGCGATTTCATAATCGCAATAAGGAAAATCAGTTTAAGCCTGAATATCAGGTTAATTGCGATTAATCGTGCCGCCCTACTGTGATGGCAAATAGCACTGACAAACTTACGGTTAAGTGTCTTTCTTAAGGGCACAGTGGTAATAAAGCAGGTCTCAGTTGTTTAGTTAATTGGTCCACAGACAGTTAATCAATGCCTTCTAAAGTAATTTACGCTAAGTATTTTCTACAGGTGCAGTCACCCTGGAGTAACCAGGGTTGAAGTTTCCTACACCTAGTGGTTTATCCAGTTTGTGATGTAGTGTGTGGTTTGCACTATAGTTTGAAGTGTGCAGTTTGAGTTATAGTTTGTTGCTTTTTGCTGAAGTACGTAGTTTGGGCTCACGATTGGGCTGGCATTGATGTAGTCCGAGTTGCCTTGATTGTTCTCCAACTTCAGAGTTATTCTGCAATGATCATCTAAACAAAAAACACAGATTTTATTTACCAATTTGAAAAGCTCAATTACAGCATGGAAATGCATTAATACACCAATGGTTACAGGACACACATAAATAAACAAATATGTATGTTTGACTCACAGGCTATGACTGTGCTTGTGCGGTTTTTCTTGACGTTGCCGTCTCTCTGTCCGATGGTGGTGGCATTGGGCTCAGCCTGGTACGCACAGAGCGCCTCCCACTCTGACTCCAAACGATTCTTATTTTTCAGGTGGTCTTCCATATATGCCTACAAGTGTACATAGAGGAACATACAGGATATTTTTGCATGTCTTTTGCCTTTATGCATTAAGCCTTTAATGCATAAATTACCCTACCGTTCAAAAGTTTTTTTTTTTTTAATGAATACTTTTATTAAAGGTGCATTAAATTGCTCAGAAGTGACAGTGAAGACACTTACAATGTTACAAAAGAATTCTATTTTATATACGCTGTTCTTGTAAAGTTTCTATTCATCAATGAACCCTGAAAAAAAGTATCATGGTTTCCACAAAAATATTAAGCAGCATAACTGTTTTCAACATTGATAATAATAAGAAATGTTTCTTGAACACTAAATCATCATATTAGAATGATTTCTGAGGGATCATGTTACACTGAAGACTGGAGTAATGATGCTGAAAATTCTGATTTTAAATTATATTAAAATAGAAAACAGTTACTATAAATTGTAATAATAATTTACAATATTACTGTTTTTCTGTATTTTTGATCAAATAAATACAGCCTTGGTGAGACTTCTTTCAAAAAAGTAAAAAAAAAAAAATGTATTTATAAATGTTGTGAATTTTTAAATTAAATGTTAATTAAATCATTAAAAAAATTAACTTTAATTTTAAGTTACAATTTTAAGTTTATATTTGTGAGTGAAGATTTCAACTTTTCCAATGGCATTGAATAAATGCATCTGTGTTACGTTTTTAAACTTTCGTGGTGTGTGTTTGTTTGGGTGCGTACTAATATCATATGACCAGTAGAGATGTCCATGTTGGAGTGGGCGGGCTCTTCGCTCCAGGAGGAGGTGCTAGTGCGAGCAGAGGGGCTCGGCATCGGGCCCTCACTCAACTGAGATGACACGCTATTTATACGAGAAGAGTGAATAGGATCTGACTTCTCTAAAGGAGGCTTCACTGCCATTCGCTGCCTACACAGCTCCTAGAGAGAGATGGAAATGTCATATATCAAAGAAAATCTCAAAGGAACAGCTCTACACACACACACACATTCTTTGGTACCTGGTAGGTAGCAGTGGCATCAGTGGCGGGGTCGGAGCCAAGGTTGGTGAGCTTCTCTTTGAGTTTGTGATGAGAGCGGTGACGCAGACAGTAGACCACGCTGGACGCCAGCAACACCCCAGTGATGCAGATGATGGAAATCACAGTCAGAATCAGAAACTTCAGAGACTCAGAGCGACTGTACTTGGTGGGAATCTGATTCAGTTTACTCCTCTAGAGAGAAAGAGAAGACGAGGCATTTATTTTCTAAAGTCTCTGATATATATATAAAAAAAGGATGCTGTAGCTGCTGTCAGAGTCAAAATTTGTTATCTGTTTTGTTCTTTATTTATTCTTTAGACACTGCCAGAACCTTCTTGAGAATCTGTAGGCATCCTTTTGAAGGTGACTCAGATCCTGCTGTAAACATGGGCAGCTTCATTTTAAATGTTTTAAGTGCCTCAAAACCTTCTTATAATTTAATTATATAAACCACTGACAGTCTTCCAAATTCTTGCAGGAATTATGGGCTTCATTTTGCAAGTTCTTTAGAGAACTGGGATTTTTTAAAGTTCATTTATTAAAGTTCATTCATTTATGGTTCCACAAGTGTGGCGATATGAGGAACCCCAAATAGTGCCTTAATTTTAATATTTGCAGTGATTTGATTAACAACCGTTTTTATGCAGTATATTTGATACATTAAATTACAGAATTGCAGTTTTAACTTGGAAAGAGGTGACAATGAGACAGAAAAAAGTAGAAAGAATCTTACATCAGTGACTCCAGCCTCCACGATCTTGACTTTCACTTCTTTTTCCAGTTCGTCTTTTTGATGGACTGATACAAGAGAAGAATCAGAATCAGAGAAGATCAGAGTACTCATAAGTCTGAACAGAGACTTTCATGAAAAAGCTTCTTGCATATCATTAGTTAACTCTTACTAAACTAACCTGCTACATTAGCCACATCCGTTGTAGTGATGTTCTGAGCGTTTGGATGGACCTGAAACGTCACAGCTGGACTAACAACACTAAACAAATACAGAAGCACACAACAACTTATTTTGAGGGATCATGTTGGTGTCCAAAAACATGAAATATACCCTTGGTTAGCGTTTTAACCATAAACCTAATAAATACAATAAATGGCGCATTTAAACGTAAAAATAGATATACTTTACTCAACTTCATTTTTAAGCTTACAATATATTTTACACCCATTGTGGCTTTCTTTTATCCTGATTTGAGAAATAATTAACATACATGCATTGAAGGAGACACAAAGACATATACAGACACCTGCACAAATATATACAATCACAACTCACGAGAGCTCTGAGAAATCCGTCATTTGAATCTTCGCTTTACGAGCCACCAACTTCATCAGATACAAACCCTTATCAGTGGGAAGATTCCTGATCCAGAGAGAAAGAGAAACTTTTAAAAGAGAAAAGTGTATCTGCTGTGTTTAGATCCTGCTCATTTCATTCCTTGCTGCAACCGAGTTTGACAATTATAATAACGTTTAATAACGTATAATACAAAAAATATATACACTACCTTTCAAAATGTTGGTGTAAGTACGTTTTTTGTTTTAAAGAAATAATACTTTTATTCCGCAAGGACACATTAGGAATCCCCCAAAAATATTAATTAATTACTAATAATTACATCTTCCACAAAAATATTAATCTGTACAACTGTTTTCAAATGTGATAATAATAATAAATGTTAAAATGTTATTTGAGCATCAAATCAGCATATTAGAATAATTTCTGGAAGATCATGTGACACTGAAGACTGGAGTAATGATGCTGAAAATTCAGCTTTGCATCACAGGAATATTACATTTTAAACAGAAAACACATTTTACATTTATTTTACATTTACATTAAACAAATATTACATTTTAAACAGAAAACATTACAGTTCATCCTGTATTATTGATCAAATAAAAGCTGCCTTGGTGTAGGAATTTTCCCCAATGATCACAGATATTAAATATATATATTTTATATATTTATTACTATTGCTCTTGTACTGATTGAATGTTTCGTTAATAATGTCTGGAGAACAGGGTTGCATTTCCCAAGAGCGGCATAAGCCTAAGTTGATCGTAGAACAACTGCCACCAATAGTCTCTACGATCAACTTAGGCTTACAATGCTTTTGGGAAACGCAGCCCTGACCAATAAAAGACACTGAATTTAATTGAGAGAGAAAGAGAGGGAGATATGGGGTTCCAATTGTGCCAAAAATAAGTCGACTGATTTGTGCTTTGTACTATTCATTTGTTCTTGTCAACAGTCATTGCCTACTTGTTCAGATAAATTAGTATATGTTTATGTGTATGCTCTGTTTATGTTGTCTAGCTATGTTGTCTTTATTGTCATCTTCCTATGTCGTCCTTACTGTTGTCTTGCTATGTTGTCCTTACTGTCGTCTTGCTATGTCGTCTTACTGTCATCTTGCAAGGTCGTCCTTACTGTCGTCTTTACTGTCATCTTGCTGTAGTCTTTATTGTCATCTTGCTATGTCATCCTTACTGTCGTCTTGCTATGTCGTCTTGCTATGTCCTCCTTAATGTCGTCTTGCTATGTCGTCTTGCTATGTCGTCTTGCTATGTCCTCCTCACTGTCGTCTTTACTGTCATCTTGCTATGTTGTCTTTACTGTCATTTTGCTATGTCGTCTTGCTTTGTCATCCTTGCTATGTCATCTTGCTATATCGTCCTTACTGTCATCTTTTTCTGTCGTCTTGCTATGTTGTCCTTACTGTCGTCTTGCTATGTCGTCTTACTGTCGTCTTGCTATGTCGTCTTACTGTCATCTTGCTATGTCAATACAGTTAATACAGTAAACAAATATTTTTAGAACAAAATTAGAGTAATTCACCAAAAGGTTTTTTTCCTGTTCCAAAGCTTGTAGTACCTTCTTAGTGACAAGACTGACTAACTACAGGCGAAATTTCGATAATATCTCCCTTGCTGTGTACAGTACACAAATATTTTTAGAAAAAAATTACAGTAATTTACGAAAATGTTTTTTTTCCAAATGTTGTAGTACCTTCCTAGTGACAAGACTGACTTACTACAGGTGAAATTACTGTACATACAGTACTCAAATTATGTTTAGAATAAATTACAGTAATTCACCAAAAGGGTTTTTTCATGTTCCAAAGGTAGTATACATTCCTAATTACAAGACTGACTTACTACAGGTTAAATTTTGCCAGTGTCTCCCTTACTGTACGTACAATACACAAATATTTTTAGAAAAAAATTGTGTACTGTACGAACAGTAAGGAAGATATTGGCAAAATTTCACTTGTAGTAAGTCAGTCTTGTCACTAGAAAGGTACTACAAGCTTTTGGAACATGAAAAAGCCCTTTTGGTGAATTACAGTATTTTTTAATAAAAATATTTGTGTACTGTACATACAGTAAGGGAAATATTGTTGAAATTTCACCTGTAGTTAGTCAGTCTTGTCACTAAGAAGGTATTACAAGCTTTGGAACATGAAAAAACCTTTTTGGTGAATTACTGTAATCTTTTTCTGTACGTACGTACATTAGGGGAGGTATTGTCTAAAGCAAGATATTTGCAAAATATAATAAGTCAGTTTGCCCACTAGGCATTTTTTTAAATAGCCCTGTAAACATTAATTTGATGGATTATTGGGCTTCGTTTTGCATTGTGTGGTAAATTTGCAGACGGTCCCTAAAGCAGCCTAGGCGGACATGCGGTAAATATCAAACCTAAAACTAACTTTACCTCGCTCAGTAAGCGTGACATAGCAAGTAGACATAGCAAGATGACAGTATGGACGACATAGCAAGACGACAGTGAGGATGACATAGCAAGATGACAGTGAGGATGACACAGCAAGATGACAGTGAGGATGACACAGCAAGATGACAATAAAGACGACAGTAAGGACGACATAGCAAGACAACATAGCAAGACGACAGTAAGGATGACATAGCAAGACGACATAGCAAGACAACAGTAAGGATGACATAGCAAGACAACATAGCAAGATGACAGTAAGACGACATAGCATGACGAAATAGCAAGACGACAGTAAGATGACAATAAAGACAACATAGCAAGACAACATAAACAGAGAGCATACACAGCAAGGCATACACAGCAAGGCAATGACTGTTGACAAGAACAAATGTCTAGTACAAAGCACAAATTAGTCTACTTATTTTGGCACAAATGGAACCCCATAGGGAGAGGGAGAGGGAGAGGGAGAGGGAGAGGGAGAGGGAGAGGGAGAGGGAGGAGAGAGAGGGTCTTACTCTGTGTCAGTAATAATGTATCCGTAGATGTCATTTTTAGCGTTGCTCTGAACATCCAACTGAAGATCCTCTACTTTCATGTTCTTGCGGTGTGGTGCAGGGTTTTCCTTCAGGCCAGAGGAGGGCGCTATAGCTGCTGCCTGCACCCAGCCCTCAACCTCCTCCACTCTCTCTATGGCCTTTTTCTGCATCCCCACCTCCCGGTGTGTTGTTCGGCTATGAACCTTCTCTACAGACACGCCCTGCCCCTTATCAACAGGCTCTGGTTCTGAGCTGGAGGTTTTATCCAGGTACTCCAGCAACTTTCCTAAAAAGCCCACTTCCTGCTAAAACAGGAAATAAACACAAACAGAATGTAAATCCATACTTGAAGGAAAATACCATGCATAATATTTGTTTTAAATTTATATAATTTTTATTTTAGTGAAATGTAATTTAACATTCAGTCAGTCCCCTGACAATCTGATACACACTGTCAAGTTGTTTTTTGGAACATTAAACTAGAATTTTTTTTACTGATGCCAATATTCTCTGTTAAAAGCACAATATATAAGATTTTTGGATTAAAATATCCTAAAACCACTAGAACAATGTTATATATTTTGTTGACTTGTGTACTTACATTGTCCCAAATGTTTCCAAGAATGTTTAAATCCAGAGAAATAAGCTATTTTAACCAGGACACGGACCATGTCCATCACCTATCAATGACATCATACCGACGTTACCCTTGATATCTGGTTTTATTTTGTAGAAACCATGGAAACACCAAAGACGCTTTAATATATTATGTGTTTTATTAGACAGGTGAGCAACTGTTTGGATACATTCATCGATAGAAAACGAATCATTGTTATATAGCTCAACACAGTCAGTCTTATTGTTTAAATCTCGTTTTCTTGATTTACCGCGAGTACCATGTTTTACCATGCCTAATATCGATCTAGCTTACTGCAGTGTGCAACAAGAGTCTCATAGTAGCCTGCCGAGCGAATGCACAGAGTAACATAACTAACTTTCAACACACTCAAATGTATCTAATATAATAAAACAGCGTTACCCCACATACGCATGATCGGAAGAAAAGGAAGCGGTCGTCTGCAGCATAACAAAAGCTCTGCGAAATCAAGACATCAAGCTATGCAAAGCAACCTCTAGCGGCGAAAAATTACATATTGTGGTTTTAAGCTGCTTAAGCATATTACTTAAGTGTAAAGCAAAAAAAATTTAACTGAATACATTTTATGCAGGTTTACAGATCTGACATAAAGGCTGCATTTACAATGCAGGTCTTGACGCCTAATTCCGATTTGTTGACTATTTTTTTGATGACCAGCTTATATCTGTGACCCATATCCGATATTTGCATTTACACTTGGCGAAACAACCCAAGGTAGATATACTGACCCAGAAAAGCTTAGGCCGAAAAGGAAGTAAAAATGGCTTTTGCTTTCTGCACCATCTTTTAAGGTCAGCAAAACATTGGGTTAAGCCTTCGTCCTTCATTGTGCCATTGAAAAGAGTCATGTGATCGCGGATGGTGTCCACCTGACGTACAACTCACATTGATGGGAATATCCCATCTGTCCTCTTACATGGCAGACACAAATGCATGTATCTGATTCATATCAGATTTTTTTCCACATATGAATGAGGCCTGAAATTGATCTGAGAATGTGCTTTTTTCCTGCTTACACGTTTGTGGGTCATATCTGATCTGTGCCACATGGGAGGAAAAATTGGAATTGGGTCACTTGAACAATGTAATGTAAATTTGGCCTAAGAGTGGACAGAAAACATCTGCATTTGTGTACTTGCATGAAGTATGTTTCTGACCTTCAACCAACACTAGTACTACCTGGTTGTCCATGGTTCTCTTCTCCCCTACTGTCTGTCCCTCTAAAAGAGAAATATCATGATCATTATAAATGTTTGTCTACGTATGAGTGAAGACTTGGCTTTGCTTCAGATGATGTTACCTGTCACAGGCAGGATGGTTTGGACTGTCTTTTGAGTGACAGATGAACTTTCCTTATCCACTTCCCTCTGCTTCTGAGCACTGTCTTTAGGGGTCTGATCCATTGCATCACTCTCAGGATGCTGGTCCTCATATTGCATGTCTTCTCCCTCATCCTCAGGACGCCACTGTGTCTCCAGGTCTCTGGGCGTCTCTCCCTGACCTGCCTGATGTTCCACCACCTGCAGAGCGTCTGCGATAAGAACAGCAAGCTTATCCAGATCTGCTGCCTTTAGGCTCTTCACATCCACACTGTGTCTTCCCACATTCCTCAGAACTTTCCAGATGAAGGATTCTGTGAGAAAGTTTTTTTTACATAATTTTTATGGCAAATTTGCAATGGATAACGACCCTCTATTGCATAGAAATATTAAAGAAAGGTAAAAAAAAATGTTTTAATATTTTTTTTTTGCATAAAATGGACCACATTAGATTTTAACATATATATTAGTGCTGTCAAAATTGACACGGTAAGGCATGCAATTAATTTTTTTCAGTTTAACGCAATTGACGCAGCATCCATTTTTCCCATCATCCTTTGGCTAGCGTTACATTATATGACCACACTCTTGTTCATGCAAATGCTTTGAACTTTCAATTCAAGCATGATAAGACACAAAAGAGAATGCAGTGCGATACTGGCACGTGTCTGTGAATACAGACACACACACAACTCGTGTGCCCAGAAAGCGGCTTCAGACAGCGCTTGAACGAACAAAAACACGCAATATTATAGCAAAATGCACATTTTGTTGAGTATCCTCGCAAGCATTTAATTAAGTCTTAAATGAACATAAAGAGTTGTGAGAAAATGTGTATCACATCCACATCATGTGCAGCATGTCTTAAAGTGACAGCAGCCTAATAAACCCGCTGAACAAAAGAAAAAGAGACAATTCACTCACTCACTGCTCTTGACTGAATAACTTTTTTAGCTTTAATAAGAATTATAAGTGTTTGATAATTTTTTTTTGTATATATCCTACCTGAAAATCTTAAAACTGTTTACAAGGTTACATGGGTCAAAAACAACAAAAAACAATAACTTTCTGTGCATTTTGACAGGGCAAGTAAAAATATGAACTGGTCTGACTGGGCCAATAGAAAAAATTGAGCCCTGATATTGAAGGGCGCAGGTAAATTTTACATTTGTTATAATGGGTTTATGTGAATGTATAGCTTTTGATTATACTGTAATGCTCAAGGGCTATAATAAATAGCTTAAATTATGAAAAAAATAGCAGTATTGTTATTGGTGATACTGATGCCTATAGGCTACTGTCGATTGACAGCACTAATATATATATAAATATTATATTTTTCCTTCTACATGCCAAAATAAAATAATTAGCCCCAAGAAGTCATGTTTTACAATTAATTTTTGATCAGCTGCATTTTCCAGAAGTTGGAATGGTTGAAAAACAAAACACAGATGCTGCAACACACAGACGCAGTGGCGCAGTAATACTGATGTAATGCGTCACATGTGTATGTTTGTAGAGTAACCAATTATAATCAAGGACCAGAACTATCTTTTAATATTTTAAAATTACTTACTGCATTAACATGAGGAAATATTGTGAAATAGAGGGTTAAGGATTTACTTTTTGTTCCACTAGTAAAATTGCCAGAAAAAAACCCCAGCTTACTTATAGCTCTCTCTTCACATTAAACAGGGCTTGACAAAGCTTGACAGACTCAGGTCACTTTCTACTGTTGTTGTATGGAAAAGAGAAGCTTTGATATTCTGCTAAACATCTCGTTTCGCGTTTCACAGAAAGTCGTACAGGTTTCAGATGACATGAGTTAATGATCACAGAAAAAATTAACAGGTGCAAAAAGGAAGAGAAGAGAAGAGAAGAGAAGAGAAGAGAAGAGAAGAGAAGAGAAGAGAAGAGAAGAGAAGAGAAGAGAAGATCATACCATCCACAGGTGTAAGAGATTCACTGGCAGAAGACTTTGTTGATCCATCTTTTAAGAAGAGCCGGTCTGCTCTGGATCTTTCCCCCAGATCAGGCTGAGGTGGTTTGTTCTTGGAAAGATACTTCTGAAGAGCGGCCGTGAGCAGGTCTGATCCCTCTTCCTGCTGGGGAGCTTGTGCCGCATCGCTCTGGTATCGACTGAGGTCGGGGTAAGACTTTGATTGATAGGGAACCTCTGGAATGAACTCAGGAGGGGAGGAATCAGTGGCAGGGCGTGGTTCTCCAGGGCGATAATACTGAAGCTCCGCCCCCTACACAGGATGAACATTTAAAACAGCTTAAAACTAATAGATTGGTAAATCACACTTGCTAATGTTTATGAATGTACCAAACTATAAATTTTCCTATTCTGCCTGCCATGTTAATAATTTTGCATATCATTGGGCCTATCCAGTTTATATTAATTTCATGTTTGATTTTAAAGAATTTTGTTTACTTTTATATGATAAACCATTTTGCTACTGTGTTGGGTCACCCCTTGATGCCCAATGTAAATATCAATCCTGAGGCAAAACCAGATGAGAACACACACACACACACACTATCTTTGTGGACTCTCCATAGACGTAATGGTTTTTATACTGTACAAACTGTATATTAAATCCCTTACACTAACCCTACCCCTAAACCTACCCATCACAGAGAACACACACACACACTTTATTCACCTTTTGTGATGTTTTTGGTAGCAGTCCCAGGTGCTGCAGGTATTTCAGAGTCTTCCTAACCTCAGCCTCCGATGATTTCATTCTCCTTTCTCCAACAGCAGTCCCATATCCCTGTGGCCTGTCAAAATATCAAGATATAAGCCATGACTGCAGAAATTACTAGTGGAATCATGGGTAATTATCAAAGGCAATTGCATTTTGCATTCTCTGTAAAGCTGCTTTGAAACAATATGTATTGTGTGATATACACTGGAAAAAGTGACATTTACAGTAAAAAAAACTGCAGGCGGTGTTGCCAGAAATGTACCATAAAAAATATTTTAGGTTTTACAGGTTTAACTTAAATTTACAGTAAAAAAACATATTTCATTGGCTGATATAATGTTAATACACCAACCATTTGAAGTACTAATGTCTGTTTTACTAACAACCACCAAAAACAGGTGGTGACGAGAGTCACATGATGAATCAAAGCACATCACAAGAGCCAGTAAATACTAATATATAGAAGGTGCACAGTCTTATTTACACAAATACTAAACACCATCATGGTAACACATGACACTAAAGTAATGCAATAATTAGATGTACATTCTAAAAAATGCTGGGTTAAAAACAACCATTTCTGGGTTATTTGGCAACCCAGCGCTGGGTAAATATTGGACAGAACACATGCTGGGTTATTTTTTACCCAGCTTGTTGGGTTTTATACATTAACCCATTTGCTGGGTTGTTTTTTGAAAGTGCTGGGTCAGTCAACTTAATTTTGAAGGTTTTTTATTTTAAATAATAAAAATGCACTCTAAAATCTGTTATAGGACAGGAACAATTCATAAACAATTTTTTTTATTCAATGACATGACAGGAGCAGCAACAGCAGCCAATGGGAATCTGTGGCAAGATAACTGGTATCAGTAGGCTGTTCCAGTTCGTTAAATGACAATCTTATATATTCATTTTTGAAAAGTTACATAAAAAACAGGGTAACACTTTACAATAAGGTTTCATTAGTTAACATTAGTTAATGTATTAACTAACATGAACTAACCATGAGCAGTTTATTTGTTACTGTATTTATTAATCTTTGTTAACATTAGTTAATAAAAATACAGCTATTCATGGTTTGTTCATGTTAGTTCACAGTGCATTAACTAATGTTAACAAGATTTTAATAATGTATTAGTAAATGTTGAAATTAACATTAACAAAGATAAATAAATGCAGTTAGTTATTAGTTCATGTTAACTAATGTAGTTAACTAATGTTAACTAATGAACCTTATTGTAAAGTGTTACCAAAAACAGCTTTACCTTGTGCCATATCATCTGTCAGACATTTAAAGGTGCACTATGTGACTTTTCCGTCCGCTAGAGGTCGCCTATTCAAAACAAAGGTGTAGTTTGATGACGAGTTTGAGCGGAGAATCTTGGGACATGTGGTCTTCACTTCACAGCGGGATAGAACTCGGGCAGAAATCACGTTCATGGATGCGATTATTAACGTTAATGTAGTATGAAGCAGAGCAGGACAGAGTGTTGTGGGAGCTGAGCAAGGCCGCTGGAGCGATTGTTAATAAGATGAATGCAACACACGCCTCGCGAGCAGCGGGACTTTTATTATGCCACAGTCGCAGGCGCCATTTCCGCTGACAGAGAATTATAGTCATATTATAGTCTCTGAATTTTAATTGCAGACTGGTATTTTGGTAAATCTGAGCAGTGTGTGAGAATTTTGATCTTTTACAACTATATGGGAGACAAATGAGTTTTTTGTTGTTTTTTGCAGGGGAAAAATCTAAAAAGTAGGAGACTTAAGAAAAAGCCGTTTTACTCAGCTGTACAGAAAAGACGATCGCAATTTTCATTTCATGCCGACTTTAATAAAAGATCCTGTTTGTGATTTTTCTGGCAAATGTTAGTGTGTTTTACCTGTGCTCTGGTAATGGAAGGGAAACTTTGCGTAGTTTGGAGAACTCATTCGTTAAAACCTGTTGAGTGACGTCATCTTCCCAAGACAGCCCTGCAGGAACAGAATCAAAGCAGAAGATATTGACATGTGAAATGAACTCTGGGTAAAACGCCACACACTCATCTTACATTAACCGTCACACACAGAGCCTTTGATTTGATCCTCAAATGCTGAGGAGCTCTAGGAGTAGCCTTTATAACCATAGCGACAGTGATGTGTGCAGTTGCTATGGTGACATTATTGCACCCACCTCTGTGTGCCAGTCTCTGAAGCAGCATGCGGAATCTCTGCACCGTTGCTGTCGTGACGTCGTATGTGTAGACGTCTGTTAATGGAGCAGCCTCGCAGCGGCCGAACATGCCATCTACAGAGAAAATCAAATCAACAACCTCTTCAGAATTACAATTATGTGCACACTTGGTGTGTGTGTGTGTGTATTTTTAGATCCATTAAGAGTCTCAGCTTATTAGAGACAGTAGCTAGGGGCAACTGAGACAGGACCAGCTGGAGTGCCGACACCTGCCTGATAGTAAGGTCACACCATGTGTGTGTACGCACAGCAAATTATGTTCACATCTCTATTTTACACACACAAGGGAGAAAAAAAGCATCTCTCCGTACTGTCAATCAGTCACTCATTACATACGCACAGAGGTTAGCCAATCATAACAGGTCGTTTCTATATGTAAATGACCTTTGTTATGATTGGCTAACCTGTGCGTATGTAATGAGTGACTGTATTAATAATTCTTATCAATACAGTAACAAAAAAGTCTATTTAATTATAAGGGTGAGAAGGTAGAGGTAAAAATTATTTAATACTTACTACATTTGGTGTAATAATTTTTGGGGGGCTTCAAGTAAAATATAAATTAGATGATTAACCATAAAACTGACGTGTATATCAGCTATTTATAAAAAATCTTAAAATATTAGATTAATTAAGTGTTACATATTGTGAAAACATATTTGCATTGATGCCAGACTAATTAATTTCTTATAAATAATCATAAAATAATAATAAATGTATATATAAAATAAGTTATATATACAGTATATATAGTACTTTTCACTTGTACAGCTTGGCAACCATTCAGCTAAACATTTGTGAAGAACAACATTGCTTGGTGGAAGAATTATTATTTGTTATCAATAACATATAACATAATAACATAATGCTGTCAATATGAAATACATACAAATACTCATTAGATCACATTGTTAAAATACATCAGTTAGGTTTAGGGGTAGGGTTAAGGTTAGGGGACAGAATATACAGTATAAAAATCATTATTTCTACGGAAAGTCCCCATAAAACACAATGTGTGTGTGTGTGTGCTTAATGTATTTGTAAACATTTTAATGAACCCTGAATATGAATGCAATTAATGTCCAATAAAGGTTGATTTAAAGTATATAATTAATGACATTTTCTGATTTTGTGACCTAATCTAAAGTGAGAACTATTTATGGTTAATAAGTTGTTAACAACGCATTATCTAACTCTATACATATAAGCTAATTAAACAATAACACTGTTAATTACAATGAAGAACTCACTATTTGTATATAGTCTTTTAATTTATTATCTACAGTTTATAAACTGTTAATTAACTAAATTAAATGCAAATTATTTATAAGTGCTTTGTTACTGTAAACTTATGGGTTAAATGGGTAGCATAGAATGTGTGGCTTGACAGAAGATACATGACCGGTTCTCTTAACCTCCCTATTTTTCAATTATTTATAAAAAAACATAAATATTCTGGATTTGTGTTACCCATGTGTTAACCATGTGTTACCAAGTGTTACCCATGTGTTTACCAAAATGTTACAAAAGTATTACCCATTTTGGTAGCTGTTTGTTATTTTATAAAATCTTGCCAGACATATGTAGTGACCTTTTTATAAAAGCAATAAGCCCTGTGAAGATGTTTATAGTGATTTTAGAAAAGCTAAAATTTGCATCATGCCTAACAACACCCCTTAGCTGTTAAAAATTCCAGTATATTGTAACGGAATTTTGGTCATCCCTGCATTTGAAATCTATTTCTTGAAACTTGTATATATATATATATATATATATATATATATATATATATATACAAGTTTCAAGAAATAGATTCTCTTAACCTCCCTATTTTTCTATATATATAGAAAAATAGGGAGGTTAAGAGAACCGGTCATGTATCTTCCGTCAGGCCATACATTCTGTGCTGTTCTGTTCACACAGTAAAGCTGAATGGAATAAAAAAATATATAACACACTTGCACCAAATATGAGTAAGATGTAGGTTAAGTCTGATTTGCTGATACTGCCTGACCTATGTGTGAATGTGTATGATTTAATTCATATTACCCTCTCATTGACGGCAACTGAGTGTGGGAACATATCGTGTGGGAACATATCATGCCAACAAAAAACTATTAACTTTCAACCCATGTGGAGGAGAATTCAGAATTGTTGCTAAGCAACACAAAAACTATATTAAACACACAGCATGTGAGTCAATGCATTTTACTCATAATGATGTTAGACACACAAACACACTGCCTAATTCAGATGCTTGATCAATAGGCATGAGATCTACAGAGACTACAGGTCCTGAATGTGTGTGAGTGACTCACCATTAAGACAGACTTCATAGTTCAGACACAGACCCTCCTCAAACAGGCAGCCTGACAGAAAGAGAGAAAGAGAATTTTAAGAATTAGAAATAAAATGGCCATTCACACCAAGGGCGGCAATCAGTTTTAACATTCATTATAATTCTATGAGAATCGCAAAGTCCAGACCACAGCTATAACGATTATACCATTGAAAAAAATAAGACAGCCAATCATAATCTGTCCGACTTTAAAGGGATAGTTCACCCAAAATTTTAAATTCTGTCATTAATTACTTACCCTCATATTGTTCCAAACCCGTAAGACCTTAGTTCATTTCAGAACACAAATGAAGATCTTTTTGATGAAATCTGAGAGCTCTCAGGCCCCTCCATTGACAGCTATGCAACTACCACTTTGACGCTTCAAAAAGTTAATAAAGAGATTGTAAAATTAATCCATATTAAGTTGTGAGTTGGTGAATGTTTATGTGAATGAAAGCCTAAATTCAATCTGTTCATAAAGCTATCGAGTCTCTTCAGAAAATTTGGGCTAAACCACTCAGTTCATATGGATTTGTTTTACAATCTCTTTATGAACTTTTTGAAGCGTCAAAATTTCAGTTGCATAGCTGTCAACGGAGGGACAGAAATCACTCAGATTTCATCAAAAGTCCATGGTTTAGAACGACATGAGGGTGAGTAATTGATGACAGAATTTAAATTTTTGGGTGAACTAACCCTTTGAAGAGCTTGAGCATTTAAAATCTAGTGTTGGTGTGGGTGATAATATAGACATGCTTTAGTTATTTTTATAGATATAATTTTTGATGTGAACAGGCCTTAAAAAGGATTCAGTTTGACTTTTTTTGGGAATGTGGCAAGCAGGGCAGGGCAAAGAGCCGTGGGAACGGAGCGAGGCCAGTGGCGCAAGTGATAATGAGCGTGACCTGCACGCCGCACTGGTCTCGACTCCCACGGAGGAGCTCTGAAATGATAAAAGGAGGAATGACAACAGTGAAGGATGAGAGAGGACCAGGCCTGGGACATTTATTTTGTGTTTTGTTATGTTTATATGCGGCAGTCGTCCATGAGGGGCTGCCGCTTTACTTTCATTTTGTAGTGTTTTTATTTATTTTGACATTAAAGGGGTGATGAATTGAGAAATCAACTTTCCCTTGAGCTTTTGATATATAAAAGGTCATGATAATATAAGAATATCCTCTAAGTTTTTAGAGCTGAAAACTTCCTTGTTAGTCAAAGAAAAGCTTTTATAGACACCAGGCCCAGCAAACGACAGGTTGGGGATCTATGACGTCAAAGGAAGGCAAGCATCGCCTCAGCAGAAGAATATCAACGCCTACTTCATCACTGCCTGTTTAGCCCCGCCCACCGATTTGTGCATGTAACATAGGCCTAAGTTAGTGTTAAACCATCGAGCTACAAAGCAATAAACATGCCGTTGAGGATTACAAAATATTGTGCAGTGACTGGGTTCAACAGTAATGCAACATGTAAGTAACTGTGTTCATTTTAATGCCTGATCTGAAATGTGATGATTCATGTAGTCAGATGTTCTTTGAATGTGTGTCAGTAAATCAAACCAGTGACTAAACATCAACTTGCGTTGTTTCTCTTAGAAGGATGAAAATAATCTGTTATTTAACAGTGATTAAATTCTATAAAGAAAGCGATCAAAGAAAGCTGTAACAGCTGCAGCTGTCAGTCAAACAGAGAGTTTATCAGTGACGCGTTTATCAGTGACTCCCATTTTATTCAACGAATCTCTTAACTATATCACGTTTGCACTGTTAGTGAAGATGAAATAATTCGTTAGTGTACAGAATCTGAGTTGCAATGACGAGATCGCTGCTTTCATGCACTCAGCATGTGTGTGATCGGCTACAATGATCATCACTGCAACCTTTCATGCCACAATCCTAATATAATGCCATAGATCTATATGTCATGCAACACTTTTCACGATTAGTTAACCATGACAACTGTAATAGTAAAAACGCGCTAAAAGAGAGAGTAATACTATTTCAAATGCAAAGACGTTAGCCAATCACAGCAGTGGGTGTTTACACTGAAGTCTCCCAGCGGACACGCCCCCTTAAAACTCAGAGTTCAGAGCAGAGGGCTAAAATCAGGGTAGGAAAAATGCCTTTTATTTATAAATTATGACAATTTTTGATGTAAAAAGCATTCTAACATTATAAGTGCACCCCAGGAAACATCATAAAACGATTAAAAAAACGCAGTTCATGACCCCTTTAAAGTTTATGTTGAATGCTCGCCGGTTCCCGCATTCTTCTTTTATGCTTCCAAACAACCAAAAACATCACAAGTGTGTTTCTGTCATAAGGTATTATGGGACTTACTGCAGTGTGTCTGACATTCACACACATCATTCATAGTAAATTCTGCTCACACAAACCCCCACACACCAAGTGTCTCAGCAGAAAATAGCAAATTCTCAGCCTCAGAAAATCTGTGTGTGGGGTTTAGCAGTATCTGTCCTCATTTACTCATGTCTGATTAACAAGCCGTAAATTGCTTCGTCTGGTCTTATCTAATTCTTCTTCACATCATCTATCACAATTTCAGTATAAAGACTGTCCCGATTACACAATAAAATGAGTATTCCTTAAAAAAACAAACCAATTAAAACTGACCCTTTTCAAATAATTGGCGAAATACAGAATGTGTAATATTATCCTGCTAGTTCATTTATTTAATGAATAATCTTATATCTTAAAGGAATAGTTCACCCAAAAATGAAAATTAGCCCATGATTTACTCATTTACTAAGTCATCCTAGGTGTATATGACATTCTTCTTTCAGACGAATACAATCAGAGTTACATTTAAAAATGTCCTAGCTCTTCTAAGCTTTATAATGGCAGTGAATGGCTGTTTCTGTTTTGAAGTCCATAAAAGTGCATCAATCCATCATAAAAGTAATCCACACGGCTCCGGGGGGTTAATAAAGGCCTTCTGAAGCGAAGCGATGCAATTGTGTGAGAAAAATATCCATATTTAAAACTTTACAAACTGTAGAGCAAAACAAAACTTGGTTCTCGCGAAAACTATATTCTCACTGGAGCGTCCAGTGAGTCTCTTGTGAACGCGCGTACGACAGTTAGCAGGAGTTAGAGATTACAGTTTGTAAAGTTTTAAATATATATACACCTAGGATGACTTGAGGGTGAGTAAATCATTTTGGGCTAATTTTAATTTTTGGGTGAACTATCCCTTTAACTAGCACAAGCCTAAAAATTGCATACTTTATAAGACATTAGTAGACATCAAAATTCTCTTTGTAAACACAAATACGAGGGCTGCGTCCGAAAACTGGAAAATTCTGCCTTAGGAATACACATGTCAAGGTAGGAAGGCATCAAGGCATGTCCGAATCCAATGTTAGCTTCACTTCCTGCCTCCTGAGAGACCTTCATCTGATCAATTTTTTAAGGCAGCCTAGATGTATCCTTCGCTGCCTTTGATATCCCACAATCCTATGCATTCTAGTATAATAATGCATTCTGATAAGGCAGTGAGGCAACAAGTCAGCTGTCTAGGTTTTCGGGTGCAGCCATAGTTTTGTTTTTCAAATGTGCACATTTCTGTTCGCGATTAGCGTGTTCAAAATAAAAGTCCCGCTTTTGTGTTTTAGATGTTCACATGTTTTGTGTTCAGGAAATTACAGTCGCTGTAGAATTTAGATCGTAAAGCAGTGGTCAGATATTGTAGATAGCATGATATATAGAAGGCAGCGTTGATAATAAGTTTCATGTGCTCCCAAATGTTTCTGTGTGTGCGCAGCATGATTTCCACTCTCTGTGTGTGAGTGACATATGCGTGTGCGTGCTTCAATGAAAACAGCACATTAATATAGAACGGCGATTCAACTGAATTGGAACTACCTTTGCATTAAATCAGCCAATCAGAATCAAGTATTCAGACAGACCATAGTATAAATATATATATAATGTATGCTTGCCTTGTTATATTCCTAAAACCCCTCTGTTACTATGGAGAGCAGTTTGCATGCTCAGTTTTGGGGGAGGCGATGTGACGCTACAGTCACAGATCATCAGAATGCCGGTGGACAGACTGTCTCCTCACTGACATCCTCTCAAATTAATCCACAGACACTTATCTACTCATATTATGAGCCACAGAGGCAAGATTCCTGTGTGACCATGATGTCAGCTTCTGTATGAGGCAATGTCTGCAATTTGAGTGCAGATGCTATTTAGTAGGTAGCTTTATGACACCCGTGTTTCCATAACTGTAAAAAGATGAATAGATGGACAGAAAGAGCATAAAATCTGTTAACACTGAAACTGCATTCTTTATGAACTGTAACTTCCTGTAATAACTCACTAACTTCCTTTTTTTATTGAGAATTATTTCCAAAAGGTAACTTCAAAGTGCTTATTCTTATTTATAAACCTAACATAGATCACTCGATTGTATGACAGATTGTACTGCTGTCAGTACTTTGGTTTAAATCAAAGCTTTACTCTTAATGAAATCATTCTAATATGCCGATTCAGATAAAACTGATCAAATTAAAAGGATAAAAATGGCATAAAGCATAGTTTAAAATGTCATCAATGCTGGCATAAACGTAAACAAACAAAAATATGGAATAAACTGGAATTTTACTATCAAATTGACCAGTTAAAGCAACATTTTGTGTAATGATTTTGTATGTCGATAATCAGGTGTTAAATTAGATTATATTTTATATCAATATATTAGTTTTATCACAACATCACTCTAAATTGACCAGCATTGGAAACTGCTTCTGCATTAATGGGCTGTCTTTGAGCTGACAAACCAGCATATCTACAGTAAATTAAGTATAAATTAAGATTAAAACAATTAATCTCAAAATCAAGTTTCCTCATTTTTGGTTTGCTATTTGTAGTCAACTCACAGCAGAAGTCTCTTCTGCTCACCAGGGGGCATATTACAGAAAGATCTTAACTTTAGAATCCCATCTTATCTGTTTGGAAACCATGGCAATGTCAGTTAGGACCTCATTGAGGACAAAAGCTATTACAGAATGACATTTTCGTAAGTGCATAATCTTATCTTAACTATGGATAAAAAAGGGGTATTACAGAAGCATCCTAACTCGACAAAAAATCCTAAAAGCTGTCTTAACTTTAGGACAACGCCACTGGTGTCCAAACCTTTTTGAAATCCAACAGTAAAAATTACAGTACAAGAGTTTTTCGAGAATGGCGTTACATTTATTAATTATAAAAAACGAAGAGCAGCTACGTTTGATGGTAGAGACTTTTGGACGAACCAGAGGATGTGCTGCGCTTTGATGATAAAATACTCGTAACGTAAATAATTAGACTCCCGCGACACATGGGCTGAATCCAAAATTGCCCCCTAAACCCTCATTCACTATTTCCTACGTTAGTCCACTAATACAGTTCACTTGAAGGACTGAATGAAAACGAGTGAATGAATTCGGACAGCCGTTGTGTGTACATAGGCTGTACACTCGTTGTTGTGCTGCCTTGTGGGATAGAATTAGTGCACTCAATAACGTCCACTATGGTTTGCGGACACCACTACAAATGGCTGTCCCCTATAGGGGGCGATTTCGGATTCAGCCCGGATTTTGCAGTTAGCTGACGAATTGCGACCAACATTACAGAGGTCAATAAGCCGTCACGGAGCATTACCGGTCATTCTTCAATTATTTTTTTTCAAAAGGCGATTTATAAAACAGGTTTTAACTTTTCAACGGAGTTTATCAAAATTTCAATCTCTGCCGCACTGAAATTAAAACCACGCCATTGTTTCTCCATTTTGATTTTAGGTTTACCTCAGAAGCAGTTTGCGCGTTGTTGGTTAACAGACCTGACAGTTGATTACCGAACTCGATGGAGCAGTTTAAGATTTCCTAACTACAGATAAGATAAGATTTTGTAAAATAGGATAAGAATCCTAAATCAAGTTAAGATTTGCTTGATGAAAAATACTAAATTGAAAATTGTGAAAAATCCTAAATTAACTTATAAGTTAAGACCTAAGAAGTTTCTGTAATATGCCCCCAGGGCTGCATTTATGTTATTTAAAAAAAAAAAAAAAGCTTTTGTAACATTGTACTACCGTTCAAAAGTTTTGGGTTGGTAAGAAATGTATTATTTATTTTATTTTTTTGGGAAAGAATTTAAAGAAATTAATACATTTTTATTCAGCAAGAATGCGTTAAATTGATCAATTGACAGTATAGAAATGTATAATGTTGCAAAAGCTTTATATATCAGATAAATACTGTTCTTTTGAACTTTCTATTCATTAAATAATCCTGAAAAAAAATTGTACACAACTGTTTTCAACATTGATAATAATAATAAATGTTTCTTGAGCAGCAAATCCTCATGTTAGAATGATTTCTGAAGGATCATGTGACTATAAAGACGAGTAATGATGCTGAAAATTCAGCTTTGAATCACAGGAATAAATTGCATTTTAAAATATATTCAAATAGAAAAAAGTTATTTTAACTTGTAAAAATATTTCACAATAATACTGTTTTTGCTGTATTTTGGATCAAATAAATGCAGCATTGGTGAGCAGAAGAGACGTCTTTAAAAACATTTAAAAAAATCTTACTGTTCTTAAACTTTTGACTGGTAGTGTGTGTACATATACATATATACATACATACATATATATATATATATATATATATATATATATATATATATATATATATATATATATGAATTTACAAGATTAAAGAGTATTATTTTACAATAAATTACTGTACTGCACAGACATCAATACTTGACATACAAAACACAAAAATGGACACAACAAATAATAAAAACACTTATACAACATAAACCAACATTACAAAATAAACCAACAACACAAACTGCTAAAAGTGTTAGCACAGATAAAACCAAGAATCAAGAAACACCACAGCATAATCTATTTATGCTGCATTGAATGCTGGGTACCTTCGTAGTAGGCTACATATGCACTGTAAAAATACAGTATGATGTTGTTTGTTTACAGTAAATTGTGTTTTCCAATACTGTAAACTCACAGTAAAACCACTTTTTTTAGTGCAGTTAGATACAAGAAAAGTCCTACTGTGAAATTACTGTGAAAGCAGTATACTGCAATTTCACACTAAAATGTTTAACAGCGTATGTTATGTCAGGTTATAATGCAGTGAGTGAAATCAAAAGTATGTAGGCTACATGTCATGTGTGTGGTTGTGTTTGAGCCATTCATGCGGTCTAGAGCAATCAAGTCAATATGAAATTAACATGCTGCCATCTGTTGCCATGGTTACAGTTAATGACTGACAGGATGACCTTTTTCTGGGCTGGGTTTATGAATCACACACACAGACCCCGTATAAACTCTATTATTGTGGCTCATGCTGTGAGCAGGGGCGAGCTGTAATCTGTGATGCTTCATTTCCTGTGCTACTGCACACACTGCAGACAGAGGCCCTACTGAACACACAAACCAGACTAATCAGATGATTAAATGATATAAATAATACTAACGTTATCCATTCGCCAAGAAAACTGAAAAACACAGGCCGTGTGCCTATTATCGTCTCCAGTTCCAGACCCAGTTATGTAATGAGCGAAAGACCAGTGTCGAAAGTCCTACAGCTTCTCCGCTTCACATTACGGGACATGAAACCATTTCATGTGGAGAATTAAGCTTTTTTTTAGAGACTAGAGCCACTTTTGGGCCAGCCTATGCTGTATTTGTGCGAAATTAAGATTATTTATTATATTCTCTTCCTAGTCGCTTTCTTTATCGGCTCAGTATTGGAGAATCCAAGCATCCACACGCCAGGTAAAACTGTTATTCCGCCTTAAACACACATGGAAAATGTATAACCATCGGAAACGACGCAGAAGAGAGACTTTGAGTTCTTATCAGCGCCCGAATATAGCGACTATTATTGACATGGCGCGCGCCTCATCTCGCCCTTTCCCTACACGCGCGCGCGTACACACACACATATACACACACTATAAAACACTTACCGAATTTTCGATCTGCCGCGGAGGCGAGACTGGCCCGAAAGGCAAGGATGGCGAGAAACAGGTGAAACGATTCCATCCTTCCGATCACGCGTCCATGTCACCAGCGCGTTATTAATCCATTCCAGCCGCGTATTTCCTTATTTCCGCGAGGTCTGATGTGATAGGGAATGGATGGAGACGGTATGGAGATAGAGGGAGAAATGGGAGCGGGAGAAAAATAGAGGAAAGACGTCAAGAGTACGCAAAACCTGTCAGCGCTCACCGCAGAATCAGCACTGAACAGCAACCGCCACTGACGTCACGGACACACGCGCACACAAACACACTAGTGGTGGTGTTGTTTCGTCGATAACATATACACATACAAAAAAAAAAGGCTAAAGCAAAATATTTTATTTTTATATTTTGTGTTTTCACTGATAAATGGTATAATTTGCATAGTTATATTTAAATAATTTTGTACGTACACGCATGTTGGGTTTCCATGTTTTATGGAGATACATTTTTATACTGTATATTCTATCATCTAACCCTACCCCTAAACATAACCCTCACAGAAAACTTTCTGCATTTGAATTTTTTTCAAAGCATAATTTAGCATGATTTATAAGCTGCTTTCCTCATTGGGACCAAAAAAATCCCCACAAGATCAACAATTGCTATATATATATATATATATATATAGTTATATACTTATACCTAACGTCATATGTGAAATAAAATACAAAAAAATTAACAAACATAAAAAATAATAAACATTTTACCACTGCATTTCATTACAGATAGTCACCAATTTTGTGTACTAAAACAACCAAAAGTGAAACAAAAATTAATAAAAATAACTCAAAATATATTAAAAGACAAAAATAAAAAAAACTAATTGATTTTTTCATATAAAATTATACTTGATATTTTATATTAACAAGTTATTTCTGATCAACTCTTTAAAATGTCTCCAAAACTGCATAGTGGTATATGACTGCATTTGTGTGTAAAATGTGACATACTGTAGATGACATACCACCACCAGGCTATTTACTTGTACAGAAGAATTTGTTTATTAAAAGAAAATGGTGGACATCATCAAATATAGAGACTTTACAATCCTATATCTGATGCCACATATCCTCTAAGGTAAGTATATTGTTGGTCATAAGGCACAGGAAATATATATACATTAATAAGGCAAGCTCAGCACAGAGGGGTGCTCTGCATACGTTTGCTTTTTGTGATAAGTATTAATCATAATAATAAGCATAATAAAATCTTTCATAATATACACAATAATTTATATAATAAAAACACATTCTTGCTGACAGTAATAAAGTCAAAACAGTTTGAGGTTTGACCATCTGCATACCATAAGCTCAGCTCAGTGACACTGCAAGAGATGAAACCACAACCTTCACTTAAGATCAGACCTAACACAAGACATTTTATATAACTCTGAGATGCAGATGATGAAGGAAGCACAGCTGCGATGAGGTGGGTGAGAGGTGAACAAGTGAACATGTGACTGAGTACTATAGAAAAGCCAAACAAGAACCAGAGATATGGCAGCGTTAGATATCCAGGGTCATGTGACACTAGCTGCCCATGCATTTTTAAGCACTGACAGCTAGTGCTGTGATGGTGGACGCTGAACCACACCAGAGAAAATATAAACATATACATATATGAACACTTGGGTGTGCAAAACATTTAGGTGCATTTTTGGTTTAATCACACACACACTTAATGAGCAAAGCACTTCTTTGGTAGATATCATCTGTAGACATTAACAGTGATTCTAACACTTTCAAAGCAAGCGTGAGTTCAGTGCTTGTTTAACAAGAACTCTTAGGTTAATGTTTATTAAACTTTTACAAATAATAGAATTCCTTTTTAATATTCCATGTATATTTATTTACAGTCTGATCTTCATTATATATATATATATATAATCTCTCCACTATTAATGGTGGATGTTGTTAGAGTTTGCCACTCTTGGTTTAAAAGTCTTAATACGTAAACAGCTAACCAATTCAACAGATGCTGCTGAACCGTATCCCTTTAAAAATCATTCTTTTTTACTCTCTCATTCACTCTTGCTAAGTCAGTGCACATACCATCAATAGAGTTTTTTTTCCCTTTCACACTATAAATCTGTTAAAACTGATTAAAACTGAAGAACCAACAAGTACAAATTTTGCCCACAGGCTTAAACACATGGCTTAAATATGGCTGAGGTTTGGAGTCTTGTGTAGGGATTTGTAGTTTTTTTTTTTTTATATGTGTAGGCAGAAAAAGGTTGGTTCCTTTGATTAAGGGGATGATCGCCTCAGTCCGTCCACTGTAAGCTCATACCTGAAAAACAAACATTCACATAAAATTTTCTGGTGTCATGTTCATACACATTTTGCTAAATATTATTGACATTCATTTTACTGTGGCAAAGAAAAACTTGCGAAAAAAATGTCTGGGTCATATATATATATATATATATATATATATATATATACACACACACACACACACTATGCATAAAGAAAATGTAGCTTTTTTTTTTTTACAAGATTTAGAAGATTTTTACATAGTGGGTCTCATTCTCATTTTAATGTGAACAAATATACTAGTATTTAGCCTTCTGAAGCATCTTTCTTTATACTTTAAAACAAGAATTTAATCATTATTATAATCATAATTTTCATCCCCAAAATGATGCATTTTCATAAATATTTAAATATGGCACACCATGTTAAATTGTAAATAAGCTTTTTAAAGTGCAATTATAAGTAGTGAATATCCAATATTCATATTACTTTAATACAATAATCAATATCATCATACTCATATGATTTAAAGGGATAGTTCACCCAAAAATTAAAATTACCCTCAGACTATCCTAGGTGTATATGACATTCTTCGAACGAATAACGAATAAAACGAATAAAATCATAGTTATATAAAAAAATGTCCTGGCTCTTCCAAGCTTAATAATGGCAGTGAATGGAATGGAGGATTAGTTATTTTAGTTAATTAAGTTTTAAATATATTTTTATATATTGTATTTGTCTGAAAGAAGAATGTCATATACACCTAGGATGGCTTGAGGCTGAGTAAATCATGGGATCATTTTAACTATCCCTTTAAGTGCTTAATCTCTGTAAGTTATATAAAACATTTTACCATTGCGTTGAGCTCTTTGATATATCCTCAGACGTCAAGTCAACTATCACCTGAGAAACACACACAATCCAAATTTTATATAAGAGTAATTTGTTTGAGGCACAACTAGAAAAGAATATTCAACAAAATGCATTGTTTTAAAGGATATTAAGGAAATTTTGAACTTCTGTTATGTTATCAACACTGTTTGGGAGGATATTTATGATATAAATGCTGTGAGGACTGTTACTTCTGATGTTATTTATGATATGGATGTCACCTTTCCCAGCAGCCCTCTGTGTTTTGACAGGATTCCTCCTCCATTCTTCACGGCCACATCTAGAGTTCTTCTGTGCAACTCCACAAGTGACACGCTGAATTCAAACCTACACAAACAGACACTTTCTTTAAAAACAACAACAGTGTTTTATTTGATGCAAAATTAGAACACTTGATTTATTGAAATGCGAGAGCAGACTAGAAGAGGAAAAAGCTGGGGGGAGAAAGAAACTGACGTTTGATCATAGATCGGGTTGACCGTTTTCTTTATGGTGTTTGTTTTTCTGCGTCCAGAGCGCCGTTTATCAGGCAGCAAATACAAACGGACGTATGGATCAGAACCACTTTCAGTAGAAGAGATCAGATTCCTGCAAACACACAGAAATATGAATATTTTCGTATTAAATATGTCTTTCAGAAGCACTGACATAATTCATAATACATATAATTCATATGTAACTTACCTGCAGCTGTGCACCACGATAATTAGTTTGTTTCTTTGTGGACTATGCCTGATGGTTAACTGAATTTCCCCCAATGGAGCGAAACCAGGTGAGGCGCCACTGTAAATGCACAGACGGATTAAACTGTAGTTGTGGAGTTGCCATCTCATGAAAACATGATTGAAACAATAACACATATCCTCCGCTGAACCCAGATAAAAAGAGATGCATTGATGTTCTCTTCTAATTAGAGATGCACTGATACTAAATTTCTCAGCCGATACCGATAGCCGATTATTCAGAATGATATCTACCAACACCGATAGTTTGATTTTCTTAATGAAAAAAAATCTCTCCCAACTAATGTTGTAAACTATACAGGTAACCTTCTCATTTGGTACATTGCTGTAATATTAGAGGTTAAAATTAACAACAAAGCCCAAAATATTATATTCAACTGCTATTTATTTTCAGATATAATAATTACAAATTGAAATATTTGTATACAACTCAGTTGCACATAAACACTTTATGACAAATGTAATTAACAGTAAATAAGCTCCTTTCTAATGTTTTTTTTTATAGCTATCTAATGAACTGTGAACACTGGATAACTTTCCTGAGGTAAATGCAATGTTAATGACATTGTTTACAAGCTGTTTTATTGACGTCTTTCCACGGCTGAAACACTGAGCATTTACATGATGAGACATGATATATTTCGGTAAGTTGTACTGTATCTTTCAACATACCTTTTGATGTTATGCCTATTTTTTTGTGCTATAACTTGTATTAAAGTTCAGCTATTATGCAAAATTCACTTTTACATGGAGTTTGAACATAAATGTGTGTCAGAAGTGTGTGTACACAACCACCCTATAATGATAAAAATCCACCTACTCCTTTTTTCTTTTAAATTCCCATAAATCATAAGCACCGTCTCAGAACAAGCCGTTTGTAGATTCCTGGCAAAGTGACGTCACTTTTTACAGGCCCCGCCCATGACTGTTGACGGACACTGCCGTATTAGCATAGACCCTGCCCTGAGCGAGTTGTACACAGTCCGCCATTTTCTCCAGGCTGGAGCAACTGTAGTGACAAGAATGTCTCATAAGCGATTTAGGTGTTTTGTGTTTTGTTGTTGGATGTAAGAGTGAACATAACAGTCTCCATGTACTCATCATATACTCATGTACATCAGAGCCGCTGAAGACTCAGTGGATTTGTTTTATTTTTGAAGGCAATGCCTCCAAATATACCTAAATTAGTTTATGTCTGCGCAAATCATTTTACACCAGACTGCTTTGTGAACGAATTTCAATACAAAGGGACAATACAAAACACAGGTTTTGCTAAAAAGTTGTTCCTCAAGTATGGATCACTATTAACTGTTGGTGATCCAGCTTACAGTTTCCAGAGTGATACTGGATATGGCAGTAATAAAAGTGAGAGCACACACTTTATTACAGTTCATCTGAGTTGATTTACGGATATACAGTTTACCAGTATATTAAGCACCACCCAAAAAGGCATAAGATATGTATATATTTGTTTACCGTTAATTGTAACTAGTGTTTCTGTGTACTTCGCTATGTATATTGATGATAATGCAAGAAGAGAGAGTGTTTATGGATAATATTTGAATGTTCCCTTGCACTGTGTTTTATTAAGCTCTTACAGTGATTTTCTGGAGTGAAAACAGACACTTCATATTTTGTGTGAAGTACAATAAACGTCATAAAACTCATTGGTAAAGTTTTGGCCATCATTCGGACAGGGTCCGGTACAACAGGCTTGTACTAATATAGTGGATAAAAGCAAGAAGACTCCTGACACCAAAGAATGAGCTTTTGAAGTTCCACCCTCTTAGGCCGAGTGAAGCAGCTCATTTACATTTAATGGGACACACACTAAAACAGCATGTTTCTGCTCACCCCCCCAAAAGTGGCAATTTTAACATGCTATAAAAAATTATCTATGGGGTATTAGAAATGCTCTGTTTAGTTCCGGTTTCTATGAAGCCACTCCTTCCTGAAAAGTGTGCATTGTGCTCTGATTGGTCGGCTGGAAAAGTGTGTTGTCATTGGTCTTTCAACAACCTCGCAAGCATGTTTAGGAAATGTCACGCCCCTTCCCAGTTTCAACACACTACAAACGCAACTCAACTAGGCCTTGCCCCCTTTTTTGCATATGCCTTAAACTGGAATTATTTAAATGAGGAATAAGCACATTCCTAGAAGAAAACTCAACTACAATCAAGGCATTTCAGAGAGTTCAGAAACAGTGCTTACTGATATAAGGAAATATAGAGCTTAAACATAATATGTCCTCTTTCAAGCTGCTTTGAGACAATATATATTGTTAAAAGTGCTATAAAAATAAAGTACAATTTTAGTAGGCTACAGTTTTAATTGGTTTTGAGCTAAACCTTCACATACATACTCTGGGGATGTCAGAGACTTATTTTAAATCTTGTAAAAAGGGGCATAATAGGTGCCCTTTAATGTGGAAGAAAAGACTTGCGCTCCACGCTGCCACTTGAACTGAGGCACTACAGCAATCTGTCACATCACATTTAAAGGGATAGTTCACCCAAAAATTTTAATTTTGTCATCATTTACTCATTTCTTTCTTCTGATAAACACAAATGATATTTCGAAGAATGTCAGTAACCAAACAGTTGATGAGTCCCAATTTACTTCCATAGTAATTTTTTTACTACTATGGAAGTCAATGGGGTCATGAATTGTCTGGTTACCAACATTTCTTTAAAATATATTTTGTGTTCAACAGAATAAAGAAATTCATACAGGTTTGGAACAACTTGAGGGTGAGTAAATGATTATTGGGTGAACTAACCCATTGAGAGCATCAAAATTACATTTATTGTTTGAGTTTCATGATAAAATGGACAGATTTTGAAAGTTAGGACTTTTTTCTTATCAGAAGTAACAAAGCACAAAGCTCTTTGCGATTATTGGATGGGAGGTGCGCTACAAATAATGTTTGGTGTAGAGAAACACCACGGACCTGGCAACCCTGGCTTGAAGTACGTATGGGTGATTCATAGGGTCAATTAGAATCTGCATTAACGGCACTTTTTTTTACACCGTTAATAATACATTATTGTCATGTTAACTTCGACAGCCCTTAATTCAACAACATTTTTTTGCCAGTCTGTTTTTACGCCCCAGGATGACACGATATAATCGGCGCTGATCATCGCCTGTTAAACAATTTTTTAAACAAAAATAATTGCTTTCATTGGCTGATTCCGATTATTGGCAGATACATCTGTGCATCCCTAGCCAAAATATGTAAAAAAAAATGTAAAACATACTTCTGTAATTGTTGTATTGTCCTTTGGAGCTCCTGGGTGGTGCTGGGATTGGAGATGTCAGACGCTATGCTGGGTGTCGGCTCTTTGTGGTTCAGGTTTAGCAGAGAGCCAGAAATGGCCAGGTTAGACGTGCTCCGCCCCGATTTAGCCAGACGGTTAGGCGAGTCCTCCAATGGCCTGCTGTCTATTAAGGGTTCCACCCGTGGGGAGGGTGTTGGGGTGGGTTGGGTCCTGGGTGTAGGGGTGGGCTGCTGGGCTTTGGATGCCGGGGTGGGCTCTGAAACTTTGGGCTGCTGAGGGGAGGGGCTGGGGGTCACACTGGGGCGGCGGATTTGAACTGAGGACGGCTGATCCGATACAGCCAACTTATCCATAGAGAGAATCTGAAAAAAAAAACACATATACAGATATGCCTTGGTTCCTGACTTTTTTTTCTTTTAGATTGTTTTTAGCACGTCCAGTCAAGATGGACCCTCGGTACAGGCCAAGGTTCATTTGTTTATTTCTTTGACAGTCATGTAGCTTGCTCACTTGGTCTTGATTTTGAAACACAAAGTCTTGATTTTGTTTTTGGGTTCTACTAGAATAGGTTTTCATGCTTGAATGTTTAAAAAATGTATATGTTTCACATATTTTATATCGTTGTAGCACCTCTCTTCCCAGTCTGTTAGAAATGCTCTGTTTAGTTCCGGTTTCTATGAAGCCACTCCTTCCCGAAAAGTGTGCATTGTGCTCTGATTGGTCGGCCGGAAAAGTGTGTTGTCATTGGTCTTTCAACAACCTCTCAAGCATGTTTAGGAAATGTCACGCCCCTTCCCAGTTTCAACACACTACAAACGCAACTCAACTAGGCCTTGCCCCCTTTTTTGCATATGCCTTAAACTGGAATTATTTAAATGAGGAATATGCACATTCCTAGAAGAAAACTCAACTACAATCAAGGCATTTCAGAGAGTTCAGAAACAGTGCTTACTGATATAAAGAAATATAGAGCTTAAACATAATATGTCCTCTTTCAAGCTGCTTTGAGACAATATATATTGTTAAAAGTGCTATAAAAATAAAGTAAAATTTTAGTAGGCTACAGTTTTAATTGGTTTCAACAATGCTGTGGTCACTTCCAGTTTAGTTTTTATTTTATTTAACAGACAAATTCCTATTTGTTTTATCTTAATTTTAGTTTCAATTTAAGGTTTCATAGATGAGGAATCTGCAGAACATTCTTAGAGCTATTTACAGTATTTAAAATATGTCAGACCTGCTAGATGAAACTTTTTAATAGATTTTTTGTACAATTTAAATTGTGAAGAATTTCTTTTTTTTACTACATCCATCAATACAATTAAAGTAATTTAGACATTTAGCATGAAAGACAAAAATACAAATATTTACATTATATTATATATTATTATAGTTTTATTATATATTAATTATATACTGTATATATTAATATTATATAAAATTGTTATTTTTGTTATTTTTATTTCAGTTAAGAGCTTGAACCATTGTTTTTAATTTTGTTTCTGTAAGTTTTCCTTTAATTTCCATTAAATTATTTTATTTTAGTTACAAAATGTGTGTGAGATATGTGTGTGTGTGTGTGTGTGTGTTTGTTACCCTAAGTGCCATCTTCATCTTGAGTGTAGCACCGGGTCCTGAGTTCTTGAGAAGAAATCGCTGACTGATAGTCATCTGATCCTCCTGCAGCAGCTTCGACAGAGGAAGAGAAAACGTCCCTAGGGAACACTCGTGTTTGTCATCCTTTACCTGCATGCATACACGCACACAAACAAAAACAAAAATCAGAATGTGTCTTGTAAGCATGGCCACTTCCAGACTTATATATGCTTGCTGCCTATTAAAGGGTTCAAGTCTACAACCCACATTTTTGACCACTAGGCCACATCACCCCATGTGTACATGTGAGTGTCTGTACTTTGTGCTTTACCTCCACTTCAAGTTCTTGACACTTTGGATTGTGGACCAGGAATGTGAAGGCCTCCTCCCAAATAGGCTCGTTGGTTTTAAATCGTGTCTATAATGAGAAGAATGAGAAGGGAATGTAAAACATTTAACCATTAAATATTTAACAAAAGTGAAAACACAAAGGCTCCGACCTTGGAATTATTTTACCATACAAAGTCACAGTACTTAAGCAACCTTGCAGCATCATCTTCTACAGCCAAATATTGTTATACAATGACAGCTAAACATCTCTCTACTGTTAAATATAATTCTAGTGTATTTATTTATTTATCTCTTTTCATGCAAAGCCACTTAAATTAGCTTCAAACTATGTTTCATGTTTAAATTTGTACATGTAAGAATAACACAATATGCACCTCTGAAATTAAAGGCAGATTAAATAAAGAAGCAATCACTTGTGTGTTTCAGTGTGTTTACCTTGCTCTCAAAGGATTTGTGTCCCACAGTAAACTGGACGAATGGACTGGGCACACTGGTGACCTTTTTACCGGTCTGGAGAATATACAAATGTTTATTAACAAACCTTCCACATTTAAACACGTACTAATATCATATCATCCGTAACCGAACAACAAACAAACAATGTGTCATCTCAAATATGTAACAATTCGGAATACATATTTACCTAATAATGACTTGAAATTATGCTTAGAAAAACATACAGTTTACTCCTGTCTATATGAGAGATATGAAGGAGTCTATATGAACCACACCTGTGGCTTGCTGTCAATTACTATATACATTTAAGTTGTGAATACAGTAAATATTTAATCTAAGGTGATTATTACACTATTCTGAAAGTATAACCATAACATTTAAACATTACCCCCCGGTTTCACAAACAAGGCTTAAGCCTAGTCCCAGACTAAAATGCATGTGTGAGCTGTCTTAACTGAAAGCAACTTGCACTGACATATCTTAAAATATATATTATAATGTGGTTTTCAAAGCCACATTTATAAAAGCTACTTAAATGTCCTAATTGAACTAAGGCCTAATCCTCAAAAGAATGATCATCAAGATTATATCTGAATAATATTTGAAGTATCAGCACTAAAATCTGAAAACAATTTTGATACTTTAGCTAAATAAAAACACGGCTGATCCTGCTAATGTACTTGCACATTACTTTCGTTAAAAAAGGGACAATTTAAAATCAAGCAACAAGCATTTTTACTGAGCAGTACATGTTATGTGCTTTAAGAAAAATACAATAAGCTTAATTTTTTTGCTTTTCTTTTTGATTTTACAAACGGCAAAATGAGTCAAAATTATTGACCATGGTAATTGGCAGCATGTCATAGATGTGGCATGTCAAAGATTTTATTTCATTAAAGGTGCACTATGTAACTTTTCCGCCTATTCAAAACAAAAGCGTAGTTTGATGACGCCTAGTTTGAGCACAGAATCTTGGGACATGTGGTCTTCACCTCACAGCCGGTGGAAAAGAATCAGGATAGGACTCGGGCAGAAATCATGTTCATGGATGCGATTATTAACATTACTGTAGTATAAAGCAGAGCAGGACCGAGTGTTGTGGGAGCTGAGCAAGGCGGCTGGAGCGATTGTTAATAAGATGAACGCAACACATGCCTCGCGAGCAGCGGGACTTTTATTATGCCACAGTCGCCGGCGCCATTTCCGCTTTTCCGGTCATGAGTATGAGGTAACACAGCTCTGTTTATCATATTAGATATATTTGAGTGTGTTGAAAATTATGTTATGACATTACTCTGTGCGTCTGCTCGGCGGCTGCTATGACATTTGTTGCACACTGCAGTAAGAGTAAAGCGTTTCGGAAACCGAGGGTAACGCAGATATGTTTCAATTGACAGGTGACTCCATCACACGTCCCGGTTCCTTGGTTAAAAAAAATAATTTTCTCATGATTTACAAATAGTTGGAAACATTTGGGATATTGTAAGTACTCAACTGAACAAAATATATAACACTAGCCAAGTGGTTTTTGGATATTTTACTGAATTTTTTTTACATAGTGCACCTTTAAATTAAAGGGATGAAAATATTTCAATATTCTCTTAAATTAAAATAAACGACATTAGCAAAAAACCCTTATGAATGGCATTTACTATAAATATCACACTTGGTCTTAAAGGGTTAGTTGACCCAAAAATGAGAGCTCTCTGACCCCTCCATAGACAGTAACGTAATTTCAACTTTCAAGTCCCAGAAAGGTAGGAAAGACATCGTTAAAATAGTCCATGTGACTCCAGTGGTTCAACTTTAATGTTATGAAGCGACGAGAATACTTTTTGTGCGCTAAAACAAACAAAAATAATGAATGACTTTATTCAACAATCTCTTCTATTCCCTGTCACCCTCTTACGCTATTACGCTCTTACTACCTTTCTGGGACTTAAAAGTTGAAATTACGTTGCAGTCTATGGAGGGATCAGAGAGCTCTCGGATTCCATCAAAAATATCTTACTTTGTGTTCCGAAGATGAACGAAGGTCTTACAGGTTCGGAACGACATGTAATTATTGACAGAAATTTCATTTTTGGTTGAACTAACCCTTTAAGCATGGTCTTGTATGTTGCATTTATGCAAGATCATGTGTGTATACGTTTGATTCATAAATTGCTTGAATCAACTGCAATCAATTCAGAACTGGGAAAATGAGATTGGAAAGCTGGCTGAGATTTACACAAGTGAAAAGGCCTCTGTGTGGCATTCATAGAGCCTGTTACTGCATGCGGTTAATCCAAGCACACAGAAAGCACACGCGGTACCTGCTGCAGACAGATCATCTTACACACAGTCACCTTGAGAGCTCTTTCTACATCTTTCTTTGTGTATGTGTGTGTGTAAATTGTGAGAAAACTGGTTGTTACCTTTTTCACTTTATTGACCGTACCCTTCTTCAGACCTGCATTGTTGAATTCTAAAGGATTGCGCTTATTTCCCCAAGCAGAAAAGGACAAGACACACGCGCAAACAAATACAAATACACGCAGGATTATTAGGAGGATTGCATGCAGAGTTAAATTCATAATGGCACAAAACACACAGACACAGAGTACTCATTCATACACAAAATGAATGATGGTTACAGTATTAATGCATGGTTAATGTGATGAAAATGAGAAAAGAAGAGGCCTCTTTGTCTTTTATCTGTAGGATTGTTCAAATGTTGAAACAGTCCTAGCAGAACACATCAGCATGGACAGGGTTTTATTCATTTGCGTTTGACTAGTGATGTCTGGAGAGTGGGCACAGGAGAAGACACAGATCAGATGTCAAGGACAGTGTTGAAGAAAGAATGAAAGAGAAATATAGACAAGGCAATCCAAAGAGAACCAGTCCAACCCACACTTCACTGAAAATCAACCACGTACAGGCCCTAATTTACTTGAACAATCTCAGTGACAGATGAAGATGATAAAATGAGGCATGAGCCGATACAGTGACAATTAAACAACAGTTATTTACGGTCCTCGAATTTGATTGGCCAAGTGTGCTAATGTTTTATAAAATAGCACTGGAGCTTGCTTGCTGCTCAGCGACACACAACAATTGATTCTGTTTTCAGAAGTTATTCAATATTAAATTTCTTATGGAACTGTTGTATAAAAGCAATATCACACTCGTTATCATTCTGTCATCTATGGCTGAATCACAGCCACTCTTGCCACTTCTTATGTATTTCAAACAGTGAAGTGCAGAGTAAGACCCGTTTCGGTAACACTTCATTTTAAATTGTCTTTGTTACATGTACTTACTACAGTAATAACAGTAAATTATGCATAATTACAAGCAGATAACCCCTAAACCAAACCCTAGTCCTAACCCTAAAGTAAGTACATGTTAATTAATATTACTCAGTACTTAACTGTATAATTACACTGTAACAAAGACACCTTAAAATAAAGTGTTACCCCCGTATCATTCAACATGCTCCCAAATTTGACACTCTGCTAAACCCCCCCAACACCTACACTACTGTTCAAAAGTTTAGAGTCTATAAGAATTTTAATGTTTTTGAAAGTAGTATCTTATCTTCAAGGAAAAATAAAGAAAAAAAACAGTAACACTGTGAAATATTATTACCCTTTAAAATAACCATTTTCTATTTTAATATATTACAAAATGTAATTTATTCCGGTGATGCAAAGCTGAATTTTCAGCATCATTACTCCAGTCTTCAGTGTCACATGATCCTTCAGAAATCATTCTAATATGATGATTTTGTGCTCAAGAAACATTTCTTATTATTATCAAATGTTAAAAAAAATAATAATTCATGATTATTTGATGAATAGAAAGTTCAAACAAGCAACATTTATTTGAAATAGAAATCTTTTGTAACATTATATAACGTCTTACTGTCACTTTTGAACATGATCCTTATATTCAACGCTTTCAAAAATAATAATAATTACTGACCCCAAACTTTTGAACTGTAGAGTATCTCAATACAAATGCTGTCTTACCGCCCTGTCCCCACTCGTGTCATTGCTGGAGTAACACAATCCCACTTGTACTCCTGTTTATTATGGTTATAAACACAATCATAACGTAATCACTGAGGCTACGTTCACACAGTGAATGTTCGAGATTCACAAGCATATTTACTGACAGGTGCAAGTCTCAAATTGTCCCGTAAATACAACAGCAGACAGGAAAGGTTCGAATAATGCCTGTATGGACATGTAACTGAAGTCAATCTTTCTCTTACATAATTACAATTAGTCTACTTTGAGATATCAATTTTGACCAATAACTACTCCATCCTCCTGTCAAATGTGGCCTCAAACTAAAACTTTTGATTTCAAATAATTTGAAGGTGAATTCTGATAAAATGTATTTAGTAAGCGATTTTAATTTTGTGCATGCCTCCTTTGTTATCATATGGTATTTAGTGTGTGACTTTTTCACAAAATTCATAACTAGTATAATGGAGATGTATACATATGATAATACAAACAGCGATCGGCCAACCTGATTTCTATTGGTCCCCATTAGGTAAACCTGATTTCATTGGCCAATGAAAAACTAGCCCATAACCACATAATAACCTCATTTAGCTACAAACAGGTCTGATAACCACATTCTGTTGCTTGGTGAACATAGTCAAAAAGATTTCCCTGAACTGCCTCTGACACATATTCAAATGGCCTCTTAAAAAAATTGCAGATAAAAAACAACTGCACACACAAAAATGGCTGCATTAACATCTCTGATACAGAGACTATTTATATCTATGCAAAATGCAGGCAGGGCCTCTGTAAAAACTAGCATGCCGACAGGATGAACCACGACATAAACAAATGCAAACAAAACAGTCCTCAGAGTTCGAACAGCATTACAGGAAGATTTTACATGCAAAAAGGGAAGTTGAGATGTAACTATGAAACATTTGTAAAAGAAGTAACCAGTTGTTAATGCACCAAATGCAGGTAAAATGCAAGCAGAACAATCTAATGGAAATGCCAGCAGATTGACTCACAAACATTGTCCTGTAGAGGGCAGAAGTGTTCTCACAGAACACCAGCCCAGCAGAGCGGCGCTCTCTCAGACACCCACTGCCCACGTTCCCCTCAAAAACACTCTTCACCCCGAACGACAGGAAACCAGAGAAGGACAACAGAAAGAGATTGAAAGAAGAAAAGGTGTAGTAGAAGAAGTGATATCAGATGAAATAGGGAAGGTGGAGCATTGAGAAATAAGGAAGCAAGAAAGAAAGCTGTGTGTGTGTGTGTGTGTGTGTTAATACTCACTGGCAGATTTTTGGCCGAGTCCAGTAGCACCAGCAGTAATGCTGATGACAGTCCATCATTGGCCTGCCCTTTATCTGCTTTAATGCTGCTTAAAACCTGAAAAGCAACACATAAAACTTTTATCAGTGTGTGTGTATGTGTGTGTGTGACCTACATTGTGGGATGGATCTTTCTCTAAAAAAAATACTAAATAAATGTCTAATTTTACATGCAATAAGTTAAACATTAGGGCTCAAATCTTAGGAAATATGGTTACTTATTAAAATTTCGATGACCAAATTTTTCTTGGCTAAAACTGTTTCTGTTTCGGGCCAAAATGGTTTTGGAGGGCTGAAATCAGTGACCCGAAACGGATGTTTAATTAGTGCTTCTCCAATGGCACGTTTTAAATGTTTAAACACCAAATCAGCACATTAGAAAATAGTTACTTTAAACGTAATATTTTTACTTTATTTTTTCTTTAAGACTTCTTTCAAAAACATTACATAAATCTTATCAACCCCAAATTGAAGGATAGTGTAGATTTGTTATTTGATCAGTTAAGTCTAAATTGTTAATAGAAGTCATATCATATCACTATGATGTGTATAAGGGGAGTGTTATGTTACCTCATCGAGTTTATCAGATGTAGGGAGAAGGGAAAGCCATTCGATCTTCAGGTGAAGCTTCCCTTTAGCAGTATCATCGAGTACAAACCACTGTGCACAGTGAGGGGATTTATTATATAAATATGTTTATAATAGGTTTATTACATATGTTTAAAACTTTATACTTTATAATAATCATTTATTAAAGGGTAAGTTCGCTCAAAAATGAATATTCTGTTGTCGTTTACTCATCCTATGAACCACTTTTATGGTATTTTTGTCATCTTGTCCCTTTCACTTTCATTATATGGAAAAGAGCGGCCAGGGCATTCTTCAAAAATCTACTATTTGTGAAAGAAAGTCATATGGGTTTGGAACATCAAGCTGAGTAAATTATGCTGTTACATTTTTGAGTGAACTATTCATTTAAGCATTTTTTCTGTATAAACTTTTAGATCAGATATTTAAAAAGCAAGCTGAACAGATGTAAGACCAAAATAACACAAAAAAATATGTTTTGTACCTCATCTACTTTCTGTTCCTTCTGTAGTTCATCTATGTTGAGAGTAAGGCTAAAGAATGCAGGAGGAGAAACATCAGATGATTAATACACACACACACACACAAAATGGGTTTCTATGTTTCATGGGGACTTTCCATAGACATAATGATTTTTATACTGCACAAACTGTATATTCTAGCCTCTAACCATAACCCTACCCCAAAACCTACCCATCACAGAAAAGTTTCTGCATTTTTACAATTAAAAAAAAAAAATCATTTATAAGCGGTTTACCTCATGGGGACCAAAAATGTCCCCACAAGGTCAAAGATTTCTGGTATTTCTATCCTTGCGAGGACAGCACATAGGGAATTGCTGAACCACAGACACACACAGACCCTGAAAATCTTTAAGGTGTAAATCTGAAGTATGACGTCTTGTGATCATTTAATGATTGACTTGATCAATCACAGCCATTACCTTCCCAGAAAATCATCCTTATCTGTGTCCTCATCATACAGCTCTATCTCCACATTCTGTCCTGAGTGATCGTACACAAATGCCTAAAACACACACACATAAACACCTCAGTTAACAATTCAAAACATGTTAGTGATAGAGACACCTGCTCACAAATCAGCCCCTTACCTCATATACTTCGTTCCATTTAGGGTGTAACGACTCTTTGATGACTTTGGATCTGAAGAGCTGATTACCGAGTTGAATGACACCATATGGGTCCGACTTTCCTTTTATTATACCACCCAGAAATGTGTCCTTCCCTACCAGGTCCTGTGCCTCCAGAAAGTGAATCCGCAGAACGCCCTACACCAAACACACGCATTATATGATAGACATATTATGTATATATACACATGTATGCATGTGTATGTGAAGCGTGTATAAGTGTGCACGCGCGTCACCTTCGGCATAGGGAAGCGGAGTCTGGAAATCTGTGCATCATCTACAAGTGGGATAGTGATTTTGTTTGGCAGCACAAGGTAACTGTATATGATATCCTGAATAACGCCGTCACACAGACCACTGTGAGCGAGAGAGAGATTAGTTTAAATGATAATGATGTCAAATAAATATAAAAACAAATCAGTCAAATGCATTAAATTCAATATATCCACCCACTCATCAATAAATATACAAACATTATTTTCAAAAGACTTTTTTTTTATTTTTATAGATCACAAGTTGTATGGACCACTTTTATTATACTTTTTTGGTCATTTATGCTTGATAACCACAGTTACCATCTACTTTCATTTTCACCGTATAGAAAACAGCACTTTTGTCTACGTAACAACAACTGTGTTCCACCAAAAAACATTATTTTGGGTAAACTACCTCTTTTTTTGCCTGGACCATGTGATATCTTTAACATGTGGAATGAGGCAGTGGTCCTAAGGAGCCTCAGTAAACATTAAAGGAGGTTGAGGATGATCTAAAACTACTTAAATGAACACATTATTAATAATAAAATGTATATTAATATTATAAATGTGTGTGTGTGTGCGTGCGTGTGTTAATCCATCTATAGCATTATTTTTTTATTAAATTTGCATTACTTGAACATGTACTTCATCAGAGAGAGATAAAAGAATTCAGATTGATTTCAGCTCTGATGTCTGAGCAGAAGAGAGCATGAAATATGACTCTTCTGCGAAGGTGTGTGTGTGTGTGTTAGAGAGAGGAAAAATATAACAAGAGACAAGATCTCATTCGCCACGCCTAAACCACAACACCAGCTCCACCTATAATATGACTATAAAAGGAGAGAGGGAGAGAGAGAGAGAGTCCATAGACTACTCTGGAAAATCACATTAAACTCTACATTTGGACACACACGTTGATGGTAGGGGATTCTAGGGCGGCCTTTAAGATAAACAGATTATTAAAAGACCCCATCATCATCATCACAAGTGGGTGTAACCGTGAATCCTCTGATGTGGTCTGACAGGACGAGCAGCATTTCTGAGACTGGAGTGAGCGTGCATAATGCTTGTGTGAGAGACTGTTATTTGGCCCACCTCAAAATACAAAATAGGTCATGTGACAGCATGTGTGTGTTTCAAAGGGAGGACTGATCCACTTTCCAGTTTCATGAAACTGGCATAATAACATGACTACATTATACATAATGCATATGTGTGATGGCTGACACATGTGTCACTCACTTTATTCCAGGGATGTCCAGCATATTTGTAAGACCCGTCCAGTTTATATCCAGAAACTGAAAGAGATAGTCACGTTTAACATTGTTTAATACATTAGGGTTGTAGATACATGCAAATGCCTGTTTGTTTTCTAAAAAAATTCACAGCAGTAACAAGGATATTGATCTAATATATAATGTTAATATAACAGTAACTGCACACTTTTTCAGGAGTCAATGTTTCGAAAGCATTTTTACTTCCATAGGAAACCTCAAAAAAGTCTTCTGTAAAGAGTTTCAAGCCATGAACTGAACCAGACAACTGCTTTTAAGCATAAAAAGTATCTTAAAATAGGAAAAAGATAAAAGGTACAAGACTGTGTATGTATTTTATTAAGGATATACATTATTATATCCAGTCACATGATCCTGAATTGGTGCTCAGAAAAATGTCTTTGTATTATCTAAGTTTAATTTTTTTTTGTTCTGCTTATATTTTTTTTTATTGTGATTGATATATATATATATATTTGTGGATTCTTCAGGAGAACAGCATTTATTTGCAATGGAATTTTTATGTATCAATGTAAAATGTTTTGCTTCAAATTAAATGTTGTAATGTTGGTTTTGTTGATTTAGTCCAAATATTTAACCCTAACCTGTTTTTTTAATTGGAAATAAGTATAAACATAATTCCAGAACCAGAAAGAGTGGGCAGTTGGTGTTGAGTTTGACGCAGAAACCAAACATTCTCTCAATGTTTAAGATACTGATATTAAAGACAGAGAAGTGAAATGTCCTTTAGATCAATATTCGGGATCAAGGCTTCCAGGTAATGAACAGCTGAGAATGAGATAATTGAATGAGACAGGTTTATGAGGAATAGATTTAGATATGTTTTGAACAGTTTCTGCAGAGCAGGTCAGAGCAGTGTTCTCTGACCTCAAGGGTGTGTGTTATTATTAAATAGCAGGCACATTCTCATCATTCTTTATATTGTATGATTGTCTAATGTGGGTAATGTCAGGTATGTAGTAGAAAAACTAATCAAAGACAAAGACACAATGAAAGCAAGTTCTTCTGCAAAATGTTTGTCTGTGAGTGTGTGTATATGTGGTGGTTAACGTACGGGTTTCTGGAGGAAGAACACAGACAGGGCACCAATCAGAGGCATGTCTCCTAGCAACGGGTCCATGATGACCCTCAACACCCCATTAAGCTACACATACAAACAACAAACAAATAAAAGGTAAGCAAAATTTTTGTTCCAGTATATCACATTATAATATTTTGCATAATTAATCTGACATATAAAAAGGCACAGTATTTTTTTTTGCGGCTAGATGTTGCTTATTCAAAACAAAAACAAAGACGTAGCTTGATGATGCCATGAATGAGTGTGGAATCATGGGAGGTGTTGTCTTCACCTCCACAGCTGATGGAAAGCAATCCGATGGGACTCAGGCAGGAATCATGTTCAAGGATAAGCTAATGTATTAAAGTTTTATTAATGTTACTGCGGTATGAACCAGGGCCGGGCCGAGAGCCGCAGTAGCGGATTGAGTCCCACGAAGGAAGGAATTACGACAGTGAAGGGTGAGAGAGGACCAGGCCTGGGAAATTTTACGTTGCTGTTTTTATTATGCTTCTATGTCATAGTCGGCCGCTGCAACTTCTTTTGTTATGTTGTTTATGTCTATTACAATTAAAGTTACGTTTAATGTTTGCCGGTTCCTGCCTCCTTTTTCCCTGAACTTGAACTTTGTAACAGTTACGTGTTTTTTCTTTTTTTAATTAAAAAAATATTAAAAGTTCTACCGTCAGACCACATACATTAATAGCAGATCTACCTCACATGGTTTCTGGACATCCTAATCTTATTTTTTAGTGTGTCCCCCACACACACACTCCTGTCCCACCCACTTTTTGAAACAAAGTTACGCCAATGCTTGTTGCACATTGCAGTAAGCTAGATCGATATTAGAATATCATATTAATAACATCTGGATGACTTATGTTGCTAAATGGCATGCAATTCATTTTAAAACATATTGTATGGTGGAGAAAAAGCTATATTAGTTACTACAAATCTTTCTGTCGCTGCAGCATGGTATTGATACAAACCTGTTACACTCGGTAAATCAAGAAAACGAGATTCCAACAATAAGACAATGTTGAGCTACATAATGATTAGTTTAATAATGATAAAAATATCCAAACAGTTGCTCACCTGTCTAATAAAATATATATTATATTAAAGCATCTTTGGTGTTTCCTTGGTTTTTTACGGAAGTAGAACCGGAAATCGAGGGTAAGGCGGATACAATGTCATTGACAGGTGACACAATGAGGAGGGAGGTTACACTTTCTATGGATTTAAACATTGTTGGAAACATTTGGGATAATATAAATACACAACTGAACAAAATATATAACACTGTTATAGTGGTTTTTAAAAAAAAATATTTTAAATGCAAAAATCTTACATATTGTGCCTTTAATCAAATTTTTTACTAAAAATATTGGAAAGAGGACAGGGAATCATGAGGAAAGGAAGAATGAAAGTGAGAATTGTTGGATTTCAAACTTTCTGGCATGAGCACTACAGCTGAATGTGTCACAGCATATGCATTAACCACTATGCATTTTAATAAAAATTATTCTGACTTATTGGCTAATTCACATGCATTATATGCGCAGGTGACCTGAGTGATCCCGCTCAGGTAATTTCCTGACACCACCACCTCCGTAATGTTTCCTGTAACATCTCCACTATCCTCTCCAGTTAAAGACAAAAAAGCTCATATAAATAATTAAAATACTTTTGTTTGCAGATATGAGAAGGGACTACCATTATCTCTAATGTCTGACATAAAGTTCAAACTCATATGGCTGATGTGTGGTTGCTCTGATTGTTATCAGGGTAATGGAGACCTACTCAAATGTAAGCACCACAAAAACAGGCAAGTGTCACACACTTGTGTCTCTGTCTTACCTGTATGCTCTTGATTCCTGCACGGCAGTAGTATTTCTTAATGTCCACATCAATTTCAGTGTTTCCGACAAAACTAAAAAAATAAAAAATAAATAAAAAAAGAGGTTAAAATATGCCATTAATGAGTTCCAGTGGTTAACTGTGTCTATGTGTACTTTACCTGATCTGTAGGTCCATAATAATCTGTCGTTTATCTACATTCTCTGTATAAACTTTAACTCCATCCACCCTGAGAGGCTGCAGAAAGACAAATAATTAATATATTTTGTGTGTAAGAACTAATGCTGTCAAATCGATTAAATCACATCCAAAATAACAGTTTGTTTACATACATATATACATTATATATATATATATATATATAGTGTATGGTGTATAATTATGTATATTTGAATACACACATGCATGTATACATGTAAAAAATATTTGCACTTATATACAGTATACATATTTATATAATTTATATTATGACACTTGATATACTTGATATGTGACATTTCCCATCTGAATCTAACCATGTCATGTCAACAAATGAAAAAGTCAGTCAGCTGTTTATTATCATGTTAATCATTGTGTCTTTTACCCCAAATACCATTCTTTTACATAAACTGTTGCTTTATTTACTTTGAACAAAACTGAAAATCATTAACAAGACCTTTGTCTCAAAATATATTCAATAATTTTAGCGATTATCATTTGCATCTACAACATTTTAAAAAACATTAAATATTAGATCAAATGAGTGCATAATCAACTTTTTGGAAGAGTAATTACAACAACATAAATTTAATTAGCACTAAAGCCTAACAATTGTATTTACAATATGATTGTAAAAGGTTTGTTATTCATTCTTTATATTAAGATGATACTCAACCCCCTTATAGTGCAGCCCCCCAAAAGTTTTTTGTTTTGGGCCACTGCCCCTCAAAATGTCTGTGCATGGCCCTGGATTCAGCCATATATGTTTGAACCAGAAACTGAAGTGGAAGAATGAATTATATATTATATGTGTGTTTGTGTGTGTGTGTGTGTGTGTGTGTGTGTGTGTGTGTGTGTGTGTGTGTGTGTGTGTGTATGTATATATATACACTCACCTAAAGGATTATTAGGAACACCATACTAATACTGTGTTTGACCCCCTTTCGCCTTCAGAACTGCCTTAATTCTACGTGGCATTGATTCAACAAGGTGCTGAAAGCATTCTTTAGAAATGTTGGCCCATATTGATAGGAGAGCATCTTGCAGTTGATGGAGATTTGTGGGATGCACATCCAGGGCACGAAGCTCCCGTTCCACCACATCCCAAAGATGCTCTATTGGGTTGAGATCTGGTGACTGTGGGGGCCATTTTAGTACAGTGAACTCATTGTCATGTTCAAGAAACCAATTTGAAATGATTCGAGCTTTGTGACATGGTGCATTATCCTGCTGGAAGTAGCCATCAGAGGATGGGTACATGGTGGTCATAAAGGGATGGACATGGTCAGAAACAATGCTCAGGTAGGCCGTGGCATTTAAACGATGCCCAATTGGCACTAAGGGGCCTAAAGTGTGCCAAGAAAACATCCCCCACACCATTACACCACCACCACCAGCCTGCACAGTGGTAACAAGGCATAATGGATCCATGTTCTCATTCTGTTTACGCCAAATTCTGACTCTACCATCTGAATGTCTCAACAGAAATCGAGTATCATCAGACCAGGCAACATTTTTCCAGTCTTCAACTGTCCAATTTTGGTGAGCTTGTGCAAATTGTAGCCTCTTTTTCCTATTTGTAGTGGAAATGAGTGGTACCCGGTGGGGTGTTCTGCTGTTGTAGCCCATCCGCCTCAAGGTTGTGCGTGTTGTGGCTTCACAAATGCTTTGCTGCATACCTCGGTTGTAACAAATGGTTATTTCAGTCAAAGTTGCTTTTCTATCAGCTTGAATCAGTCGGCCCATTCTCCTCTGACCTCTAGCATCAACAAGGCATTTTCGCCCACAGGACTGCCGCATACTGGATGTTTTTCCCTTTTCACACCATTCTTTGTAAACTCTAGAAACGGTTGTGAGTGAAAATCCCAGTAACTGAGCAGATTGTGAAAAACTCAGACCGGCCCGTCTGGCACCAACAACCATGCCACGGTCAAAATTGCTTAAATCACCTTTCTTTCCCATTCTGACATTCAGTTTGGAGTTCAGGAGATTGTCTTGACCAGCAACTGCCATGTGATTGGTTGATTAGATAATTGCATTAATGAGAAATTGAACAGGTGTTCCTAATAATCTTTTAGGTGAGTGTATATATATATATATATATATATATATATATATACATTCTCTGTATAAACTTTCACTCCATCCACCCTGAGAGGCTGCAGAAAGACAAATAATTAATATATTTTGTGTGTAAGAACTAATGCCGTCAAATCGATTAATCACATCCAAAATAACAGTTTATATATATATATATATATATATATATATATATATATATATATATATATATATATATATATATATATATATATATATATATATATAAATATATAAATATAATACACACACACACACACACACACACACACACACACACACATATATACATATACGTGTATATATATATACATATAAGTGCACATATACATATTATGTAATTAATCACGATTAATCGATTTGACAGCATTAGTGTGTGGGTTTACGTGTGTGGGTTTACTAAGCTGTATGGGGACAAATGTTGAATATGTTAAATATGAAGTTAAACATAACTAAACCGTCCTTTGATGTCCTCAAAGGTACAAAAATAATAAATCGCTTTATATAACACAATAGAAGTCTTTGGTATGTCCTCAAAGGTAAAAACAAGTGCTTTATTTATTTATAATAAATAAATCTATTAATATAATTAATATATTATAATAATTTGGATATAATTAAACCATAATATAATTTAATAATAATTATAATATAATTTATAAACAGATACAAAAATAATGTGCTTTATTTATTTGTAATGTTTTTATGTGTATTCTTTCAATGCAAAAAGTTCTCTTTAGGGGAGGTTTAGGGTTTGCGTTATGGTATGTCCTCATTTAGATTGCTAGGTAAACATGTGCATGTACCTTGTCCCCCATGTCTATTTTGGAGAAGGTGAAAGTACTAAGGTGCGCATTGGCCCCCTGCACTGCTGGTTCAATGGTCTCTCTGAAGATTTTATCTACAAACTGACAAATATATGGCCACATCTGATGCACAGTCTGTGAAAAAAAGAGAAAGAGAGAGATTTAATACTCTTGAGGAGACATTTCTAGGTTATCCTAGATGCAGATCTATTTTTATGAAACCACCCCACCACACACACATACATACCTTGTTGAGCCACTCCACTCTCTCCACATCTGGAAAATGAACCTGAAACAGAAAACAGACTGAATAATCAGAATGTTTTATTTTATTTGAATGGCTATTTTAAACACATTCAGTCTCATAAGTCACAGCACATCACCAGCTGACAGTAGCACACATCACAGCTATTAAAAAAGATTTTAATGTTGTTTATATGTCTATGTGGTGTTTTTAATATGCTTTAAGACAAACCATGTGCAAATTAATAAGTCAACACCATTGCTGAGTATTTCCTTAAAACTGCAGTGAACTAAAGACGGTCTCAAAAACGCGGTTTGAAACGGCCTTGTTCTCTACATCACAAATATGTTGTAACCAATCCCGTCAATGTGCGGGGAGTCTCAAGAGAAGCCAGGTTATCCTGGTATATTTTTCTGTTGATATAAAAAAATCAGGTACATTTAGCAATATAATGGGTGAATTATGCATGTTATGATGAACTATATGCCTTTCTCCACTGACATTCTATGTTGTTCAAAGCGTTTCTAAGGAAACTGATTTTTAGAAGGTGTCTGACTCTGAGATGGTGAACGGGAACATGGTTTCTATAACATAAGCAACACATTATTAGCTGTTTGATAACGTAGTCAAGCAAAAGGCCAATCATATTGATCACCGTTATGTGTCCGACGTTGTAGAGAGCGATACATAAAACATTAGATTAGATTATTAGATTAGATTCAACTTTATTGTCATTACACAAGTACAGGTACGAGGCAACGAAATGCAGTTTGGGTCTAACCAGAAGTGCAATAGCAGCAAGTGCAGGATATACAGTGGTTTCATAAGTGCAGGACATGAATATGTACTGAATAAATATAGAGATGGCTATTACTATAAATAGAATTTACAGATAGATATGTACTGAATATAATATACAGATGGATGTTGCTATAAACAGTTTGCAGATAGATATATACTGAACAGAATTTACAGATAGATATGTACTGAATATATATACAGATGGCTATTATTGTAAACAGAATTTACAGATAGATAGATATATACTGAATGTAATATACGGATGGATATTACTATAAACAGAATTTACAGGGTAGATATGTACTGAATATATATACAGATGGATATTACTATAAACATATTACCATTCTGATACATCGACTAGTAGACGAGCTTGTATAATTCACTCTTCCTCCTCTTCTTCTGAATCAGTTTCTGGTTCAAACATATATGGCTGAATCCAGGGCCATGCACAGACATTTTGAGGGGCAGTGGCCCAAAACAAAAAACTTTTGGGGGGCTGCACTATAAGGGGGTTGAGTATCATCTTAATATAAAGAATGAATAACAAACCTTTTACAATCATATTGTAAATACAATTGTTAGGCTTTAGTGCTAATTCAATTTATGTTGTTGTAATTACTCTTCCAAAAAGTTGATTATGCGCTCATTTGATCTAATATTTAATGTTTAGATGCAAATGAGAATCGCTAAAATTATTGAATACATTTTGAGACAAAGGTCTTGTTAATGATTTTCAGTTTTGTTCAAAGTAAATAAAGCAACAGTTTATGTAAAAGAATGGTATTTGGGGTAAAAGACACAATGATTAACATGATAATAAACAGCTGACTGACTTTTCCATTTGTTGACATGACATGGTTAGATTCAGATGGGAAATGTCATACATCAAGTTGGGTGTCCACCTTATAGATAATCACCATATTTATAATGAAACCATCATATTTGAAAATATGATATTTATCATATCATATAATAAAATATCATATTTATTTGTTACTACTGTGTGTGTCTTTTGCCCCGTGTGGTTTTGCCCCATGTGTCTGTGAGGTAAAAGGCCCTCTTGCCACCTCATGCATTTATACGATTTTTAAACAAACAAACCACTTTTGTGAATTATTTTTACATAAAGTCTGTTGCTCCAGCAATGTTCAATATAGAACAGAACACTTCTATGGGAATCCTCTGGGGGTGAGGGAGGGAGGGAAGGGGGTGGAAGAGGGGCACTTCAGCCGATGAGGGCAGAGGGGCAGTGGCTCTAGCCACCGGGCCACCGGGCCACCCCCCTGTGCACGGCCCTGGCTGAATCAAACCAGTATTTCACTTGCCATTGTGCAGCGTTTACAGTAAAGTTGCGTGAGTGGATCAGGTATTCTGAGCTGTGTGTGAGTGAAGGCGGTGCTAATTTGCATATTCATGGCTCCGCGTATACAAAGCAAGTGTGTAGAGTTACATTCAAGCTATTTTAAAGCATGAAGATTTTTTTTTTTTAACAGGAAAAATGTCATTTTGATGATCAAAGATAAGTTTTAAGGGATAAAATTATTAACTACAGGGGGACTTTAATCAAATCAACATTTTCATTCTTGACACGTTGATTTTTCAACTAGATCGTGTAGGGAAAGGCACATAGGTTCATGAGTTGATATAAAAGAGGGGTTTTTATACCAGTTCTTGCTTGCTAGTTTGAGGTTTGTCACTCAATGGACTATAGTGAGGGTAGACACAATATTTCATTTGATGAAAATAACTGAATATAAGGCTGTAAGGGGGACAATCTGCTTCATTTAAATACAGCATCTATAAAAATATGTAATCAAAACATGTTTTAATCTAAGGTTAGCCACTCTTTATTGATAGAAACATTAGAGTGGGAAGGTATTGTGGAGAAATGGCCATATTTAAAATCACTGCATCACACGGCTAACTGCTAGGCCATGGCTCACAACTTGAATTAACTAGTTTTATTCTGATTACTCATCATATCCATTACTCATTAAATGGCCATATTATAATGACATAATGTGGCTGCTTAACTGGAACATTTTGTTACATTGCTGAAGACCAACAAACTAAAGGTACAAACAGAGCAATCTCAGCAATTGATGCAATTAGAAAATCTGTGGATTAGAAATCAAGAAATAAAAAATAACCAGCTTCTTGACCATCTGCGTTTTTTTTCACAGATGCTGACACAACACTAAACATAGAGAATGACTAGTGCAGTCCGAATCACAAACGAATGACACTTATGGAGTCAGCTCTTTTAAAGAATCAGTCATGAGTAATTGGTTTGAATTGCTCTAAAGAGTTACTCGCTTACTGAATCAGTCATAGTGGTTCTTCATCAAATACATTTTACATTACTGAACAGTACAATTGTTTATAATGCAATGTTAAACCATTTACAATTTTTCACTATAGCCTATACGGTAAGGTAACTTACGGTTAACCAATTAACAGATTTTTACTGTAGTATTTTTAGCCTTTATTTCTTAAAAAAATTACAAATATTTTTTACAGTGTAGAAATGAGAACTGTTACAGTTTACTCATAATTAAATCATATTAAAATGAATAGATACTCATTTGGAACAGAGTTTTGTTTGTTTGTTTGTTTATTTCTTAATGCCCTGTCTGCTTCTATGACTATTTTAACAAGTGAAATTAAGACATTTTAAAATATATGATAAAAATACTTAAAGCTGCAGTCCGTAAGTTGCCTCTTTGTCGCCATCTCTGTTTGAAACCTGCAATTGCAGTTATTTGTGGAATTATCACCGTTACGTGCATCGTGCATTGGCATCGGTTCCTCGGCGCGGATGTATCTAATGTTTTGAGGAGTTCGTGTGGCTGTCAGTCACCACACTGGTGTGGATACTGCACTTCGGAATCACAGATTCTACATCTCGGAAGTATGACCAAAATAAGAATTTTCACCGGAAAATGTCATCTGAACAAAGTAAGCAAAAAAAGTATCAATAAATCACGCTACCAACGGTGATTAAATCTAATGATCGCTTAGCTCATATCACATCAAAACGTGCAATTTATTATAATTGTTATACATTGTTTTTAAATTGTTAATGTTAACAACATCAGCATTGCGTGACTATGTGTATTTAGTGTGTATTAGCGTTACCTGTGGATTTCAATTTCTGTACAGTCTAATCTTTAGCTTTTGGCTATGGGTGAATCTCCAGTTGTCACTGATGACTGTCGTTTGGACCTTTCTGGATTACAATCTGCCATCAAAATGATACATTTAATTATTCCAGCTGCTGTGAGAAAAGGCTATAAATGATCCGCCACCTGCAGCATCCTCACATGCGAGCCGGACTCCATACAGACGTGACGTAATGACGCAAAGATGAACGGCGCCAGTACCACTCAAATCATAACACTTTATTACAAGGTTACCGTTGTGAATCGGGCTAAGTTAAGGAGATAGTTTTGAACACTAAAACTAAACCTGGACTGACACTTTTAAAGGGAGTTTTGTTATAATATATGATGCTTTAACAAAAAAAAAAAAAAAACTACAGTATGTTACCAAAAATAGTCCTGTTTTAAGTAGAAATTTGTTAAATTCCCCAAATATTGCCATCCCTATTTTGTCGGTAGTTTCTTTGATTTTAATGATAGTGTTATAGTTTTGTTGCATCAAGCTGCTTGCTCGCAGTGTCTCTCTCTGGCTCTTCATCTTACTTTCATCAACATGGGGTAGAGTAAACTGTGTTAAGGAGAAAGGACCTATATGGAAAGATGTGGCACAAAAGCATGTGAGCGAGAGATGTGCCAGGAAAACCAAATGGAAAATCCCTGACTTGTCTTTGGCTCCATTTCTTTCTCATATTTTCCAGAGGGAGAAAGCCAGTCTATGACTCAAAGCTGTGCTATTTCCTGATTATATGCGCAGAGAGCATACAACAGCTAAAGTTAGCCTGCTAATTCCCATAGCCGGTCAGACAGCAGTCGACGCTGATCTGATATTACAAAGACTGCATCTGTCTTATCTCTGCCACAAACACAAATGCCTCTTGCCTTCAAAGAGCTAAGAAAGCATTGATGGGGGTCAAAGTATCATTCACAGACACATTGTGAATATATATTCAATATTATTATTTTTCCAACGGTCTGTTTTTATAACCTCAATCCCTAAACACAGTAAAAAATGAGAACTGATTTGACATGAGGTACTTCCAGTTACAACAGTGCAGTTTTGACAGGATGACACAGGGAGCTAGTCTAAGCATGTAGAGCTGATTCATGAAGAAAAGACATGTTAATACGCTGACCAACAGCAGTAATGTGTGTGTGTGGGATTTATGGGCGTGGGCTTGAATGTGTGCATCTGTGTAAGATCTGATCTGTTAAGCAATGTCATTTCCTATCCAAGCAAACAACTTTGTCAAATACAACCCTGTTGCCCAGTTGAGAAACAAACACACTCATTCTGAGAGTATCTGTAGCAACTAGGAGGAACTTCATTTAGATAGATTTGACCTCATCTGACCCCTAAATCAGGGGTTCTCAACTCTGGCCTTTGAGGTCCACTTTCCTGCAGTTTAGCCGCAACCTTGATCAATCTCACCTTCCTATAATTTTCTAGTAATCCTGAAGACCTTGATTAGCTTGTTCAGGTGTGTTAGGGTTGGGCAAACTCTTGAGCGAATTCCAATCGATGTGAGCATCCCTATGCCCTACTCACTCCGAAGGGCAGAGCCCTTGAAGTGAGGACTTTGTAGGAAGCAGTGCACTTGCTTCATTATGTAGCTGCTTGTAACACACTTGGTGAAGGGAGGACAACTGCTGTGTCCAAACACACATACTATATAGTAGGTACTACATTTGGTTATAGTATGTTCTATATAGTATGAATGTAATCTGGACGTACTACATTCGCCATGTTGTCATTATGTGACCTACAGCGCCAGTTGCGTCGCTTCACTTAAATTCACAAATCCTCTCCCGTGGTCTCATGGGATAGTAAAACATCCATCAAATGCGCACTTCAGAATCTCGCCAGAAGTAGTAGGTCATCCGAGGACTTTTTGCCTACTGTTTTATGCATACTATGAATGCGAACATACTGCTCAAATACTGTTTTTTCACCTACTATAACACAACGACACAATTTCCTTATTATCTTAACCTGGAATGTTACCATGACAATGCAGTGTGGTGTCCATCAGACCATTAGCTGTTCTTACAAGAGGAATGTCTTATTATTGCTGTTAGCATAATTGTTGCAAACAAATAGACATTTTATAATGAAGTTTCTAAAATATGCTTTATATATATTTGTGCGTGTTCCAACTCTGCTCTCAACTTGCCGTCTCTTGTTTGGACACTGCATGCAAGTAGTCAACACCACCTAACTTATCTACTATTAAGCTTATTTCTTACCTATGAAACCTATTTAAACTTCATTTGAAATGTATGACAAATGTGTAAAATATCACATACAAAACGAAACCACTTAAAATATTCAGTTTATATGTTAACCCAAACTCTCTCACCATCTAGCTTTAAAATGAATTAATCCCTGGGTCACATGACCATAAACGATAAAATTACTTCCTTGAAGCAACCATGGCATGTACCCATCGCTAATGGACTGGTGGAAGGGCCCTTCATGAAGGGATTCAGGTATTCACTTTTGTTTGAAATGCCCCTACAAAGTGGACCTCGAGGACCAGAGTTGAGAACCGCTGCCCTAAATGAATCACCCAGAGGTTTAGATTTTATTATGATCTTAATGAAGGACTGACAGCTAGAGCTGCTTAATGATTTGGTGAGGTATCACAGGCACGTCTGAGATGAGTCAGAATGACTGCTGAACAGGTCAAAGGGCATTTGCTGTTTTTTTTTTTAGCTGGGCAGCATGTGTCAGACAGCCAGCATGCCAGACAGTCAGCGTGTCAGACTCAATGCAAGAAACTGATTGGACGGTTTTATTTTTGTTTACTAGTGGAGCTTAAAGAGAACAAGATCGACATACAAAAATACACAAAATCGCAAATATGAGGACAGAACAGTAGGGATGCACTTGATGTTAATGTCAGCTTTTTTTTTTTTTTTTTTTTTTTTTTTTTTTTTAAGTCTTAATCCAGTGGCAAAGGTTTAAATTCCTAATAGTAATTCCAAATTACGTTAATGTTTTTATATTAAAACAACAGCAAAAAAGTAGTGTCACACAGAGGTGGCAGAAGTATGGAATGATAATCCGTATGGAATGGGATAACTCATAAGACACTGTAAATGCAATTGCAAACAGACTTTGCGTTTCCATTTGAAATTTGGCAGACATGTTACAAACACGGAAAAGAAAACCCAAACGCAACTGCAAATCACGCATTTGTGTTTCCATTATGTCACAACGTATGCGTGCACAAACTGAAAATGCAATAGCAAATACAATTTGCAATTCCTTTTGAATATTGTCTGGAATATCATTCCATACATAAGTGCACATGGTTGCCAGATTGCAAAGATTAAGTAAAACACCGGGCAGAAAATTGATCTTTTTAAGAGAAAAGCTCTGATTGAGGGATTTAAATCCTTGACATCTGGCAACCGCAAGCATGAAAGCTCATAGAGGCTTGTTAAAAACAGTGTAATATTTTGTCTCCTCTTTTTTGCCAAAAATAAAGAGAGATTTTGGTTAAGCTTTTATTTTTTAACTACATTTTAAAAATGTCTTTTTTTCGTCAATATACCCATAGTCAGTTTAATGACGTTGGTGTCATATCATCGCCCCGTCTTAGTTATGGTTTAAAAAGGTTGTATTAAATTCTAGTGAATTCAGGCATCTTGTGTAATGCATAATACAATATACACTCACCTAAAGGATTATTAGGAACACCATATTAATACTGTGTTTGACCCCATTTCACCTTCAAAACTGCCTTAATTCTACATGGCATTGATTCAACAAGTTGCTGAAAGCATTCTTTAGAAATGTTGGCCCATATTGATAGGATAGCATCTTGCAGTTGATGGAGATTTGTGGGATGCACATCCAGGGCACGAAGCTCCCGTTCCACCACATCCCAAAGATGCTCTATTGGGTTGAGATCTGGTGACTGTGGGGGCCATTTTAGTACAGTGAACTCATTGTCATGTTCAAGAAACCAATTTGAAATGATTCGAGCTTTGTGACATGGTGCATTATCCTGCTGGAAGTAGCCATCAGAGGATGGGTACATGGTGGTCATAAAGGGATGGACATGGTCAGAAACAATGCTCAGGTAGGCCGTGGCATTTAAACGATGCCCAATTGGCACTAAGGGGCCTAAAGTGTGCCAAGAAAACATCCCCCACACCATTACACCACCACCACCAGCCTGCACAGTGGTAACAAGGCATGATGGATCCATGTTCTCATTCTGTTTACGCCAAATTCTGACTCTACCATCTGAATGTCTCAACAGAAATCAGGACTCATCAGACCAGGCAACATTTTTCCAGTCTTCAACTGTCCAATTTTGGTGAGCTTGTGCAAATTGTAGCCTCTTTTTCCTATTTGTAGTGGAGATGAGTGGTACCCGGTGGGGTCTTCTGCTGTTGTAGCCCATCCGCCTCAAGGTTGTGCGTGTTGTGGCTTCACAAATGCTTTGCTGCATACCTCGGTTCTAACGAGTGCTTATTTCAGTCAAAGTTGCTCTTCTATTAGCTTGAATCAGTCGGCCCATTCTCCTCTGACCTCTAGCATCAACAAGGCATTTTCGCCCACAGGACTGCCGCATACTGGATGTTTTTCCCTTTTCACACCATTCTTTGTAAACTCTAGAAATGGTTGTGCGTGAAAATCCCAGTAACTGAGCAGATTGTGAAATACTCAGACTGGCCCGTCTGGCACCAACAACCATGCCACGCTCAAAATTGCTTAAATCACCTTTCTTTCCCATTCTGACATTCAGTTTGGAGTTCAGGAGATTGTCTTGACCAGGACCACACCCCTAAATGCATTGAAGCAACTGCCATGTGATTGGTTGATTAGATAATTGCATTAATGAAAAATTTAACAGGTGTTCCTAATAATCCTTTAGGTGAGTGTAATGTAATAACTATTAGTGTTATTAAAGATAAATTTTAAGTAAGTGTTAGATGCAAAGGTAATCTAAGTGTTAAAATAGATGGAAATACGCATGCACAATTAAATATCCAATATCAGAGGATTTATATCCAATATGGACAGATACCACAGTTGACAACTAATATATATCATGCGCCATGAAACCAGTAAGACTTTTAGAAATGGACGATTAGCAGAATATCCAGGCTTGATATGAGGGTGAATAAATGATGACCAAATTTTTGGATTATATAAACCTAAAAACAAAGCTCTACATTCTTCTCAAATGATCAATAAAAGTTTGATTGAGTTGATGAATGGTGAAGTAAACGAGCATCTCTGCTGAGAGAAAAAGGACAGACTGACACCCCTCAGCAATTTACAGACAGTGGATGACAAGATGAATGAGGCTGGCGATGGAGAGATCTGGTGATCTAAATGAGTTCTTGTTTATTCAGTAAAGAGAAATTGCATGAGGAGAGAAAAACACTGTTCTAAAGGACACAGTGTTTCCTGAAAGAACAAGATGATGGCTGTGGCTGCAAATCAATGTAGAAGATTTCTGCAGTGGAAAAAGGCATCCATTACCACCTAATACAGCAAAATAATCTAAACAAACACACACTCTGAATGTAATTTAAAACTTGCAGCAGTCTCAAACAACCAACAAAGACTCTACAGAGCTCGAGGTGACTTTGATCAGACACAGTAAAGCAAACATACTGTAATAAATCTATTGGTCACACACACAGTAAAGGCCCTTTCACACTGAGCGTGACACGATAAAGCTAAGCGAATAAAAAGTTTCTCTTGGATTAAACACTTTTGTAATAGTCTGATGGAGTCATTTTTTGTATTGTAAGGCACTGACTTTATTAGACTTTAGATGCTTGACTTTTTGGCTTTGTAGATTAGATAGTAGGAGAATTTGGCAAAGCTGCTTAGGAATAGTTGTCGACCGATATATTGGCAGATATTTGGCTTTTTATCAGCATTGGCAGGTAAATTGTACGAGAAGGACTTTTATTTTGACAGTGCTGAAAACACAGTCTTGCGAGAACCCAGAATCTGTGGTCTGTGGTTATTGTCTTTATTTAACATTAACAGTTCTGTCTTAATAATAGAAATGCAACTTCCAACTATGCTGCGCTATATCCAGTTGGCCGTTATGTCATATTCACTGTGTACTGCATGTAAAATTAGCATTGTCTGGTCTTTATTTGAGAAAACATGATTCCCAGTGCACACAGACAGGTCTCACAGACTTTTTTTTTTTTACTTTTTGCTAAAAATATTACCATTACAGATAGATAAAATTACAGCATAATAGTATCTAAAAGCATAAATATGCTATCTAAAGTATAGATATGATTATTTTACAGATTTTTTAAGTTTAAATCATTTTCACAATTATTTATTTCGAATTATTTTAGTAAACACTACATAAAATAAATGTAATTACAGCAACTGTACTGCTTTCCAAGATATCATTTGGTGGTGTCAATATCGGTCAACCAAGCAGATTTTACACAGAAAGGTGAGGACAAACCAAAACCCCTTGTGTGTACACTTCATGGTTCAAGACTCAAATTTCACTTGCTTTTCATTGCCATGTTTGATATAATGATTCCCTTGTTAGTTGGGAACACATGCACAAACACAGACACACAAGAGGATGGGAACACGGCCTTTATAAAATCTGCCCTCCAGGAAAACAGTTAATGTATCTGCTCATACACACTATTATCCCGAAAGGGAACGTGGTGCAGCTCATCTGACTGACAGGTCACTATAGCAACATTTCCTCAAGCATGTGACTCACTATGTGTTGGTGATGTCATAATAATAACGTTAAATGAATGTCATAATTACAGTCACCACACCCACTAAGGAGAGGTTCTTTCACCATATGTGGCGGTCACCTGACACAAATAAACAATGTATGACCTGAACTTGTTTACAAACACAGAGACACACCACTTCATTCAAATACATATGCAAAGTAAAGTTGAATGCCTGAGTGTGTGCAGTGTTTAATTTTTAAAAACTATCATATAGTACAATAATCCACTTTTAAGTAGGTTCACAATCAATCAAACCATGCAACCAGACAACCAGTCAACCTGAGTTTCATGAATTACCTGTTCAAGTTACTTAATATCAGCCTAAAACCGAAAGAAAGAACAATGACAGCCTGTCTGGCCATGCCAAGAGAGTGAGTTAAAGCTAATGAACACTGGAGTTGTGTGTCCCTGAATGATGCTTTCAGCACAGAGGCCTGCTAACGATATGAAATAATATGCCAGAACTGTGATCTCAGGTTAGACAGCGCACTCATTTGTTTAGAGTAACAGAACCAAAGAGCGTCTGTATAGGCCAAAAGAAACAGACATGACAACCTGGCTTGTCCATGTGTGTGCTTAAAGCTTTGTAGATTTCCCACAAGGATTCAAGTTTATGTTTCTACCTGAGCATGACAAATGATTTTGAATGCAGCCACTGATTTAATATTTCAGAATCAGAATGTATTATTAGAGCTGCACACACCATGGAGAGCCCATTAGCGGTCAATCAATGCACATCCTTTAATGGCTTAAAAGTAGCATATACAATAAAAATCGAATTTGGATATTACTTATTGGCCCTTATAAATAAAGCTAAGCGAACAAAAGGTGTCTCTTGGATTAAACACTGTTTTGTAATAGTCCGATGGAGCCATTTTTTGTATTGTAAGACACTGACTTTATTAGACTTTAGACATTTGACTTTTTGGTTTTGTAGATTTTCAGTAGGACGATTTGGCAAAGCTGCTGAGTATATTTGATATATATACTGTAATGTATTAATATTTGTATTTATGTATTCATTTTAATGATTGTTTTTTATTTATAATGGTCAATGAGTGATATCCTAAATATGTTATTATTATTAACGCCAATATTTATATTTATGCAATGACAAATTCAACTCGACTATCGGTCTTTCACTAGACCTATTAAATACTTTAAATGTAAAGATTTTGAAGACCTTAATAGTGATTAATAGTGACCTTAATAGTGATTCTGCTCAGGTCAAAATGTTGGATGGGCGTTTCTGATTTTTCTGATGGGCGTTTACTGGATTTGTGACTCATTCAGGTATGTAAGCAATGTCAGTGGTGAATACACAAACTTTTGACAGAATCAGACTTTAACCACACACACACACACAAGTCTGAATTAGTGCTATAGGTAAATGCTGACCCTGGTGTCAAAGTTCTTCATGTGAATCATTACCAGATCTGAGTAACGCAATGTTCAGTGTGTCGCTCACTCACCCACGGCGGCAGCTCTGAGCTCCGGACGGTCTGACGCACCGCTTGCTCCTCTTGCTCCAGAAACGCCAGTGCCTGGTTGACCCGAGCGAATCTGGTTCCCTGGTTCCCCTTATTCCGTCTGAGCCAGAACAGCGCGGCCAGGACGATGAGGACCCAGCTAAAACTGAACTCCAGATATCCCAGCACGTAGATGGGAAAGATCAGTAGGAATGTCTTGGCGAACTTAATTCCCATCTGCGTGGCGTCCGTCACCGAAGACTGCGGCTCCTCGTCCGGTAGCACCGGCTTGGGTGTTTTGACATCTTTGGGGGTCGGAGTAGAACCCGGTCCGTTCTGACTGACCGCTGGTGCGGGTTTGGTTTCCACTCCGTTTGCTGACGTACTCATCTCCAAAGTACACAAACGAACAACAAAACTAAAAACTAAAGAGCTAAAGAAACAAGAGAGTTTCTAGAGAAACATCTTAAAACGTAAGAATATTTATTTAAAAAAAAACAAAACGAGTCGCGTCGCTCGGTTCCGGCTCTTCACAGGAGCGCAGATGATTGGATCAGCGCTGCTCCCTAAACTGCTCCCCACCCGACCTTGCCTTGTATGGAGCGGCCGTCGGCCAGTGATTTTCCGCCCTTGCCAACGAACTTCAACTCGCTCGAGTCTTTCAGCTGCTGTCCCGTCTTTGAGTGCGCGCCACGTCTCGCTGTCCCAATCGTCACCGTGAGAGCTGTGAGCAGCACCACCACATCCTGCAATAACACACGCACTCTGGCCAAACCCGCTGCTCAGGGTTAGTGACAGGAAGCTTCTCACTGGCAGAATGAGGGTGGCGCAACGAGCGAGCAGGAGTGGTCTGGAAGCGCCACCTTGTGGACTAACCCTAACATGCAGAAACTCTTCACAGTCTATGATTAATATAAGCGCCTTCATAAACCTATCTTGTCTATCTATCTACTCACCTCTCCATCCATCCATCTATCCATCTGCAGTAGTTCAGAAAAAAAAACAGTTTGGCTCGTAAGACTGAATAAAACTAATCTAATAAATCACAAAATATTAATACATTTACAGATCATTCAAGGCCTTTCCCGCATATATTAATCCATTCAGCATACAATTACAGTAAAACACTCACCTGAACATACCCTGCCTGCGTGTTTGGAAATTTCAGCTGGTGTTAATGCATTTTTGTTCACTAGATGGCAGTGCATGTACATTGTGATCCTCATCAAATGTTTGCAAGGCAGACATGTTTTCTCAGTAATAGTTGAAAATATTTTATTGACATATGAAAAGACATAGTGACATAATCAAAGTGCTTTTTGTATCTTACATGTAATGAAAGCTTCAAAAATAAATAAAGATATAATAAACACACATTGTGCATATGTCCTTGCTATTCTTTCCATTCCTCCCTCCCTCACTTTCGCTCTCTCTCTAGATATTGACATAAAACAGGAGAGATCAGCTGCTGCTGGGCAATGAGTCTAGAATGCAAATTCTAGTTCACATATCTCTATATTTATGCGTATCACAGTGCAGATATGATCTTGTTCATATACATGATAAAATGTCCTATGTTAGCCTAAACAATTAAATCACAAAAATGATATTGCAAAAGCTAGACAAAACAAAACTTGAACAATTTTCTGTACATAATTGACAATTATGAAAATGACTTGACATTAGTATCTTTAAAATGATAAACATGCTAAATGAGTATGTGATATTCTAATACAACTTTAAAAATGTGCATCAACAAAGACAACAAAGACGAGCATAAAACAACAATATATGCAAAGAAAATTACGCAAAAGCACAAATATGACATATATTTGTGATCACAGGTTTAAAAACACAAATAAATAACATGGATTTAATTGGCAACAGCAATATTTATCATATAAAATCCCCTGTTCTTTAAATTAAATTTAGTATGCAAGTAAAAAAAATAACCAACACTAGCAAAATATTGGGCAACACAATAAAAAAAATGAAAATAAGAACTTGAAGATATGCTACAGGAGTCCTTTAAGTCTTTTAAGTCCCTCTGTGAATGATGTGCAAGTGTGTGTTTGCTATTTTGAGGGTGTTCAATCTACAGTTAGCAGGCTGACAGAAGTGCTGACAGTGAGAAGGTGCTGGAAATTATGTTGTCTGTGCTCATGAGAATGAGCCTAACTTTAAGATCTTTGCGCACGTGTGTGTTTCTACATGTTGTAAGCCACATATATGGGGTCGAGCTGGTCGGCGAGGAAACCGTCTCGCAGGTGCATGCGTTGCTTCTCTCCGCGAGAGTTGATGGGAATTACGCTCGTATCCACAACGACCACCACACCCACAATCAAGTAATGTTCCTCTAGAACCACATTAGTTACCATTGGAACCAGATCTAGAGCTTCCTGCTCAGAACCGTCCAACTCCACCACCACCACTAAGAGATTCGTCCATGTGAACACCGCACTGAATGAGAGAAAGAGAAAGTTTCAATCTTGCGCTATGAATGCAAAAAATGTTTCACAAGTAGCTGCTTTTCTGAAATGTGTATTCACTGTGCAATGCAACTACTCTAGGCATTAGTATAAACTCTCTTCCTCTGCACTGCAGTTAGTTTTCACTCTCTGGTCAACTACCGTATTGTCAGCAACATTATGAAGAGAATCTTGCTGAGCAAACAAGTTTATGGATGGCTACCTGAATAATAACATATCCAGTTTAAGGGCACAGACATTTCAAGGAAACTATTGCCTCGTTGAATATTGAGGCTTGTTACTGCCAGGAAAATGTTAATGTTAATGTTAATGTTGAATGTGGCTCATCCAATTATTTTTTACGATTTATTAAAGTGTTGAGACTTTGGTTATTAACTCAAGTGTTATTTAATGTGCAGCAGCTGTTTTTCAGTTCAGTTTTTCATTGTGACCATCAAAATAATATAACATTTTTATATATAACAATACATTTCATAATAATATAATATAAAAAATACAATACATATGTCAAATAAAAAAGAAAATCTAATTATAAAATACATTTAATTTATACTTTTTTTCATAAGTATTTCAATCATTTAAATGATCAAAAAAGGTATTACTACATGGTTATGTAAAAATATGAAATATTTTAGGTTTTATTTCCAGTAAAATGAAGTATGCTTCCATATATACCCTATCTTTCAAAAGTTTGGGGTCAACCAGATTTTTTATTTTTTTTTAAGAAATTAATACATTTATTAAATCAAGAATGAATTAAAATGATTAAAACTAACAGTAAAGACATTTATAAAGTTACAAAAGACTTGTTCTTCAAATAAATGCTGTTCTTTTGAACTTTCTATTTCAAAGAATTCTAAAAATGATCACGATTTCCTCAAAAATATTAAGCAGCACAAATGTTTTCAACACTGATAATAATAAGAGTTTCAAATCAGCATATTAGAATGATTTCTGGAGTAATGATGATAAAATTCAGCTTTACCAACACATAAATCAATTACATCTTAAAATATATTAAAAACTTGTTTTAAATTGTAATATTTCACAATATTATTTCTAAAACAAATCTTATCAACTCAAAAATATCCTGTAATATAAAATGATTATATCATATCACAATATGACATAGTTCCCACCCCTAATTAGCATATTTACAGTAGGGCAAAAAAGTATTTAATCAGCCACCAATTGTGCAAGTTCTCCTACTTAAAAAGATGAGAGAGGCCTGTAATTTTCATCATAGGTACACTTCAACTATGAGAGACAGAATGAGAAAATCACATTGTCTGATTTTTAAAGAATTTATTTGCAAATTATGGTGGAAAATAAGTATTTGGTCAATAACAAAAGTTCATCTCTATACTTTGTTATATACCCTTTGTTGGCAATGACAGAGGTCAAACGTTTTCTGTAAGTCTCCACAAGGTTTTTACACACTGTTGCTGGTAGTTTGGCTCATTCCTCCATGCAGATCTCCTCTAGAGCAGTGATGTTTTGGGGCTGTCGCTGGGCAACATGGATTTTCAACTCCCTCCAAAGATTTTCTATGAGGTTGAGATCTGGAGACTAGCTAGGCCACTCCAGGACCTTGAAATGCTTCTTACGAAGCCACTCCTTCGTTGCCCGGGCGGTGTGTTTGGGATCATTGTCATGCTGAAAGACCCAGCCACGTTTCATCTTCAATGCCCTTGCTGATGGAAGGAGGTTTTTACTCAAAATCTCATGATACATGTCCCCATTCATTCTTTTCTTTACACGGATCAGTCGTCCTGGTCCCTTTGCAGAAAAAAGCCCCAAAGCATGATGTTTCCACCCCCATGCTTCACAGTAGGTATGGTGTTCTTTGGATGCAACTCAGCATTCTTTTTCCTCCAAAAACGAAAGTTGAGTTTTTACCAAAAAGTTACATTTTGGTTTCATCTGACCATATGACATTCTCCCAATCCTCTTCTGGATCATCCAAATGCTCTCTAGCAAACTTCAGACGGGCCCGGACATGTACTGGCTTAAGCAGGGGGACACATCTGGCACTGCAGGATTTGAGTCCCTGGCGGCGTAGTGTGTTACTGATGGTAGCCTTTGTTACAGCTCTCTGCAGGTCATTCACTAGGTCCCCCCGTGTGGTTCTGGGATTTTTGCTCACTGTTCTTGTGATCATTTTGACCCCACAGGGTGAGATCTTGCGTGGAGCCCCAGATCGAGGGAGATTATCAGTGGTCTTGTATGTCTTCCATTTTCTAATAATTGCTCCCACAGTTGATTTCTTCACACCAAGCTGCTTACCTATTGCAGATTCAGTCTTCCCAGCCTGGTGCAGGTCTAAAATTTTGTTTCTGGTGTCCTTTGACAGCTCTTTGGTCTTGGCCATAGTGGAGTTTGGAGTCTGACTGTTTGAGGTTGTGGACAGGTGTCTTTTATACTGATAACGAGTTCAAACAGGTGCCATTAATACAGGTAACGAGTAGAGGACAGAGGAGCCTCTTAAAGAAGAAGTTAAAGGTCTGTGAGAGCCAGAAATCTTGCTTTTTTGTAGGTGACCAAATACTTATTTTCCACCATAATTTGCAAATAAATTCTTTAAAAATCAGACAATGTGATTTTCTGAATTTTTTTTTCTCATTCTGTCTCTCATAGTTGAAGTGTACCTATGATGAAAATTACAGGCCTCTCTCATCTTTTTAAGTGGGAGAACTTGCACAATTGGTGGCTGACTAAATACTTTTTTGCCCCACTGTACATAAAAAGTATGCTTCAGGCCTCAGTGACAGTGTGAATATGTGGCTCTGTGTGTGTGTGTGAGCTCACCACTCTGTGATATTCCGATGTGCCCTGATGATGGACGTTTCAATGTCAATGGGATGGTATTTCATACCTCTCAGCTCCATGACTTCATCTAATGCTCCCACCACATAGAGGGCATCGTGCCTTTCTGAACACACAAATGAAACAACTCATAACAACTCCACTGCTCAATGCAAATATCTTTCTCTTTATGGATGCACAAACAATCCCTCTTTATCTGTGACAAAATATATATATTGAACACACACACACACACACACACACACACACACACCTCCGCTTGCATCAGTGAGGTCGGTCCTGCGCAGAAACCCCAGGTATCCGGTTCTGGCCCACACAGTCTGAGTGTCTCCAAAACTCAACCTGGCTCCGAAATGATCCGAACGCACATTTTCCTCTCCTAACACAGTGAAGTACCCACTGGCATTCTGTGGACTATGGACCCAGATCTGCACACATTTTAAAACATAGACAAGTGAGATGCTTGGTTATGAGGAGATATTCTTTTATCTGATAAACATAGGGCTACTGGTCTAACCTCCCCTAAATGAGAGTCTCCGATTGGTCCCTTCGTCTCTGGGTTAGCGATGATGATGCGTACACCAGGTAAAATCTGTTAAAAAAATGTATCTAATGTGGTTTACATTTAATTTAAGGAAACAAATAAAGAAACCTTTAACTGTCTTACTAACCTTCCCAGATTCCATGAGAGCTAAACTATGTGGAGATCCTCTTTCAACCAGTCTCACCCTGCAAACACATAGTCTTTATTCAGAAACAATTCCTGGATTAAAAAAAAATTAAAAAATAATAATAATAATAATAATAATAATAAATTTTATATATACACATTTATATTATACACTCACCTAAAGGATTATTAGGAACACCTGTTCAATTTCTCATTAATGCAATTATCTAATCAACCAATCACATGGCAGTTGCTTCAATGCATTTAGGGGTGTGGTCCTGGTCAAGACAATCTCCTGAACTCCAAACTGAATGTCAGAATGGGAAAGAAAGGTGATTTAAGCAATTGAGCGTGGCATGGTTGTTGGTGCCAGACGGGCCGGTCTGAGTATTTCACAATCTGCTCAGTTACTGGGATTTTCACGCACAACCATTTCTAGAGTTTACAAAGAATGGTGTGAAAAGGGAAAAACATCCAGTATGCGGCAGTCCCGTGGGCGAAAATGCCTTGTTGATGCTAGAGGTCAGAGGAGAATGGGCCGACTGATTCAAGCTGATAGAAGAGCAACTTTGACTGAAATAACCACTCGTTACAACCGAGATATGCAGCAAAGCATTTGTGAAGCCACAACACGCACAACCTTGAGGCGGATGGGCTACAACAGCAGAAGACCCCACCGGGTACCACTCATCTCCACTACAAATAGGAAAAAGAGGCTACAATTTGCACGAGCTCACCAAAATTGGACAGTTGAAGACTGGAAAAATGTTGCCTGGTCTGATGAGTCTCGATTTCTGTTGAGACATTCAGATGGTAGAGTCAGAATTTGGCGTAAACAGAATGAGAACATGGATCCATCATGCCTTGTTACCACTGTGCAGGCTGGTGGTGGTGGTGTAATGGTGTGGGGGATGTTTTCTTGGCACACTTTAGGCCCCTTAGTGCCAATTGGGCATCGTTTAAATGCCACGGCCTACCTGAGCATTGTTTCTGACCATGTCCATCCCTTTATGACCACCATGTACCCATCCTCTGATGGCTACTTCCAGCAGGATAATGCACCATGTCACAAAGCTCGAATCGTTTCAAATTGGTTTCTTGAACATGACATTGAGTTCACTGTACTAAAATGGACTCCACAGTCACCAGATCTCAACCCAATAGAGCATCTTTGGGATGTGGTGGAACGGGAGCTTCGTGCCCTGGATGTGCATCCCACAAATCTCCATCAACTGCAAGATGCTATCCTATCAATATGGGCCAACATTTCTAAAGAATGCTTTCAGCACCTTGTTGAATCAATGCCACGTAGAATTAAGGCAGTTCTGAAGGCGAAAGGGGGTCAAACACAGTATAAGTATGGTGTTCCTAATAATCCTTTAGGTGAGTGTATATAAATATTTTATATGTAAATATAATTTATAAATAATTTTTTTCTTAAATATATACATGCATGTGTGTGCATTCAAATATACATAATAATTATACAGAGTACACACACACATATTATGGAATATGGAAACACAAACTTTTATTTTGGATGCAATTCATCAGGATTAATCGTATGACAGCCCTAATATATATAATATAATATTCAGTTTCATCTTCTGAGCCTGACAATTAACATTTTCACTGACTATTTGTTGAAAAAAAAACCTACCTTTTGAATGGTACTGTCCTAATCTGTACTAATTTCATCCCTTTTGTAGCATCTTTGTAAGAATTAAAATAATGAAATACCTAATATGTATGTGTGTGTGTGTGTGTGTGTGTGTGTCTTGCCTGTCATGTCTCAGTGCTCTCATGTCCACATAGACAGTTGTGGGATCAGGTCCTGATGTTCCCTGCACAAACACACAAATCACCTTCTATAAAATACAGTCAAACATACTTAATTGTCAGCCAGAAGATGGTCAAGGTGACTTGCATTAAAAGTTTACAAATGTATAGTGCATGGACAGGAGTCAATCAATCAGCAAAAGAAGGAAGGTAGAGGTAGATTAGTTGAAAGATGAAATATTTTTCTGTAACTATAGTATTTCCTATACAGTACCATAGTAGTTTAGTCCAAAGATGATATATTTCCATTAACATAATTATGATCAAAAACATCTAATGCCAAACAGGTTAAACTGTTGGCATCTATCATCTAGTAGAAAGAAAATGTATATTCCGGTGTGCAAGGTGGCAAAATATATTTGGATTTATACATCTTTTGTGAGCCACCCTAAAACTAATCAGGTGTTGTCCAAAGGCAGATTTTTTTGCGCCCTTTATAACTGAATCTCGAGATAAGCATGCTTTTGTTTCTCACACTCACATTATATCAGCTGTGTGGACCGTTCTGGACATGCCAGAAAAAGCAAGAGCACTGAAGTCATTTGAGGTGAGGTTAACATTGGTCGGCTAGTTAAAATGAGTAGTCATGCACACAGGACAATAATTAGTAGATTTACTCCCACATCTACATATGGTTGTAGTAACTGAAGAACAGTCAAAGTTATGAAATGATGAGGATCAGTTGAAGTTCAGTCATACCTGCTCAGCAAGCTTTCCCAACCTATGAGGCTACATGAGGAGAGGAGAGGAAGATGTGATGTATAAATATGTTAAAAAGTAACTTAAATAAAAAAAAACTAAAACAAACTAAAATAGAAGGTTAAATGAGATACATAAAGAGAAAAAAACTGAACACTGGGGATGCAGTTAGACTATGAAATCAGATATGGGTCATATTCTTGCCTATACTGACCTGTAGGCAGATTGCGAGATTGACCCTGCAGCCGAAGGCAGTGCTGACGGCACGCGGGTGCAGCCCCACATCCTTAAAGAGCTTACAGAAGGACTGTGTCAGAGCAACACGAGGCCTCTCTTCCGCCACAACCACACACGAACGCACACGGATCAGATCCATCCCACGGGCCTGAGAGAGACACAAATACAAGGGTGAAGTTAGAAACAGTGTTATTTTGGTATAGAGGGTATGCATTGACGTCACTTTCCAGCCAGAACACACCCCTCAGCCAGACTGAGTGGCAAAAGAGCTGCTGCATGACTGGAGTTAATGGGGGAAACTGAAAACGCGAGTAAAACAAACGATTAACCAGTTTAAACTAAAGGTTGGACTCGATATAGTGTTTCTTACAACTTACCAAAGATCCAGTGATCCATGGATATTGACATGCAGCTAGGATCTTGTTTCCTGACATTTAGATGTGCCTGTTTTCGACGCCAGGGAAATACATACAGTAAAGCTAATTTGCCTGTGAACGCTTTATATAAATACAATATAGGTAGGTCTAAATCCGGGTGATCACTTATATATACACATCGTCATATTGTCCAGCCCTAAAACTTGTATAGTTTTTGTCAGTGTTTATTTAAAAACATCCAATTATGCAGAATATAAGATGGTAAATATTTAATTGATGACTTGTCAATACAATATATATGCTAGGATTTTATGCTAGATTTTACCCCAAAATTAAAAATATTGACACAAAATGATAATTGCAAACCCAATGCTGTCACTCAGTTTTTTTGCCAGTCAGTGGCTGTAACCGCACTTACTCCGGCCGACGGTGACATCACGTGCATTATCTCTATTATTGAGATACTATTAATATTTTGAAATCATTATTTATTTGTATATTGTGTTTTCATTTGAATTTTAGTTATAGTTTTAGCAAATCTTCTGTCTTTTTGTCGTTTTTATGAGTTTTTTTTTTGGTAAATATGTCTATATACTGTATGTATATATACACTTTTATTCATTTTAGTTTCAGTTTCAGTTTTTTTAGTACAGTCAAGTTAAACTAAACAAAAATGAGAATTGTTGCCTTGGCTACTAGATGGAATAAAATAAGTTTTTTAAATGTTTTCTTTTATTTCAATTATCATTTATTTTATTTCAAGTAACACAAATGTTTTTTATGGTTTAAGTGAAAGGGTTAGTTCACCCAAAATTTACTTCATTATTTCATGCTATCCCCGATGTATATGACTTCCATTCTTCCAAATGAAGATTTTTAGGAGAATAATCCATCTCTGTGAGTCCATATAATGTAAGTGAATGGCTACCGTTTGGTTGAAAAACCACACACAGCCATCGTGACGATAAACCATACCACCACAGTGGGTAAATCAATGTCTTCTGATGGGAAACGTGTCTGTAAGAAAAATACCAATATTTGTAACTTCTTTAACTAAAAATCCTTGTTTCCGGTCTACTGTCATACGAGCATATGATAGCATATGATGCGCGAGAAGTAGCGGTCCCCTGTGCTTCCGAGTTACTTCTCTTGTGAACTGCACAATGCACTTCGTTTGTGTCAGGCTGAACTTATGAATGTTCATATGACAGTAGACCAGAAGCAATGATATAGTTAAAAAAGTTTACACACACCAATCGTTTTGCTTCAGAAGACATTGATTCATCCACTGGGGTCGTATGGATTACTGTCACGATCGTTGTGTGTGATTTGTCAAACAAGCGTCAGCCATTCACTTGCATTATATGGACTCACAGAGATCTATTATTATCCTAAAAATCTTTGTTTGTGTTTATCTGAAGAAGCCATATGTGACCCTGGACCACAAAACCAGTCATAGGGGTACATTTTTTGAAATTCTGGGATCTGAGGGTGCAAAAAAAATCTAAATATTGAAAAACAAAAATCGCCTGTAAAGTTGTCCAAATGAAGTCCTTAGCAATGCATTTTACTACTAATAATACATTTTTTATATATTTACGTCAGGAAATGTACAAAATATTTTCATGGAATATGATCTTTACTTAATATCCTAATGATATTTGGCCCATAATTTTGACCCATACAATGTATTGTTGGCTATTGCCACAAACATACCCGTGCGACTTATGACTTTTTTTTGTGGTCCAGGGTCACATATTGTTAGATTTCTCTATATTTGTCTGAGCAGTCATTTGGGGGCTCGACAATGTATTAGATTTTTCTAATACATAAAATAAGTAAGCTTGACCAGAGTTCTTCTGGGGAGAAGAATTTATTGAAGGTAGTAGTGCATCACAGTTCTCCAGCGTGTCGGCCTTCAACAATCTTAACCCAAAGTTCTGTCTGTGAGACAGAACTTTATACATAAAGAGCAATGGGCTACAAACAATAGAAAACCGTTAGGACCTTCCACAGGAGATCGATCTACCATGCAATCTACTCTGAGCAATGTGAACCAAATCTATGGGCCATTTGGTTCACACCTTTAAAGACACAGATAGAGTTGATTGCATTCTGAGGAACAGTCACAATGTAAATGCATCTGACTAAGGATGACTGAAAATACACATAATCTTTCAATATGTACATCGGGGATGGCATGAGGGTTGAAGACTGAAATGCTGTGTGTGTGTATGTGCACACCTTTAGAGAGTCAGTGAGAGAGCTGAGAGATCTCGTGCAGAGCTCCATCACAGAGTACGAGCAGAAAGTGTCTCGGACTTTAAACTGACTGACGGACTGCAGCCACAAAGCAGGGTTCACCTCCAGATCCACAGGAGAGATCAAAACAGACTGCTGCCCTGCAAACACGCTACACACAGACAACAAGCACACAAATAAACAAATAAAAAGTTGCTTAACATCTGTTTTTGCTGAGTGTTCATTTCAGGCGAGTACACAGGTGGTCCGTACCTGCAGAGACACCACAAGACGAAGCCAAGGCCGCAGTACGGGTCGAGACATACGGCCACCTCACGAGAGGGATACAACTCACACTGCAGTTTAACAGAGCGACACAGAGCACTGGTTGCATTGTGAGACATCTTCAGAGAAAGAGAGAAAAACAGAGATTATTGTTTTTTTTTTATTTAACACAAATAATTACAATTTTAAAATATAATATATTTTTAATAATTAATAATAATAATAATAATTATTATTTAAAAAAAAAATTTATTGCCATAAAATAAGGATCAAAAGGTTTCGTCTCACCACTAGCGAAAATGCTCTGATTTTAAATTGTTCTAATTTAACTTTTTTATTACAGATTATTTTATCAGCACAAAAATTAATATAGTTTTATCAGTAATATTATTAATATTTATTCATGAATACATTTTGTTACATACAGTCTATTTTACATTCAAAAGGCTATTTTGAAAATTGTGTGAAAATAAGTAATTTTGCATTTTTCAAATTTAATGTATAGGCATGTGTGTGTGTGGCGTGTAAACACACACACACGCACACACACAAACACACCTGTGTACTATTTTATTGTTTTTGAAAGAAGTCTCTTCTGCTCACCAAGGCTGCATTTATTTGATCCAAAATACAGCAAAAACAGTATTATTGTGAAATATTTTTACAATTTAAAATAACATTTTTCTATTTGAATATATTTTAAAATGCAATTTATTTCTGTGATTCAAAGCTGAATTTTCAGCATCATTACTCCAGTCTTTAGAGTCACATGATCCTTCAGAAATCATTCTAATTTTATTCTTTCATTCTAATCTAATTTGCTGCTCAAGAAACATTTATTATTATTATCAATGTTGAAAACAGTTGTGTACATTTTTTTTTCAGGATTATTTAATGAATAGAAAGTTCAAAAGAACAGTATTTATCTGAAATATAAAGCTTTTGCAACATTATAAATGTCTATACTGTCACTTGATCAATTTAATGCATCCTTGCTGAATAAAAATGTATTAATTTCTTTAAGTTCTTTCCCCCCCAAAAAAATAAAATAATAATAATTCTTACCAACCCAAAACTTTTGAATGGTAGTAAAATGTTACAAAAGCTTTATATTTCAGATAAATACTGTTCTTTTGAACTTTCTATTCATCAAAAAATCCTTAAAAAAATGTTTTACACAACTGCTTTCAACATTGATAATAATCATAAATGAGCAGCAAATCATCATATTAGAATGATTTCTGAAGGATCATGTGACACTGAAGACTGGAGTAATGATGCTCAAAATTCAGCTTTGCATCACAGGAATAAATTACATTTTAAAATATATTCAAATAGAAAACAATTATTTTTCATTTTAATAATATTTCACAATATTACAGCTTTTATTGTATTTTTTATAACATAAATGCAGCCTTGGTGAGCAGAAGAGACTTCTTTCAAAAACAATCAAAATAGTACAGTTTACAAACTTTTGACTGGTAGTGTATACACACACACACACACACACACACACACACACACATATATATAGGGTTGCAGTTGCAAGAGGGCTGTTATAATATGTTTATTTTTTACCATAATTGGGGGTCTGTGCCATCAAAAAGTTTGAAAACCCCTGTCTTAAATAAGCCACACACACATTATTTTTTATTAAATATACTTTTAAAATATTTATACATTTAAGTTTATTTTAAATTATATATCTGAAAACTACCATGCACTGAAAAACATACTACAGAGCTGAATATTCTGATTATTACTGAAATCAAATATGCAGTTTCATCAAATCTATAGTTGGTAGATAAAACAACATTAGTAACAGGTATGATGAGTCAAACCTTTACTCCAGCGAGCATGCCTGTAGTGGACACACTGAAGTCCAGATACGCCAACGAGTCTGGGTCACATGGCTTAAACAGCAGGGGACAACGCCTCTTTGGCAAGTCGTCTAACAAATAAACACACAAATACACTTCTGATGAACACCTGACAGGTGTAACCTCGGAACAAAGATCTCATGTCTCTCACAAACTCACCTGTTTCCAGGATAGGAGGCCATGATTTAAAGTCCACAGCCACTGACGCATCTCTGGACCTCAGAAGTTTAGAGATGGCTTGGGTGGTCATAACACACACTGAACGACTCACCTGCACACACCAACATTTGTATTCATTAAAAATGGTAATGTTTTAACAGCTGATGTGTTGTCTCATTCTATAATGCATCACATTTACAATAATTTAATTGATTAACTATAGGTACGGTGTGTCCTCACCTCTAGGATCATTTTAACTGTAGGTAGTGTAGTGGAGATATTCTGCGGGTGAGGTGGCCGTACAGTTATAGGAATGCAGCCTGCATACAGACAGCCGTAAAATGCAGCGATCAGATCTAAACCTGAAACAAAACAAAATGCACACAAACATAAATCTTTGTGAAATAAAATTACATCTGTAACAAAATGGTGGAATTCAGCCAGCGCACATTTACTCATTCTCTTTTATAACATATTTAACTGTTATGTGATATTTTCATTTCATTTTATTTACTCAAATGTTTCTTAAAGCAAATGTGATGTGATGTCTCTACAGATTTAATTGGAGTGGGCGGCTCTTGAATGTGAATTATAGAACAGGACCGTCTGCTGTAGCTGATCTGATTTCATGAAATATTACAATTAGCACCACAGAAATACTACTACAAATGTGATTTTAGTACCAGAGTTCAGTACAAAAATGAAAAAAAAAAAAACATACATTGCAAGTTTATTAACTGGTGCTCAGAAAACAAAAAAATGTGATCATTTATTTACAGCTTAATTTGGCTGAAATAAAAGCACAGATGTATTATTGTAAACTGCACATTTATTGGCAAACTTTAGAGTATGTTTATTTGGGAGCCTTTCACAACAAAAATTGAAATGCAGATATATGCAAATAATTAGATTTATATATTTGCACATCATGCAATTAAAAGGGTTTTTGCAGGTTTTATGAAGGTACATTTAAGACTTTAAGACCAAGTAAATGAATAAAGATTCACTCTGCTCCCAACCACTAGAATATGGAAATATCTTTTACTGTACCTTCTGATCACACTGTAAAAGATTATGTTCTTCCTCAGTATTTTTGTCTTGTTTTCCAGTGCAAATGTCTAAAGATTCATAAATCAAGATGCATTTACTGGATTTGCAAAATGACATAAAATATGAAGTCTTGTTTTCTGTGAAATTGATCAAAATGAAGTGAGTTTATGATTAAAAAGAAAACAAATTTCTGCCAATGGGCTAAAAAAAAAAATCAACTTAATTCAAAGGGAAGTTTTGATAACTCATTGATAGATATTAGTTATTGTTTTAAGCATAAATGCACTTCATTTTGTTCAATTTTCAAGACTCAAGTAAATGTATCTTGATTTAAAGATGTTTAGATATTTGTATTGGAAAACAGGACAAAATTTTTTGCAATGCATGCAACATTTAATGCCATGACTTTATGAATTTAAGACTTTCTGCTCTGATTTAGGACCTTTTTAAGGCCTTAATTTGTGTAAGAGTGAATTAAGACTTAAGACTTTTTTAGGACCCAATTAAGATTAAGTAAGTTAGCCTGAGTGTGTGTGCGCTTACCTGCTGGATACACTAACGCTACATGGTCTCCGTCTCGTAGCTGTCCTCTTTCATACAGCAAAGTGGCGATTTTCTCTGCTCTCTTGTGAAGCTGTAGGCAGGTCAGAGAGCTTCCTATTGCACCCTGAAACACACACACACACACACACACATTTATAGAAGCACAATACTACACCTGAAATCATATGGAAGTCAGAAAGGCTCCTGATTTTTAATAATTTTCTTAACATACTGCTTAGGGAACTGAGCAAAGTAATATGTGCGTGTTACCCGTGAGTTAATGAGCGTGTACAGTATGTGATCAGGTGTTGTCTGAGCTCTCCACTGCAGCACCTCCGACAGAAAGAGAAACTAGAATTCACATAAGAGAAAGAATAATAAGTCAGAGCGAAAGACACACACACGTTGGTATAGGTGGTTTACATGGACATTTGAAAGGCGTAATGGTTTTTATACTGCTCAAGCCGTATATGCTATCCCCCTACACTAACCCTATCCCTAAACCTACTCATCACACAAAACCTTCTGCATTTTTACATTTTTAATAAAAAAATCTTTTAGCATGTTTATTTTGCGTTTTGTATTACAAGCACATCGGCATTTCCTCATAATGTAGGGGCCGTGGCCTGAAACCTGAATACACACCACAATATTGCGTCCTCATAATGTAGGTCAAACCAGTGCACACAGACACAGACAGACACAGACAGACACACAAGCCCTAAGTTTCCTTTAGGAGGTCAGTTGAAGTCAATATTTGGCTCTTATCTTCCCAACTACAGGGATTCTAGAGTTGCACGATATGGGAAAAATCTGTGATTTTCTGATAAAAATTACAATTGTAATTTATTTTGCTGTGCTGTTTTGCAGGGCAAAAGTTTTTAAAAATTATACAATTATTATTGCTATCATTATTAAATAAAAATATTAAATAAAATAAGAAATCTTACTATTAAAAATATTAAGTAGAATAACGACATTAATTTTATTTTACAGTACAACTGTACAGCGCTGTCATTTTTGTTGTGTGTTTATTTTGTTATTGAAAGGAAAGCGTGCGGCACATATTTACATATTCATCTAAACGACACTCCCAGAAGCGTGGGTGAAGCTGGGATGTTCGCTAACAGTATACCACTGCAAATGTATTTCAAACTTTTTTTTACCCCTAAGCGAAGAATGAAAAAGAGAATATCAGATGCTGACATGATTACATGTTGCTGCAAACAAAATTTACTGCAAACCGAGACACTGAAAATATTGGATCATGAGCTGCTTGCATGTAAATAAACACAGTGCTGCGATTCACTCTGAAACACACATAACATCTTTTTTTTTTTTTTTATGAAATCGTAGCCGTTCTTATAGCAATTTTACCCTAAGAGATCTTAATATCTGTAGACACACAAACTCTGAATTTACCTGCTCATTGTCCTCCATGTGACTCAGGTCTCGTCCACTGGCCTGAGCCATCCGTTTTCCTGCAACGAGATTCCCCACCATCACAGAGGCAGGACCCACCTCTGCAACAAACACACACACACAAAATATTTTACACAACACTCTCTATGTAACACAAACACATCATGCTCTATAACACACGCAAAGTCTTGTGCACCTGGTTGCTTCTGTCTTGGTTTGGGCAGGTTGGTGATGCAGGAGTGAGGACACATGAGGATGCTGCAGGGGTGTAGCGCCCCCTCTAGGAACAGCTGTTTAGTCTCAGACAGGTGGATTCCACCCAGAGGGGTTTTAGGGAGGGTGTTGGCAGGAACCAATGCCAGACAGTAGACCCCCACCTGATGAATTCCATCTATAGCCTATTTAATTTACAATGAAGCATTACAGTACATCCAGACCCAATAGACAGACAGACGACACAATAAAGCATAACTGTAACATAACTGTATATTAAACATTTAATATGGTCTTCTATGATTTGCTTAGGATAGAAAAATGCAAACTTTGAACCTTGAGACTGGTTAAGTGTGTGTGTACCTGCAACACTCGGCTCATCCACTGGTAACTCTCTTCTTCAGTTGAATCTGGTCTCTGTTCTGCTACCAGCACAATCCTCTCATCATACAGTACAGTCACTGAGAACACCACCGTCCTACACACAATGAGCTGAGACATTGTAATCAAGATTCTCTCTAGAGTAGAAATTGTTTTGGTCTCCGTTTTTATACATACCTTCCTCTATAGATAAACTTCATGGGCTCCACAGCAAGAGCGGTTGCGATGATGTCATCAGCATTGTGTTTCCGCCCCCCAACCTGCATCAGTCCTTCCAGTGTACCAGAGATGAAGATCATCCCGCCCGGACCCACAAACCCCAGCAGACCCGACCTCACAAACACACAATCGCTGACCAAACCACCGTCACATGCCACTGGACACACCTGCACCACAGAGACACACATATTTACTGACTGACAGGACACAAACAATAAAAAGCAGGATACAGACTTGAAAAGAACCAAAATTGAATCATAACTTATTACCAGCTAAGAAAAAAGGTCACACCACACCACACTAAGGTGGTCAGTCTGGTCATTGGAACATTAGAAGCTGTTTTGCTGTTTTGTTGGTTTTGTTTATAAGCCCCAACAATCTTGTCCAAAATAGACTACCATGTCGAAAACACTGACACCAGCTGGTAGTCGAGGTATTTAACTAACTAGACCAGCTTGAGCCAACTAAGTACTATAAATGACCCGCATGGACCAACTGGAATGCTATTTGAATACTATGTAACAGCTTTTGTAGAAAAGCGTTTGGAAAATTAATTCATGTAGAAACCATGTAAAACTAGCTACAAATCTAGGAAGCTTTTTTTTTTTTACTTTACCGCACATAAAGATATTTTACACTACTGTTTGGCAAGATTTAAAAAAAAAAAAAATTATATAACAGAACAGAGCGTAAAAGTGAACTTCAGAGACTTCTTATCCTGTTGCGCCCTCTATAGGCCATGAATGATCAGCGACTAGTTAACGTCAAGCTTAAAGTGTCATGGCAGAGCATTAAAGTCGACTAGTCTGTTCAACCCCTAGTCACTTTTGATAAATTGAATGCATCCTTGCTGAAAACATTGTACTGACCCCTTGTGTACTGACCCACTTTTATATATTAACATAGTGAAACTTAGTGGATATGCAGTCTATAGTGTATTTTCACACCTCAAATGTGTTCTTGCTCATTCCTGTAAGCCCATAATATGACGTTCCCGTGGCAACAGACGACACGCAGATCTCTCCAATCTCATCGCTTTTACACAGCTGAGGAACGCCCTCTGGTTTAACAACGCACACCATCGCTGCAGAGAGACGGAGAAAAGTCTGTTTTACAAGAACCATAAAGTCGTTTGATGAGGTCTGCGGTCACATAAGGAAAACAACGCTGAACTGCTCTAGGCTGGTTTATGAGGTAGATGTTGGAACTGAATCTAAATGCTTTGGGGATGTTCATTCGTTCATGTTCTCATAATCTCTGTACCTCCTGGCATGGCTGTGCCCACATCCTGTAGGCTGAGGACGGACAGCTTCTCTCCTGTGTCCACTCGGATGACCCCGTGACTCAGGTTCGTCATACTCAGGACCCCTCGGCCTGCTGGCTTAGAGCTGCCCTCCGGAGGCCTGACAGAAAACACATTCATACAAACAAATGAAAAAATAAACATGTCCATATGTGTGTCACTAGAATATTATGTTACCATAGACACAATATTTTCCAGATTTCATAAACAATATGGAATTGTTTGGTTTTGCTTCCTGGAGCTGCAAAAGCTCTCCAACCTCCGACAAAAGAGATTGCTGGGTTTGATTGGCTGCAGTAGATATTACTCCGCATTCTCACAGTCTTAAAGAAAGGTTTGTGCAAGTATTACCATTGTTTAGTTTTACCACCAGATTCTTGCATCTGCACCCACAAAAATCTCATTGCATGCGTCACCAAAAGAGCGTAACATATGAGCAGCCTCATGGTATTTCCATGAGATTCAAATATAACATACCCTGCTGTTCAAAGGTTTGGAGCAAATGCTAAAGAAGTCTCATATGCTGACCAAGTTTTATTATTCGTATTTTAAAAAGTAATTTATTCCTGTGATGGCAGAATTTTCACCAGCCATAGTCTTCAATGTCACATGATCCTTCAGAAATCATTCTGATACGCTGATTTTTTGATGAAGAAACATTTTATTTATTATAATCAAAGTTGAACACTATTGTGCTGGTTAATATTTTTTGGAAACCATGATTCTTTGATTAATAGAAAGTTCAAAAGAACAACATTATAAATGTGTTCACAATCAATTTAATGCATCCTTGCTAAATAAAAGTATAATTTTTTTTTATTTTTAAATAATTGTACTGACCCCAAACTTTTGAACGGTAGAGTACAACAGCACAGAGAAACTATATTGTTGGAATCACTTTCAGAACGATTTGATGCTTTAATGCTTGGCAGGTGACATAACTAGAGCGACAACAGAACGATATCATGCGTTGGTGTGGACACTACTATAGTTATCGTTATAGTTATTTTCCTTGGTGTGAACAGGCCTTAATAAACACTTCAAGAGATATTTAACAGTCACATTGTGTATATTCCATTTTGCACTTTTGGTAGTATCCGATTTCAGGTTTACCAGCCTCTAAATGGCACATATAAAAGTTGAGAGTGGCTGATAACTTTACACGTCGGTCAGGCGGCCTTTATTGTTTATTCGGGCAATTCCTGGCAATGTGAACCAGACTTTATGGCGATATTGGCTACGCGAGAGTAATATCCGTCTGCCTGTATGATAACAGTATTTAAACTTAGGCCACACACAAACACAATTAAATGTATTTTAATGAAGTGAAAACTGCATGGTTCTTAATCAAACATTTCATATAACATAAAAATCGGAGTCAGATGTATTTCTTAATAGTTCTGTATGTCTGTGTGAATGAATGTGCGTAGGCCTGGTTATGTTGTTTGTAATGAGTGACCACAAAAGACAGAACCTCCCATTTTAATGTGTTTAAACTGAAAACAGATTCTGGAGCACAAGAATGACGTTTGCACATGTGTTTCTCCAGGGCTAAGAGAGTGTGAGTATATTTATACCTCCTCAGAGCTACAGTTAGGCCCTCGGGGGAGCCAGCACACGGGCATATGACCTCTGACCTCAAGCCCATGTTCTGGAACACATTTAGGAATGCGTCACAGGAGGATATGGACCCTGGGAAAAGAAAGACAGAGAGAATTACTGTATATATTTTACATAAAGGCTTGATTTACAAAGTAACATTTGATTCAACATTAACACACACTCAAGGGGGTTTGATTCATTGTTAACACACTCACAGGGGTTTGATCCATCAGCAATCAGCAGCATTCTCAGTGAGCTCATGTTGGTGTCAGCCTGGTCTTTGTGGGACATTAGAGCCCAGTGTAGATCTCTACTCTTTACACATGCCACTTTAGCTTCACACACAAGGAAAGAAAGTAATTATTGATTAAGAATGATTATGTGTGACACTATGTGTGCACTTGTTTTATATAGCAGACCTCGCTTTTGATACTGTACATGATCTTTAAACACGTTGGAGATGGAAAACTTTCCAAAAAGCCTGGAGACTAGGGCTGCAACAACTAATCGATAAAATCGATAATAATCGATAATGAAAATAACGATTCTCATTATCGATTAGTCGGGTCTGCTCTCTGTACGCAAAGCTTCCACCAGTCGCGCAGTGGAAACAGAGTGAGCTGATGCAGGAAAGGTACATGATCCAAGTGCCCAAAACATGAGAACTGTTTATTTTAAGCTTCAAGCGAATGCATTAGCGTTTAACATACCCTGCCATGCACTTGACGTGTGTGTGTACGTCCTCAGCGCAAAACGTTCATTTTACAGGTTATGTCCACTGATCTATATAGAGAACAGTAGTTATATCCTCCTCACCTGTAAATGCTACTAATTCACGCGAGTATTTCCATTTTGCATGAAAGCGCGTCCAGACAGTCTGTGTTAAACTTCAAACTTCACTGAACGAGAGGGCGCGCGCATGCGCGTCAAACAGACAGAACGCAGTCGAGACTGAGGGAGACAATCAGCGCAAAAACATTCATTTAGCTGAAATATCTGCTGTTGGACGCTAAATTTAGTTTTAAAAGTCAACATGTAATTCAAGTACTTTATGAGAGTAGTAACTGTAAAGGGACAACAGCGTGTAATTTGAATATAAATGTAAGACATTTCTACAGCATAAAGAAATGACAGTAACAGTTACTGTGTCAATAGAGAGAGAGAGAGAGAGAGAGAGAGAGAGAGAGAGAGAGAGAGAGAGAGAGTGTGTGTGTGTGTTCCTGCAGAACATTCGTCTTATCTGGTAACAGATCTGGAGTTTGTGTTTTTGTTTTTCTTTAATATCATTTTAATGTAGGGCTTTAAACTCATTTTGCTTAGTAACTTTTTTTTGCACATAATGTATAGCACAAACATACCCTTACGAAAATTAACCGTGGTTCTATTAGATAGTAAAACCATGTTTTTATTATAATAAAACCATGTTTTTGCCGTATTGATTACCATTTGTATAACCACACAAATATCATATAGTTAAACTATGGATTTGAAGCAAAACTATGGTTAGTTTGTGGTTACCATTGAATAACTACAATAACCCTGTTATTTATTCATTAATATTATTTTTGTTTGTTTTAGTCAATGTAAAACCATGGTTCATTTTTGTAATGGTAGATATATTCACTAGGTGTGTGTTCATAGCACTCAGCTGACACGTTTGTTTGAAGGACAGCATTGGGCAGGATATGGAATAGTGTGTTTTGTCAAAAAAGAAAAGAAAAGGGCCTTTTACCCAATTAATCGAAAAAATAATCGGCCAACTAATCGATTATCAAAATAATCGTTAGTTGCAGCCCTACTGGAGACCAAAAGTCAGCACATCTGATGAATGTGTACTGTGTGTGTACTATGCGTGTATGTGTGTACCTTTGTACTGGCAGACTTTCTGGATCCAGGACAGAGGATTCACCTTCATAAGTGCATATGGAACACTGACCACATGTAACATATTCAAAACACTCTAAAGAGAGAGAAAAAGTAGAGAAATCACTTTTTCAGAAGAAAAAAAAATAAAAAAATCAAGTGTAGGCTACAAAAATCATCTGATAAATGACAACATACAGTAAATGGAGGCACTCATACTACCGTTTGAACACTGTGCCAAAGACCTATGCCTTTCTTAAAGTCCAACACATTCACCATAGTCTCAGCTGAAACACACACACAAAAAACACTTAGAAATAAAGTCATACAGGTTTGGAACAACATGAGGCTGAGTAAATGGTGAAGTATCAGCAGAAATATACCTTTAAGAATCAGAGGAGTATGATATGTGTGCTTTTAAGTGTGTGTAATTGTGTTTTATGTAGTTGTGTCTATCTTACCCTCGTTGTATCCGCAGGTATGCGTAAGTGTTTGGCAGTGTTTGAGCATTGCCATCCTTGTCACAGTTATTCCCAACACACTCCCATCCTTACAGGTCTTATACTGTCAATCAACCACAAAACGCAGCCAGTCTCATTATAAATGCAATAAGATCATTATATTGCCAATGAAATACAAATCACGCCCCCTCGTGAAGACTTGGGAAGACTTTATATAAATTTAAATAAATTATATTAAAAATATATTTTTTATATACAGTATACATATACAATATACAGGTGCTGGTCATATAATTAGAATATCATCAAAAAGTTGATTTATTTCACTAATTCCATTCAAAAAGTGAAATTAGTGTATAGTGTAAAAAGTGTAAAAAGTGTATATTATATTAATTCATTACACACAGACTGGTATATTTCAAATGTTTATTTCTTTTATTTCTATTTTGACGATTATAACTGACAACTAAGGAAAATCCCAAATTCAGTATCTCAGAAAATTAGAATATTGTGAAAAGGTTCAATATTGAAGACACTTGGTGCCACACTCTAATCAGCTAATTAACTCAAAACACCTGCAAAGGCCTTTAAATGGTCTCTCAGTCTAGTTCTGTAGGCTACACAATCATGGGGAAGACTGCTGACTTGACAGTTGTCCAAAAGACGACCATTGACACCTTGCACAAGGAGGGCAAGACACAAAAGGTCATTGCAAAAGAGGCTGGCTGTTTACAGAGCTCTGTGTCCAAGCACATTAATAGAGAGGCGAAGGGAAGGAAAAGATGTGGTAGAAAAAAGTGTACAAGCAATAGGGATAACCGCACCCTGGAGAGGATTGTGAAACAAAACCCATTCAAAAATGTGGGGGAGATTCACAAAGAGTGGACTGCAGCTGGAGTCAGTGCTTCAAGAACCACTACGCACAGACGTATGCAAGACATGGGTTTCAGCTGTCGCATTCCTTGTGTCAAGCCACTCTTGAACAACAGACAGCGTCAGAAGCGTCTCGTCTGGGCTAAAGACAAAAAGGACTGGACTGCTGCTGAGTGGTCCAAAGTTATGTTCTCTGATGAAAGTAAATTTTGCATTTCATTTGGAAATCATTTGAGGTCCAGTGTAAAGGCAAGAGGCACACACGACACCATCCACATCAATGGAACGGCTGTTGAGCGTGTCTCCAGTTTCAAGTTCCTGGGGATCCACATCTCGGCGGACATGTCCTGGACAACCAATACCTCCAGCCTGGTCAAGAAGGCTCACCAGCGTCTTTTCTTCCTGAGGACACTGAGGAAGAATCAGCTATCCTCGGCTATACTGGTGAACTTCTATCGCTGTGCAATAGAAAGCATCCTGACCAACTGTGTTACAGTATGGTATGGGAGCTGCTCTGCTGCAGAGCGCAAGGCACTACAGCGGGTGGTGAAAACCGCCCAGCGCATCACAGGGACTCCACTACCTGCCATCGACCACATCCAGAGGAAACGCTATCTGCATCGAGCTCGCAACATCCTTAAGGACTCCTCTCACCCAGCCCACAAACTGTTTTCTCTCCTGCCCTCTGGTAGGCGTTTCAGGTGCCTCCTGGACCAGGACCAGCAGACTAAAGAACAGTTTTTTTCCCAGAACTGTCTCCTTATTGAACTCTAACCCTCGTTGATCCCACTCCCCCTATATACTGATAACCCTCCTCTCCCCCTCACATCTGCCTTCACTTGTTATTTGCACTACTGGATGCTCATTTGCACTATCGACTGTTTATTACAGTAACACCTGTTCATATATGCATCTTGCACTACTACCTAACTGGAATATGCTCATTTGCACTATCGACTGTTACTACAGTAACACCTGTTCATATATGCATCTTGCACTACTACCTAACTGGAATATGCTCATTTGCACTATATCGTCCATTGCTATACTGCCCATCTTAGCCTAACATATCATTATATACATCTATCTGTAAATTCTGCTTATAGTAATAGCCATCTGTATATATATTGAGTACATATCTACCCTGTAAATTCTGTTTATAGTAATATCCATCTGTATATATATTGAGTACATATCTACCCTGTAAATTCTGTTTATAGTAATATCCATCTGTATATATATTCAGTACATATCTACCCTGTAAATTCTGTTTATAGTAATATCCATCCGTATATTACATTCAGTATATATCTATCTATCTGTAAATTCTGTTTACAATAATAGCCATCTGTATATATATTCAGTACATATCTATCTGTAAATTCTGTTCAGTATATATCTATCTGCAAACTGTTTATAGCAACATCCATCTGTATATTATATTCAGTACATATCTATCTGTAAATTCTATTTATATTAATAGCCATCTCTATATTTATTCAGTACATATTCATGTCCTGCACTTATGAAACCACTGTATATCCTGCACTTGCTGCTATTGCACTTCTGGTTAGACCCAAACTGCATTTCGTTGCCTCGTACCTGTACTTGTGTAATGACAATAAAGTTGAATCTAATCTAATCTAATCTAAAAGTTTCCATAGTCAGTGACTGGTGTTGGTCCACTGTGTTTTCTGAGGTCCAAGGTCAACGCAGCCGTATACCAGGAAGTTTTAGAGCACTTCATTCTTCCTGCTGCTGACCAACTTTATGGAGATGCAGATTTCATTTTCCAGCAGGACTTGGCACCTGCACACAGTGCCAAAGCAACCAGTACCTGGTTTAAGGACCATGGTATCCCTGTTCTTAATTGGCCAGCAAACTCGCTTGACCTTAACCCCATAGAAAATCTATGGGGTATTGTGAAGAGGAAGATGCGATATGCCAGACCCAACAATGCAGAAGAGCTGAAGGCCACTATCAGAGCAACCTGGGCTCTCATAACACCTGAGCAGTGCCACAGACTGATCGACTCCATGCCACGCCGCATTGCTGCAGTAATTCAGGCAAAAGGAGCCCCAACTAAGTATTGAGTGCTGTACATGCTCATACTTTTCAGTTGGCCAAGATTTCTAAAAATCCTTTCTTTGTATTGGTCTGAAGTAATATTCAAATTTTCTGAGATACTGAATTTGGGATTTTCCTTAGTTGTCAGTTATAATCATCAAAATTAAAAGAAATAAACATTTGAAACATATCAGTCTGTGTGTAATGAATGATATACAAGTTTCACTTTTTGAATGGAATTAGTAAAATAAATCAACTTTTTGATGATATTCTAATTATATGACCAGCACCTGTATATTTTATGTATACATGTACAAAAGTTTGAGGTCTGTAAAGTCTCGGATGCTGACCAAGGCTACATTTATTTAATCAAAAATACAGTAAAAACAATAATATTGTGAAATATTTTTACAATTTAAAATAACAATTTTCAATTTAAATATATTTTAAAATGTAATTTATTCCTGTGATACAAAGATCAATTTGAAATTTTAATCTTACTGACCCCAAACTTTTGAACAGTAGTGAATTATTAAAATATATGACGATAAATTGAATAAAATATGATATAATAAATCAAAATCAAAATGAATTAGACACAATTACATGGTGTGTTACCTCTATGTACGCTGTGTCATTGTTAGCATCTTTTATGAGAGGAAACCACTCTCGTGGGGGTTTAGATAAATGTTTGGAGTCAGTCAGCACCCAGAGCAACTTTGGCCAGCCTACACACACACACATAAACTGGTAAGGATAAAAACACACACATATATCTATAATACATAATGTTCCTCTATGGAGAATCATGCAGGTGATTCTAACAAATATTTATTGATGTCTCTGACCTTTGAACTGCATGACATCACCACTAGCACTCTTGGGAAGACCTTTATGACATGCATCGCTGGTCAACGCCACGGCAACTCCACAGCTACCCAACAGGAAACCAATTTGTTGACTACCAGCGTCCTTTGAGGGGAGAGGGCAGGAGGGCACACGTTAATTTTACAAACAATTTTACTTTTTTGGTGAACTATTCTTTTAATAATGACTAATTATTAGATTTGAATATGTGCAGTCCTGCCTAACGTGATGTATTATTGCTGGAACATTTTTTTGCAGTAGAAATTACCTTCTTTGTAAGTGGTACTTCAATTGGGACAGGAACCACTTCAGCCAAGAGACAGCCATAAAATGCCACCATGAATGCTGCTGGGTCATTATTAGGGTAAACCAAAGCTACCTACAGTAACACATACACAACACATACATTCTTCATCGTTTCTTAAATATATGTCGGTATTAATGTCTATATCTGATTACAATCTTTATAATGGAGCTATACACAGTTCAAAAGTTTGGGGTCGGTAATATTTTTAAAATGTTTTTATGAAGTCTCTTATGCTTGCCAAGGCAGCATTTATTTGACAGAAACACAGTAAAAACAGTAATACTGTGAAATATGATTACAATTTAATTTTTTATATTTTAAAATGTGATTTATTTCTGTGATGGCAAAGCTGAATTTTTAGCATCATTACACCATTCTTCAGTGTCACGTAATCCTTCAGAAATCATTCTAATATGCTGATCTGGTGCTCAAGAAAAATTTATTATTATGACTATTATTATTATTATCAATGTTGAAAAAAGTTGTGATGCTTAATATTTTTCTGGAAACATTTTTGTGATACTTTTTTCAGGATTCTTTAATGAATTGAAAAATCAAAACAGCATTTACTTGAAATAGATATCTTTTATAACTTTGTAAATGTCTTTACTGTCACTTTTAATCAATTTGATTGCTGAATAAAAGCATTCATTTCTCTAAAAAAAAAATTGTAACTGATCCAAACCTTTTGAACGGTAGTGTATAACTCCATTGTAAAGATAGGAATCAGATATAGAACAATATACACTCACCAGCACCTACTTATTAGGTAACCTGTTCAACTGCTTCAAATGGCCAATCACATGACAGCAACTCAATGCATTTAGGCATGTAGACATGGTCAAGACGATCTGCTGAAGTTCAAACTGAGCATCAGAATGGGGAAGAAAGGTGATTTAAGTTTTTTGAACATGGCACGGTTGTTGGTGCCAGAGGGGCTGGTCTGGGTATTTCATAAACTGCTGATCTACTGGGATTTTCACACACAACCATCTCTAGGGTTTACAGAGAGTGTTCCAAAAAATCCAGTGAGTGGCAGTTCTGTGGGTGTAAAAGCCTTGTTGATGCCAGAGGTCAGAGGAGAATGGACAGACTGGTTCAAGCTGATAGAAAGGCAACAGTTACTCAAATAATCACTCATTACAACTAATGTCTGCAGAAGAGCTTCTCTGAACGTACAGCCCATCGAACCTTGAAGCAGATGGGCTACAGCAGCAGAAGACCACACCGGGTGCCACCCCTGTCAGCTAAGAACAGGAAACTGAGGAAACAAGTCGCACGAACTCACCAAAATTGGACAGAGATTGGAAAAACATTGCCTGGTCTGATGAGTCTCGATTTCTGCTGTGACATTCAGAGAGTAGAGTCAGAATTTGGCGTAAACAACAACGGTTGTATCAACGGTTCAGGCTGGTGCTGTAATGGTGTAGGGGATATTTTCTTGCCATATTTTGGTCCCCTTAGTACCAATTGAGCATCGTTTAAACACCACAGCCTACCTGAGTTTTGTTGCTGACCATGTCCATCCCTTTATGACCACAGCGCAACCATCTTCTGATGGCCACTTCCAGCAGGATAACACGCCATGTCACAAAGCTCAAATCATCTCAAACTGGTTTCTTGAACATGACAGCGAGTTCACTATACTCAAACAGCCTCCACAGTCACCAAATCTCAATCCAATAGAGCATCTTTGGGATATAGTGGAACGGGAGATTCACATCATGGATGAGCAGCCAAAAAATCTGCAGCAACTGTGTGATGCTATCATGTCAATATAGACCAAAATCTCTGAGGAATGTTTCCAGCACCTTGTTGAATCTATGCTACAAAGAATTAAGTACTGAAGGCAAAAGGGGGTCCAACCCGGTACTAGCAAGGTGTACAAAAAAAGGTGGCCGGTGAGTGTATAAGACAATACATAAATTCAAAGTAACCACTCACTTACCCTGTCTCCAGTGTGGATGATTGGTTCTTGTTTGGTTCCCAGTTTGTGGAGCAGGTTATAGGCCAACTTTAAACTCCTGGACCAGAGCTTACCTACAAAAACATAAACAAAGAGATATAAACACGCACCCACAACCAAACAGAATAAAACCAAATGAACGTATATGAATAAATTTTTTTAGTGTGTACCATATGTAAGCGTGTATGGTTGTTTGGCATTGCTGTGTGTAGTGGTCAAACAGGGGGCTTTGGGTGCGATGGCTCCCCAGCGCAGAAGGGCCGCTTCCAGAGAAGAGGGGCAGTTCTTGTGTCCGACAAGATCTTCTCCTTGTATGGGAGTTGACTCCACCCCCTCTGGTCGTGGCAGAGTAGGATCAGGCTGCTGCACTGCACATGGCAAATGTTCAGACAAGGTTAGAAAAGCATGTGCATGTTGATGAGACCCATGTTTACCTAAAAATCCTTCTTCCATAAAAGTGTTATCATTTACTTGCTCTCATGACATCATAATGAAATCAAGACAACACAAGGGTGAGTAAATGATCACAGAATTTGAATTTCTCTGTGAACTATCCCTTTAAGCACTTCACCTGGATCTCTGCAAAAATAGCTAGATCAAATTAACTTGTTCTGTGCAAGGTGTGGAGCATTTAATCTGAGAGTAATGAATTTCAAGACCTTTGACCCATAGTAACTATGGAAGTGTTTCTGTGAACTGGTGCAGGGTATTCAAACATCTATATTTATATTAATTTACTTATACAGTTAAATTCATCTTTGAAATCAAACAATTAGGCACAAAGAGAGGGGAAACATTTTTAACCTTCCAGAAGTTCTTCAAAGTCCTCCACAAAGAATTCTCTCAGGGGTCTTCGCCTGGGTCGCTTCAGTGTATTAACTAGCTGCTGGATCTTTGCCGACACACGGCTACTGACAGGCACACCTACATGTATGCATATTTGCAATTACACTACAAATACAAATTCTAACAATGGTGAGAATGAGAAAATACAAACATATATTTTAAATTGTAATTTTAAATTAATTTAATTCTATGCACACAGAATAAAGTTAACAAAGACTACTAATACATGCCAAACTTGATCAGTTCAGAATAAATACACATTTAAAAATCAGACCTCTGCACACACACTCACCATCTCCTGTCTCCATCAGCTCAGCATTGCCATATTTGGGCTGGGGCCTGGTTATCATGGCGACCTGTGGGCGTTGAACAAAAATGGGGGCGGGGTCTGGCATGTAGTTGGTGATGTCAGGAGGGGCCGATAGACTGTCTGCAGTACACAAACAAACAGGTTTACTCATCAGTATAGTAAAATACAGCATAACAAACCATTAACCACAATAAATGTGATGGTCTATCAGAGAGATGCATAAGTGCATGCAGATAAAACAAAGGTGTATACATATCAAACAGTGCTGTGGAGGTAAACCTTTTAACTAGAATCAAAGGCCATTATTGACATTGATATATAATATGTTGATAAAATACACAAGTGGACCAAATGTAAATGCACACACACCAAAATGAATCCTTGAGTGCTGTCATCTTAAAGGGATAGTTCACACAAAAATGAAAATGCTGTCATCATTTACTTGCCCTCATGTTGTTCCAAATCTGTATGACTTTCTTTCTTCTGTAGAACATAAATGAAGATATTCTGAAAAACGCTGGGTACCAAACAACATTGGAGCCCACTGACTTGAGACATTTATTAAAATATTTTATAATCCACAGAAGATAGTGTGTCTTACAGTTTTGGAACAACATTAGTGAGCAAATAATGACAGCATTTTCATTTTTGTGTGAACTATAGCTTATATGTCATAAGTCTTTGGCCAAAAGAATCATGAAATACTGACCCTCAGAATCCAGAGACGACCATGGGCGATCTAATTGGTAGTCATTGGAGTGCCTGCCAGCTATCCCATTCTCAGCAGAAACACCCATTTCTCTTAAGCCCCGCCTTTTCAGAGACAGATGAGACATCGGACCAACTGGGGGAGAAATTGAAAGAGAGAACAGAAGGCTAACCTATAGTATTCTATAGCTGATTGGCTGAAGTTAATTGAGCATGAGAAGTTGATTGGCTAAAGTGAGATGATCTTTATAAGGGAGGTTAAGGTGCGTTCACGCCACCTTGTAATTCCTGTAATTACAAGATTCTAGCTTGTAAAAAAAGTGTTCACGTCCTCGTAGAGCACGTAATTACAGCTTGTAGGCTGGGAATTCTCTGAGCGTTACGGCTTGTACCACGTGGCCACTGCACTGAAAAATGGCAGTGCTTCCAGCAGTAAAACGTAAATAAGCAGTTATTTCGTAATATTTTAAAATTCGTGTAAGTGACTTTTGCCAATGTACACTATTTTTTCATGCAAAAGTATTGTGAACATAAAAAACATGAAGCGTGGAGTTAGATATCTAGCCTATTCTTGTAATGACAACCTAAATAAATTAAAGTGTTTACATGGGAATCACCTTCTGTTACAATAAAAATACAAGTCAAGCTTAAACTGGTTCGTAGCGTCAAAGATACTTTCCCTCACGGAAATGGCTAAAGAGGAAGAGAAACCATTACAATCTGATTAGCTGAACTTAGTTGAGCATAAAAGGCCAACTGGCTGAAGTGAGATGATCTTGATAAGGGAATGAAGTTTAAAAGTGACCCAGATCAGATGCAAAAAAAATTATTTCCTATTTTTGCTGCCATGTAAGTATATGCATGGATTCTTACTGCCGTATGAGTGCATGTTGGTCTCTGCGAGTCGGGCTGCGTTGGCAGAGCTGTTGCTGTGTGACGACGATGACGATGACGTTGAAGGTGAGCCATGGAGAGCTCTGCTGATCCAGGAGTCCATGCTGACACCCCCCGCCCTCCCCAGAGACCCCTCAGCGTCAGAGCCAGAGGACGAGTCTGCAGAGGCAAACAGAGAGAGAACAGTCAGTCTCAAACATACACTTACTTACTGGCTCTCACACACACAAACACATGCACATACACACACCTGGAGGTGTGTATGTGTCCATGGAGGTTTGACCGATGAGCGACCGCCGCTTGGATGGCAACAGCACAGCCATCTTTCTCTCACTGTGTCGCTCCAGCGCAGCCTGAACAGCTTCTGAGTGAACATCTGAAAAAGAGAGAGAGAGAGAGAGAGACAGACAGACAGACAGAGTTTTTATACATACATATACAGTGCATCCTTCTGAAAAGCTTCTTATGTTTATGTGTGTGTGTGTGTGTGTGTGTGTAATAAAGTTCAGTAGAGTTGCTCTTTTTCTAGCCGTTCTGAGATTTATTTAGGGAGATTATTTATTCAGTGGTTTATCTATACAGAAAAAACTGTCACTGGCACAGATTACATCTAAACCCAACCCCATCTTCTGCAATGCTGAAGATACATGACAACCATCTGAAATGTATTTATTACAAAAGATGCTTTTAAAAGAGACTTATATACAATAAAAATCTAAATATAATTTTTATAATATATATATATATATATATATATATATATATATATATATATATATATATATATATATATATATATATATATATGTTTTATTTAAATATATACAAAATAAACAATATAAATATAGTATTTTATTAACATACAATTTATGTAATAAAATACATGTACTTCAGATACAGAAATTAATGTTTCCATTAAGGAGCGATATTGTTTCCTTTAAATTGACTTCCAGGGTAACTTTTACCCTGAAAATCATATTGTGTGTCTGTGTAAAATCTGTGCCTTCTAGCTCACCTGAGCGGTAACGTTCATCCCTTGAGCCAGTAGACCGTCGCCGCTGGTAACGGGAAGATGATGAAGATGATGAAGATGGTGTGACAGGGATGCGGCGCTCTGCCCCTACGGCAAATACAGAGGGACAAATGTAGCCACAACACAATAAAAAACAAACTGTATGTTGCTGTGTAAAGTATGTTACGTGTGTTACCTGGAGTTTGAGGTAGGTAAGCTTGTAAAAGTTTGGATCTTTTCTTCTCATAGCCCTTCTGTGTGATGTCACCTGGAAAAAAAATTATAATAAAGGTAACCGAACTACACTGCCATCACTGCAGCTTTTCATCAGGCACTGCAGTTCCTCAGAAGGCAGATAAAAATGCCCTCCAAGATGAATAGCCAATCAATCTCTTAAATCACTTCAGAATTTGGTTTTAGGCGCATACCAGACACAACATGGATGGAGAATCAGCAAACCTTAAACAATTAGCATATGAGCAAAAGAGGGCAGGGTGTTCAACAGAAAGTTCCACTGCCTTGCACTAATTGGCATCATCACAGAAGTGAATTCTGTCATATTTGCAAAATACCACAGAAATATTGCAGAGGGCTTCATGATTAATCAAAGCTGCAATATGGCATAGTGTGATTAAAAGCCACAGCTTTATGGTTTAAGGTTTGAAAATGAAGAAATTAAGACAGCCATAAATATTAATATTGCAATTTTACAGTTGTACTGTAAAAATTATTATTATTATTATTATTATAGCATTTTTCCTAAATACTCATTTTTTATGGGAAATATTACAATAGCAATATCTCTCTTTTTTGTTTTTTGTTAAATATTTAGTAATAATAATAATAATATTTGTATTTTTATTATTGCACTTATTATTATTATTAGTCTTATTGCATTTTAAAATAAAAAAAAATCATGCAACACTAAGAGACAGATTTAAGTGACCAAGTGTAAATGAAAAGTCAGGTAGTAATATGATTATTCAAAATGCAAATGATGAAATGTAATACTCCTATAGACCTCCTATTATTCACCTATCCAGCTGAATAACATTACATTATAATGTAATCTCAGAAAATCAACACACAATACAAAGAGAGTTACTGATAGAAGCTAAATGCTTCTCAAATTAATGTTTTAAACTCTGAATCTTCTCCTAAATGATTTTGTGTTGACTAAGATAGTGTGGCTGACGTATACTAGTAAACAAACACAAGTCTAAACATGCGGCATGCCTGCATCCCAAAATAATATCACAAATGATATCCATGGCAACGTAGGTGTGGTGGCCCCCCCAGAGACCTGCAGGAAATGAAGACATGGAAGCCCTGTTCTCATGAGACTCCCCCTCCATTATGAACATGAGGGAGCGAGAGAGAGAAAATCTGAACTTTAAATACATTTCCGCATTTAAAATAAAAAGAAGGTTTGATTGTACACAGACCTGGAGGGGAAAACCAGAAAACGTCATGCCATAAACTGGGTTATTAGGTCAATCTGCACTGAGCTTTACATAATATGTGCACAAAGACAAGATAACATATGCATATACTGAAACCTGAGCAAACACACACGGCCACACGCATAATCAAATCCAAGATAACATATGCATTCTCATGAGTGCTTCCGCACACATACGCACAACTGAACACAAGCTCCATGGCCACTCTATTAGACACGGCTGCTTGTCAAAGCAAACAACTGTGGCTGTTAACTCCATTTAGAAAGCATGCAGATATCATTGCGACGCTTTAGTTGCTTTCGGGTTATCGGATCATTAGAATTGCCACGTAATGGCATGTGATCTGAGCAAATGAGTGTGGGAGGATTGTTGATGCAAGGTTTCTCAGAAACCGTTGACCTCGTGGGATTTACATGCTTGGGTTCAGAGAAAACGCTGTGCGAATTTAGCCAGATCCGTGAGAGAAAACACCTTGTTAAACAGAGCTCAAAGCGGCCGACAGTACAGCTCTCTGTACTCTCTGCACAAAAATTGGCTTCTGAAATACACCACGTCAAAGTTTAGAGCAATAAAAGGTCCATTCAAGATGAGCCTTTAAATAATGTGGAATCACTAAAACTGGGCAAATAATGATTTGAGAAAAATAGAGAGAAAATGGCTGACATAGACTAGTGTTTAAAAGTATGAGGTCAGTAAGATAGAAATGGTCCTACCCAGCAGAAGGACCTCAGACAAGCTTGTAAAATCTGGTATAGACCCACAGTCAGCGTTTCTGAACTGCTGTGTCCCGTCAGAGAGTTTAACTTGCATTAGTGATTAAAACAAGGATGGCATGATAAAATCAGTATAATAGTCATTTGTAGTCATTCAGACTTTAACTGAAGGTGTGACAATCATCTGACCTTAAACTCCTCTGATTATTGATTGTTGATTATTAATAGCGTATAGATTGCTTCCTTTTCGTAGCTTCAGGGAAACTCCAGACATTTTGTCTAGGTTGTGTAACAAAATGATTAATCTGAGTGTAACTGGAAATTATGATTTGCCATAATCACTTGTTTCAGCTCTAAAGAGATCAGTAGTCATGTGAAATTATGCATGATGGCCCTCAAGTAGACTATCTTCAATCATATCATTGTGATAAAAACTATTACATTTATTATTTGAATTATTTAAAACCTGAATGAACCCCAAATCCATCCATTTTAAGAATCCCTTAATTCATGATATTTCTGTCATACAGAAGATGATCTCTCTGAACTTGTTCTGCTTCTTCAGGTTTTTTGTTTAGAGATGTAAGACTAGCAGGTGAGAGCTTAACCACCCAAACTAATGCTAACACCATCATAAACAGAATAATAAAACTGTATGTAGGTCACGTCTTACACAAACACACACACTGCATGCTCTGAGATCGCCTGAAGCTCTAGATGAATGCAAAACCTTCTTTAGCGACAGAGAGTATGACATTTCTTTTAAAACAACAAACTTTTTTGATTACATTAACTCTTATAAAAACCACAATTAATAATTGTAATAATTAAAGAGAAATGGCTGATCTCTTTGAGGCAGTAAGCTGTAATGTGTGATATATATATATATATATATATATATATATACACACATGTGTGTGTGTGTGTATGTGTGTGTGTGTGTGTGTGTGTGTGTGAGGGAGAGAGAAAGAGAGAGAGAGAGACAGAGAGAGAGAATGATTAAAAATAGCATCATGACAGGCTTTTGGACAGCTGCAGTTGTGGAAAGAGTAACTTCCCATGACAACCTCCCAATAAACACATACACATATCAAGTATTAAAGGTTATGCATCTAGTTGTTCACTTAATAAACATTATGAGGCTAAACATTACAAACGGACACTCATAGAGCTCATTTACATATACACCAAAATATTTATTGTTGGAAAGTGCATATTCGTCCATTGGAAAGAACAGTAAAACATCTTAATTTGTGCCATTTCTATATTTTTATTAGCTTTGTGAATGTAGACTTGAATGTTCAAGAATGTTTCCCAACCAGGGTTTCCCAAACTTGAGTCGATAATAAGCTAAAAATCATTTTTTCAATCAAAACACTTCCTAAAAAATGAAACACTTTATTTGTTTACCTGCATGTCATGTGACCAATAACCGACATCAGAGAACCGTTAATGCGAATGTGTTGTAAATTATTGAAATATTACCTAAAATTATTTCAGGCCAAAGGGGTTCGGCTGAAAAAAGTTTGTGAATCCCTGATCTGGACAATATAATTAGGGAAGAAAAACAACCTAAATGAGACTCACATCTCTTCTAAAGATGAATGAAAAGCAGCTTCTCTCAGCCAAACGGACCTGCTTGACACTGAACGGTCCATCTGCTACACCGGCCATAGAAACTACAGTACAACAAACCCTGTTTACTGGCACCTCGACATTCAGAATCTGTGCATAGTACACTATAACATTCAACACTCAAATTCATGGCCTGAGCCTTTCTTACCAAAACTTAGCGCAAAAACATATTCAAAACACAACACTACACCAGAAGAACGTTAAAGCATTACAACAGAGCCAAACAAAGACAAGTCGAGCTAATAAATCTTGTTTTAGGCTTCCAACTGCCTTGGGCTGCAACACAGAACAACTTTGTTTGTAGTACAAGTAGTCAGTGTTGGTTATGAAAGCAGGAAATGTAAGGGCGAATGGCTTACTAGTTCAGTCAAGGTGAATGGGAGTCCTGGAAATGGTGAATCTTGTCTTAAAGGAATCATTTTGCCATTATTTACTATTTAGCATCATTTTGTTCCAAACCTGTATTTTTCTTCTGTAGAAACAAAAAATATAAATTTTTTGAAAAATATCCTGGCTCTTCCTTTCAATATAATGAAGGTGAATGGGACTAAGGATGTCAAGCTTCAAAATGAACTAAAATAAAATGAAATAAAAGTGATCCATACAACTCATACACTATATTGCAAGTCTTTTAAAGCCATACAGTGGTTTTGTGTGAGAAACAGACAGAAATCATCGTTATTCATTGAAAATCTTGAAATGCTTTTGTTGGCACATTCATTTGATTAAATCATGATTTGGTTCTCGAGTTCACTGACAGTTCATTTTCTCAAGGATCCATTTCAGTCACAACAGTTAACAGCCCACTGTAGGGTAAGATGTCAGTAAATTACTTGAATTTCAGTCCTTTCATTACATACTGTAAAACTAGTATCATACGGCTTCAGAAGAATTGAAATATACTTTTTATGATACTTTTAGGTTTTTTGTGTCCTTCTTGAATGCTCCATTTTGCAGTGATTGTTATTAAAAAGAAAGTCACAGGTCTGGAACAAACTGCATAAACGTGAACTGCATAATCATGGGCCTCTAACAAATCTGAACAACCTGCTCAGGATGACCTTCTAATAGTTTAAACTGTCATGTTTACTAGTACAACATGGGTAGGACAGAAAAGTAAGGCTGCACTAACCCACAAGCCTCATCCCAAAATGACACCAACTTGAAAAAATTGAAACCGGTTTCTCTACCATCCATTGTTCGATCAAACAAGTAGTCCTCCACCAAACTCGTGCCATTGGTTTAGCTAATGCTACTAAGTCAGGTCAAACGAACAGAGTATTGTTGTGATAGAACCACAGTGTTTACACTCTTCAGCAAGTAAACCCAAAAATGGTTTACTTAAAGTGCTATATATAATTTTTTGACTGTACTAAAGCACAAAAATACCATAATACATTTGCAGAGATTTAGAAAACATGCTAAGTTCACATAGTTGTTTCTCTGAAAAGCGATGCTAGAGCCAGTCCACTTTAAAATGTGTACTCCGTGTCGGAATGTCTGTTTTGATCTGAGCAAGAGCAACCTACTTACGTGCTTAGTTTGGGTTACGGAAGCCATTGGCAGCGCTGTCATTTTGTTTTTAGACCATGAAAAGTCACTAAAGAAGTGTGTTTTTTTGTTGTGAGGGAAATATAACCTTGTTCAGCTTCCCAAAGAATCCAGCGATAAGGGATTTGCAGATTGTTTAAAACTGAAAGACAGAGCGGTCCCAGCGATAAAAGTCCCAGTCATGACTCAAAACCGCAGGCGGTGAGTGAAACTGCATCAAATGTGATGTCCGTGTTTTGTTGGCAATTGGCGCGTAAGTGAATATAATGTAAACAACACGAACGTACACTCACCTAAAGGATTATTAGGAACACCATACTAATACTGTGTTTGACCCCCTTTCACCTTCAGAACTGCCTTAATTCTATGTGGCATTGATTCAACAAGGTGCTGAAAGCATTCTTTAGAAATGTTGGCCCATATTGATAGGATAGCATCTTGTGGGATGCACATTCAGGGCACGAAGCTCCCGTTCCACCACATCCCAAAGATGCTCTATTGGGTTGAGATCTGGTGACTGTGGGGGCCATTTTAGTACAGTAAACTCATTGTCATGTTCAAGAAACCAATTTGAAATGATTCAAGCTTTGTGACATGGTGCATTATCCTGCTGGAAGTAGCCATCAGAGGATGGGTACATGGTGGTCATAAAGGGATGGACATGGTCAGAAACAATGCTCAGGTAGGCCGTGGCATTTAAACGATGCCCAATTGGCACTAAGGGGCCTAAAGTGTGCCAAGAAAACATCCCCCACACCATTACACCACCACCACCAGCCTGCACAGTGGTAACAAGGCATGATGGATCCATGTTCTCATTCTGTTTACGCCAAATTCTGACTCTACCATCTGAATGTCTCAACAGAAATCGAGACTCATCAGACCAGGCAACATTTTTCCAGTCTTCAACTGTCCAATTTTGGTGAGCTCGTGCAAATTGTAGCCTCTTTTTCCTATTTGTAGTGGAGATGAGTGGTACCCGGTGGGGTCTTCTGCTGTTGTAGCCCATCCGCCTCAAGGTTGTGCATGTTGTGGCTTCACAAATGCTTTGCTGCATACCTCGGTTGTAACGAGTGGTTATTTCAGTCAAAGTTGCACTTCTATCAGCTTGAATCAGTCGGCCCATTCTCCTCTGACCTCTAGCATCAACAAGGCATTTTCGCCCACGGGACTGCCGCATACTGGATGTTTTTCCCTTTTCACACCATTCTTTGTAAACTCTAGAAATGGTTGTGCGTGAAAATCCCAGTAACTGAGCAGATTGTGAAATACTCAGACCGGCCCGTCTGGCACCAACAACCATGCCACGCTCAAAATTGCTTAAATCACCTTTCTTTCCCATTCTGACATTCAGTTTGGAGTTCAGGAGATTGTCTTGACCAGGACCATACCCCTAAATGCATTGAAGCAACTGCCATGTGATTGGTTGATTAGATAATTGCATTAATGAGAAATTGAACAGGTGTTCCTAATAATCCTTTAGGTGAGTGTATAGTGAACCAAAAGTTATCCAGGGATAATGCGATGATGTATTGTGTGTGTGTGTGTGTGTGCTTTATCTCCGACCACTGCACGCCTGCACAAGCTCGGCTGCTTTCGGAAAGAATCGGTACAGCGTATCTGTCTTTTATAAATCTGACAAAACTAAAGACTCTTCTGAGATATGAAGGATGCAATACTACTCTATAGGTACTCAAGATTAACATGAGATTGGCAGAAACTGTGTCTATTAAGTACCCTTTAATGAAAAATCAAAAAATTACACACTTCACCTTTAAAGGGACGGTTCACCCAAAAATTCTGTCATCATTTAGTCACCCCTATATCATTCCAAACCTGAATCTTTTGAGGAACAAAAAGGCTTTGAAGAATGATCATGCTGCTCTTTTCCATACAATAAAAGTCTTTCAAGCACCAAAAATGACAAAAAAGCTCTATAAAAGCATAATAAAAGTAGTCCATTTGACTTGTGCACTGTACTCTAAGTCTTCCATACAATAGCTTTGTGTGAAAAACATGCCTTCATTGTATGAAAAGATAACAACATTTCCAATTGTGTTCCACGGAAGAAAAAAATATACGAGGGCGAGAAACAGATGGCAGAATTTTCACTTTTGGGTGAACATTTATCATTAATGTAGAACAACTCCTTAATATCTGACCTAAAAGTGAAACACACTAATCACCAACAACTGATGCATTGTATATAGTTAGACTCAAAGTACAATGTGTTTAGATGTTGCGTCTATAACGTAAATGTTCTTTTCATTGCTTGTACAACGAGTCTTTGCTGTAACACCATGATGCCCTGCTGACTCCCATATGTAAACAGTGTTAATTGCGCCAGTAACCTCATGTATATACCATATTGACACAAGTGAAGTGTCATTCTAACACACACCCATATTTACACACAGTCCTGTTTGCAATAATTCCAATAAAGCTGTTTACCTAAGGAATATGATTAGAATATACAGAACCAGATTATTTTGTTGGAAATAAAATAAGCCATAAACAGAAAAATAAGTCATATTATTGGTTTGATAAAACTACGACAGACACTTGTCAGTTATCAAATTCAGACCACATAAATACACGATTATATTCTGCATGAGTGCATTAGTGTAAGTATATGTAACTCTGATCAGATGAAGACCCTAATCCTCCAGAATGACTCTTCTGCCCCCATAAGCCTTTGTCCGCACAGCCAATCTGAACACAGCATGAGAGACTGTGAACCAATGAAACAATTGCCTGTGGCAAGAAAGCCAATCAGATGACAGCATACTTGGAAACTAGGCCAGAAGCCAAAGCAACAGAACAGTGACAACAGATGCCCCCATCCATACACACAAATAGGATATTGTAATATACAACAAGCTTATGAATGCACGTCACACGTGCTAATTTATTCAAACATATTTGACGTTGAATATATGCATGTTGAAATATTGCAGTCTGAAGCATACAATAAAAAGCTCCAAAACCTAATGCATTTTGGGAAACATCTCTCCCCTAAGTATCCTAGCCCACTTCATCGGACCGGGTCAGGAGTCAGTGGGAACATTCTGAACTCCTGAACTGTTTGTGTTCGAATAAACATAATGATGGATTATTTAATATCTGATTGAAGTACACAAAATAACAGAACGCTGTCTCATGCGCACAGGGACGGCGGCAGATGTGGCCTAATAAGGGGAATCATCCTTCTCTGGGTCTCTCTGTTAGGAGAAATGATGCAATCTACATGAAACATAAACCACAAAACACAGACCCACTTCTGCACTAACTGGCCATGCGGCAGCACTTTCTTCACGAACAAGATTAAGTCCCCACTCATTACAGCAATGGTGTGACATGCTACATTCATCTAAAACTATTTTTAACTATTTTCCCATTTCTCGTATAATTAATATACAGGCAGTTTTCCCTTTTTTTTTTTTTACAAGCAGCTTTACATTGAGAGATTATATGAAATATTTGTCAAATCGCAGGCAAAATGTGATCATTTTGCAAAACTTTTTCACAAAAAAATAGGATTTTAACCTCGCCTTTCTTGCAATGTACATGTGGTCAAAAACTCTTTTTATTATACTTTGCTCACTTGTTGTATGAGCTTTATTATGCAAAGTGTAATACATTTAATTAATTACTATTAAAGATGTTTCTCTTATATTCTAATTAGGGCTGTCAAATCGATTACTCGCGATAAATCACATCTAACATAAAAGTTTGTGTGTATATATATATATATATATATGTGTGTGTGTGTGTGTGTGTGTGTATGTTTGTGTACATATACACACACACACACACACACACATATTACATAAAAAACTTTTATACTAGATAGTAAATAGAAGTTTACGAAGGATTCCCTCACAAGGGGATCCTTATATTTTTAAGTTTGAAAACCCTTGTCAAGTCTGGTCAAAAATCATGGTGATCATAAAAACATTTTTACTGGCCCCATGACTTACTATGACTATCATGAATTTTGAATACTTGTATATTTAAGCTATCAAAGGAGTATTTCATATCACATGGGTTTCTCATATAATATCATAGAGAGAGAGAGAGAGAGAGAGAGAGAGAGAGAGAGAGATGCACTGGGTGTTTCAAACTTTACGAGCAAGCGCATTACGTGCAAAATGCACAACAAACAGGATAGCCAGATGAATATTCCAATGCTTTAAACACACCAGCTTCACTTATAACCGATTTACGTGCCCTATATATTCACAAAGGCGGTGGCCGTGTTATGAACAGTTCACTGGAATGGAGAATGGAAACAGAATATGAGAGAGCGAGTAAGTGAGTGAGACTTTCCACAAGGCACATCTCCCTTCATACACCCCAACAGCAACGTATAAAAAATGTCTTATAATAAGCATTTCTGTCCTCATCCAAGGTCACCAGAACCGCTCTGTCTGGTTCTGCAAATGTAAACACGCGATCACTTAAATAAATCTGATACATGTAGCGCGCTGACCCGTTCATCTCTTCTTCTGTCGTTCACTTTCTATCTCTCTCTCTGACCGGGCAAATGGGCAGCTACTCACCCTCTGATAGCTCCAGCTCGAGCTCCGCGAGCCGCGCGCGCACCTCCAACGGCAGCGGTAACGAATCACGGTCTGCCATTGCGACTCCAACACATCCGAGCCTCGGTGCCTCTCTGTGTCTCACGAGCACACGGTGTCTGTCAAACGTGTATTTCACGGTGCAAAAATAGACCGCATGAGTGTGAGCGCGGATGGACAGCGAGCAGAAGCGTTACTGGAGACCCATCATCATCGGTTGGGTTTTTTCGGTTTTCGGTTACGCTCGGCTTCCTTCTGATTCCAAATTGTAGTGGTGCACAGTAGCGAAGCTGCCCGTGTTTCCACTGCGGTGCCACTGTGCCCGCTGCTGCCGTCGCGCTCACGTGACCTCGGTACTCGTTCAAACGCAGAAGAGAGCGTCAGTGCGCGCGCGCACCGACTGTAACGGAAAGCGGCATCTGTGTGAAGATATAACGAACTACAGTGCCATTAAACACGCCCCGGGCGATATGCGTCAATAGGAGTTATTTTGATATGTTTCCCATCTCATTGAATTTCGATTCTCATCAATTTTATGACACGCTATTGTGTAAGAAAGAGAATAAAATTACAATTTGCCCGGTCAGAGAGAATAAATCATTACAGAACTGAAATATTTACTTTATTCTCTAAATACTCCATCTTGCAAGGAAAAATATTATAGTATATTATAGTAAAATTACTCTAGTAAATACTATAGTCTTTTTGAACTATACTAAAGATACTACAGTAAATTATAGTTTGTATATTGTAGTATTTACTACACTTTGTTAATTTATACGACAGCATACTGTAATATTAACTATAGTCAATTGTTAAACTATAGTAATTTACTGTAGGCTAGTATATTTACTATAGTATGGTCCAAAAACACTATTTACTAGAGTAATTTTACTATAATATGCCATAATATTTTTTCATGTGGGATGTAATGCTATAGTTTTATTATATTGTTTTAATATTAATAATTATTACTTGTTATTTCATTTTATTAAATTATATGTTTTGTTTGACATTATTTTAGGCCTACTAGTTTTTAGTTTTGAAGTTGTTTAGAGTGGTTATGATGCCCCCTGCTGGTGCGTGGTAGTATGACATCAAAGAACGCAGTCAAATCAAAGAGCGGATAGTTCATAGTCAAAATGTGCATCTTTGGATTTTATCCAAAGCGATTTACATTGCATTAAAAACACGAACAATCTCATTAATTTGTTTTCCAAGTATTTCTGCAGAACGTGCCTTTTATCTTTCTCAGGACTGTTGATAAAGTTTCATACACTTTTCCAGTTCCACAGATAGTTGTTACACTCCAAAAACAAAAATACACACACACAACCACACACACACACACACACAGAGTATTTGGGTTTTGACATTAATTATGTGTTGCTTTGGTCAGTTCTACCAAAAAAAACTTCCATTCAAATCGCAGCAGCTTTCTCACCAAAGTTATACACGCAAACACAAGAATAAAGAAAACAAATAGCAGCTTTAACCTTTAAGTAAAAAAAGATCCAGGCAAGACTTGGATCTATACAGTTTTATTACATGTGGTAAGCAAGTCATGCACACATTTCAGAAGGCTTGCCTATACCCTTGTAAGAAACACACAACATAAAGCCAATAGCCAAGAACCAGACAGTAACAACCACCTCAGAGAAGCCATTAAACAGAGCGCACATATGTGCACCATGGACTTCTGCATGTGGAAAGCTATATTAAACCTTTGAGGGCATGTTTAATGAAAAGTAGGAGGTAAGAGACTTCTCACATATCTTGATACTGATGGAACCGTTTAGTACAGGAAAATAAAACCAAAAGACTGTATACAATCATAAAAGAACATGAACATAAATAAATAAATTACAAACAACTTATTAAATGCTTAGCTCAAAAACCACGTAAGCACCAGAATGTAGTGTTTGCACCAATCACAGGGAACTCATTTACATATACCCACCTCCTCAGTTTCACTTTGAATAGTTTACTTTGTTTTAGACAGAATAATGGCATTACATTAGAAAACATTGAAAAATATTAAACAAATATGTCTAAATGTTTGTGTTCTTTACGTAAATTATTTTATTTGTCACAGTTTTTCTTTCTTTCCTCCAACCACAATTAAGAAGTATTTCTACCTGATGAGGTACATAAGGATCTCGCAAAAACTTGTTTGATCAGAGCGGTAGGAAGTTCACTGTAGAGGTTACAAACTGGGTGTTAATCACTCGTCCAATCACCTCGGGGAAGGTCTGAGACAAGAGCCAATCGCTGTCCTCGCAGGACGTCATCTGAACAGATGAGCGAGTGCACAGAAAAATGGGTCAAAACGTGGTGTTAACGCACGAGACGTTGGAAAGCGAAATAGCGAATCAACTGATGCGATCCCCGTGGACTTGGAAACACTCGCGGCTGGCGCAATGAGTTCAATGTGTGAACCAGCACAAGATGCTAGAACCCAATTCAGACTACTCTCCTACCGCTCTTTTACCTAGAAAATATAACAATATAATAATAATATAAAATATATATAAAGTCGAAGAGCACTGACCGCTGAGACAAGTTGTCTTCATTTATGGCGGTATTGTGTGTCTTTTTTGTAAGTAACACTGTTCCAAGTAACTAAAGTAAAAAGGTTCTTTTTTAATACAAGGATGTAGTTTCAACAGTGTTTTCAAACCACAAAAGTGACATAAAATTATAGCAACCGTTTGCTGCTCCCGCCCTAAGGCCCATTCGATCGATAACTAAAGACGATAACATCGTCCACAACAACGTATAAAGTCCTGTTTATCAAGCCCGCGCTGCAGTCTGCAAATGCCAGAGTTCTTTCGATTTGGGGTGGATTCTGATCGTCTGTCAATGATTTTATTGTTCATCAACTGGGAAAAAAAACAACAACAACAAAAAAAACGTTCTGAACATGATTCCAAAGACATGGCTCTTCGGTGCCGTTATCGTTGTTGTACCAGAGCTCTGGTGTGGACCCTATTCTAAGTGAACTTGGTATGGCTTATGTCTTTTTTGTAAATAAAGTAAAGACTATCCCACGTGGACTGTTTTCTTTTTTCCTACAACAGTTTCAACAGTGTTCTCGAAGCAAACACTGTTGAAAAAAGTTGGATACATTTATAATGTCACAATTGGGTGTTATAACGTCAGAATTTGCAAGATATAAATTCACAATTCTGAGAAAAAATCTGCCCTTTTTTCCTCAGAATTAGACTTTATAACACGCAATTGCGAGTTTATATCTCACAGTTCTGAGAACGTCTCGGTTACGTATGTAACCCTCGTTCCCTGAAGGAGGGAACGGAGACGTACGTCGGAACTGACCGACGAATTGGGATCTATTTTCAGAGACCAATCTACTTCGAGTGTTCAAAAACGAGCCAATGAGGATTGGCATGCGGTAGACGCGTCCCACGCTCCGCCCCGCAGCGCGGGTATAAATGCGGAAGTGGAAGTACCGCATATCGCTTTACAACTGAGGAGCCGGCTAAGTGGCTCGGCCTACAGCTGAAGCACAGCACCTGGCGACGGGACGTACGTCTCCGTTCCCTCCTTCAGGGAACGAGGGTTACATACGTAACCGAGACGTTCCCTTTCAGTCGGTCACGTTCGACGTACGTCGGAACTGACCGACGAATTGGGATCCCTACTAACACGCCAGAGATGCTGGCCCTTCCAGCGCCCTGACCGAGCTCGCTGGACCACACCTAGGTTGGTGCGGAAGTCAGGGCTCCAGTCAGGGAGGCCAGTCACTGCTGTTCCTGCAAGACCCACTCAGCGTGACTATTGGATAACGCTGGGAAAGCGTGCCCGTCTCAGGAGATGGTACGCTGCGGAGCCACATCCTTCAGTGGAAGGAGAGGTGGAATTACTCATAAGGACTAACCTAGCAGGGTAGTGCTACCTATGGCAGTCTCTGGGGTGGATCCAACCTGGTCCCAGGGGGGAAAGAACACCACCAGAGACGACAGAGCGGGCTCTGTCAAGGGAAAGACACGGGGCTAGCCGAGTAGGGTAGCTGGTACCGTGGAGAATACACATATGGGGTTGCCGTTAGGGAACCGCTACATATGGAACCCAGCCTAACACACACGTTCCACAAGCATACGGGTGTAGGCCTGATGTCAGACGGCCGCAACGTCTGACACCGAAGGGGTAACGGAGGAGCTCGACAGGGTTAGCCGTTTCCGGGGAACACAACTGGAGACAATAGACGCACGTATCCGGCCCGGAGGCGGGAGTGGCGTATGCAAGCCGACACTAGAACGGGTACTTAGCGCTACTGGCCACTGGGGGCGAGGACGCGGGAAGATACCGGCTCTACACGGAGGCTATAAAATCTAGCGAACGTGTTAGGTGTCGCCCAGCCCGCAGCTCTACATATGTCTGTCAGCGAGGCGCCTTGAGCCAGCGCCCAGGAGGAGGCTACACTCCTAGTGGAGTGAGCTCGCACCCCGAGCGGGCAAGGCACGTCTTGGGACTGGTAAGCCAAGACGATAGCATCCACTATCCAGTGGGCTAACCTCTGCTTGGAGACAGCCTTTCCCTTCTGCTGGCCTCCGTAACAGACGAAGAGCTGTTCTGAGGTTCTAAAGCTTTGAGTTCGGTCCACGTAGGCGCGAAGAGCGCGGACGGGACAGAGCAAAGCTAGGGCTGGGTCTGCCTCCTCCGAAGGCAGCGCTTGCAGGTTCACCACCTGGTCCCGGAAGGGAGTGGTGGGAACCTTGGGCACATATCCAGGCCGGGGTCTCAGGACAACGTGAGAGTTGGCCGGCCCGAATTCTAGGCACGATTCGTTGACCGAAAGTGCATGCAGGTCCCCTACCCTCTTGATTGAGGCCAATGCAATCAGGAGCACTGTCTTCATGGACAGGATGTTTAGCTCGACTGACTGTAAAGGCTCGAAGGGAGGGCCCTGGAGCGCTCTAAGCACCAGGGCTAGGTCCCAAGAGGGTACCGAGGTTGGCCGAGGAGGATTTAGTCTCCTCGCACCTCTGAGGAACCTGACGATTAAGTCGTGCTTACCTAAGGACTTACCTTCAACTACATCGTGATACGCCGCTATTGCGGCGACGTACACTTTGAGGGTGGAGGGAGACAGCCTTCTCTCCAACCCATCTTGTAGGAAAGAAAGCACGACATTAATCGAACACCTTCGGGGGTCTTCCCGGCGGGAAGAACACCATTCAACGAACAGGTTCCACTTCAGCGCATAGAGGTGCCTTGTAGAGGGGGCTCTAGCTGAAGCGATGGTGTCTGCCACTGCCTGTGGCAGACCACCTAGAACCTCCGCGTCCCGTCCAGGGACCAGACATGGAGTCTCCAGAGGTCTGGACGCGGGTGCCATAGAGTGCCCCGCCCCTGAGAAAGCAGGTCCTTCCTCAGGGGGATCGGCCAGGGAGGGGCTGTCGTGAGGAGTGAGAGTTCGGAGAACCAGGTCCGGTTGGGCCAGTAGGGCGCAACTAACAAGACCTGCTCCTCGTCCTCCCTGACCTTGCACAGTGTCTGTGCGAGAAGGCTCACTGGGGGAAACGCATACTTGCGTAGGTCCCGGGGCCAGCTGTGCGCCAGTGCATCTGTACCGAGGGTGCCCCCGGACAGGGAGTAATACAACTGGCAATGGGTCGAGTCCGGAGAGGCGAACAGGTCTACCTGCGCGGCTCCGAAGAGGTCCCATATCAGCTGGACGCTCCGGGGGTGGAGTCGCCACTCTCCCGGAGGTGTCGGCTGACGAGAGAGCTCGTCGGCTGTCTGGTTCAGCGCACCTGGGATGTGAATGGCCCGAAGCGACCTCAGACGCTTCTGACTCCACAGGAGGAGATGGCGGGCGAGCCGGAGCATGCAACGGGAGCGTAGACCACCCTGACGGTTGATGTACGCAACGGCCGCAGTGCTGTCCGTACGGACCAGAACGTGTTTTCCCTGTAGCGGCTTTTTGAAGCGGCCCAGGGCGAGACGTACTGCCAGAAGCTCTAGGCAATTGATATGCCAACGCAGTTGGGGCCCCGTCCACAGACCCGCAACTGAGTGCCCGTTGTACGTGGCCCCCCAACCCGTGGAAGAGGCATCCGTGAAAACCACAGCATGCCTGGACACCTGTTCTAGGGACACTCCGGCCCGTAGAAAGGCAGGGTCCGCCCACGGATTGAAGGTTTGGCGACAGTAAGGAGTAACTGACCCGGTACTGGCCGCGCTGCCACGCCCATCTCGGGACTCGGTCGTGAAGCCAGCATTGAAGCGGTCTCATATGAAGCAATCCGAGCGGCGTTACCGCGGCTGCAGATGCCATATGCCCCAGGAGCCTCTGAAAGAATTTCAGTGGGACCGCTGTCCTGCCTTTGAACGTATTCAAGCAGTTCAACACTGACCGGACTCGCTCCTCTGTGAGGCGCGCAGTCCGGTTGACCGAGTCCAGCTCCATACCGAGATAAGAGATCCTCTGCGTGGGACAGAGTTTGCTCTTCTCTCGGTTGACCCGAAGGCCCAACAGGCTGAGGTGACGTAGCACCAGGTCCCTGTGTTCGCACAACTGCTCCCGGGACTGGGCCAGTATGAGCCAGTCGTCGAGATAGTTGAGAATACGAACGCCGCGTTCTCTGAGCGGAACAATGGCTGCCTCTGCGACTTTCGTGAAGACGCGAGGCGACAGGGACAGCCCGAAGGGCAGGACTTTGTACTGAAATGCCCTCCCCTCGAACGCAAAGCGAAGGAACGGTCTGTGTCGAGGGAGAATGGAGACATGAAAGTACGCGTCCTTCAGGTCGATCGCTGCGAACCAATCCCGGGGACGGATGCATTCGAAAATGCGTTTCTGCGTTAGCATTCTGAACGGGAGCTTGTGCAGGGCCCGATTCAGGACACGCAGGTCCAGGATTGGTCTTAACCCACCCCCTTTCTTGGGCACAATGAAGTAGGGGCTGTAAAACCCCGCCCTCATATCGGCCGGAGGAACCGGCTCGACCGCGTCCTTCGCCAGCAGGACATCGATCTCGGACCGCAAGACATGGGCATCGCAACTCCGCACTGAGGTGAAGAGGATGCCCGTGAACTTGGGAGGCCGGCGGGCGAATTGAATCGCATAGCCGAGTCTGATGGTACGGATGAGCCAGCGAGACGGCCTGGGAAGACCTAACCAGGCCCCCAGAGACCGAACAAGCGGGACCAACGGCACCACAGACGTGCCCGGGGTGAGGCAGCGAGATGGAGTACCCAGGCCCGACTCGGGAGGCCCGGAGGCGGCCCGGAGTGTTGCTTGAGTACTCCAGGGTGGGGCAGAGTGTGGGTGAGAAGGCCCGGGGGCGTTCTCGGTGCCCACACTGCTGCCCCCTGGCGAGGGGGAGAGGGGAGGAAAGGAGTGGCAAGGCCCGGGGGCGTCGCACACTGCCAACCTGACCCTCTTGGGGCCCAGGGAGGGAGGAAACTGCTCTTTTATTGAGAATGTGGGCACCGCTGGACTCCGGAGAGCCAGTGGCAGGATGTTGATACCAGTGTGGACATTCTCCCCCCGGTCCTCCTCCGGGGGGAGGAGGGGTGCGGACACCACCTCCCCGAGAACAGCTCCTCTCCTCCCTGGGCTGCCCGTCTCAGGGCCGCTTACCCTTGCGCTTGCCTGCAGAGACAGCGGGGCCCTGGACGGGTTGGGCGGCCCCCTTGCGCCTGGCGCCCTGCTTTGCCGGTGGAGGCTGCTGCTTTGGCTTGGCAGGGGCGGAGGCAGACGCCGGGGGACGCCCTCGGCGACGAGCAGGCGGGGGCGCTGCAGCCGGCGACTGGGTGGAAGCAGCAGCAGGTCGCCGGGGCAGGATATTTTTAATCGCCTCCGTCTGCTTCTGGGCAACCGAGAACTGCTGGGCGAAGTTCTCGATCGCGTCGCCGAAGAGGCCGGCCTGACAGACAGGGGCGTTGAGGAACCGCACTTTGTCGGTCTCACGCATATCTGCCAGGTTCAGCCACAGGTGGCGTTCCTGGACCACAAGTGTGGACATCGCCCGACCCAGGGAGCGTGCGGTGACTTTCGTCGCCCTGAGGGCGAGGTCCGTCGCGGTACGCAGTTCCTGCATAACCCCTGGGTCGGAACTACCCTCGTGCAATTCCATGAGCGCTTTGGCCTGGTAGACCTGCAGGAGCGCCATGGCATGCAGAGATGACGCGGCTTCTCCACAGGCCGTGTAAGCCTTGCCGGTTAGCCCGGACGAGAACTTACATGCCCGGGAGGGGAGACGCGGATTTCCCCGCCAGTCGGTAGCGGTCTTAGGACACAGTTGCATCGCAACCGACCGCTCCACTGGGGGGATCTCCACGTAACCCTTCGCCGCGCCACCGTCGAGGGTAGTGAGGACGGAGGAGTCAGTCGATCGGTTTCTAGCGCTATAGGGCGCTGTCCACGACTTCGTGAGCTCCTGATGCACTTCCGGGAAGAAAGGCACTGGGGCGGGGCGCTGAGAACCAGCACGGGCCGTCCCGAGATACCAATCGTCCAGCCGCGAGGGTTCGGGACGCGGTGGAGGGTTCCACTCGAGCCCGACACTCGCGGCGGCCCGGGAAAGCATAGCCGTGAGCTCTGGATCGGACTCGGGCAACGCTACCACACCCGAAGGGGGCAGCGCAGCCGAATCTTCATCTCCAGAGTCCATTAGCTCGTCCCCCGATGCGGCGATCGAAACCATATCCTCAACCGGAGCCCCGAAAGTAACAGCTGGCCCCCCGCGGGAAGGACCAGCATGCTCTTCCGGAAGCTCAACCGGCGCAGTGGAGGGGGGAGGGGCCCGAGGAGCCTGTTGGCCCGGCGGGAGTGCCCTCACAGTAACCCTCAGGTCCCCACCAAAGGCATCAGCCAAAGTAGCAGCCCTCTGCTTCGGAGCAGGAGGGCCACTAGATCGGGGGATGCGCAATGGGACTCCACCTCTTTCAAGGTAGTCGAGTCTGGACCGTAGTACTGCGATGGTCATATTCCCGCAATGGGAACATGAGTCATCCACGAAAGCCGCCTCAGCGTGCTGAACGCCCAAACACGTGAGACAGCGATCGTGTCCGTCAGCTGGGGACAGGTAACGACGGCATCCAGAAACACACGGTTTGAATGACATCTTGAAAAAGACGCAGGGTCAAACCGTGTTGCTCTTTTAGAGGAAAATGCTCTGATCAGTGCCGAGGCACGCAGGGGAAATGGCCGCGGCTCGCAGCGGTTCAAAGGTGCAAGCCCGCTGAGAGCACTCAACCCAAAGCTGTAAAAACAGCTGTTTGTTTTCTTCGCGACCACCGCTGCAGGCACCGTCACACCGACACTGGCAGAACTCCAACTCTCTTTGTTCGCAGGAAACACTCTTCGTAGGAACAAACACATGAATGTTCGGCTCCGAAGTTGAAAGCGATATGCGGTACTTCCACTTCCGTATTTATACCCGCGCTGCGGGGCGGAGCGTGGGACGCGTCTACCGCATGCCAATCCTTATTGGCTCGTTTTTGAACACTCGAAGTAGATTGGTCTCTGAAAATAGATCCCAATTCGTCGGTCAGTTCCGACGTACGTCGAACGTGACCGACTGAAAGGGAACATAAGTCATAATTGCGATATATAAACTTGCAATTGCGAGAAAAAACTCAGAATTGCGAGATATAGCCTAAACTTGCAAATGTGCGAAAAAAGTACGATTTGCGAGTTTATATCACGCAATTCTGACTTTATTTCTTGTAATTGTGTGTTTTTATTGCACAATTCTGAGAAAGGATGTCAGAATTGCAAGAAAAAAAAGAACATTTCGAGAAAAAAGACAGAATTGCGAGAAACTCGCAATTGCTAGAAAAGACTTCATATCTCGCAATTCTGACGTTATAATGCGCAACTGCAACTTTATATCTCGCAATTCTAAGAAAAAAGTAGGAGGTGATCTTGAGACAGATTGTACTGTTTTAGTAACAATAACAGGAAAATAAAAAATAAAGAGTGTACAATCACAGCAGAACATGAGGGTACTTCAATAAATAAAATAGCAAACAAACAACTTATTAAATGCTTAGCTCAAAAACCACGTAAGCACCAGAATGTAGTGTTTGCACCAATCACAGGGAACTCATTTACATATACCCACCTCCTCAGTTTCACTTTGAATAGTTTACTTTGTTTTAGACAGAATAATGGCATTACATTAGAAAACATTGAAAAATATTAAACAAATATGTCTAAATGTTTGTGTTCTTTACGTAAATTATTTTATTTGTCACAGTTTTTCTTTCTTTCCTCCAACCACAATTAAGAAGTATTTCTACCTGGTGAGGTACATAAGGATCTCGCAAAAGCTTGTTTGATCAGAGCGGTAGGAAGTTCACTGTAGAGGTTACAAACTGGGTGTTAATCACTCGTCCAATCACCTCGGGGAAGGTCTGAGACAAGAGCCAATCGCTGTCCTCGCAGGATGTCATCTGAACAGATGAGCGAGTGCACAGAAAAATGGGTCAAAACGCGGTGTTAACGCACGAGACGTTGGAAAGCGAAATAGCGAATCAACTGATGCGATCCCCGTGGACTTGGAAACACTCGCGGCTGGCGCAATGAGTTCAATGTGTGAACCAGCACAAGATGCTAGAACCCAATTCAGACTACTCTCCTACCGCTCTTTTACCTAGAAAATATAACAATATAATAATAATATAAAATATATATAAAGTCGAAGAGCACTGACCGCTGAGACAAGTTGTCTTCATTTATGGCGGTATTGTGTGTCTTTTTTGTAAGTAACACTGTTCCAAGTAACTAAAGTAAAATGGTTCTTTTTTAATACAAGGATGTAGTTTCAACAATGTTTTCAAACCACAAAAGTGACATAAAATTATAGCAACCGTTTGCTGCTCCCGCCCTAAGGCCCATTCGATCGATAACTAAAGACGATAACATCGTCCACAACAACGTATAAAGTCCTGTTTATCAAGCCCGCGCTGCAGTCTGCAAATGCCAGAGTTCTTTCGATTTGGGGTGGATTCTGATCGTCTGTCAATGATTTTATTGTTCATCAACTGGGAAAAAAAACAACAACAACAAAAAAAACGTTCTGAACATGATTCCAAAGACATGGCTCTTCGGTGCCGTTATCGTTGTTGTACCAGAGCTCTGGTGTGGACCCTATTCTAAGTGAACTTGGTATGGCTTATGTCTTTTTTGTAAATAAAGTAAAGACTATCCCACGTGGACTGTTTTCTTTTTTCCTACAACAGTTTCAACAGTGTTCTCGAAGCAAACACTGTTGAAAAAAGTTGGATACATTTATAATGTCACAATTGGGTGTTATAACGTCAGAATTTGCAAGATATAAATTCACAATTCTGAGAAAAAATCTGCCCTTTTTTCCTCAGAATTAGACTTTATAACACGCAATTGCGAGTTTATATCTCACAGTTCTGAGAACATAAGTCATAATTGCGATATATAAACTTGCAATTGCGAGAAAAAACTCAGAATTGCGAGATATAGCCTAAACTTGCAAATGTGCGAAAAAAGTACGATTTGCGAGTTTATATCACGCAATTCTGACTTTATTTCTTGTAATTGGGTGTTTTTATTGCACAATTCTGAGAAAGGATGTCAGAATTGCAAGAAAAAAAAGAACATTTCGAGAAAAAAGACAGAATTGCGAGAAACTCGCAATTGCTAGAAAAGACTTCATATCTCGCAATTCTGACGTTATAATGCGCAACTGCAACTTTATATCTCGCAATTCTAAGAAAAAAGTAGGAGGTGATCTTGAGACAGATTGTACTGTTTTAGTAACAATAACAGGAAAATAAAAAATAAAGAGTGTACAATCACAGCAGAACATGAGGGTACTTCAATAAATAAAATAGCAAACAAACAACTTATTAAATGCTTAGCTCAAAAACCACGTAAGCACCAGAATGTAGTGTTTGCACCAATCACAGGGAACTCATTTACATATACCCACCTCCTCAGTTTTACTTTGAATAGTTTACTTTGTTTTAGACAGAAGAATGGCATTACATTAGAAAACATTGAAAAATATTAAACAAATATGTCTAAATGTTTGTGTTCTTTGCGTAAATTATTTTATTTGTCACAGTTTTTCTTTCTTTCCTCCAACCACAATTAAGAAGTATTTCTACCTGGTGAGGTACATAAGGATCTCGCAAAAGCTTGTTTGATCAGAGCGGTAGGAAGTTCACTGTAGAGGTTACAAACTGGGTGTTAATCACTCGTCCAATCACCTCGGGGAAGGTCTGAGACAAGAGCCAATCGCTGTCCTCGCAGGACGTCATCTGAACAGATGAGCGAGTGCACAGAAAAATGGGTCAAAACGCGGTGTTAACGCACGAGACGTTGGAAAGCGAAATAGCGAATCAACTGATGCGATCCCCGTGGACTTGGAAACACTCGCGGCTATGCTAGATGCTAGAACCCAATTCAGACTACTCTCCTACCGCTCTTTTACCTAGAAAATATAACAATATAATAATAATATAAAATATATATAAAGTCGAAGAGCACTGACCGCTGAGACAAGTTGTCTTCATTTATGGCGGTATTGTGTGTCTTTTTTGTAAGTAACACTGTTCCAAGTAACTAAAGTAAAATGGTTCTTTTTTAATACAAGGATGTAGTTTCAACAATGTTTTCAAACCACAAAAGTGACATAAAATTATAGCAACCGTTTGCTGCTCCCGCCCTAAGGCCCATTCGATCGATAACTAAAGACGATAACATCGTCCACAACAACGTATAAAGTCCTGTTTATCAAGCCCGCGCTGCAGTCTGCAAATGCCAGAGTTCTTTCGATTTGGGGTGGATTCTGATCGTCTGTCAATGATTTTATTGTTCATCAACTGGGAAAAAAAACAACAACAACAAAAAAAACGTTCTGAACATGATTCCAAAGACATGGCTCTTCGGTGCCGTTATCGTTGTTGTACCAGAGCTCTGGTGTGGACCCTATTCTAAGTGAACTTGGTATGGCTTATGTCTTTTTTGTAAATAAAGTAAAGACTATCCCACGTGGACTGTTTTCTTTTTTCCTACAACAGTTTCAACAGTGTTCTCGAAGCAAACACTGTTGAAAAAAGTTGGATACATTTATAATGTCACAATTGGGTGTTATAACGTCAGAATTTGCAAGATATAAATTCACAATTCTGAGAAAAATCTGCCCTTTTTTCCTCAGAATTTGACTTTATAACACGCAATTGCGAGTTTATATCTCACAGTTCTGAGACCATAAGTCATAATTGCGATATATAAACTTGCAATTGCGAGAAAAAACTCAGAATTGCGAGATATAGCCTAAACTTGCAAATGTGCGAAAAAAGTACGATTTGCGAGTTTATATCACGCAATTCTGACTTTATTTCTTGTAATTGTGTGTTTTTATTGCACAATTCTGAGAAAGGATGTCAGAATTGCAAGAAAAAAAAGAACATTTCGAGAAAAAAGACAGAATTGCGAGAAACTCGCAATTGCAAGAAAAGACTTCATATCTCGCAATTCTGACGTTATAATGCGCAACTGCAACTTTATATCTCGCAATTCTAAGAAAAAAGTAGGAGGTGATCTTGAGACAGATTGTACTGTTTTAGTAACAATAACAGGAAAATAAAAAATAAAGAGTGTACAATCACAGCAGAACATGAGGGTACTTCAATAAATAAAATAGCAAACAAACAACTTATTAAATGCTTAGCTCAAAAACCACGTAAGCACCAGAATGTAGTGTTTGCACCAATCACAGGGAACTCATTTACATATACCCACCTCCTCGGTTTTACTTTGAATAGTTTACTTTGTTTTAGACAGAAGAATGGCATTACATTAGAAAACATTGAAAAATATTAAACAAATATGTCTAAATGTTTGTGTTCTTTACGTAAATTATTTTATTTGTCACAGTTTTTCTTTCTTTCCTCCAACCACAATTAAGAAGTATTTCTACCTGGTGAGGTACATAAGGATCTCGCAAAAGCTTGTTTGATCAGAGCGGTAGGAAGTTCACTGTAGAGGTTACAAACTGGGTGTTAATCACTCGTCCAATCACCTCGGGGAAGGTCTGAGACAAGAGCCAATCGCTGTCCTCGCAGGACGTCATCTGAACAGATGAGCGAGTGCACAGAAAAATGGGTCAAAACGCGGTGTTAACGCACGAGACGTTGGAAAGCGAAATAGCGAATCAACTGATGCGATCCCCGTGGACTTGGAAACACTCGCGGCTGGCGCAATGAGTTCAATGTGTGAACCAGCACAAGATGCTAGAACCCAATTCAGACTACTCTCCTACCGCTCTTTTACCTAGAAAATATAACAATATAATAATAATATAAAATATATATAAAGTCGAAGAGCACTGACCGCTGAGACAAGTTGTCTTCATTTATGGCGGTATTGTGTGTCTTTTTTGTAAGTAACACTGTTCCAAGTAACTAAAGTAAAATGGTTCTTTTTTAATACAAGGATGTAGTTTCAACAGTGTTTTCAAACCACAAAAGTGACATAAAATTATAGCAACCGTTTGCTGCTCCCGCCCTAAGGCCCATTCGATCGATAACTAAAGACGATAACATCGTCCACAACAACGTATAAAGTCCTGTTTATCAAGCCCGCGCTGCAGTCTGCAAATGCCAGAGTTCTTTCGATTTGGGGTGGATTCTGATCGTCTGTCAATGATTTTATTGTTCATCAACTGGGAAAAAAAACAACAACAACAAAAAAAACGTTCTGAACATGATTCCAAAGACATGGCTCTTCGGTGCCGTTATCGTTGTTGTACCAGAGCTCTGGTGTGGACCCTATTCTAAGTGAACTTGGTATGGCTTATGTCTTTTTTGTAAATAAAGTAAAGACTATCCCACGTGGACTGTTTTCTTTTTTCCTACAACAGTTTCAACAGTGTTCTCGAAGCAAACACTGTTGAAAAAAGTTGGATACATTTATAATGTCACAATTGGGTGTTATAACGTCAGAATTTGCAAGATATAAATTCACAATTCTGAGAAAAAATCTGCCCTTTTTTCCTCAGAATTTGACTTTATAACACGCAATTGCGAGTTTATATCTCACAGTTCTGAGAACATAAGTCATAATTGCGATATATAAACTTGCAATTGCGAGAAAAAACTCAGAATTGCGAGATATAGCCTAAACTTGCAAATGTGCGAAAAAAGTACGATTTGCGAGTTTATATCACGCAATTCTGACTTTATTTCTTGTAATTGTGTGTTTTTATTGCACAATTCTGAGAAAGGATGTCAGAATTGCAAGAAAAAAAAAAGAACGTTTCGAGAAAAAAGACAGAATTGCGAGAAACTCGCAATTGCAAGAAAAGACTTCATATCTCGCAATTCTGACGTTATAATGCGCAACTGCAACTTTATATCTCGCAATTCTAAGAAAAAAGTAGGAGGTGATCTTGAGACAGATTGTACTGTTTTAGTAACAATAACAGGAAAATAAAAAATAAAGACTGTACAATCACAGCAGAACATGAGGGTACTTCAATAAATAAAATAGCAAACAAACAACTTATTAAATGCTTAGCTCAAAAACCACGTAAGCACCAGAATGTAGTGTTTGCACCAATCACAGGGAACTCATTTACATATACCCACCTCCTCAGTTTCACTTTGAATAGTTTACTTTGTTTTAGACAGAATAATGGCATTACATAAGAAAACATTGAAAAATATTAAACAAATATGTCTAAATGTTTGTGTTCTTTACGTAAATTATTTTATTTGTCACAGTTTTTCTTTCTTTCCTCCAACCACAATTAAGAAGTATTTCTACCTGATGAGGTACATAAGGATCTCGCAAAAGCTTGTTTGGTCAGAGCGGTAGGAAGTTCACTGTAGAGGTTACAAACTGGGTGTTAATCACTCGTCCAGTCACCTCGGGGAAGGTCTGAGACAAGAGCCAATCGCTGTCCTCGCAGGATGTCATCTGAACAGATGAGCGAGTGCACAGAAAAATGGGTCAAAACGCGGTGTTAACGCACGAGACGTTGGAAAGCGAAATAGCGAATCAACTGATGCGATCCCCGTGGACTTGGAAACACTCGCGGCTGGCGCAATGAGTTCAATGTGTGAACCAGCACAAGATGCTAGAACCCAATTCAGACTACTCTCCTACCGCTCTTTTACCTAGAAAATATAACAATATAATAATAATATAAAATATATATAAAGTCGAAGAGCACTGACCGCTGAGACAAGTTGTCTTCATTTATGGCGGTATTGTGTGTCTTTTTTGTAAGTAAGACTGTTCCAAGTAACTAAAGTAAAATGGTTCTTTTTTAATACAAGGATGTAGTTTCAACAGTGTTTTCAAACCACAAAAGTGACATAAAATTATAGCAACCGTTTGCTGCTCCCGCCCTAAGGCCCATTCGATCGATAACTAAAGACGATAACATCGTCCACAACAACGTATAAAGTCCTGTTTATCAAGCCCGCGCTGCAGTCTGCAAATGCCAGAGTTCTTTCGATTTGGGGTGGATTCTGATCGTCTGTCAATGATTTTATTGTTCATCAACTGGGAAAAAAAACAACAACAACAAAAAAAACGTTCTGAACATGATTCCAAAGACATGGCTCTTCGGTGCCGTTATCGTTGTTGTACCAGAGCTCTGGTGTGGACCCTATTCTAAGTGAACTTGGTATGGCTTATGTCTTTTTTGTAAATAAAGTAAAGACTATCCCACGTGGACTGTTTTCTTTTTTCCTACAACAGTTTCAACAGTGTTCTCGAAGCAAACACTGTTGAAAAAAGTTGGATACATTTATAATGTCACAATTGGGTGTTATAACGTCAGAATTTGCAAGATATAAATTCACAATTCTGAGAAAAAATCTGCCCTTTTTTCCTCAGAATTAGACTTTATAACACGCAATTGCGAGTTTATATCTCACAGTTCTGAGAACATAAGTCATAATTGCGATATATAAACTTGCAATTGCGAGAAAAAACTCAGAATTGCGAGATATAGCCTAAACTTGCAAATGTGCGAAAAAAGTACGATTTGCGAGTTTATATCACGCAATTCTGACTTTATTTCTTGTAATTGGGTGTTTTTATTGCACAATTCTGAGAAAGGATGTCAGAATTGCAAGAAAAAAAAGAACATTTCGAGAAAAAAGACAGAATTGCGAGAAACTCGCAATTGCTAGAAAAGACTTCATATCTCGCAATTCTGACGTTATAATGCGCAACTGCAACTTTATATCTCGCAATTCTAAGAAAAAAGTAGGAGGTGATCTTGAGACAGATTGTACTGTTTTAGTAACAATAACAGGAAAATAAAAAATAAAGAGTGTACAATCACAGCAGAACATGAGGGTACTTCAATAAATAAAATAGCAAACAAACAACTTATTAAATGCTTAGCTCAAAAACCACGTAAGCACCAGAATGTAGTGTTTGCACCAATCACAGGGAACTCATTTACATATACCCACCTCCTCAGTTTTACTTTGAATAGTTTACTTTGTTTTAGACAGAAGAATGGCATTACATTAGAAAACATTGAAAAATATTAAACAAATATGTCTAAATGTTTGTGTTCTTTGCGTAAATTATTTTATTTGTCACAGTTTTTCTTTCTTTCCTCCAACCACAATTAAGAAGTATTTCTACCTGGTGAGGTACATAAGGATCTCGCAAAAGCTTGTTTGATCAGAGCGGTAGGAAGTTCACTGTAGAGGTTACAAACTGGGTGTTAATCACTCGTCCAATCACCTCGGGGAAGGTCTGAGACAAGAGCCAATCGCTGTCCTCGCAGGACGTCATCTGAACAGATGAGCGAGTGCACAGAAAAATGGGTCAAAACGCGGTGTTAACGCACGAGACGTTGGAAAGCGAAATAGCGAATCAACTGATGCGATCCCCGTGGACTTGGAAACACTCGCGGCTATGCTAGATGCTAGAACCCAATTCAGACTACTCTCCTACCGCTCTTTTACCTAGAAAATATAACAATATAATAATAATATAAAATATATATAAAGTCGAAGAGCACTGACCGCTGAGACAAGTTGTCTTCATTTATGGCGGTATTGTGTGTCTTTTTTGTAAGTAACACTGTTCCAAGTAACTAAAGTAAAATGGTTCTTTTTTAATACAAGGATGTAGTTTCAACAATGTTTTCAAACCACAAAAGTGACATAAAATTATAGCAACCGTTTGCTGCTCCCGCCCTAAGGCCCATTCGATCGATAACTAAAGACGATAACATCGTCCACAACAACGTATAAAGTCCTGTTTATCAAGCCCGCGCTGCAGTCTGCAAATGCCAGAGTTCTTTCGATTTGGGGTGGATTCTGATCGTCTGTCAATGATTTTATTGTTCATCAACTGGGAAAAAAAACAACAACAACAAAAAAAACGTTCTGAACATGATTCCAAAGACATGGCTCTTCGGTGCCGTTATCGTTGTTGTACCAGAGCTCTGGTGTGGACCCTATTCTAAGTGAACTTGGTATGGCTTATGTCTTTTTTGTAAATAAAGTAAAGACTATCCCACGTGGACTGTTTTCTTTTTTCCTACAACAGTTTCAACAGTGTTCTCGAAGCAAACACTGTTGAAAAAAGTTGGATACATTTATAATGTCACAATTGGGTGTTATAACGTCAGAATTTGCAAGATATAAATTCACAATTCTGAGAAAAATCTGCCCTTTTTTCCTCAGAATTTGACTTTATAACACGCAATTGCGAGTTTATATCTCACAGTTCTGAGACCATAAGTCATAATTGCGATATATAAACTTGCAATTGCGAGAAAAAACTCAGAATTGCGAGATATAGCCTAAACTTGCAAATGTGCGAAAAAAGTACGATTTGCGAGTTTATATCACGCAATTCTGACTTTATTTCTTGTAATTGTGTGTTTTTATTGCACAATTCTGAGAAAGGATGTCAGAATTGCAAGAAAAAAAAGAACATTTCGAGAAAAAAGACAGAATTGCGAGAAACTCGCAATTGCAAGAAAAGACTTCATATCTCGCAATTCTGACGTTATAATGCGCAACTGCAACTTTATATCTCGCAATTCTAAGAAAAAAGTAGGAGGTGATCTTGAGACAGATTGTACTGTTTTAGTAACAATAACAGGAAAATAAAAAATAAAGAGTGTACAATCACAGCAGAACATGAGGGTACTTCAATAAATAAAATAGCAAACAAACAACTTATTAAATGCTTAGCTCAAAAACCACGTAAGCACCAGAATGTAGTGTTTGCACCAATCACAGGGAACTCATTTACATATACCCACCTCCTCGGTTTTACTTTGAATAGTTTACTTTGTTTTAGACAGAAGAATGGCATTACATTAGAAAACATTGAAAAATATTAAACAAATATGTCTAAATGTTTGTGTTCTTTACGTAAATTATTTTATTTGTCACAGTTTTTCTTTCTTTCCTCCAACCACAATTAAGAAGTATTTCTACCTGGTGAGGTACATAAGGATCTCGCAAAAGCTTGTTTGATCAGAGCGGTAGGAAGTTCACTGTAGAGGTTACAAACTGGGTGTTAATCACTCGTCCAATCACCTCGGGGAAGGTCTGAGACAAGAGCCAATCGCTGTCCTCGCAGGACGTCATCTGAACAGATGAGCGAGTGCACAGAAAAATGGGTCAAAACGCGGTGTTAACGCACGAGACGTTGGAAAGCGAAATAGCGAATCAACTGATGCGATCCCCGTGGACTTGGAAACACTCGCGGCTGGCGCAATGAGTTCAATGTGTGAACCAGCACAAGATGCTAGAACCCAATTCAGACTACTCTCCTACCGCTCTTTTACCTAGAAAATATAACAATATAATAATAATATAAAATATATATAAAGTCGAAGAGCACTGACCGCTGAGACAAGTTGTCTTCATTTATGGCGGTATTGTGTGTCTTTTTTGTAAGTAACACTGTTCCAAGTAACTAAAGTAAAATGGTTCTTTTTTAATACAAGGATGTAGTTTCAACAGTGTTTTCAAACCACAAAAGTGACATAAAATTATAGCAACCGTTTGCTGCTCCCGCCCTAAGGCCCATTCGATCGATAACTAAAGACGATAACATCGTCCACAACAACGTATAAAGTCCTGTTTATCAAGCCCGCGCTGCAGTCTGCAAATGCCAGAGTTCTTTCGATTTGGGGTGGATTCTGATCGTCTGTCAATGATTTTATTGTTCATCAACTGGGAAAAAAAACAACAACAACAAAAAAAACGTTCTGAACATGATTCCAAAGACATGGCTCTTCGGTGCCGTTATCGTTGTTGTACCAGAGCTCTGGTGTGGACCCTATTCTAAGTGAACTTGGTATGGCTTATGTCTTTTTTGTAAATAAAGTAAAGACTATCCCACGTGGACTGTTTTCTTTTTTCCTACAACAGTTTCAACAGTGTTCTCGAAGCAAACACTGTTGAAAAAAGTTGGATACATTTATAATGTCACAATTGGGTGTTATAACGTCAGAATTTGCAAGATATAAATTCACAATTCTGAGAAAAAATCTGCCCTTTTTTCCTCAGAATTTGACTTTATAACACGCAATTGCGAGTTTATATCTCACAGTTCTGAGAACATAAGTCATAATTGCGATATATAAACTTGCAATTGCGAGAAAAAACTCAGAATTGCGAGATATAGCCTAAACTTGCAAATGTGCGAAAAAAGTACGATTTGCGAGTTTATATCACGCAATTCTGACTTTATTTCTTGTAATTGTGTGTTTTTATTGCACAATTCTGAGAAAGGATGTCAGAATTGCAAGAAAAAAAAAAGAACGTTTCGAGAAAAAAGACAGAATTGCGAGAAACTCGCAATTGCAAGAAAAGACTTCATATCTCGCAATTCTGACGTTATAATGCGCAACTGCAACTTTATATCTCGCAATTCTAAGAAAAAAGTAGGAGGTGATCTTGAGACAGATTGTACTGTTTTAGTAACAATAACAGGAAAATAAAAAATAAAGACTGTACAATCACAGCAGAACATGAGGGTACTTCAATAAATAAAATAGCAAACAAACAACTTATTAAATGCTTAGCTCAAAAACCACGTAAGCACCAGAATGTAGTGTTTGCACCAATCACAGGGAACTCATTTACATATACCCACCTCCTCAGTTTCACTTTGAATAGTTTACTTTGTTTTAGACAGAATAATGGCATTACATAAGAAAACATTGAAAAATATTAAACAAATATGTCTAAATGTTTGTGTTCTTTACGTAAATTATTTTATTTGTCACAGTTTTTCTTTCTTTCCTCCAACCACAATTAAGAAGTATTTCTACCTGATGAGGTACATAAGGATCTCGCAAAAGCTTGTTTGGTCAGAGCGGTAGGAAGTTCACTGTAGAGGTTACAAACTGGGTGTTAATCACTCGTCCAGTCACCTCGGGGAAGGTCTGAGACAAGAGCCAATCGCTGTCCTCGCAGGATGTCATCTGAACAGATGAGCGAGTGCACAGAAAAATGGGTCAAAACGCGGTGTTAACGCACGAGACGTTGGAAAGCGAAATAGCGAATCAACTGATGCGATCCCCGTGGACTTGGAAACACTCGCGGCTGGCGCAATGAGTTCAATGTGTGAACCAGCACAAGATGCTAGAACCCAATTCAGACTACTCTCCTACCGCTCTTTTACCTAGAAAATATAACAATATAATAATAATATAAAATATATATAAAGTCGAAGAGCACTGACCGCTGAGACAAGTTGTCTTCATTTATGGCGGTATTGTGTGTCTTTTTTGTAAGTAAGACTGTTCCAAGTAACTAAAGTAAAATGGTTCTTTTTTAATACAAGGATGTAGTTTCAACAGTGTTTTCAAACCACAAAAGTGACATAAAATTATAGCAACCGTTTGCTGCTCCCGCCCTAAGGCCCATTCGATCGATAACTAAAGACGATAACATCGTCCACAACAACGTATAAAGTCCTGTTTATCAAGCCCGCGCTGCAGTCTGCAAATGCCAGAGTTCTTTCGATTTGGGGTGGATTCTGATCGTCTGTCAATGATTTTATTGTTCATCAACTGGGAAAAAAAACAACAACAACAAAAAAAACGTTCTGAACATGATTCCAAAGACATGGCTCTTCGGTGCCGTTATCGTTGTTGTACCAGAGCTCTGGTGTGGACCCTATTCTAAGTGAACTTGGTATGGCTTATGTCTTTTTTGTAAATAAAGTAAAGACTATCCCACGTGGACTGTTTTCTTTTTTCCTACAACAGTTTCAACAGTGTTCTCGAAGCAAACACTGTTGAAAAAAGTTGGATACATTTATAATGTCACAATTGGGTGTTATAACGTCAGAATTTGCAAGATATAAATTCACAATTCTGAGAAAAAATCTGCCCTTTTTTCCTCAGAATTTGACTTTATAACACGCAATTGCGAGTTTATATCTCACAGTTCTGAGAACATAAGTCATAATTGCGATATATAAACTTGCAATTGCGAGAAAAAACTCAGAATTGCGAGATATAGCCTAAACTTGCAAATGTGCGAAAAAAGTACGATTTGCGAGTTTATATCACGCAATTCTGACTTTATTTCTTGTAATTGTGTGTTTTTATTGCACAATTCTGAGAAAGGATGTCAGAATTGCAAGAAAAAAAAAAGAACGTTTCGAGAAAAAAGACAGAATTGCGAGAAACTCGCAATTGCAAGAAAAGACTTCATATCTCGCAATTCTGACGTTATAATGCGCAACTGCAACTTTATATCTCGCAATTCTAAGAAAAAAGTAGGAGGTGATCTTGAGACAGATTGTACTGTTTTAGTAACAATAACAGGAAAATAAAAAATAAAGACTGTACAATCACAGCAGAACATGAGGGTACTTCAATAAATAAAATAGCAAACAAACAACTTATTAAATGCTTAGCTCAAAAACCACGTAAGCACCAGAATGTAGTGTTTGCACCAATCACAGGGAACTCATTTACATATACCCACCTCCTCAGTTTCACTTTGAATAGTTTACTTTGTTTTAGACAGAATAATGGCATTACATAAGAAAACATTGAAAAATATTAAACAAATATGTCTAAATGTTTGTGTTCTTTACGTAAATTATTTTATTTGTCACAGTTTTTCTTTCTTTCCTCCAACCACAATTAAGAAGTATTTCTACCTGATGAGGTACATAAGGATCTCGCAAAAGCTTGTTTGGTCAGAGCGGTAGGAAGTTCACTGTAGAGGTTACAAACTGGGTGTTAATCACTCGTCCAATCACCTCGGGGAAGGTCTGAGACAAGAGCCAATCGCTGTCCTCGCAGGATGTCATCTGAACAGATGAGCGAGTGCACAGAAAAATGGGTCAAAACGCGGTGTTAACGCACGAGACGTTGGAAAGCGAAATAGCGAATCAACTGATGCGATCCCCGTGGACTTGGAAACACTCGCGGCTGGCGCAATGAGTTCAATGTGTGAACCAGCACAAGATGCTAGAACCCAATTCAGACTACTCTCCTACCGCTCTTTTACCTAGAAAATATAACAATATAATAATAATATAAAATATATATAAAGTCGAAGAGCACTGACCGCTGAGACAAGTTGTCTTCATTTATGGCGGTATTGTGTGTCTTTTTTGTAAGTAAGACTGTTCCAAGTAACTAAAGTAAAATGGTTCTTTTTTAATACAAGGATGTAGTTTCAACAGTGTTTTCAAACCACAAAAGTGACATAAAATTATAGCAACCGTTTGCTGCTCCCGCCCTAAGGCCCATTCGATCGATAACTAAAGACGATAACATCGTCCACAACAACGTATAAAGTCCTGTTTATCAAGCCCGCGCTGCAGTCTGCAAATGCCAGAGTTCTTTCGATTTGGGGTGGATTCTGATCGTCTGTCAATGATTTTATTGTTCATCAACTGGGAAAAAAAACAACAACAACAAAAAAAACGTTCTGAACATGATTCCAAAGACATGGCTCTTCGGTGCCGTTATCGTTGTTGTACCAGAGCTCTGGTGTGGACCCTATTCTAAGTGAACTTGGTATGGCTTATGTCTTTTTTGTAAATAAAGTAAAGACTATCCCACGTGGACTGTTTTCTTTTTTCCTACAACAGTTTCAACAGTGTTCTCGAAGCAAACACTGTTGAAAAAAGTTGGATACATTTATAATGTCACAATTGGGTGTTATAACGTCAGAATTTGCAAGATATAAATTCACAATTCTGAGAAAAAATCTGCCCTTTTTTCCTCAGAATTTGACTTTATAACACGCAATTGCGAGTTTATATCTCACAGTTCTGAGAACATAAGTCATAATTGCGATATATAAACTTGCAATTGCGAGAAAAAACTCAGAATTGCGAGATATAGCCTAAACTTGCAAATGTGCGAAAAAAGTACGATTTGCGAGTTTATATCACGCAATTCTGACTTTATTTCTTGTAATTGTGTGTTTTTATTGCACAATTCTGAGAAAGGATGTCAGAATTGCAAGAAAAAAAAAAGAACGTTTCGAGAAAAAAGACAGAATTGCGAGAAACTCGCAATTGCAAGAAAAGACTTCATATCTCGCAATTCTGACGTTATAATGCGCAACTGCAACTTTATATCTCGCAATTCTAAGAAAAAAGTAGGAGGTGATCTTGAGACAGATTGTACTGTTTTAGTAACAATAACAGGAAAATAAAAAATAAAGAGTGTACAATCACAGCAGAACATGAGGGTACTTCAATAAATAAAATAGCAAACAAACAACTTATTAAATGCTTAGCTCAAAAACCACGTAAGCACCAGAATGTAGTGTTTGCACCAATCACAGGGAACTCATTTACATATACCCACCTCCTCAGTTTCACTTTGAATAGTTTACTTTGTTTTAGACAGAATAATGGCATTACATAAGAAAACATTGAAAAATATTAAACAAATATGTCTAAATGTTTGTGTTCTTTACGTAAATTATTTTATTTGTCACAGTTTTTCTTTCTTTCCTCCAACCACAATTAAGAAGTATTTCTACCTGATGAGGTACATAAGGATCTCGCAAAAGCTTGTTTGGTCAGAGCGGTAGGAAGTTCACTGTAGAGGTTACAAACTGGGTGTTAATCACTCGTCCAATCACCTCGGGGAAGGTCTGAGACAAGAGCCAATCGCTGTCCTCGCAGGATGTCATCTGAACAGATGAGCGAGTGCACAGAAAAATGGGTCAAAACGCGGTGTTAACGCACGAGACGTTGGAAAGCGAAATAGCGAATCAACTGATGCGATCCCCGTGGACTTGGAAACACTCGCGGCTGGCGCAATGAGTTCAATGTGTGAACCAGCACAAGATGCTAGAACCCAATTCAGACTACTCTCCTACCGCTCTTTTACCTAGAAAATATAACAATATAATAATAATATAAAATATATATAAAGTCGAAGAGCACTGACCGCTGAGACAAGTTGTCTTCATTTATGGCGGTATTGTGTGTCTTTTTTGTAAGTAAGACTGTTCCAAGTAACTAAAGTAAAATGGTTCTTTTTTAATACAAGGATGTAGTTTCAACAGTGTTTTCAAACCACAAAAGTGACATAAAATTATAGCAACCGTTTGCTGCTCCCGCCCTAAGGCCCATTCGATCGATAACTAAAGACGATAACATCGTCCACAACAACGTATAAAGTCCTGTTTATCAAGCCCGCGCTGCAGTCTGCAAATGCCAGAGTTCTTTCGATTTGGGGTGGATTCTGATCGTCTGTCAATGATTTTATTATTCATCAACTGGGAAAAAAAACAACAACAACAAAAAAAACGTTCTGAACATGATTCCAAAGACATGGCTCTTCGGTGCCGTTATCGTTGTTGTACCAGAGCTCTGGTGTGGACCCTATTCTAAGTGAACTTGGTATGGCTTATGTCTTTTTTGTAAATAAAGTAAAGACTATCCCACGTGGACTGTTTTCTTTTTTCCTACAACAGTTTCAACAGTGTTCTCGAAGCAAACACTGTTGAAAAAAGTTGGATACATTTATAATGTCACAATTGGGTGTTATAACGTCAGAATTTGCAAGATATAAATTCACAATTCTGAGAAAAAATCTGCCCTTTTTTCCTCAGAATTTGACTTTATAACACGCAATTGCGAGTTTATATCTCACAGTTCTGAGAACATAAGTCATAATTGCGATATATAAACTTGCAATTGCGAGAAAAAACTCAGAATTGCGAGATATAGCCTAAACTTGCAAATGTGCGAAAAAAGTACGATTTGCGAGTTTATATCACGCAATTCTGACTTTATTTCTTGTAATTGTGTGTTTTTATTGCACAATTCTGAGAAAGGATGTCAGAATTGCAAGAAAAAAAAAAGAACGTTTCGAGAAAAAAGACAGAATTGCGAGAAACTCGCAATTGCAAGAAAAGACTTCATATCTCGCAATTCTGACGTTATAATGCGCAACTGCAACTTTATATCTCGCAATTCTAAGAAAAAAGTAGGAGGTGATCTTGAGACAGATTGTACTGTTTTAGTAACAATAACAGGAAAATAAAAAATAAAGAGTGTACAATCACAGCAGAACATGAGGGTACTTCAATAAATAAAATAGCAAACAAACAACTTATTAAATGCTTAGCTCAAAAACCACGTAAGCACCAGAATGTAGTGTTTGCACCAATCACAGGGAACTCATTTACATATACCCACCTCCTCAGTTTCACTTTGAATAGTTTACTTTGTTTTAGACAGAATAATGGCATTACATAAGAAAACATTGAAAAATATTAAACAAATATGTCTAAATGTTTGTGTTCTTTACGTAAATTATTTTATTTGTCACAGTTTTTCTTTCTTTCCTCCAACCACAATTAAGAAGTATTTCTACCTGATGAGGTACATAAGGATCTCGCAAAAGCTTGTTTGGTCAGAGCGGTAGGAAGTTCACTGTAGAGGTTACAAACTGGGTGTTAATCACTCGTCCAATCACCTCGGGGAAGGTCTGAGACAAGAGCCAATCGCTGTCCTCGCAGGATGTCATCTGAACAGATGAGCGAGTGCACAGAAAAATGGGTCAAAACGCGGTGTTAACGCACGAGACGTTGGAAAGCGAAATAGCGAATCAACTGATGCGATCCCCGTGGACTTGGAAACACTCGCGGCTGGCGCAATGAGTTCAATGTGTGAACCAGCACAAGATGCTAGAACCCAATTCAGACTACTCTCCTACCGCTCTTTTACCTAGAAAATATAACAATATAATAATAATATAAAATATATATAAAGTCGAAGAGCACTGACCGCTGAGACAAGTTGTCTTCATTTATGGCGGTATTGTGTGTCTTTTTTGTAAGTAAGACTGTTCCAAGTAACTAAAGTAAAATGGTTCTTTTTTAATACAAGGATGTAGTTTCAACAGTGTTTTCAAACCACAAAAGTGACATAAAATTATAGCAACCGTTTGCTGCTCCCGCCCTAAGGCCCATTCGATCGATAACTAAAGACGATAACATCGTCCACAACAACGTATAAAGTCCTGTTTATCAAGCCCGCGCTGCAGTCTGCAAATGCCAGAGTTCTTTCGATTTGGGGTGGATTCTGATCGTCTGTCAATGATTTTATTATTCATCAACTGGGAAAAAAAACAACAACAACAAAAAAAACGTTCTGAACATGATTCCAAAGACATGGCTCTTCGGTGCCGTTATCGTTGTTGTACCAGAGCTCTGGTGTGGACCCTATTCTAAGTGAACTTGGTATGGCTTATGTCTTTTTTGTAAATAAAGTAAAGACTATCCCACGTGGACTGTTTTCTTTTTTCCTACAACAGTTTCAACAGTGTTCTCGAAGCAAACACTGTTGAAAAAAGTTGGATACATTTATAATGTCACAATTGGGTGTTATAACGTCAGAATTTGCAAGATATAAATTCACAATTCTGAGAAAAAATCTGCCCTTTTTTCCTCAGAATTTGACTTTATAACACGCAATTGCGAGTTTATATCTCACAGTTCTGAGAACATAAGTCATAATTGCGATATATAAACTTGCAATTGCGAGAAAAAACTCAGAATTGCGAGATATAGCCTAAACTTGCAAATGTGCGAAAAAAGTACGATTTGCGAGTTTATATCACGCAATTCTGACTTTATTTCTTGTAATTGTGTGTTTTTATTGCACAATTCTGAGAAAGGATGTCAGAATTGCAAGAAAAAAAAAAGAACGTTTCGAGAAAAAAGACAGAATTGCGAGAAACTCGCAATTGCAAGAAAAGACTTCATATCTCGCAATTCTGACGTTATAATGCGCAACTGCAACTTTATATCTCGCAATTCTAAGAAAAAAGTAGGAGGTGATCTTGAGACAGATTGTACTGTTTTAGTAACAATAACAGGAAAATAAAAAATAAAGAGTGTACAATCACAGCAGAACATGAGGGTACTTCAATAAATAAAATAGCAAACAAACAACTTATTAAATGCTTAGCTCAAAAACCACGTAAGCACCAGAATGTAGTGTTTGCACCAATCACAGGGAACTCATTTACATATACCCACCTCCTCAGTTTCACTTTGAATAGTTTACTTTGTTTTAGACAGAATAATGGCATTACATAAGAAAACATTGAAAAATATTAAACAAATATGTCTAAATGTTTGTGTTCTTTACGTAAATTATTTTATTTGTCACAGTTTTTCTTTCTTTCCTCCAACCACAATTAAGAAGTATTTCTACCTGATGAGGTACATAAGGATCTCGCAAAAGCTTGTTTGGTCAGAGCGGTAGGAAGTTCACTGTAGAGGTTACAAACTGGGTGTTAATCACTCGTCCAATCACCTCGGGGAAGGTCTGAGACAAGAGCCAATCGCTGTCCTCGCAGGATGTCATCTGAACAGATGAGCGAGTGCACAGAAAAATGGGTCAAAACGCGGTGTTAACGCACGAGACGTTGGAAAGCGAAATAGCGAATCAACTGATGCGATCCCCGTGGACTTGGAAACACTCGCGGCTGGCGCAATGAGTTCAATGTGTGAACCAGCACAAGATGCTAGAACCCAATTCAGACTACTCTCCTACCGCTCTTTTACCTAGAAAATATAACAATATAATAATAATATAAAATATATATAAAGTCGAAGAGCACTGACCGCTGAGACAAGTTGTCTTCATTTATGGCGGTATTGTGTGTCTTTTTTGTAAGTAACACTGTTCCAAGTAACTAAAGTAAAATGGTTCTTTTTTAATACAAGGATGTAGTTTCAACAGTGTTTTCAAACCACAAAAGTGACATAAAATTATAGCAACCGTTTGCTGCTCCCGCCCTAAGGCCCATTCGATCGATAACTAAAGACGATAACATCGTCCACAACAACGTATAAAGTCCTGTTTATCAAGCCCGCGCTGCAGTCTGCAAATGCCAGAGTTCTTTCGATTTGGGGTGGATTCTGATCGTCTGTCAATGATTTTATTGTTCATCAACTGGGAAAAAAAACAACAACAACAAAAAAAACGTTCTGAACATGATTCCAAAGACATGGCTCTTCGGTGCCGTTATCGTTGTTGTACCAGAGCTCTGGTGTGGACCCTATTCTAAGTGAACTTGGTATGGCTTATGTCTTTTTTGTAAATAAAGTAAAGACTATCCCACGTGGACTGTTTTCTTTTTTCCTACAACAGTTTCAACAGTGTTCTCGAAGCAAACACTGTTGAAAAAAGTTGGATACATTTATAATGTCACAATTGGGTGTTATAACGTCAGAATTTGCAAGATATAAATTCACAATTCTGAGAAAAAATCTGCCCTTTTTTCCTCAGAATTTGACTTTATAACACGCAATTGCGAGTTTATATCTCACAGTTCTGAGAACATAAGTCATAATTGCGATATATAAACTTGCAATTGCGAGAAAAAACTCAGAATTGCGAGATATAGCCTAAACTTGCAAATGTGCGAAAAAAGTACGATTTGCGAGTTTATATCACGCAATTCTGACTTTATTTCTTGTAATTGTGTGTTTTTATTGCACAATTCTGAGAAAGGATGTCAGAATTGCAAGAAAAAAAAAAGAACGTTTCGAGAAAAAAGACAGAATTGCGAGAAACTCGCAATTGCAAGAAAAGACTTCATATCTCGCAATTCTGACGTTATAATGCGCAACTGCAACTTTATATCTCGCAATTCTAAGAAAAAAGTAGGAGGTGATCTTGAGACAGATTGTACTGTTTTAGTAACAATAACAGGAAAATAAAAAATAAAGAGTGTACAATCACAGCAGAACATGAGGGTACTTCAATAAATAAAATAGCAAACAAACAACTTATTAAATGCTTAGCTCAAAAACCACGTAAGCACCAGAATGTAGTGTTTGCACCAATCACAGGGAACTCATTTACATATACCCACCTCCTCAGTTTCACTTTGAATAGTTTACTTTGTTTTAGACAGAATAATGGCATTACATAAGAAAACATTGAAAAATATTAAACAAATATGTCTAAATGTTTGTGTTCTTTACGTAAATTATTTTATTTGTCACAGTTTTTCTTTCTTTCCTCCAACCACAATTAAGAAGTATTTCTACCTGATGAGGTACATAAGGATCTCGCAAAAGCTTGTTTGGTCAGAGCGGTAGGAAGTTCACTGTAGAGGTTACAAACTGGGTGTTAATCACTCGTCCAATCACCTCGGGGAAGGTCTGAGACAAGAGCCAATCGCTGTCCTCGCAGGATGTCATCTGAACAGATGAGCGAGTGCACAGAAAAATGGGTCAAAACGCGGTGTTAACGCACGAGACGTTGGAAAGCGAAATAGCGAATCAACTGATGCGATCCCCGTGGACTTGGAAACACTCGCGGCTGGCGCAATGAGTTCAATGTGTGAACCAGCACAAGATGCTAGAACCCAATTCAGACTACTCTCCTACCGCTCTTTTACCTAGAAAATATAACAATATAATAATAATATAAAATATATATAAAGTCGAAGAGCACTGACCGCTGAGACAAGTTGTCTTCATTTATGGCGGTATTGTGTGTCTTTTTTGTAAGTAACACTGTTCCAAGTAACTAAAGTAAAATGGTTCTTTTTTAATACAAGGATGTAGTTTCAACAGTGTTTTCAAACCACAAAAGTGACATAAAATTATAGCAACCGTTTGCTGCTCCCGCCCTAAGGCCCATTCGATCGATAACTAAAGACGATAACATCGTCCACAACAACGTATAAAGTCCTGTTTATCAAGCCCGCGCTGCAGTCTGCAAATGCCAGAGTTCTTTCGATTTGGGGTGGATTCTGATCGTCTGTCAATGATTTTATTGTTCATCAACTGGGAAAAAAAACAACAACAACAAAAAAAACGTTCTGAACATGATTCCAAAGACATGGCTCTTCGGTGCCGTTATCGTTGTTGTACCAGAGCTCTGGTGTGGACCCTATTCTAAGTGAACTTGGTATGGCTTATGTCTTTTTTGTAAATAAAGTAAAGACTATCCCACGTGGACTGTTTTCTTTTTTCCTACAACAGTTTCAACAGTGTTCTCGAAGCAAACACTGTTGAAAAAAGTTGGATACATTTATAATGTCACAATTGGGTGTTATAACGTCAGAATTTGCAAGATATAAATTCACAATTCTGAGAAAAAATCTGCCCTTTTTTCCTCAGAATTTGACTTTATAACACGCAATTGCGAGTTTATATCTCACAGTTCTGAGAACATAAGTCATAATTGCGATATATAAACTTGCAATTGCGAGAAAAAACTCAGAATTGCGAGATATAGCCTAAACTTGCAAATGTGCGAAAAAAGTACGATTTGCGAGTTTATATCACGCAATTCTGACTTTATTTCTTGTAATTGTGTGTTTTTATTGCACAATTCTGAGAAAGGATGTCAGAATTGCAAGAAAAAAAAAAGAACGTTTCGAGAAAAAAGACAGAATTGCGAGAAACTCGCAATTGCAAGAAAAGACTTCATATCTCGCAATTCTGACGTTATAATGCGCAACTGCAACTTTATATCTCGCAATTCTAAGAAAAAAGTAGGAGGTGATCTTGAGACAGATTGTACTGTTTTAGTAACAATAACAGGAAAATAAAAAATAAAGACTGTACAATCACAGCAGAACATGAGGGTACTTCAATAAATAAAATAGCAAACAAACAACTTATTAAATGCTTAGCTCAAAAACCACGTAAGCACCAGAATGTAGTGTTTGCACCAATCACAGGGAACTCATTTACATATACCCACCTCCTCAGTTTCACTTTGAATAGTTTACTTTGTTTTAGACAGAATAATGGCATTACATAAGAAAACATTGAAAAATATTAAACAAATATGTCTAAATGTTTGTGTTCTTTACGTAAATTATTTTATTTGTCACAGTTTTTCTTTCTTTCCTCCAACCACAATTAAGAAGTATTTCTACCTGATGAGGTACATAAGGATCTCGCAAAAGCTTGTTTGGTCAGAGCGGTAGGAAGTTCACTGTAGAGGTTACAAACTGGGTGTTAATCACTCGTCCAATCACCTCGGGGAAGGTCTGAGACAAGAGCCAATCGCTGTCCTCGCAGGATGTCATCTGAACAGATGAGCGAGTGCACAGAAAAATGGGTCAAAACGCGGTGTTAACGCACGAGACGTTGGAAAGCGAAATAGCGAATCAACTGATGCGATCCCCGTGGACTTGGAAACACTCGCGGCTGGCGCAATGAGTTCAATGTGTGAACCAGCACAAGATGCTAGAACCCAATTCAGACTACTCTCCTACCGCTCTTTTACCTAGAAAATATAACAATATAATAATAATATAAAATATATATAAAGTCGAAGAGCACTGACCGCTGAGACAAGTTGTCTTCATTTATGGCGGTATTGTGTGTCTTTTTTGTAAGTAACACTGTTCCAAGTAACTAAAGTAAAATGGTTCTTTTTTAATACAAGGATGTAGTTTCAACAGTGTTTTCAAACCACAAAAGTGACATAAAATTATAGCAACCGTTTGCTGCTCCCGCCCTAAGGCCCATTCGATCGATAACTAAAGACGATAACATCGTCCACAACAACGTATAAAGTCCTGTTTATTAAGCCCGCGCTGCAGTCTGCAAATGCCAGAGTTCTTTCGATTTGGGGTGGATTCTGATCGTCTGTCAATGATTTTATTGTTCATCAACTGGGAAAAACAACAACAACAACAAAAAAAACGTTCTGAACATGATTCCAAAGACATGGCTCTTCGGTGCCGTTATCGTTGTTGTACCAGAGCTCTGGTGTGGACCCTATTCTAAGTGAACTTGGTATGGCTTATGTCTTTTTTGTAAATAAAGTAAAGACTATCCCACGTGGACTGTTTTCTTTTTTCCTACAACAGTTTCAACAGTGTTCTCGAAGCAAACACTGTTGAAAAAAGTTGGATACATTTATAATGTCACAATTGGGTGTTATAACGTCAGAATTTGCAAGATATAAATTCACAATTCTGAGAAAAAATCTGCCCTTTTTTCCTCAGAATTAGACTTTATAACACGCAATTGCGAGTTTATATCTCACAGTTCTGAGAACATAAGTCATAATTGCGATATATAAACTTGCAATTGCGAGAAAAAACTCAGAATTGCGAGATATAGCCTAAACTTGCAAATGTGCGAAAAAAGTACGATTTGCGAGTTTATATCACGCAATTCTGACTTTATTTCTTGTAATTGTGTGTTTTTATTGCACAATTCTGAGAAAGGATGTCAGAATTGCAAGAAAAAAAAGAACATTTCGAGAAAAAAGACAGAATTGCGAGAAACTCGCAATTGCAAGAAAAGACTTCATATCTCGCAATTCTGACGTTATAATGCGCAACTGCAACTTTATATCTCGCAATTCTAAGAAAAAAGTAGGAGGTGATCTTGAGACAGATTGTACTGTTTTAGTAACAATAACAGGAAAATAAAAAATAAAGACTGTACAATCACAGCAGAACATGAGGGTACTTCAATAAATAAAATAGCAAACAAACAACTTATTAAATGCTTAGCTCAAAAACCACGTAAGCACCAGAATGTAGTGTTTGCACCAATCACAGGGAACTCATTTACATATACCCACCTCCTCAGTTTCACTTTGAATAGTTTACTTTGTTTTAGACAGAATAATGGCATTACATTAGAAAACATTGAAAAATATTAAACAAATATGTCTAAATGTTTGTGTTCTTTACGTAAATTATTTTATTTGTCACAGTTTTTCTTTCTTTCCTCCAACCACAATTAAGAAGTATTTCTACCTGATGAGGTACATAAGGATCTCGCAAAAGCTTGTTTGGTCAGAGCGGTAGGAAGTTCACTGTAGAGGTTACAAACTGGGTGTTAATCACTCGTCCAATCACCTCGGGGAAGGTCTGAGACAAGAGCCAATCGCTGTCCTCGCAGGATGTCATCTGAACAGATGAGCGAGTGCACAGAAAAATGGGTCAAAACGCGGTGTTAACGCACGAGACGTTGGAAAGCGAAATAGCGAATCAACTGATGCGATCCCCGTGGACTTGGAAACACTCGCGGCTGGCGCAATGAGTTCAATGTGTGAACCAGCACAAGATGCTAGAACCCAATTCAGACTACTCTCCTACCGCTCTTTTACCTAGAAAATATAACAATATAATAATAATATAAAATATATATAAAGTCGAAGAGCACTGACCGCTGAGACAAGTTGTCTTCATTTATGGCGGTATTGTGTGTCTTTTTTGTAAGTAACACTGTTCCAAGTAACTAAAGTAAAAAGGTTCTTTTTTAATACAAGGATGTAGTTTCAACAGTGTTTTCAAACCACAAAAGTGACATAAAATTATAGCAACCGTTTGCTGCTCCCGCCCTAAGGCCCATTCGATCGATAACTAAAGACGATAACATCGTCCACAACAACGTATAAAGTCCTGTTTATCAAGCCCGCGCTGCAGTCTGCAAATGCCAGAGTTCTTTCGATTTGGGGTGGATTCTGATCGTCTGTCAATGATTTTATTGTTCATCAACTGGGAAAAAAAACAACAACAACAAAAAAACGTTCTGAACATGATTCCAAAGACATGGCTCTTCGGTGCCGTTATCGTTGTTGTACCAGAGCTCTGGTGTGGACCCTATTCTAAGTGAACGTCTCGGTTACGTATGTAACCCTCGTTCCCTGAAGGAGGGAACGGAGACGCCACGTCGGAGTACCGACGAATAGGAATCTCGCTAGCGAGAGCCAATCTACTTCGAGTGTAACTAAACGAGCCAATGCACATTGGCATGCAATGATTGCACCAGCTGCTCATGCCACTCCGTGTGGGTATAAATGAGGCACAGGTGCTTGCATCAAATTAGTTTTTTGCTGAGGAGCCGAGTAGGTGAACTGGCACCCCAGCAGGGTACAGAGGACATGGCGACGGGACGTGGCGTCTCCGTTCCCTCCTTCAGGGAACGAGGGTTACATACGTAACCGAGACGTTCCCATTCAGTCGGTCACTCTCGACGCCACGTCGGAGTACCGACGAATAGGAATCCCTACCAAAGCGCCATGGCCTCTGCCCCCATCCAGTGCCCTGTGTGAGCCTCCTAAGCTCTCTTACCTGATGAGATGGGGCTCACACAGAGAAGTCCATCACTGCTGTTCTGCATGACCCGCTCAGTGACTTATTGGATAACACTGGGAAGCGTGCCCTAGTGGAAGGGAACGCTGCGGAACCCACATCATACACCGAAGGAGTTATGTGGAGTACAAAGCTGAGCCATAGCCCGCAACTGAGAGGGGGCTCCAGCCCCACCAAGGGGAGGGCTCTCCCAAGGGAAAGACACGGGCTTCCCGTAGGAGCGACCGTGGAAAAATATATGGGATCCCCGCAGGGTCACTCATATATCCCCAGCCCAGTACCGGTTCTCAAGGATTCAGCGGCAAGGGGCCTGATGCCAGACGTTCCGCCACGTCCAGCACCGAGGGAGATGGAGGACTCGACAGAGTTTGCTTCTGGAGAATAAAGCGCCGGGGCGCAGCAAGCCGACAAGAGCCAGGGCCTCTCAGTGCTTCTACCCGTTTGAGGCGAGAACACAGGAGGACACTGGCTCTACACGTAGACTATAGAATCTAGCGAACGTGTTGGGTGTCGCCCAGCCCGCAGCTCTACAGATGTCTGACAGCGAGGCGCCACGTGCCAGCGCCCAGGAGGATGCAACACTACTAGTAGAGTGTGCTCGCATCCTGAGCGGACAGGGCACACCTTGTGCTTGGTAAGCCAAGGTGATGGCATCCACTATCCAGTGGGCCATCCTCTGCTTGGAGACAGCCTTTCCCTTCTGCTGGTCTCTCCGTGACAGACAAAGAGCTGATCTGAGGTCCTGAAGCTTTGAGTTCTATCCACGTAGATCCGCAGAGCGCGGACGGGACAGAGCAAAGCTAGGGCTGGGTCTGCCTCCTCCAGGGGCAGCGCTTGCAGGTTCACCACCTGGTCCCTGAAGGGAGTGGTAGGAACCTTGGGCACATAGCCAGGCCGGGGTCTCAATACCACGTGGGTGTCACCCGGCCCGAACTCTAGGCACGATTCGTCGACCGAAAATGCCTGCAGGTCCCCTACCCTCTTGATGGAGGCCAGTGCGGCCAACAGCAAAGTCTTCCTAGACAGAATCTTAAGCTCTGCTGACCGCAAGGGCTCAAATGGGGCATTCTGAAGTGCTCGGAGCACCAGAGCAAGATCCCAAGAGGGTATGGAGGGGGGTCGAGGAGGATTTAACCGTCTCGCCCCCCTGAGGAACCTGACGACCAGGTCGTGCTTCCCAACTGTCTTACCTTCTACGTGGTCGTGATAGGCAGATATTGCAGCAACATAGACCTTGAGGGTGGAGGGCGACTGCCTACGCTCCAACCCTCGTTGCAGGAAGGAAAGCACAGACGCGATCGAACATCTTCGGGGGTCCTCTCGGCGAGAAGAACACCACTCGACGAACAGGTTCCACTTCAAAGCATAAGCCTGTCTTGTAGACGGTGCTCGTGCCGAAGTGATGGTGTTAACTACCTCTTGGGGTAAGTCACCTAGAACCTCCGCGTCCCGTCCAGGGGCCAGACATGAAGCTTCCACAGATCTGGACGCGGGTGCCACAGGGTGCCCCGTCTCTGAGTCAGAAGGTCCTTCCTCAGAGGAATCGGCCAAGGAGGGGCTGTCGCCAGGAGCATAAGTTCTGGGAACCAGGACCGGTTGGGCCAGTAAGACGCCACCAACAGGACCTGCTCCTCGTCCTCCCTGACCTTGCACAGTGTCTGTGCAAGTAGGCTCACTGGGGGAAACGCATATTTGCGCAGCCCCTGGGGCCAGCTGTGCGCAAGTGCATCCGTGCCGAGTGTACCCTCGGTCAGCGAATAGAACCACTGGCAGAGGGACGTTTCTGGGGAGGCAAACAGGTCGACCTGTGCCGCCCCGAACTGTCTCCAAATCAGCTGAACCACCTGGGGGTGGAGTCGCCATTCCCCTGGGAGCGCAGCTCGTGAAAGCTCGTCGGCCACACGGTTGTTCACACCAGGGACATGAATGGCCCGAAGCGACCTCAGACACTTCTGACTCCAGAGGAGGAGATGGCGGGCGAGTTGCGACATGCGACGGGAGCGTAGACCACCTTGTCGGTTGATATACGCAACGGTCGCGGTGTTGTCCGTGCGGACCAGTACATCTTTGCCCCGTAGCAGGCTCAGAGCGAGATGCACTGCTAGCAACTCGAGGCAGTTGATGTGCCAATGCAGGTGCGGGCCCGTCCAAACCCCTGACACTGCATGCCCGTTGTACGTGGCTCCCCAGCCCATGGCAGAGGCATCCGTGAAGACCACAGCATGCCTGGACACCTGTTCCAGAGGCACTCCGGCCCGAAGGAACGAGGGGTCTGACCATGGGCTGAAGGATTGGCGGCAGGCCGGTGTGATGCTCACCCGGTGAGTGCCGCGTTGCCACGCCCATCTCGGGACTCGGCCGTGTAGCCAATGCTGAGGCGGTCTCATATGAAGCAAGCCTAGCGGTGTTACTGCCGCTGCGGCTGCCATATGCCCCAGGAGCCTCTGAAATTGTTTCAGTGGAACCGCCATCCTGCCTTGAAACGTGTTCAGGCAGTTCAGCATCGACTGGACGCGCTCCTCTGTGAGGCGCGCTGTCCGTCCGACCGAATCTAACTCCATACCGAGAAAAGAGATCCTCTGCACGGGGGCGAGTTTGCTCTTCTCCCAGTTGACCCGAAGACCCAACTGGCTGAGGTGTCTGAGCACCCGGTCCCTGTGTTCGCACAACTGATCCCTGGACTGTGCTAGAATGAGCCAGTCGTCGAGATAGTTGAGGATGCGAACGCCCTGTTCTCTCATGGGCACAAGGGCCCCCTCCGTGACTTTCGTGAAGACACGGGGGGACAGGGACAGCCCGAAGGGCAGGACTTTGTACTGATATGCTCGACCCTCGAACGCAAAGCGCAGAAACGGCCTGTGTCGAGGAAGAATCGAAACATGAAAGTACGCGTCCTTCAGGTCGATCGCTGCAAACCAATCTTGGGGACGGATGCATTCGAAGATGCGTTTCTGCGTGAGCATCTTGAACGGTAGCTTGTGAAGGCTCCGATTCAAGACTCGCAGGTCCAAGATTGGCCGTAACCCACCGGTCTTCTTGGGTACAATGAAGTACGGGCTGTAGAAGCCTGTCTTCATATCGGCTGGAGGGACCGGCTCTATCGCGTCCTTCGCCAGTAGGACTGCGATCTCCGCACGCAGGACATGGGCGTCTGCGGCGTTCACCGAAGTGAAGCGGACGCCCTTGAACCTGGGGGGGCGCCGGGCGAACTGAATCGCATAGCCGAGCCTGATGGTCCGAATGAGCCAGCGAGACCGACTGGGGAGCGCTAACCAGGCTCGCCGAGACCGTGCAAGCGGGACCAAAGGGACCACCGGCGTACCCACCGTGGGGCAGCGAGGTGGAATGCAGGTACCGGGCTGGGGCGGCTGTCTCGTGGAGGCGGCCCGCAGCGGGGTGTGAGTGTGCATTGCAACACTTACCTGATTCCACGAGTGGGCAGAGGGTACGTGAGAAGGCTTGGTTGCGTCCTCGAACCGTCCACTGCTGCCCGCTGGCGAAGGAGGAGGATGAGTGTGGTCCGGCGTTGGACCGTCCACAGCTCTCCGAACCCCCTTGGGACCCAGAGATAGAGGAACTGCTCTTTTTTTTTTTTTTTTTTTTTTGAGAATTGGGGTACCACTGGTTGTGACACCAGCGGCAGAACAGATTTTTGACTCAAAAGATTCTCTGCCCGGCCCTCCTCCGGGGAAGAGCAGCCCCGCCCATCTCCAGGTCACCCGTCTCAGAGGTGATGTTTCACCGACTGCTTAAACAGCAGCAGAGACGGGTGGCGTCGCCTTCCTGCGTCGGACACAGTAGAGCAGGCTGTGCCGAAGTTTTTTTTTTTTTTTTTTTGCAGGGGACGACGCCTTTGGCGACGAGCAGACTGAGGGGCAACCCACGAGGCACTCTTGTGGTGCGTCGGGGGAAGCTCTTGATTGCCTCAGCCTGCTACCGACTGCAAAGAACTGCTGGGCCCAGTTCTCAACAGTGTCACCGAAAAGGCTACCTTGTGAGATGGGAGCATCGAGAAAGCGCACTTTGACGACCACTCACACCTCAGCAAGGCAAGCCAGGGGGCGTTTCTGGACCACCGAGGTGGACATCGTCTGGCCGAGGGCCTGCGCCGTGACTTTGATCACGGTTAGTCAACATGCGCAGCTCAACCCCGACTCAGAACTACCCTCGTGCATTAAAGTGCAGGGCGGAGGTGGTCTGCGCACAGCCACCCCACCGTTGAGGGTAGTGAGAGAGGAAAACTTATGCAGTTTGGCCCCCCTGGCGTTCCATACTGCCAAGTTTTCCATGCACATCCGGGAAAGATCCCGGGAAAGCATGGCTATTAACTCTGAATCTGATTCAGCAAAGCACACACCATTACAGTGGGCTCAGCATCATCCTCATTTCCAGAGCACAACAGCCCTCTCTCCGATGCAGCGATTGACATCTGATCCTCAGCTGGAGCCCCAAATGAAATGCTAGGTTCCTCCATAAGAAGGACCAGCAGTTCCATCCAGAAGCTGCACAGCTTGCAGTGCGCTAGAGGGGGAGGGGCCCTAGGGGGTTGGTTCCCCGAAGGAGAAGCCCTCCACTCCTCAGGTCACCCCAGCGATTTCACTGAAGTAGACCTCTCCTGTTGGCCACCAGGGAGGGCGCTACAACGGGAAATAGGCAAGGGGACAGCGCACCTAGAGTGGCGAGTGAGCGCTGGGTTGCCGTGACAACCCGCGCTGCAGCCCGGCACTCGACGGCACACGACACGTAGAGAAGCGTGAGGTCCCACCGGGTTTCCCCGGCGGGCAGCTCTCGCTGATCTCCGCGGTCTCCCAGAGTGTCGAGCAGACCCGCGGCTGTGCTTTTACACACGAGCGGCGGCTGGCCAACAACAAAGGGGACTCAAGCTTCCCGGAGAAAGAAGAGTCGCGACCGGCGTGCCGACGTGGTCATGTTCTCATTAGAAAACGTGAACCACCCACGAACAGTCTCAGCATGCATACGCCCAGACATGTGAAACAGTGCTCGTGGCCGTCAGTGAGGACAGGAAACAACCGCAACCAGAAACACACAGGTAGAATGTCATCTTTAAAAAGACGCAAGCTCTATCTGTGTAGCTCTTCTAGGGAAACTGCACTCCGCGGTGCTGAAGCACACAGGGGAATAGTCGCGGCGACACAGACAGGGAAAAAGTGCAGCCTGTCATGCGCGCTCTCTCTCTCATAGAAGGCGATCTCTTACCAGCCATGAAAACGGCTTTTCAGCGCTCTTTACAGCGCACCGAACCAGCTGTGAGAACAGCCTTTTGTTTTTGCTCAATAAAACAAAATAGAAAAAGAGAGAAAATCGACCCCGCTGCAGTGCCGTCACTCCAACACCAAACGAGGAGAGATCCATCCGAAGAGCTTGACTCGTTAAAATGTTAACACATGCTTTGTAGAGAGTGATTTCAGGACAAACCATCCACCACTCGGCTCCGAAGCAAAAAGCTAATTTGATGCAAGCACCTGTGCCTCATTTATACCCACACGGAGTGGCATGAGCAGCTGGTGCAATCATTGCATGCCAATGTGCATTGGCTCGTTTAGTTACACTCGAAGTAGATTGGCTCTCGCTAGCGAGATTCCTATTCGTCGGTACTCCGACGTGGCGTCGAGAGTGACCGACTGAATGGGAACTTGGTATGGCTTATGTCTTTTTTGTAAATAAAGTAAAGACTATCCCACGTGGACTGTTTTCTTTTTTCCTACAACAGTTTCAACAGTGTTCTCGAAGCAAACACTGTTGAAAAAAGTTGGATACATTTATAATGTCACAATTGGGTGTTATAACGTCAGAATTTGCAAGATATAAATTCACAATTCTGAGAAAAAATCTGCCCTTTTTTCCTCAGAATTAGACTTTATAACACGCAATTGCGAGTTTATATCTCACAGTTCTGAGACCATAAGTCATAATTGCGATATATAAACTTGCAATTGCGAGAAAAAACTCAGAATTGCGAGATATAGCCTAAACTTGCAAATGTGCGAAAAAAGTACGATTTGCGAGTTTATATCACGCAATTCTGACTTTATTTCTTGTAATTGTGTGTTTTTATTGCACAATTCTGAGAAAGGATGTCAGAATTGCAAGAAAAAAAAGAACATTTCGAGAAAAAAGACAGAATTGCGAGAAACTCGCAATTGCAAGAAAAGACTTCATATCTCGCAATTCTGACGTTATAATGCGCAACTGCAACTTTATATCTCGCAATTCTAAGAAAAAAGTAGGAGGTGATCTTGAGACAGATTGTACTGTTTTAGTAACAATAACAGGAAAATAAAAAATAAAGACTGTACAATCACAGCAGAACATGAGGGTACTTCAATAAATAAAATAGCAAACAAACAACTTATTAAATGCTTAGCTCAAAAACCACGTAAGCACCAGAATGTAGTGTTTGCACCAATCACAGGGAACTCATTTACATATACCCACCTCCTCAGTTTCACTTTGAATAGTTTACTTTGTTTTAGACAGAATAATGGCATTACATTAGAAAACATTGAAAAATATTAAACAAATATGTCTAAATGTTTGTGTTCTTTACGTAAATTATTTTATTTGTCACAGTTTTTCTTTCTTTCCTCCAACCACAATTAAGAAGTATTTCTACCTGATGAGGTACATAAGGATCTCGCAAAAGCTTGTTTGGTCAGAGCGGTAGGAAGTTCACTGTAGAGGTTACAAACTGGGTGTTAATCACTCGTCCAATCACCTCGGGGAAGGTCTGAGACAAGAGCCAATCGCTGTCCTCGCAGGATGTCATCTGAACAGATGAGCGAGTGCACAGAAAAATGGGTCAAAACGCGGTGTTAACGCACGAGACGTTGGAAAGCGAAATAGCGAATCAACTGATGCGATCCCCGTGGACTTGGAAACACTCGCGGCTGGCGCAATGAGTTCAATGTGTGAACCAGCACAAGATGCTAGAACCCAATTCAGACTACTCTCCTACCGCTCTTTTACCTAGAAAATATAACAATATAATAATAATATAAAATATATATAAAGTCGAAGAGCACTGACCGCTGAGACAAGTTGTCTTCATTTATGGCGGTATTGTGTGTCTTTTTTGTAAGTAACACTGTTCCAAGTAACTAAAGTAAAAAGGTTCTTTTTTAATACAAGGATGTAGTTTCAACAGTGTTTTCAAACCACAAAAGTGACATAAAATTATAGCAACCGTTTGCTGCTCCCGCCCTAAGGCCCATTCGATCGATAACTAAAGACGATAACATCGTCCACAACAACGTATAAAGTCCTGTTTATCAAGCCCGCGCTGCAGTCTGCAAATGCCAGAGTTCTTTCGATTTGGGGTGGATTCTGATCGTCTGTCAATGATTTTATTGTTCATCAACTGGGAAAAACAACAACAACAACAAAAAAAACGTTCTGAACATGATTCCAAAGACATGGCTCTTCGGTGCCGTTATCGTTGTTGTACCAGAGCTCTGGTGTGGACCCTATTCTAAGTGAACTTGGTATGGCTTATGTCTTTTTTGTAAATAAAGTAAAGACTATCCCACGTGGACTGTTTTCTTTTTTCCTACAACAGTTTCAACAGTGTTCTCGAAGCAAACACTGTTGAAAAAAGTTGGATACATTTATAATGTCACAATTGGGTGTTATAACGTCAGAATTTGCAAGATATAAATTCACAATTCTGAGAAAAAATCTGCCCTTTTTTCCTCAGAATTAGACTTTATAACACGCAATTGCGAGTTTATATCTCACAGTTCTGAGACCATAAGTCATAATTGCGATATATAAACTTGCAATTGCGAGAAAAAACTCAGAATTGCGAGATATAGCCTAAACTTGCAAATGTGCGAAAAAAGTACGATTTGCGAGTTTATATCACGCAATTCTGACTTTATTTCTTGTAATTGTGTTTTTATTGCACAATTCTGAGAAAGGATGTCAGAATTGCAAGAAAAAAAAGAACATTTCGAGAAAAAAGACAGAATTGCGAGAAACTCGCAATTGCAAGAAAAGACTTCATATCTCGCAATTCTGACGTTATAATGCGCAACTGCAACTTTATATCTCGCAATTCTAAGAAAAAAGTAGGAGGTGATCTTGAGACTGATTGTACTGTTTTAGTAACAATAACAGGAAAATAAAAAATAAAGACTGTACAATCACAGCAGAACATGAGGGTACTTCAATAAATAAAATAGCAAACAAACAACTTATTAAATGCTTAGCTCAAAAACCACGTAAGCACCAGAATGTAGTGTTTGCACCAATCACAGGGAACTCATTTACATATACCCACCTCCTCAGTTTCACTTTGAATAGTTTACTTTGTTTTAGACAGAATAATGGCATTACATTAGAAAACATTGAAAAATATTAAACAAATATGTCTAAATGTTTGTGTTCTTTACGTAAATTATTTTATTTGTCACAGTTTTTCTTTCTTTCCTCCAACCACAATTAAGAAGTATTTCTACCTGATGAGGTACATAAGGATCTCGCAAAAGCTTGTTTGGTCAGAGCGGTAGGAAGTTCACTGTAGAGGTTACAAACTGGGTGTTAATCACTCGTCCAATCACCTCGGGGAAGGTCTGAGACAAGAGCCAATCGCTGTCCTCGCAGGATGTCATCTGAACAGATGAGCGAGTGCACAGAAAAATGGGTCAAAACGCGGTGTTAACGCACGAGACGTTGGAAAGCGAAATAGCGAATCAACTGATGCGATCCCCGTGGACTTGGAAACACTCGCGGCTGGCGCAATGAGTTCAATGTGTGAACCAGCACAAGATGCTAGAACCCAATTCAGACTACTCTCCTACCGCTCTTTTACCTAGAAAATATAACAATATAATAATAATATAAAATATATATAAAGTCGAAGAGCACTGACCGCTGAGACAAGTTGTCTTCATTTATGGCGGTATTGTGTGTCTTTTTTGTAAGTAACACTGTTCCAAGTAACTAAAGTAAAATGGTTCTTTTTTAATACAAGGATGTAGTTTCAACAGTGTTTTCAAACCACAAAAGTGACATAAAATTATAGCAACCGTTTGCTGCTCCCGCCCTAAGGCCCATTCGATCGATAACTAAAGACGATAACATCGTCCACAACAACGTATAAAGTCCTGTTTATCAAGCCCGCGCTGCAGTCTGCAAATGCCAGAGTTCTTTCGATTTGGGGTGGATTCTGATCGTCTGTCAATGATTTTATTGTTCATCAACTGGGAAAAAAAACAACAACAACAAAAAAAACGTTCTGAACATGATTCCAAAGACATGGCTCTTCGGTGCCGTTATCGTTGTTGTACCAGAGCTCTGGTGTGGACCCTATTCTAAGTGAACTTGGTATGGCTTATGTCTTTTTTGTAAATAAAGTAAAGACTATCCCACGTGGACTGTTTTCTTTTTTCCTACAACAGTTTCAACAGTGTTCTCGAAGCAAACACTGTTGAAAAAAGTTGGATACATTTATAATGTCACAATTGGGTGTTATAACGTCAGAATTTGCAAGATATAAATTCACAATTCTGAGAAAAAATCTGCCCTTTTTTCCTCAGAATTAGACTTTATAACACGCAATTGCGAGTTTATATCTCACAGTTCTGAGAACATAAGTCATAATTGCGATATATAAACTTGCAATTGCGAGAAAAAACTCAGAATTGCGAGATATAGCCTAAACTTGCAAATGTGCGAAAAAAGTACGATTTGCGAGTTTATATCACGCAATTCTGACTTTATTTCTTGTAATTGTGTGTTTTTATTGCACAATTCTGAGAAAGGATGTCAGAATTGCAAGAAAAAAAAGAACATTTCGAGAAAAAAGACAGAATTGCGAGAAACTCGCAATTGCAAGAAAAGACTTCATATCTCGCAATTCTGACGTTATAATGCGCAACTGCAACTTTATATCTCGCAATTCTAAGAAAAAAGTAGGAGGTGATCTTGAGACAGATTGTACTGTTTTAGTAACAATAACAGGAAAATAAAAAATAAAGACTGTACAATCACAGCAGAACATGAGGGTACTTCAATAAATAAAATAGCAAACAAACAACTTATTAAATGCTTAGCTCAAAAACCACGTAAGCACCAGAATGTAGTGTTTGCACCAATCACAGGGAACTCATTTACATATACCCACCTCCTCAGTTTCACTTTGAATAGTTTACTTTGTTTTAGACAGAATAATGGCATTACATAAGAAAACATTGAAAAATATTAAACAAATATGTCTAAATGTTTGTGTTCTTTACGTAAATTATTTTATTTGTCACAGTTTTTCTTTCTTTCCTCCAACCACAATTAAGAAGTATTTCTACCTGATGAGGTACATAAGGATCTCGCAAAAGCTTGTTTGGTCAGAGCGGTAGGAAGTTCACTGTAGAGGTTACAAACTGGGTGTTAATCACTCGTCCAATCACCTCGGGGAAGGTCTGAGACAAGAGCCAATCGCTGTCCTCGCAGGATGTCATCTGAACAGATGAGCGAGTGCACAGAAAAATGGGTCAAAACGCGGTGTTAACGCACGAGACGTTGGAAAGCGAAATAGCGAATCAACTGATGCGATCCCCGTGGACTTGGAAACACTCGCGGCTGGCGCAATGAGTTCAATGTGTGAACCAGCACAAGATGCTAGAACCCAATTCAGACTACTCTCCTACCGCTCTTTTACCTAGAAAATATAACAATATAATAATAATATAAAATATATATAAAGTCGAAGAGCACTGACCGCTGAGACAAGTTGTCTTCATTTATGGCGGTATTGTGTGTCTTTTTTGTAAGTAACACTGTTCCAAGTAACTAAAGTAAAATGGTTCTTTTTTAATACAAGGATGTAGTTTCAACAGTGTTTTCAAACCACAAAAGTGACATAAAATTATAGCAACCGTTTGCTGCTCCCGCCCTAAGGCCCATTCGATCGATAACTAAAGACGATAACATCGTCCACAACAACGTATAAAGTCCTGTTTATCAAGCCCGCGCTGCAGTCTGCAAATGCCAGAGTTCTTTCGATTTGGGGTGGATTCTGATCGTCTGTCAATGATTTTATTGTTCATCAACTGGGAAAAAAAACAACAACAACAAAAAAACGTTCTGAACATGATTCCAAAGACATGGCTCTTCGGTGCCGTTATCGTTGTTGTACCAGAGCTCTGGTGTGGACCCTATTCTAAGTGAACTTGGTATGGCTTATGTCTTTTTTGTAAATAAAGTAAAGACTATCCCACGTGGACTGTTTTCTTTTTTCCTACAACAGTTTCAACAGTGTTCTCGAAGCAAACACTGTTGAAAAAAGTTGGATACATTTATAATGTCACAATTGGGTGTTATAACGTCAGAATTTGCAAGATATAAATTCACAATTCTGAGAAAAAATCTGCCCTTTTTTCCTCAGAATTAGACTTTATAACACGCAATTGCGAGTTTATATCTCACAGTTCTGAGACCATAAGTCATAATTGCGATATATAAACTTGCAATTGCGAGAAAAAACTCAGAATTGCGAGATATAGCCTAAACTTGCAAATGTGCGAAAAAAGTACGATTTGCGAGTTTATATCACGCAATTCTGACTTTATTTCTTGTAATTGTGTGTTTTTATTGCACAATTCTGAGAAAGGATGTCAGAATTGCAAGAAAAAAAAGAACATTTCGAGAAAAAAGACAGAATTGCGAGAAACTCGCAATTGCAAGAAAAGACTTCATATCTCGCAATTCTGACGTTATAATGCGCAACTGCAACTTTATATCTCGCAATTCTAAGAAAAAAGTAGGAGGTGATCTTGAGACAGATTGTACTGTTTTAGTAACAATAACAGGAAAATAAAAAATAAAGACTGTACAATCACAGCAGAACATGAGGGTACTTCAATAAATAAAATAGCAAACAAACAACTTATTAAATGCTTAGCTCAAAAACCACGTAAGCACCAGAATGTAGTGTTTGCACCAATCACAGGGAACTCATTTACATATACCCACCTCCTCAGTTTCACTTTGAATAGTTTACTTTGTTTTAGACAGAATAATGGCATTACATAAGAAAACATTGAAAAATATTAAACAAATATGTCTAAATGTTTGTGTTCTTTACGTAAATTATTTTATTTGTCACAGTTTTTCTTTCTTTCCTCCAACCACAATTAAGAAGTATTTCTACCTGGTGAGGTACATAAGGATCTCGCAAAAGCTTGTTTGGTCAGAGCGGTAGGAAGTTCACTGTAGAGGTTACAAACTGGGTGTTAATCACTCGTCCAATCACCTCGGGGAAGGTCTGAGACAAGAGCCAATCGCTGTCCTTGCAGGATGTCATCTGAACAGATGAGCGAGTGCACAGAAAAATGGGTCAAAACGTGGTGTTAACGCACGAGACGTTGGAAAGCGAAATAGCGAATCAACTGATGCGATCCCCGTGGACTTGGAAACACTCGCGGCTGGCGCAATGAGTTCAATGTGTGAACCAGCACAAGATGCTAGAACCCAATTCAGACTACTCTCCTACCGCTCTTTTACCTAGAAAATATAACAATATAATAATAATATAAAATATATATAAAGTCGAAGAGCACTGACCGCTGAGACAAGTTGTCTTCATTTATGGCGGTATTGTGTGTCTTTTTTGTAAGTAACACTGTCCCAAGTAACTAAAGTAAAATGGTTCTTTTTTAATACAAGGATGTAGTTTCAACAATGTTTTCAAACCACAAAAGTGACATAAAATTATAGCAACCGTTTGCTGCTCCCGCCCTAAGGCCCATTCGATCGATAACTAAAGACGATAACATCGTCCACAACAACGTATAAAGTCCTGTTTATCAAGCCCGCGCTGCAGTCTGCAAATGCCAGAGTTCTTTCGATTTGGGGTGGATTCTGATCGTCTGTCAATGATTTTATTGTTCATCAACTGGGAAAAAAAACAACAACAACAAAAAAAACGTTCTGAACATGATTCCAAAGACATGGCTCTTCGGTGCCGTTATCGTTGTTGTACCAGAGCTCTGGTGTGGACCCTATTCTAAGTGAACTTGGTATGGCTTATGTCTTTTTTGTAAATAAAGTAAAGACTATCCCACGTGGACTGTTTTCTTTTTTCCTACAACAGTTTCAACAGTGTTCTCGAAGCAAACACTGTTGAAAAAAGTTGGATACATTTATAATGTCACAATTGGGTGTTATAACGTCAGAATTTGCAAGATATAAATTCACAATTCTGAGAAAAAATCTGCCCTTTTTTCCTCAGAATTTGACTTTATAACACGCAATTGCGAGTTTATATCTCACAGTTCTGAGAACATAAGTCATAATTGCGATATATAAACTTGCAATTGCGAGAAAAAACTCAGAATTGCGAGATATAGCCTAAACTTGCAAATGTGCGAAAAAAGTACGATTTGCGAGTTTATATCACGCAATTCTGACTTTATTTCTTGTAATTGTGTGTTTTTATTGCACAATTCTGAGAAAGGATGTCAGAATTGCAAGAAAAAAAAGAACATTTCGAGAAAAAAGACAGAATTGCGAGAAACTCGCAATTGCAAGAAAAGACTTCATATCTCGCAATTCTGACGTTATAATGCGCAACTGCAACTTTATATCTCGCAATTCTAAGAAAAAAGTAGGAGGTGATCTTGAGACAGATTGTACTGTTTTAGTAACAATAACAGGAAAATAAAAAATAAAGACTGTACAATCACAGCAGAACATGAGGGTACTTCAATAAATAAAATAGCAAACAAACAACTTATTAAATGCTTAGCTCAAAAACCACGTAAGCACCAGAATGTAGTGTTTGCACCAATCACAGGGAACTCATTTACATATACCCACCTCCTCAGTTTCACTTTGAATAGTTTACTTTGTTTTAGACAGAATAATGGCATTACATAAGAAAACATTGAAAAATATTAAACAAATATGTCTAAATGTTTGTGTTCTTTACGTAAATTATTTTATTTGTCACAGTTTTTCTTTCTTTCCTCCAACCACAATTAAGAAGTATTTCTACCTGATGAGGTACATAAGGATCTCGCAAAAGCTTGTTTGGTCAGAGCGGTAGGAAGTTCACTGTAGAGGTTACAAACTGGGTGTTAATCACTCGTCCAATCACCTCGGGGAAGGTCTGAGACAAGAGCCAATCGCTGTCCTCGCAGGATGTCATCTGAACAGATGAGCGAGTGCACAGAAAAATGGGTCAAAACGCGGTGTTAACGCACAAGACGTTGGAAAGCGAAATAGCGAATCAACTGATGCGATCCCCGTGGACTTGGAAACACTCGCGGCTGGCGCAATGAGTTCAATGTGTGAACCAGCACAAGATGCTAGAACCCAATTCAGACTACTCTCCTACCGCTCTTTTACCTAGAAAATATAACAATATAATAATAATATAAAATATATATAAAGTCGAAGAGCACTGACCGCTGAGACAAGTTGTCTTCATTTATGGCGGTATTGTGTGTCTTTTTTGTAAGTAACACTGTTCCAAGTAACTAAAGTAAAATGGTTCTTTTTTAATACAAGGATGTAGTTTCAACAGTGTTTTCAAACCACAAAAGTGACATAAAATTATAGCAACCGTTTGCTGCTCCCGCCCTAAGGCCCATTCGATCGATAACTAAAGACGATAACATCGTCCACAACAACGTATAAAGTCCTGTTTATCAAGCCCGCGCTGCAGTCTGCAAATGCCAGAGTTCTTTCGATTTGGGGTGGATTCTGATCGTCTGTCAATGATTTTATTGTTCATCAACTGGGAAAAAAAACAACAACAACAAAAAAACGTTCTGAACATGATTCCAAAGACATGGCTCTTCGGTGCCGTTATCGTTGTTGTACCAGAGCTCTGGTGTGGACCCTATTCTAAGTGAACTTGGTATGGCTTATGTCTTTTTTGTAAATAAAGTAAAGACTATCCCACGTGGACTGTTTTCTTTTTTCCTACAACAGTTTCAACAGTGTTCTCGAAGCAAACACTGTTGAAAAAAGTTGGATACATTTATAATGTCACAATTGGGTGTTATAACGTCAGAATTTGCAAGATATAAATTCACAATTCTGAGAAAAAATCTGCCCTTTTTTCCTCAGAATTAGACTTTATAACACGCAATTGCGAGTTTATATCTCACAGTTCTGAGAACATAAGTCATAATTGCGATATATAAACTTGCAATTGCGAGAAAAAACTCAGAATTGCGAGATATAGCCTAAACTTGCAAATGTGCGAAAAAAGTACGATTTGCGAGTTTATATCACGCAATTCTGACTTTATTTCTTGTAATTGTGTGTTTTTATTGCACAATTCTGAGAAAGGATGTCAGAATTGCAAGAAAAAAAAGAACATTTCGAGAAAAAAGACAGAATTGCGAGAAACTCGCAATTGCAAGAAAAGACTTCATATCTCGCAATTCTGACGTTATAATGCGCAACTGCAACTTTATATCTCGCAATTCTAAGAAAAAAGTAGGAGGTGATCTTGAGACAGATTGTACTGTTTTAGTAACAATAACAGGAAAATAAAAAATAAAGACTGTACAATCACAGCAGAACATGAGGGTACTTCAATAAATAAAATAGCAAACAAACAACTTATTAAATGCTTAGCTCAAAAACCACGTAAGCACCAGAATGTAGTGTTTGCACCAATCACAGGGAACTCATTTACATATACCCACCTCCTCAGTTTCACTTTGAATAGTTTACTTTGTTTTAGACAGAATAATGGCATTACATAAGAAAACATTGAAAAATATTAAACAAATATGTCTAAATGTTTGTGTTCTTTACGTAAATTATTTTATTTGTCACAGTTTTTCTTTCTTTCCTCCAACCACAATTAAGAAGTATTTCTACCTGATGAGGTACATAAGGATCTCGCAAAAGCTTGTTTGGTCAGAGCGGTAGGAAGTTCACTGTAGAGGTTACAAACTGGGTGTTAATCACTCGTCCAATCACCTCGGGGAAGGTCTGAGACAAGAGCCAATCGCTGTCCTCGCAGGATGTCATCTGAACAGATGAGCGAGTGCACAGAAAAATGGGTCAAAACGCGGTGTTAACGCACAAGACGTTGGAAAGCGAAATAGCGAATCAACTGATGCGATCCCCGTGGACTTGGAAACACTCGCGGCTGGCGCAATGAGTTCAATGTGTGAACCAGCACAAGATGCTAGAACCCAATTCAGACTACTCTCCTACCGCTCTTTTACCTAGAAAATATAACAATATAATAATAATATAAAATATATATAAAGTCGAAGAGCACTGACCGCTGAGACAAGTTGTCTTCATTTATGGCGGTATTGTGTGTCTTTTTTGTAAGTAACACTGTTCCAAGTAACTAAAGTAAAATGGTTCTTTTTTAATACAAGGATGTAGTTTCAACAGTGTTTTCAAACCACAAAAGTGACATAAAATTATAGCAACCGTTTGCTGCTCCCGCCCTAAGGCCCATTCGATCGATAACTAAAGACGATAACATCGTCCACAACAACGTATAAAGTCCTGTTTATCAAGCCCGCGCTGCAGTCTGCAAATGCCAGAGTTCTTTCGATTTGGGGTGGATTCTGATCGTCTGTCAATGATTTTATTGTTCATCAACTGGGAAAAAAAACAACAACAAAAAAACGTTCTGAACATGATTCCAAAGACATGGCTCTTCGGTGCCGTTATCGTTGTTGTACCAGAGCTCTGGTGTGGACCCTATTCTAAGTGAACTTGGTATGGCTTATGTCTTTTTTGTAAATAAAGTAAAGACTATCCCACGTGGACTGTTTTCTTTTTTCCTACAACAGTTTCAACAGTGTTCTCGAAGCAAACACTGTTGAAAAAAGTTGGATACATTTATAATGTCACAATTGGGTGTTATAACGTCAGAATTTGCAAGATATAAATTCACAATTCTGAGAAAAAATCTGCCCTTTTTTCCTCAGAATTAGACTTTATAACACGCAATTGCGAGTTTATATCTCACAGTTCTGAGACCATAAGTCATAATTGCGATATATAAACTTGCAATTGCGAGAAAAAACTCAGAATTGCGAGATATAGCCTAAACTTGCAAATGTGCGAAAAAAGTACGATTTGCGAGTTTATATCACGCAATTCTGACTTTATTTCTTGTAATTGTGTGTTTTTATTGCACAATTCTGAGAAAGGATGTCAGAATTGCAAGAAAAAAAAGAACATTTCGAGAAAAAAGACAGAATTGCGAGAAACTCGCAATTGCAAGAAAAGACTTCATATCTCGCAATTCTGACGTTATAATGCGCAACTGCAACTTTATATCTCGCAATTCTAAGAAAAAAGTAGGAGGTGATCTTGAGACAGATTGTACTGTTTTAGTAACAATAACAGGAAAATAAAAAATAAAGACTGTACAATCACAGCAGAACATGAGGGTACTTCAATAAATAAAATAGCAAACAAACAACTTATTAAATGCTTAGCTCAAAAACCACGTAAGCACCAGAATGTAGTGTTTGCACCAATCACAGGGAACTCATTTACATATACCCACCTCCTCAGTTTCACTTTGAATAGTTTACTTTGTTTTAGACAGAATAATGGCATTACATAAGAAAACATTGAAAAATATTAAACAAATATGTCTAAATGTTTGTGTTCTTTACGTAAATTATTTTATTTGTCACAGTTTTTCTTTCTTTCCTCCAACCACAATTAAGAAGTATTTCTACCTGGTGAGGTACATAAGGATCTCGCAAAAGCTTGTTTGGTCAGAGCGGTAGGAAGTTCACTGTAGAGGTTACAAACTGGGTGTTAATCACTCGTCCAATCACCTCGGGGAAGGTCTGAGACAAGAGCCAATCGCTGTCCTCGCAGGATGTCATCTGAACAGATGAGCGAGTGCACAGAAAAATGGGTCAAAACGTGGTGTTAACGCACGAGACGTTGGAAAGCGAAATAGCGAATCAACTGATGCGATCCCCGTGGACTTGGAAACACTCGCGGCTGGCGCAATGAGTTCAATGTGTGAACCAGCACAAGATGCTAGAACCCAATTCAGACTACTCTCCTACCGCTCTTTTACCTAGAAAATATAACAATATAATAATAATATAAAATATATATAAAGTCGAAGAGCACTGACCGCTGAGACAAGTTGTCTTCATTTATGGCGGTATTGTGTGTCTTTTTTGTAAGTAACACTGTCCCAAGTAACTAAAGTAAAATGGTTCTTTTTTAATACAAGGATGTAGTTTCAACAATGTTTTCAAACCACAAAAGTGACATAAAATTATAGCAACCGTTTGCTGCTCCCGCCCTAAGGCCCATTCGATCGATAACTAAAGACGATAACATCGTCCACAACAACGTATAAAGTCCTGTTTATCAAGCCCGCGCTGCAGTCTGCAAATGCCAGAGTTCTTTCGATTTGGGGTGGATTCTGATCGTCTGTCAATGATTTTATTGTTCATCAACTGGGAAAAAAAACAACAACAACAAAAAAAACGTTCTGAACATGATTCCAAAGACATGGCTCTTCGGTGCCGTTATCGTTGTTGTACCAGAGCTCTGGTGTGGACCCTATTCTAAGTGAACTTGGTATGGCTTATGTCTTTTTTGTAAATAAAGTAAAGACTATCCCACGTGGACTGTTTTCTTTTTTCCTACAACAGTTTCAACAGTGTTCTCGAAGCAAACACTGTTGAAAAAAGTTGGATACATTTATAATGTCACAATTGGGTGTTATAACGTCAGAATTTGCAAGATATAAATTCACAATTCTGAGAAAAAATCTGCCCTTTTTTCCTCAGAATTTGACTTTATAACACGCAATTGCGAGTTTATATCTCACAGTTCTAAGACCATAAGTCATAATTGCGATATATAAACTTGCAATTGCGAGAAAAAACTCAGAATTGCGAGATATAGCCTAAACTTGCAAATGTGCGAAAAAAGTACGATTTGCGAGTTTATATCACGCAATTCTGACTTTATTTCTTGTAATTGTGTGTTTTTATTGCACAATTCTGAGAAAGGATGTCAGAATTGCAAGAAAAAAAAGAACATTTCGAGAAAAAAGACAGAATTGCGAGAAACTCGCAATTGCAAGAAAAGACTTCATATCTCGCAATTCTGACGTTATAATGCGCAACTGCAACTTTATATCTCGCAATTCTAAGAAAAAAGTAGGAGGTGATCTTGAGACAGATTGTACTGTTTTAGTAACAATAACAGGAAAATAAAAAATAAAGACTGTACAATCACAGCAGAACATGAGGGTACTTCAATAAATAAAATAGCAAACAAACAACTTATTAAATGCTTAGCTCAAAAACCACGTAAGCACCAGAATGTAGTGTTTGCACCAATCACAGGGAACTCATTTACATATACCCACCTCCTCAGTTTCACTTTGAATAGTTTACTTTGTTTTAGACAGAATAATGGCATTACATAAGAAAACATTGAAAAATATTAAACAAATATGTCTAAATGTTTGTGTTCTTTACGTAAATTATTTTATTTGTCACAGTTTTTCTTTCTTTCCTCCAACCACAATTAAGAAGTATTTCTACCTGATGAGGTACATAAGGATCTCGCAAAAGCTTGTTTGGTCAGAGCGGTAGGAAGTTCACTGTAGAGGTTACAAACTGGGTGTTAATCACTCGTCCAATCACCTCGGGGAAGGTCTGAGACAAGAGCCAATCGCTGTCCTCGCAGGATGTCATCTGAACAGATGAGCGAGTGCACAGAAAAATGGGTCAAAACGCGGTGTTAACGCACAAGACGTTGGAAAGCGAAATAGCGAATCAACTGATGCGATCCCCGTGGACTTGGAAACACTCGCGGCTGGCGCAATGAGTTCAATGTGTGAACCAGCACAAGATGCTAGAACCCAATTCAGACTACTCTCCTACCGCTCTTTTACCTAGAAAATATAACAATATAATAATAATATAAAATATATATAAAGTCGAAGAGCACTGACCGCTGAGACAAGTTGTCTTCATTTATGGCGGTATTGTGTGTCTTTTTTGTAAGTAACACTGTTCCAAGTAACTAAAGTAAAATGGTTCTTTTTTAATACAAGGATGTAGTTTCAACAGTGTTTTCAAACCACAAAAGTGACATAAAATTATAGCAACCGTTTGCTGCTCCCGCCCTAAGGCCCATTCGATCGATAACTAAAGACGATAACATCGTCCACAACAACGTATAAAGTCCTGTTTATCAAGCCCGCGCTGCAGTCTGCAAATGCCAGAGTTCTTTCGATTTGGGGTGGATTCTGATCGTCTGTCAATGATTTTATTGTTCATCAACTGGGAAAAAAAACAACAACAACAAAAAAACGTTCTGAACATGATTCCAAAGACATGGCTCTTCGGTGCCGTTATCGTTGTTGTACCAGAGCTCTGGTGTGGACCCTATTCTAAGTGAACTTGGTATGGCTTATGTCTTTTTTGTAAATAAAGTAAAGACTATCCCACGTGGACTGTTTTCTTTTTTCCTACAACAGTTTCAACAGTGTTCTCGAAGCAAACACTGTTGAAAAAAGTTGGATACATTTATAATGTCACAATTGGGTGTTATAACGTCAGAATTTGCAAGATATAAATTCACAATTCTGAGAAAAAATCTGCCCTTTTTTCCTCAGAATTAGACTTTATAACACGCAATTGCGAGTTTATATCTCACAGTTCTGAGAACATAAGTCATAATTGCGATATATAAACTTGCAATTGCGAGAAAAAACTCAGAATTGCGAGATATAGCCTAAACTTGCAAATGTGCGAAAAAAGTACGATTTGCGAGTTTATATCACGCAATTCTGACTTTATTTCTTGTAATTGTGTGTTTTTATTGCACAATTCTAAAAAAAGGATGTCAGAATTGCAAGAAAAAAAAGAACATTTCGAGAAAAAAGACAGAATTGCGAGAAACTCGCAATTGCAAGAAAAGACTTCATATCTCGCAATTCTGACGTTATAATGCGCAACTGCAACTTTATATCTCGCAATTCTAAGAAAAAAGTAGGAGGTGATCTTGAGACAGATTGTACTGTTTTAGTAACAATAACAGGAAAATAAAAAATAAAGACTGTACAATCACAGCAGAACATGAGGGTACTTCAATAAATAAAATAGCAAACAAACAACTTATTAAATGCTTAGCTCAAAAACCACGTAAGCACCAGAATGTAGTGTTTGCACCAATCACAGGGAACTCATTTACATATACCCACCTCCTCAGTTTCACTTTGAATAGTTTACTTTGTTTTAGACAGAATAATGGCATTACATAAGAAAACATTGAAAAATATTAAACAAATATGTCTAAATGTTTGTGTTCTTTACGTAAATTATTTTATTTGTCACAGTTTTTCTTTCTTTCCTCCAACCACAATTAAGAAGTATTTCTACCTGATGAGGTACATAAGGATCTCGCAAAAGCTTGTTTGGTCAGAGCGGTAGGAAGTTCACTGTAGAGGTTACAAACTGGGTGTTAATCACTCGTCCAATCACCTCGGGGAAGGTCTGAGACAAGAGCCAATCGCTGTCCTCGCAGGATGTCATCTGAACAGATGAGCGAGTGCACAGAAAAATGGGTCAAAACGCGGTGTTAACGCACAAGACGTTGGAAAGCGAAATAGCGAATCAACTGATGCGATCCCCGTGGACTTGGAAACACTCGCGGCTGGCGCAATGAGTTCAATGTGTGAACCAGCACAAGATGCTAGAACCCAATTCAGACTACTCTCCTACCGCTCTTTTACCTAGAAAATATAACAATATAATAATAATATAAAATATATATAAAGTCGAAGAGCACTGACCGCTGAGACAAGTTGTCTTCATTTATGGCGGTATTGTGTGTCTTTTTTGTAAGTAACACTGTTCCAAGTAACTAAAGTAAAATGGTTCTTTTTTAATACAAGGATGTAGTTTCAACAGTGTTTTCAAACCACAAAAGTGACATAAAATTATAGCAACCGTTTGCTGCTCCCGCCCTAAGGCCCATTCGATCGATAACTAAAGACGATAACATCGTCCACAACAACGTATAAAGTCCTGTTTATCAAGCCCGCGCTGCAGTCTGCAAATGCCAGAGTTCTTTCGATTTGGGGTGGATTCTGATCGTCTGTCAATGATTTTATTGTTCATCAACTGGGAAAAAAAACAACAACAACAAAAAAACGTTCTGAACATGATTCCAAAGACATGGCTCTTCGGTGCCGTTATCGTTGTTGTACCAGAGCTCTGGGACCCTATTCTAAGTGAACTTGGTATGGCTTATGTCTTTTTTGTAAATAAAGTAAAGACTATCCCACGTGGACTGTTTTCTTTTTTCCTACAACAGTTTCAACAGTGTTCTCGAAGCAAACACTGTTGAAAAAAGTTGGATACATTTATAATGTCACAATTGGGTGTTATAACGTCAGAATTTGCAAGATATAAATTCACAATTCTGAGAAAAAATCTGCCCTTTTTTCCTCAGAATTAGACTTTATAACACGCAATTGCGAGTTTATATCTCACAGTTCTGAGAACATAAGTCATAATTGCGATATATAAACTTGCAATTGCGAGAAAAAACTCAGAATTGCGAGATATAGCCTAAACTTGCAAATGTGCGAAAAAAGTACGATTTGCGAGTTTATATCACGCAATTCTGACTTTATTTCTTGTAATTGTGTGTTTTTATTGCACAATTCTGAGAAAGGATGTCAGAATTGCAAGAAAAAAAAGAACATTTCGAGAAAAAAGACAGAATTGCGAGAAACTCGCAATTGCAAGAAAAGACTTCATATCTCGCAATTCTGACGTTATAATGCGCAACTGCAACTTTATATCTCGCAATTCTAAGAAAAAAGTAGGAGGTGATCTTGAGACAGATTGTACTGTTTTAGTAACAATAACAGGAAAATAAAAAATAAAGACTGTACAATCACAGCAGAACATGAGGGTACTTCAATAAATAAAATAGCAAACAAACAACTTATTAAATGCTTAGCTCAAAAACCACGTAAGCACCAGAATGTAGTGTTTGCACCAATCACAGGGAACTCATTTACATATACCCACCTCCTCAGTTTCACTTTGAATAGTTTACTTTGTTTTAGACAGAATAATGGCATTACATAAGAAAACATTGAAAAATATTAAACAAATATGTCTAAATGTTTGTGTTCTTTACGTAAATTATTTTATTTGTCACAGTTTTTCTTTCTTTCCTCCAACCACAATTAAGAAGTATTTCTACCTGATGAGGTACATAAGGATCTCGCAAAAGCTTGTTTGGTCAGAGCGGTAGGAAGTTTACTGTAGAGGTTACAAACTGGGTGTTAATCACTCGTCCAATCACCTCGGGGAAGGTCTGAGACAAGAGCCAATCGCTGTCCTCGCAGGACGTCATCTGAACAGATGAGCGAGTGCACAGAAAAATGGGTCAAAACGCGGTGTTAACGCACAAGACGTTGGAAAGCGAAATAGCGAATCAACTGATGCGATCCCCGTGGACTTGGAAACACTCGCGGCTGGCGCAATGAGTTCAATGTGTGAACCAGCACAAGATGCTAGAACCCAATTCAGACTACTCTCCTACCGCTCTTTTACCTAGAAAATATAACAATATAATAATAATATAAAATATATATAAAGTCGAAGAGCACTGACCGCTGAGACAAGTTGTCTTCATTTATGGCGGTATTGTGTGTCTTTTTTGTAAGTAACACTGTTCCAAGTAACTAAAGTAAAATGGTTCTTTTTTAATACAAGGATGTAGTTTCAACAGTGTTTTCAAACCACAAAAGTGACATAAAATTATAGCAACCGTTTGCTGCTCCCGCCCTAAGGCCCATTCGATCGATAACTAAAGACGATAACATCGTCCACAACAACGTATAAAGTCCTGTTTATCAAGCCCGCGCTGCAGTCTGCAAATGCCAGAGTTCTTTCGATTTGGGGTGGATTCTGATCGTCTGTCAATGATTTTATTGTTCATCAACTGGGAAAAAAAACAACAACAACAAAAAAAACGTTCTGAACATGATTCCAAAGACATGGCTCTTCGGTGCCGTTATCGTTGTTGTACCAGAGCTCTGGTGTGGACCCTATTCTAAGTGAACTTGGTATGGCTTATGTCTTTTTTGTAAATAAAGTAAAGACTATCCCACGTGGACTGTTTTCTTTTTTCCTACAACAGTTTCAACAGTGTTCTCGAAGCAAACACTGTTGAAAAAAGTTGGATACATTTATAATGTCACAATTGGGTGTTATAACGTCAGAATTTGCAAGATATAAATTCACAATTCTGAGAAAAAATCTGCCCTTTTTTCCTCAGAATTTGACTTTATAACACGCAATTGCGAGTTTATATCTCACAGTTCTGAGACCATAAGTCATAATTGCGATATATAAACTTGCAATTGCGAGAAAAAACTCAGAATTGCGAGATATAGCCTAAACTTGCAAATGTGCGAAAAAAGTACGATTTGCGAGTTTATATCACGCAATTCTGACTTTATTTCTTGTAATTGTGTGTTTTTATTGCACAATTCTGAGAAAGGATGTCAGAATTGCAAGAAAAAAAAGAACATTTCGAGAAAAAAGACAGAATTGCGAGAAACTCGCAATTGCAAGAAAAGACTTCATATCTCGCAATTCTGACGTTATAATGCGCAACTGCAACTTTATATCTCGCAATTCTAAGAAAAAAGTAGGAGGTGATCTTGAGACAGATTGTACTGTTTTAGTAACAATAACAGGAAAATAAAAAATAAAGACTGTACAATCACAGCAGAACATGAGGGTACTTCAATAAATAAAATAGCAAACAAACAACTTATTAAATGCTTAGCTCAAAAACCACGTAAGCACCAGAATGTAGTGTTTGCACCAATCACAGGGAACTCATTTACATATACCCACCTCCTCAGTTTCACTTTGAATAGTTTACTTTGTTTTAGACAGAATAATGGCATTACATAAGAAAACATTGAAAAATATTAAACAAATATGTCTAAATGTTTGTGTTCTTTACGTAAATTATTTTATTTGTCACAGTTTTTCTTTCTTTCCTCCAACCACAATTAAGAAGTATTTCTACCTGATGAGGTACATAAGGATCTCGCAAAAGCTTG